>JAQPZY010001498.1:1500000-2700000 GCA_029931535.1 Margaritifera margaritifera
TCCTCAATTTTATGAATGGGTGACATCAGATCGACAAATCGTCTATCAGTATCAACACAGGTTTGGGGGGTTGATTTATCGGACTATATACAGCAATATTAAGGCCACTAATATCTTTGCAGTTTTGTATTTCCTGATATGGTCTATGGATCTCAAAACCTTTTATGTTTCACCTTAAGTGCACACAAGTGATACATTTTCTTCAGATCCATGTATTGAGAGATTAGAAATACCATTATAAACTTTCGGGGTGGGGGGATCATACTTCCATAGCAACAACCCTGGGTGGAGATTTTGTCTAAAAAGGGTATCATTTTATCATTTTTAAAATTTTAATATTGTTAACAGTATGCCAAAATTCGTATTCAGATATGAAATAGAGATTTATGTAAAACTGTGTCATAACTAGCTCAAACATATCAAAGAAGCTTCGTTCTTTGACGTATACGATAACTGAGTGTTTGTGTTTGGACCTCACATTTGAAACCAATAGCAGGACACGACCCTTCACTTAGACCACTATCCTGTAAGATAAATTGGTGTTTTTGTGTTGTTGTTTTGTTTGTTTGTATTGGGGGAGGGGGGTGTCGTTTTTGTTCGTTTTAACGGCAGTGTTAACACATTATTGGCTATATCATGCCGAGAAAATGGGATATAAGTGCCTTTCCCAAGGACACACCGAGGCAGCCGACCCTGGACTGGCCTGAACAGGTATCGAACCCGCGACCCCTTGGATTACGAGTCTGACGCTGTACCAACTGAACTACTGCTGATGCCTGTAAGATAAATTGAACTCTGGCGCAAATCATACTTGAGCAAATGCAAACTTAGCAATTATGCTTCAATGTTGCTGTAGATAAAGAAAGAGCAAATGTATTAAATATGTCCAACTTTAATCATCTCTTCTATAAATGTATATTTCTGGATACAAACTTTCATTAAAACAACTCAATCACATACCATATTTATATCACCAGCCACATTTTGAGTAGAAATCCTGCAGCTTGTCTCCACTACTGCGTTAAGAACACCTAAGAATGTTTAATAAATGGTCGATTGATGTCTTCCAGAAGGTGAGACTTCTTCTACAAAATGTATGTCCTCTTTCTAAACATTTAACTCAATGCACAATGTCACGACTAAGCATTTTAGATTTGTTAAGGCTAATACAGAACTTTGTTATCATGTGATATCCTTCAAGAAGAACGAATATCTACCTGTTGAAGAAAGAATATTACAAAAACGCTAAAGAAATGCATTGTAGCTCTTTATTGATATAAATTGATAAATGTCACGTTTATCCATCCTTATTGAGTCTTCAATAACTAAATGCACTTTCCCCCAAAACACAACAACCTTTCGAAGTCTGGATTGTTTACCTTTATTTCAAAATAACTATTTATCAAAATTGAGAATTACGACACTGGACAGATTAAATCGAATATCAGCACGGAACGGAAATGGGACTTCACATATACAAAAGTTATGATTGTTAATTTTGTTGTCGTTGTCGCTGTTGTTCTTGTTTTTGTTGCTGCTGCTGTTGTCGCTGTTGCTGCTTCTGTTGCTTGAAGCTCTTTTGGTTAGCGTATTTAGAATCTGTTTAATTATTTGTTACTGTACACATTATATACCACAGTACTTATATATCATCTGGGAAGAAACTTCAGATATTATCAAAACTTGTCATGTCCACCATTGCATTCTGATTACATCCCTTTAGAAAAGATTCAAGGAATCCAGAGTTTGAATAATGTGTTACTCAGAAATGCTAAAATATGTTATTACTTACACAATACAGGATTTCACGAGTAAAACGAATATATATATATATATATATATATATATATATATATATATATATATATATATATATATATATATATGCACTCACTTTCACTTGAAGATATAAATTAATCTTGATGTTTTAAATTTATTTTGTTTGAAACTCTCTAGTCCATTTACTTTTGCAGACGTATTTATCAGATGGAAGCGGAATCAACGTTGGATTGCTCCACTTGCGCTGTCTCCAAATACACTTTAGCAGCTCTGTATTGAATGCTAAGGTATCATTGTTTGGGCCAACAGGTTGGTTTAAGCGTCTTGTGCTAAATAATAACCACATGGTCATCAGTTACTAGATACATTCTTAAATAATTGCTGTCTCTGGTGTATGCTGTCATTACATTCTTATTTCCGATTCTCTACAGCACGAGTTAGGAAAAACAAAACAATGTACCTTCTTGGAATGTTCTCTCTCTGTCTCTCGTGATTAAAACCGAGTACTCTCAGATGATACTATTCACTTACTTCTATCAGACAAATATGAATTGCATAATAATGTCATAACAACACTCATCATATTCATGCGTCTCCAAAGTATAAATTCGTAAGGGTATACATTTTATATTTGTAATGCAAATGGTCAGGCCGTCTTTTTATGTCCAGTCTAAACCGTCCATCAACTGTCCCTCCCGCAAACAAAACACAATCGTTGGGATCTTGTAAAATGATATCTCGAGACATCGATTAAATAAATAAAACAACGCTAAATGCATCACTATATTCCCTTCCTTTTCAGGTAGCTACGTAAGAGCTTACGCCCTGGTTGTGCGAGCATATTGGCTAGGAGAAGGTATGGTATGATATTTCATCTAACACTAGTCAAATGCTATTAGGGAAATATTTTATCCGCAAAATCGTTCAGTCAGGATATGGGCATATAACACAATTTCACCTACCCACCTACATACATACATACATACATACATACATACATACATACATACATACATACATACACACATACACACATACATACACACATACATACATACATACATACATACATACATACATACATACATACATACATACACATACATGCATACATACATACATACATACATACATACATACATACATACATACATACATACATACATACATACATACATACATAAATAGGTTGATATGTAGGTATGTAGATAGGTTGGTACCTGTAGGAAGGCATACTGATAGACAGTTGTTATGGTTCCTTGGTCTTCTATGTCAGGTAGCTACGTAATAACTGATATAAGGTAGTGTCAAGGTCTATAATTATAAAATGCATATTACAGGATCAACTACAGAGGTATCAAGTCCATCAACAAGCGAATTAACTTCATTACCATTAACAGATCTAGTTACTAACACTACACCAGCAGTTACAGCTTCCTCGGCCCCAACAGCAAGTGCATCGTCGATAACTTCCTTGTCGACAGACACACCCACGGCTACTACATCTGTTTCTGATTCTCCATCTTCGGAAGAAACTTCAACAGACACAAGTCCAACAAGCGCGGGAACTACTTGCGATATTACAACAAACGACTTAAACTCACCAGCACAAACAACATATCCGTCATCTAACACTACCAGTAATATCTGCTTCTGCGACTGTAGACTTGTACAACATAGATCCAACCTAACAGATCAGGAACTCGAGGCAATTGTTGTTCAAATTAAAAGGCAGCTATCAGTTAACAAGACAGAACTCTCATCTAATATCCGAAAAAAGACGAGTGCATCCGATAGCAGAACTTCTGCCATCAGTATTGGCATAGTAGGCGTGGCTCTTCTTGTTGCTGTATTTGGAACAATTTTTGTCATGGATATACCTACAATATTAAAAGATTTTGTTCAGCTATTCAGAAACTTAAGGCAGATATACAGTAAATCTTATGAAAAATAAAATGTACCAAACTTAAATTTACATAAGACATTGATACTATACATATCATGTTGTCTTTTCTTTTTGTCTAGAATCCATTTTTTAACGATTTCTTCATTATACTCATGTAAAGCTTATTATCGCTGCTATATGAACCAATTTTTACGGCTATTTAAAGCGGTATATACCCATTAGAGCCATCGTTTTGAGTTAGGCAATCACTGCTGCATTACCAGTTTTGTTTCATTGTTTAAGAAATAATTTGACAACGATATGTATGTGACCTGATAGGACTCGTAAATTCAGTTATAAAAGGGATATCTCGAATGCCAATTACTTCGTAATCTGCCCCCAAAATCTCCAAACCGCCAAGCAACTCTGATTTTTAAAACGTAGCATTATATAGGTGCTGCCATTTTCCGCCTTATTCTTCTATAAAACGAGTATGTCAATAATACCAAATTGACTTTTTTTTCTAATAAAAAACTTGCTTTGAGTATTATATACGTAATAATAGTTATATGTGCCTCCCTTATGGGAATTAACATTATGCCGTAGGTTAACATGCGGGTGGCACTCTGGCCCTCTGTGGGAATGGTAATGTTAAAAATGTCTATAAGTTTAACATGCGGGTGTCACTCTGGCCCTCTATGGGAAATTTAATTTTAACTTGTTGAGTGTTATAGACCGTTTCCATGTTGAAACATTTTTTCTGGCCCCTTATGGGAAATGTGATAATAATTTTTTTTATTACAATCCAACACACTATTATTTGTTACTATCTAACGAAAAGGGTTGGAGTGTTTGTGTAGTGACCAATACCCAGTCATCTACTATCCAACAACCCACATTATACCATCAACATGCCCTGTGTACTGACCAATATCCACATATACTATCCAACACGTCGTGTGTAGTGAAGAACACCGAGTCATCTACTGTCCGCCACCTCACATTATACCATCAACACGCTTTGTGTACTGACCAATACCCCACATATACTATCCAAGACGCCGTGTGAAGTGACCAACACCCAGTCATCTACTACTTTACACCCAACATTATACCATCAACATGCCGTGTGTAGTGACCTGCTGCCTAGTGGCTATATGCGTATATCTGAGATGTATATATAAAGCATTACCTATACCTTAGATAATGTTAGAGGTGTCGGTAAATTTGCACATAGTGTGCTGGTGTTATAAATAGCTATAATCAAGGGAACCAACTCATAATAACGCAAAAATGGATGTGACTAAAAGTAGTACTATAATTTCAAAACTGTACCGCACTTTAGTGGAGACTGGAAAAAAAAAAACGTAATAATGTAAAAAATGTGGGCTAGAGTATAATCGTTTTAACATTCCGAAACTGTACCGGACTTTAGCGGAGACTGAAAAGCAAAACAAAACAAAAACAGAAAAAACCCTCAAAAAAAAAAAAAAAAAAAAAAAAAACAGAACAAATGTAAAGATAAGAATTGTTTAGACTTAAAGTAGTACTAAAATTCTGAAACTCTACCGGACTTTAGCGGAGACTGAAAATAGTGCGTAAAAAATGTTAAAAAAGTTTGGCATAGACTAAAAGTAGTGCTAAAATTCCAAAACTAATACGGAATTGATCGAAGATTAGAAAGAAATTTCCCCCAAATGTAAAAATTTTAAAAAGAATTTTTACAAAATCTTCAAAAGTTAGTTTTAAAAGTGAACAATTTACACATTTTTATGTTTTATTTACAAATAAAAGAATAATCAAATTATACTGAATTTAGCGAAGACTGAAAAATGTCCGGACAAATTTAAAATTGAAAAAATATTTTTCAAATTTTAAAACAAAAGGATAACATTTTAATATTTTGATTTTGCAAATTGTGAAAGATATGTACACCAAAAAAAATATTTCGCGCTGTTTTGAGTGACCAGCACCCCACACTTACCAACCAACAAAAACTCAACGGAGGCGCGGATGTGAACGAAAACATCCCTCTTAGAAAAAACTCAAAGATTGACAGAGAGAAATTAAAAGAGCATGTCCAAAAGAAATTATTTGTTTCTATGAAACAAGCCAACGCTATTTTGTTTACTAAATCAACATTCTTTATTCAGCCTCGCTAACATCAACTATGAAGAGGCAAGATTGGGACCCATCCCTTCCTCTTTATTTACAAATACCAAAAACATTAAACATGAACGTATTTACAAGGTTGACAACGTTGTGGAGTAAGACTAGACTTCCAATGATCTAATACAATGTCATTTTCCCATCGATGCAAACTACGTTTCTGTGCTAAAGAAAATAGATAGCCATAATGTTCACAAAACCATCTTTCTATTTTATCATCGTTTCTAGAGTACTCACGGTCAAAATACGTCACAAAATGTTCAAAGGGAAATCCAGAGGAGATAATCCAAAAGAATCAAAAATATTCCACATAGTGGTTGTTGGGAACGTAGACGACTACCCAATAGAATCATTACAGTACTCCCAAAATGTATACTACTCTAGAACTGCTAGATCAGTCAGACTAGAGGGCATTATTTCACAAACTAAAAATTCCTAGACCAGTCAGAATTTGAAGACAATTAACTCAAAGAACGATGAAAGTGGCAGAGCGAACAGAAATTTAAAATTTCTCACATCATAAATAATGGCACGATACAACCAGCAAATAGCATATAGAGACAAATCTCTTAGTGTGTTAACTATGCTACTAGGAGTTACTTCCGTCGATAATGGAATGTTTATTGCCGATTCTAGCGCAGCTTACCCACTTTGTCGTAGAATTGCTAAAATTCTAAAAAGCCAATGAAAACATTTAAAAATAAAACAACTAAAATGATGTATTTGTTTAAAAGAATCTCGAAAGAAGCTTTGTGCTTCTTTAAAATAGATATTTGACAAAAAAACACATGTAAATGAATCGCGTATCTTTGAAAACCAACGGTGACAAGAACAGTATATACGAAAATTAGCATCCTTAAAACTGAACATGCTTCTTTCCTCTCGTTAATTCATCGTAAGGTATGACAGTGTAACTGGACTGAATTAACTGAGTCTAAGGGAGTATAATATCAAATCAGTGCCAAGGTTACACTTTGTCATTCTTTCAGATTATATGACATATGAAATAGCGTTTCGCCCTAGGGGCTCAAATAGGGGTTAAAGGCAACTTCGAAAATTGAAGTGAATCAGCAAATTCTCACCTGAGCTGATGTAAAAAGCCTGCGGCGACCCGCCCACCTCCCGTCACCATAAGAAAAGGAGGCGAATCCTGTCCCGTCCCTGGGAGCGGTCAGGTGAACGCTGAACTCTAGAAATGGTCCATAGGAATTGACAGGCCAGAGTGATGATGGGATTTTGCTGAACGTTTTAAAATTAGTATAGAAGGCTAGATCTCACACAAATACAAAATAGTTAAATATAGCTTGAAATATTAATATGGTATTAATGAGGATGAATAGACACTATATAAACAAATTCAAAACGAAAAGATTCAGATATGCATACAAATCTTTGTTTGAGTACAGATTGTTTCAAGCCAATAATAAAAATTTGTAAGAATTTTTCAATGGTATCGAGCCGTATTTGACGAAGATCAATTAGTAGAAAGATTCGACATTTTAGTTCTGTGAAAGATTAATTAAAATTAACGATTCTACTTACGAAGATACCCATTGAAAAGGTGAACAAGGTGAGTTTAAAATTTTTACCACAGAACAAGACACTTTAAAGTAATAAACAACGGCAAAATGGATAATGACACTGAATGTTTATTTGATATTTTACATACTAAATTTTTGACAGAAAAACAGTGAAAGTCAACAATCGATGTTTGAAGGATTGAATATTTAACATTGCACATAGATACGAATGAACCGCTCGGTGGAGCTCACACATAGATTTGCCTGAATGTATGTAGAACAAAAGAACTTGTATCAGTGTGAAAAACAAAGATAATAAATGCTTATTTTGTGCTGTGGAATAGTATTAATAAAAAAGGTGATAACGTAAATAGACCATTAAAATGCTATTCAGATATATACACTCATTGGTTTTATAGGTTCCCGGTTAAATAAATGCCATTGAAAGTTTGAAAAATAATTTAACATATCTGTAAATGTTTATGAAACAGTTGAACCATCTTACATATAATCGTTTGCAATGACTCAAATAGAAAGACGAAACACGTTGACATGTTCATAATATTTCAATATGGTGGCCACAATGTCAAATTAGTATCCTTTAAAGTCCTACTTATATGACCATTAGTACCTCTTTGCACAAAACGTCTAGTAGCTGCATCAGCTGATCTAACGAAATCGCCTAAAATGTGTAATACGATTATTGTTGAGGTTTAAGTCACTGTTAATTGTTTGACGTAGCGCCGCACCTGCCCTGTGTCTTCTTTTGTTTTTACAATGCTTAAAGTCACACTAAATTTACTAGGACCTCTCAGTCATAAAGATATGCTATTTACTTATGTGAAATAAACATATGTACAGACATACCGTGAAAATCTATTACTTTTCCATCATTATCTTTTAGTACTGATATTCAATTTCTTAATCTGTTAATCGTACCCTTCTGTATTTGCTTGCCATGGCCATTGATTGCTAGAAACAAAGTGTCGGTGAGAAACATTTTTAACAGGTAACGACTTTAACAAATTTGAACAGTTACCATGTAAGTAGTTTTTGGCGTTATTGATTTGGACAAAGTAAATGTGCACATTTTCAAAACTCACATACTGAATCAGATTCAGTAGATGCCAGTAGAGTTCTCTGATTACTGAATCCTAGCAATTTACCAATGTGGATAGGTTAGCGATAGACGCCACGTAGTTATTACTCGGAGTAATTTTAACATTCCATTTGTCCTTTATACAATCAACATCTTTACGTTCTTTTCATTCCCATTATTAGCAATTATTCCCTCTCTAACTTTATTCATGTAAAGGTTGCAATAAAAATAAGAAATTAGAACAGTCCTTGTTCATTGTTATCGTTTATGTAGTAGAAGATATTGTTTCTGAGCTGGAAATATTACAATATCCAACAACATAATCTCTAATCTACAATAAAATAGATTAACATATCTGCTGTCAACTAAATTGGTAAAATAGATTAACATATCTGCTGTCAACTAAATTGGTAAAATAGATTTCTTTTTCAGGGAATCCGCCGTGACCGTAGGTAATGTCTTTCTTCCAAAGATTAATTGTGATGTAACTGTCCATTTGTATATAAAAAAATTAAACAGCCAAGAGTTAAAGTTGTTCTGTTCGATTTGTATCCTCACATAGCGGCGGAGTTGTTACCTTCACTTTAATGGAATGGCAAAGCCTCTGCTAAGATAACTTTGTTCCAAAGCTTCGCGAATCTTTTTTCCTTCAATTTCTTCTCTTTCTTTAAATTCTCTATGTCTTGATTGTCAGTATTGTGTATTTTGTTTCTAATTGCACTTTTGATCTCAATTGTATATTTTGTACTGGTTGATGATTTTGACACGCTTGACAATAAGATCGACGAATTAAGAAAAGGAAATTAGTCTAGAAACAGGCCAAGACAAAAAGACTGCATCACAAGAACAGTTGGAAGGGTTAGCTCGACATCTAACACATTTGGAGATATATTTCGAGAAAATATTGAAAAAAGTAAATTCTAACTTAGGGGAAAATTACGGTTTGGTGAAATGCTGAAACAGTCGTTGACAAAAATAACAAGGGGTTTAATAAATATTGCCAATTATGTCTGAGTTAGCAAAACAAGCAGTGGCAACATTGTCTGGAATTATTGGTAGTGTAATAAGCCGGTTGCTTAGGAGTGCTGGTCAAATCGCTCTTTTTTCCTAGCTGACTAGCTAATTGGTGTTTTTGCATTGATGGTCGGAAGTGTAAGCAAGACATCGTGCAGAATTAGAAATTCCTAATCATGTAGAAGGCAATGAGTACCGGTACAATCAGGCTTTGTCCATATTTCATACAATATTTCGAAAAGTAGACTATAGCAGCTTATGTAACCCTTAGTATTAAATATGAATGTATTTTTACAAACAATGTTCATAGTCTATATTGTTTTTTTGTTTTTTTGTGTGTTTCAAAATAGTCACGTGTCATTTCAACACCCAAACAGCAAATATCATTAGAAGATATGATGCTTGTTTACTTCTGAATCTGAATTGTTTTTAGAGTTTCTAAATTGCCATGTGTCATCTGAACATGCAAATGGCAATTCGCATTTAGCAGATCAGACGGCAGGACTCTCATCGCCGGAGTCAAGGTGTTCTGGAGGAACATCAGCATTACAATCTTCTTCTTGACATCAATTTTACTCACGTTATCTTCTTCTATATTGTTTTATTTTCGTTGTATCACTTATACAGAGAGTTTATTAGCCGTTGGAACAATGTTCTTCACTACGTTCATACGGATAGTAGGGTTTAACCTCAGTTTAAATGAGTAACTTGATTTATTTAATGTATAATTGTGTCCAACGATGTTTACCATTTTTATAACAATGTTACTCGCTAGAATGATAGAATACCCACCAAGAGCATAGTTCAATTTCACTTTTAAATCTGGTTTATAGTGTTGAAATTACTTCTCAATCTGCTGTGTATTGTTGAAAACTGGTCATAATCCTTTCCCCATTATCATAATCATTCAGTCCTAAAAATAATGACTCCATTAAATTGTGAGCAGTAACTTCGATAGTGGAAATAGACACTCAAATAAATGTTCCGTTCATAACTTGTTCGCCCAAGATGCTGATTATATATGTTCGGATCCGTTGGTTTAATCTGGATCCGTTACCTTCTTGTAGAAAAAAGTATTTCCAACCTGATGGCTCATCTTTTTCTGCCGTAAAACTAATTCCATCACCTGAAAATGTTTACCAATATCCAACAGTATCTGCTACATAGTTATTGTGAAGTTTGTAACATTTTATTACGTCGGCAAGCGTAGGCTTTCCAAAACCTTGGTGTACAGTTATCGATCAAGTATTTGTTTTTTCGTCTTGATGGGTCTCCAGTCATGTTTTGGGGGATGTTAAAATTGTTACAGAGCAAATTGAATTGTTTTATATGTATGCCATTCCCGACCGGTTTAAATGCATCATCAGCAGTGTTACAACTCTAGGTCTTAAAATAATGTAACATAAAGAAAGTGAAACCAACAATGTAAGTAAAATCAAGACACAATTTATTTCTAGACAATTAAACTGAAACTCAAAAGACACTTACATAACGTGAATTAAAGTCCAAATAATCCAATAATCCTAAACGTCCTAATCACAAGTCCTAAATATAGAATGTTCCGAATGAATTCCAGTAGCCTTGAATTTCCTGATGTGCTAGTAGTCTTGAATGTTCTGATGTGTCAGTAATCTTTAATGTTCTGATATGCCTGGATGATGTAATCCAGAATATCTTTGAATGAATTGACATAAATCCAAAATGGGAATGAGCACTCTTAGTAATTCCAATGAATATTTCAAATAAATAATTCCTCTCCCTGAATTTGCTCTGATTTTCACAATTGTAACATCTGATTACTAAAATAAATTCCTTAATAGACTGATCTTAATAACATGAAGTTTAGCATAGGAATGAAACCTTGTTTACCAAATCTCTATACATATAAGGATAAATCACCTGACAGAATATTCTAGAATATGAGTAACTCTAATCAAACTGTACGGGTATACCAGACTTTTCTCATTAAAGACGTTAAAAATTCCACTATAAGTACCAAATTCTATGTAAGCAAGACTGACCTTGAACTCAAATGTAGTAAATATGCTATTTACAAAATGACCACTAAAGTACAACTTATCTCATAGACACATATTATAAATTCAATATACATAACACTAGTTAAAGGTATTTTACATTCAACAAGCAGTTTTCGCATCTGGAAATAAACACGAAAGTATAAAACACATTTAACTATATCCGGAACACTTTGATCTATCAAATGCAAATAGGAAATTCCGCAGCCAGCTGTTGCCAGCCAGAATTCCCAGATGAGTGATAGTGTAATGATCAATTAATTTTGGTAACATGTAAACGCACTTTCTGGCTTTATTGTGAGGGAAATACTTCCACATTCTAATCTTTTAGGTTATGTTGACTACATATGCTTTTTGTTTTGTCAGGGCAAGTTAAAAGTGCTCAATCTTTCCTGTTTCAGCAAATCATTAACTTTCGTGTTGTAAATCTCTTTCCTGCATCAAACTGTATCTTCTCGGGCTTTCACTCGAAAGAGATATATCTAAAAACACCGTGTATATCGTGTTCCTTTCTCGCTTTTAACTTTTTCGACCCAAGCATCTTATAGAAAAATATATATCACTACCAAATTGTATTTGTATCCATCGTTGTCTAGTTCATATACTGGCAGGTCTGTAATGTCTGCCTTCTATTGTTCGTACAGGTGACTGACGTCAACTCTTGTAAGGATATTTTTTTCTCGCTTGCTTATGTAATGTGTAAGTAAACTGTTCATTTAACCATTCTTTGAATTCGGTGCTTTTTTTTTTTTTTTTTTTCAATTAGTTTTCACAATTGATTGATATTTGTGTAAGAAACCAGACTTTGATGATCAGTGCAAAAAATAGTTTAAATAATGTTTTTGTCATTCATTTAAAGCGAATTAAAACACCCAGACAATAATTTGTGCTTGATAAATGTTTTTAGGCGAACAAGAAAACAGGAATTTGCAATGTTTATATCATCCTTTCAAACGTTATGGATGATTTCAGATTGATGTCAAATTTTGCCATTCCTATGATTGACTCTTTTACAGCTACTTCATAGATTGAATCGTCATGTGCTGTTATTTAATCAGACTTTGTTATCAATAATTGTATATCCGTTTTTGTAGAATCGTTGTAGACTGATCTTGTCAAATGTTCGAGATCTTCGAGATGTACTGTAAATGTTAACAGTATAATTTTTTTATATCTGTCCAAAGCAAATACGTGATTCCTTCTTCATATTTTACTGTTTTAGTTATCAGGGTCGATGCTACTTATTTCAGTGTTATCATCATTAAATGTAATCTCTATATCTCCATTGTTTCTAAAGCAATGGGGTGTATTATCTGTTTTATGTTTCTCTTGAACGTTATTCTTCAACATAACTAATTTGAACCACACTTTTATCCCATCCAAATTTATAAGGAAATAGATATAATCTCTAGATAAAAACATTGTTGCTTCCATGTTAAATTCGTGAAATATTTATATCACCTTTCAAAAACTGTTGAATTCAATACAACATATCTTTATGCCATTATTTATGATCAAAGAAATAGTTCCCTCTGCAAATTTTGCTGTTTCGCTACCCAAAATGTTTTCAAAATCTGACTTGTCTATTCATTTCTAATGTGTGATCAGATATCCTCAGGTCTGACTGGTCTAGTAATTTTTACAGCAGTATACATTTTAGGTGAACAGGAAATAGTAATTTTGCGACATATGTATTTATTTTTTTATTGCCCGCAAAAAAAGATTCGCAGTCTTACTAAATTGTACAGTGATCTAGATTCCTCAAATGTATACCACTTAGGGTCCTCTAATTAAAACAATTATTTGCAAAACGAAAAGTACATGATATATCACAAGGCATATAATGTTGTGTCCAACATGCAAAATATCGAAAAGAAATATTGAACCAAAAAACCGAAGCAGCAGTTTAGTAACAAAATGAAAACAGAAGAAGAAGTAGATGATGATGATGATGATGATGATGATTATGATGACGATGATGAAGTAGAAAAAGACGTAGAAGGAAAAGGAAGAGATTAAAGAAAGAAAAAAAAAAGAATAATCTAACGTACTCAGTACACTAAATATGGTCAATGAAATAAATAACTTTCCTGACTATAACATTTAGTTTGTTTTAAGGCGGATTTATTGTTCATAGAAGAATTATAAACACTGCTGATTAAATAACTCTAGGTAGTAAATGCAAGAAACGGTCTGATAGATCGAAATAATTCGATTCTCAGTTGTTGGTAATTAGGACAATCAAAGAATAAGTGGTTTTTATTTTACACTGAAAGTGATATGAACTAAAAAGAGAGTGTACTTAAATTAACTCGATATAGGTCAGCGTTCAAACTACTTCAATGATATTCCAATTTGGCCCAATTAACATCGAATTGATATTGTCTTGGATAAATTATTAGGGTACATATTTTAATAGTATGTATAACACGATGGATAATAATACGCGATTCCAATTTGACACGCTTTGGCTCTATCGCAGTACTTACCCTTATTATTCCTGAAACAGGCCCCAACGTTTTATGTTTTACTGTAGGAAATAGGGGACTTTGGTCATTAAAATTAGTAAGGTTATTTGGTTTACTTTCAGTATTTTAGCTACTTGTTTTCACGCTCTTTCCCCCCTCTTTAGACATTGATGGGGTTCTTTTTATGCATTGCCTTTCAGGACCTGCATTCGGATATGCAAACTGAAGATGTAAAGTGCCTCAGCATGCCATTGCCATCAAATGTATTCTGAAGTAGACTGGTCGATTTATAAACAGACAAAATCCGTTTTCTATACAAGCTATTGAAGACTTTTTTTTATTTGTTTATTTATGGCTTCAAAGCAATTAATAATTGCGAAAGAGAAGAAACTTCGATTTAACAGGACCATAACAATGCGAAATACAAGGATTTATGTTTCTACCTATTTGTAAAATTTGTAAATGTAGTATAAGGAAAGAAGGTATTTGTATTCGTTTTTTGTTTACTGGGGAAACTTGTGTTGGTTCGTGTGCAAAGATTTTTTGTATCTTGATTTTCAAATGTTTCTGAATAAAACAGGGAAAAGAAAATGCTTGTAAATTATTTTCATGTTATATGAATTATGACTAACCCCTATATTGTTTTTTGCAGGCTGCCAGGTTTGACCTTTTAGTAACCATGGTAGAGTGATTACCGTCTTAGCACCCAGACGTTATAACCATCAGAAAAGCTACAGTTTTATCTTTGCTTTAAAAGTAGCATGCATTCTATATAGAAAAGGAATAGGGAACTTAACATTTATGCTTTATTCTGATGAAAACCTCTATTGGCGAGCTGAACACTATGACTGAATGCTGCTTTAGATATAAGAAGACAGGGCTTCTTATTAATGACAATCCAGTCCTCTAACCTGTTTTTTTTTTCACTTGCTAAGAATGCTTACAGACAGTCCTCTGTACGCCACAATGGTAGCGAATGGTTACTAGAGGAAGACAACTCTATCATCCTAATGATCACATATATAATATATTAATTATTTATTATGTCAATACCCCTGCAGGTATTTCGAAACAAGCTGTATAATATAATCTTTTTTTTATTTATTTTTTTGTATTATCATCAGTCATTTTACAAACTTTGATTTAATACCATCGAAATGTTTCTAGTTCACTGCTCACATATATACACAAACACACAGAGACAGGAGTGATTACATTGTTGTGCCCTCAATGCTATATACGTGGAGTAAGGAGCTTTAATGTCGTTTTTGCAATTATATCACATTCCATGCAATGATATCACAGCAGATTGTGCTATGTCAAAGTCCTAAAATTCTAAAAGAAAAACCCAAACAAAACAAAACAATGCAAAAAAACAACAACAACAACAACAAAAAACCCCAGCAAAGATATAGACAGACAAAGGACTTACACCTCAATATCCTCAATATCCGGCATCCCTAGTGACATTACCCGGGTCCACAAACAACTCAATATCCTTATTGTGATTAGCCGGTAGCACTTAAACCTAATTACCTCTAGTGACATTAGCCCGGAGCATATAAACCTCATTACCTCTAGTGACATTAGTCCGGAGCATATAAACCTCATTACCTCTAGTGACATTAGCCCGGAGCACTTACACCTCAGTGTCCCTACTGACATTACGTGACAGCACTGACAGAAATTCTGTATTATGAGTTAAAGGAATGATATACTTCATAAAAATTAACGATGTGCAAGTTTAAACAAATATTGCTCTAGGACCGGAAATGGAAAGCTATATGTAGGATGTGAGATAGCGCTAAAAAAAACATTTAACTTGGTTGGAGATCATTTATAAATTAACTTAACACTAAGATATTGTATTGTATTTATTTGTTTAATCGTGAGCTTTAGAGAGCGTTTATCATACAGAAAACTGAGACACAGATTTCCTTAGATTGCAATTAATTAAACTCATTTCTTGTATTATGTCAATACTATAGCACACTTTGAACTAATATTTTCCAAGCGAAAGAAAAAGAAAACTCCTATGGATTTATCTGTCCCACTGGGGAGAAAAGATTTTCTTTTCTTTTAATATTGGTTGTCTCATTACGGATTAGATAGAACATATCAAACTGTTTTTCCTTCGAGCAGGCTTTATGGACCCACTTCAAGTCTTGAGAAAGAAACTAATTGGAGCAACTGAACTCCTTTCTGTTTCAAGGGTAAGCATTTCGCCATTTTGCTTGTGACAGTCAAAGCATGTCTACATTTTCTGCCTGACAGTCAAAATATGTGGACATTTTGCGTGTGACGGTCATAATGCTGCCGGATCTACTTAAGGAGAGATTTTTTTTTTTAATTAATTTTTTTTAAAAACTTCATTTTTTTGTAAAATGAGACTTAGAAAGTAAGACAAACTATGAACATCTGATTGGCTGCTATATCGTGCTCGTCTCACTTTGAATGTCGTGATGTTGCAGACAGAATCAAAGGAAAATTATAAGACTCTTTCATGAACAGTCAAACATAGAGGGAAATAAATTGAAAAAGTGTTCCTCTCATATCATATCACAAGATTTCATAACTTTTGTTATACCTACTTTTCTTTCTCCCCGTTAACAGGATTTATACGTTCGGTTATGAACTAGTAGTTGAAAATTCATCAGCTAATAAGTCCTTTCTTTAAAAAAATTTTAAAAAATAAAATGAAATAAAAACAATAAGAGAGGCTAACATTTACAAAGGGAGGTAACTCAACAGTTTTAACAGTAAGCCCGTACGATTTCTATCCCTCTCTTGGGTTCCATTATATTTGTCACCTGATCTCACTCGTCTGTGATGAATGCACTCCGCTTTCTCTAACAATTAATTCAAATTTGGCTTCGTTCGAAGATTTAACCTTATATCTAGAGATACGTGGGGCAATCAATACATTTCCTAATTAAGTTTCATATATGAAAAGCAGCCCAGGCTTCTTAAAAATTTTATTACGTTCCTTAAATTAATACATTTTCATTTTTAAAATCGAAATTCAATCTTTTTCAGAATGTTTAAGGAATTTACAATACCTCATCAATGATCGAAATTATTGAATGAAACTCATATAACTATAATTCGTGCATTGTTTCCAGTGGAATAATTTACCATATATTTGTGCAGCAAAATCTTGATTTATATCCCTAGCCTATAAACGACTATCTATATGTTGGCTATGTCAGAAAAGCTATTTGAGTAAGGTCTAATGATTTGTTTGGTTCTGGAGGAAGTAGCTATTTGGTTGTTTGTTTGTTGTTTTTTTTTTGTTTTTTTTTTTTCGTTTCATTTTTGCTAATATATTATACGTGGTTCTCAACGGACGCGTAACCTTGGGTTTTGACGCTTGGAATTTAAATGTGACCCATTTCTGAAGTATGAAAATTCCAACCAGTGCCTTTTTATGATGCACGTTGATTTGGGCCTGAGCATCAGTCTTAATTACCCTTGATTCGGCTCTGGCATAATTTCCAACTGAGTGTACGCTGTCCACTACAAATTTACACTGCTGTAGCAAACCCGAGCTGGTCTGAGCAGGTATCGATCCTGCTATCCTTTTATTATAAGTCCAACATTATACCACCTGAGCCACCACAGCTCCCATAATTAGATGATAAAGTAAAAACTTGTAATCAAATGGGTACGCAAGCCACATTAATAGTTTCTTTCTTTTGCTTTATTTTAGCATTTCAGCTATCTCATCTCTAGGTAATACTTTTTCCATTGACTTCTTATTTTTTGAGTAAAAAACCACTAAAAATCTAACATTCCCACGCAGATATTTAATTATAGGATTGCATTTCTGCAGTATCACCCACACGTATGTTCTGCATGTGATATGTGCGTCATCTGCCCATCAACAATTGCTTGTTACTACTGAAGTCCATATTTCTGATATGATTTGAGTCAAACTAGGACGATGGGCTTCTATCATGAAAATCTCAGAGTTCAGTAATTAGCAAGATCCATGCAGAGCTTGTTACCACTCTGGAGGTTGTATCTTTTATCCGATTTTGATCATACTTGAAATATGGGTTTATATCATCACAATTTTGAAGATGTTCAATAATGAGAGAGATCAATGAATGTTGATGAGGACATCTGATTTGATGAGCTTGTTACTAATTTTAAGCAACCTTGAAATATCAGCTTATATAATTAAGATCTCGGACAAGTTCAGTAATGAGCGAGATCCACTAGTTGAGCTTGTTGCCACTCTAGAAGCCGCATTTCTCATCCAGTGATCAAATATATGCTTACATTATCAAGATCTTGGACAAGTTCAATAATAAACGATATACATGCATATTAATGAGGTGATATTGCATCTAATTGACTGACCTTGTTACTCTGTGGCACTCTGGATATCATATTGTTCATCTGATTTAGATCAAACTTGAATATGCGCTTTTATCATCAAGATCTTGCATCTGATTGGCTGACCTTGTTTCCACTCCAGATGCCATATTTCTGAACCAGTTTTGATCAAGCTTAGAATATGGGCTTTTATCATCAAAATCTTGGACAAGTTATTTATGTCTTGATCTTGCTTCTGATTGGCTGAGCTTTTTTCCACCCTGGAAACAATGTTTGATTTTGATCAAACTTGAAATATGAGCTTTTATCATTAAGATCTCAGACAAGTTCGATAATTAACAAGAGCCGTGAATATTAATGAGGTAATCTCGCATTTGATTGGCTGGCTTTGTTTCTATTCTTGAGCCCATATTTCTGAACTGATTTTGATCAGACTTGGGATATATACTTATACATCAAGAGGTTGGACAAGTTCGATGAGGTGTGAGATGAACACATATTAATGAACTTATTTTGCATCGGATTAGCTGAACTTGCATTCTGTAAGCCCACTTAATGAATGGTCAACTATTAAGTTATGTAAGCCAAGTGGGCAATATCAGGCCCGTTTGATCCTCTTGCTAATTTCAGTTATCTTTTTGAACCTAAAATTCAGCCATTGTCCTTTCGAAGTTTATGTATTTTATCTACCATTAAATATGTATGAAATCTGTTTAAATTGCCTAGTTTATCTATTAACAACAAATGTGCTTTAAGATAATCAATTATAAACAGTGATAGAGAAATTGGAATAATCAATTTATAATTTCATTATTTTCAAATGTGCTTGGTGAATCTATTGCATATTTTAAAATCTTCATTAAGACAAAACTTCAGCCATGAGTAACTGCTGAACTTATTGAATATAGTTGCTGTTTCACTTGTCATTTATTTCTTGTTTAGCTTCCTTTTAATAAAAACTAATTTTTTTTCAAGCTGTTTATCTGTCATAAATAGCGTTAAAATGACAGAAGGTGATCAAATAAATTATGATGATACAGTTTATTTTTTTTTAGTGATGAAAACGATTACAATGAACAAATTGATAATATAACACTCAAGATCATTTAACTAATAATGTATATAATGAAGGTTTAGGAACTTCTCAATCTTCAGCTGTATTAGATTCTTACAAAGATTTTATTAAACAATTTTAACATATGATTAATTTCGCTGCATTTAGAAATTAATACTAAAGACTACTGCCATTAAGTAGGTGGAAATTCAGTAACAAATTATGGAAATGGTGATCATAGTAAAATGTTATCAATTAACTATACAAGTACAAAAAAGGTGGAAAAAGCATTCCCAGATATTGAGGTTGGCCGAAAAAGGAAATCAGTGTGTATCACTAAGTGATATACTAAATGTAGTTTTACGACAACCTCCACAACAACCTTTAGATCCAAGATTTTAGATCCACAACAACCTTTTGATCCAAGATTTCACATAAGACAACAAAATAAAAGTTTTCTACGGAAATAGATACGCACGTAATCAGCACAAAAGAACTATTTGAACAGCAATGAAAGAAGTAGAAAGTATAATAGCAGATCAAAGCAGAGAAACTTCATTTACAGTTCAAAGATTATTCACTGATTATGATTAGAGAGAATTGATAGGATATGTAAAAACTGTAGAAGTTGCTAAATCAAAATTACGTAACACTTGAAAGCTGATGTTGAAAAGTATTAATGAGAGATAGAAGACTCTTTAAAAAATGCATAAGCAAAGAAACAGATATAACTAAAAATGCAAAATTGCAAGAAATGTTAAGGGCTTAAGTTGAAAAAGCACAGATAATT
The DNA here is from genome assembly GCA_029931535.1 of Margaritifera margaritifera. Classification (NCBI taxonomy): domain Eukaryota; kingdom Metazoa; phylum Mollusca; class Bivalvia; order Unionida; family Margaritiferidae; genus Margaritifera; species Margaritifera margaritifera. The sequence goes on from JAQPZY010001498.1 coordinate 1,520,156, forward strand.
AGACATTTAACAATGAAAATAACAATTCAAAAATTTGGGAAAAGGAATTGTTTCAAGCCACAGGCAACTCCTTTATAACTCGTGACTTCCTGTGCTGAGCTGTCATCATTTCTCATGAATATGTATAACCCTGCTTAAACTAAACCAATCACAGCAAGCATGATTATAATTGTCTCGGAATTGCAACCCAACATGACCTTTCACACTGTTTGTATGAGCCGGTCAAAGTTTCTCTTCTAAACACAGTCACCTATTGATCAATAAAACAGGCACTTTCATCATATATGGCATTAAAGTCTCCCATGAGTATTACTTCACCAACGGAAGCAAAATATTCAAACAGAGACTCTAAAATATGAATACATTCTTGGTAAAAAGAACGATTTTCATCAGCAGGACAATAAGCTCCAAATATAAAAAGCGTACTTTTTGAGGTCATGCTTAATTTAATTCCCACGATTCGGTAATTACCACAATCAAGTTGTCGGACAGAATATGCAAGATATTTCCTATACATTATTGCCACACCACTTTTTGACTTTTAGTATTAAAGTCATACTCACTATTATCTTCTTTAGTATAGCTTGTATCTTGAGGACTAGTGAGTCTCATATTTAGAATCACAACGGTCATTCTATTCATTGTCATAATTGTGGTCATCGATATCAGTCATTATGGCTATTTCTATTGCTACTTTCACCATACACATCTGAGTTGTTGTCGTATAGTTATTGTAATTATCTGAACCAGGTGATCCCTGAAGCTTGTTTCTTGTCATCCACTTATGATGTCTTTTCACTATTTTAAATTGAAATGTGTACAAGAAAGACGGATAAAATAAACACCCAATGTGGCAGATTAAAAAAAACACCAGATGATGCAGAGTAAGTAAAACGAAGACTTGTTAATTGTTTCAAGTCCTCTAATTAGGGGAGCTTTGTGGCTTTTATTTTGCGCAACATCTGCATCTCTGGTAAATTGTATTTCTATTTTCCATTTCCACCACTTGCTTTACTCTGTTGCGTTTGTAACAATTTACAGATGTTGTCACATCTAATTGGTCCATTTATGTAAGTAGCTAAACTTTAATTACTACTGGATGTCTGTGAAAACTAGATCTTCAAATTATGTATATCCGCACACTATGAAAGGTGTACATGTTTTTACTTCATGATGTGAAAACTCTTCCCATATCAACCGATTTTGGTTAAGTTTGTGGTAATGTAATTCTGGACGGTTTTATAGATGTGCTATAATTGTTCATGGTAAACCTTTTGTCCAAGAAGAATGCATAGTTGATTTGCTAGTCATGTGACTCGGTACTATACCTTCTTTGGATGAAATCTGAGAGAAGTTTTAAATGTCATAATGACTTTATCAACGACTGTTCCAGTTTCACTGAATTTTATTTTGTTCAAAATCTCATAGACCAACCTTGTATTTGTCTTCTAGCTTTTAAATGTAGTTCGAATCAACTTTATATGTTGCAATGCTATGTCCTTTCGTTTCTTCTGTAATGTCATTTAGTATCTACACTGTAGTCGCCTTATCATGTTTTTCAAAATCTCAAAGTTTTCATGCTGCTAGACACTGATATCTATGTATTGAACTTCTACAATTTATGTTAATGGAGTAATATTTTTTGCTGGTTCCCAACTATTAAACGGTTCATCATATCCGTTCCATTTCCCGACTGCATACTTTTTCCCTTTATTCTCTTGGTCTTCAAAATCTTTTCAATTTTTTATACGTCATCCTGTTTGTTGCGTATTGATAATTCTTGCTTGTAAAATATGCACTATATATCCTCTACATTCAAGTGTTTCAATTAGTAAAACAACGGATGACTTAGTATTACTTGCCTGATACTTAATATTTCCTCAGGAAAATTAGGAAAATAGCCGGTTGCGGAAATTGTTTGTATTTTGCAATTCATACTGTTTCACCAAGTTTGAATTTAGGTGTTCCATATGTATCAGTAGTTATATAACTGAATAGATTGATTCATACTTTTGACCTTCATGTTTTGACACTCGCTTCAAATAGACTCATGTCTATTGATGCTTGATCAGGGTTTTTGTATCTATCAATTGACTTTGGTAAAGCGCCAACCCATTTTCTGGTTTTGTTTTGAATGAAATACTTTCACATTTGGGTCTTCAGAGTTCTCTTAAACCTTTCAACTGCTAATATTTTGTGTCCAAGTAGGCTCAAAAGTACTCGATGTTTTACTTGCCTAAAAATTCTTGACTCTTTCGTTGTAAAATTCTTTTCCCTTATCAAACTGTATTTTTTCTGGCTTTCTCTTTTTAAAAATGTCTGTCTTTTTTCTTTTTACTCTCTGAACCAATGCGTATTTTGAAAAGACATCTTTCACTGTCAAGATGTATTTGTATATATCGCTGTATGTGTGATATGCCTCAATGTCAACAATGTACGCTCGCACTGGTCATCCACGTAAGCACCCTCAATGTCAACAATGTATGCTCGCACTGGTCACCCTCGTAAACAATATAGACCCTTATGTAGGGAAATCATTTTCGAGTTTCATTATGTAACGTGCAGATAGATTGTTCGATTAACCATTATCTCAATTTTGTTTATTTTATATTATTGTTGTCACGTTTAATTTGTTCCCATAATTGATAAGTGTTTTTGTAAGCAACTGAACTTTCAGGATCGTAATAAAGATGCCTTAGATACTGTTTTGCTCTCGCTCTACAAACCCCACCTTTGGTGACTATACGCCATCTCAGACGTTAGTCATTTAAACGGTATAAACAAAATTATCCAGAGAGTACTTTACGCTTGACAACTTGACTTTTGAAGTGATCAACAATCCAACAGAACATCCATATGCTACTGATACTTCTATTGGCAACATTTTCTCAATCATTTCAAACGTATTAATGATTTCAGATCGATGTCAAATTTTTTCATTTCAATGGTTGATTCAAAAGCATTACAGTTATATTGCATACAAGCAGTGTAATTCTTGTGAATACAACTATTGGACACCATGTATAAATAACAGTTTTAGTGTAATTTATTGTGAATACTACTATTGGATATCATGTATGAACAACAGTGTTAGCGTAATTTGTTTGTGAATACTACTATTGGACACCATGTATGAATAACAGTGTTTGAGTAATTCTGATGAATAATACTATTGGACACCTTGTATGAATAACAGTGTTGGCGTAATTTTTTGTGAATACTACTATTGGACACCATGTACGAATAACAGTGTTAGTGTAATTCTTGTAAATACTACTGTAAATAAAAACTAAGTGACTGAAATGTTCTAATTCGAATTTTATAATAGATATGTTCCAATTTGGCAAGAAATTTTAGATCACAAAAAAAACCCCATCAATTCGGCGTGATTTCGATATCGTAAACACATTCATTAAGAATCTTGTTTCAAATGTATTGATGTCTTATACAAAATCAATAATTCATTACAACAAAAACTAAAAGTAAGAAAGATGTAGAAAATAAAGAGCGAAATAATAAGATTATACAAGTGTATTTATATGTGACCTCCCCCTCCAACAAGGGTCCAACTCCCCAAAGTATACACTGTAACATATAGTTATAGGAACATTGTTCCAATTTATCACGAATTTAAACATGTAATGATTAATCATTTGATACAAACTTATATATTTATATGAAATACATAAAACTATGCACTCTTTAGTACCAAACTTAATATCAGTTAAATATTAATAAAAATATACATAGTTTTGTTCTACATTGTATAATTGTATTGAATAGCACAGGGAAGGCAAGCCCTTGTACGAAAGGGAAGCAACCTATACAGTACTAGAAAAGTCAATTAATGTAGTTCCCGCTACAATCATTCACTAGCGAATTGAGTTAACTCCCTTCATTGAATGTCCGCGAAATATTACTGCATGCTATACATATGAATACTGTTTAAGTAAGAAAGGCAATATTTGATAGTCAAATTTGGGTCTATTTTCTTTTTTATTAAGTCACTGACCCAGTTTAGATAAGACATTCGTATCTGAGACTTTCTTTTTTCTTCCGTTGGTGAGTTGCAAAAGTACTGTGCAATCATACACCCAAGCATTCTTCACACATTCTGTTTTTCTCACTTTTCCATGACGTCTGAAGTCGCTTTAGTTACATCTTCTTTGACCCGACCAAAATACCCCGTGCTTTCAAAAATAATAGTCTGATGTTGTTTCTCTCTCTCTCTCTCTCTCTCTCTCTCTCTCTCTCTCTCTCTCTCTCTCTCTCTCTCTCTCTCTCTCTCTCTCTCTCTCTCTCTCTCTCTCCATAGCTTATGTCCTTGGGGTCCGCATCAATATTTAATTTGTTCTTGCAAAGTTCAGCTAATTTTTCCATACTCTGTAAAGGGGTCTCATCTTCCTTGGGACCATCAGTTCCATAAACTTTTCAAATGTCAATATGGTTGTACTGTTCGGAATTATTAAGGTTCCTTTGTCAATGTGCCATCTGATGCTGACAGACCCGTATTTTCATCCTTCATCTCCTTTTTGTATATCAATCTTCTCTTGGATTTTTTCGGATTCTGATTTTCCACTCTAGCATCGTAGATTTTGCTCCTTAATTTTTCAAGCTCGTCTCAGAGTACCCCCGCCTCCTTGTTTATTTTATATTTCATTTATCTCTTTATCTGCTCCAAAGATTCATTAAATTTCGCTTGTTTCACAGTCTAATTCAGTTTCGAATCTCTGTACTCTTCAGACGCCATTTTCTCTACAACTTCATATAGCTCATCAATGTTCTTAGATACTGCTTCAATTGTATTCATGATTTCTTGTTAATATTGTTACGACTATGAGTATATGTAACAAAAGAAAAGACTCATACAAGCTTTCAAGATTTAAAACACAAATATTTAATTTCCTAAAATATTAATATATTTCAACAAACAATCAAAGTGAAAGAATTAAAAATAACTTACAGTATAGGATATCTTTAAAAGTCCTAAATTGTTTTAAAGTTCACTGATCCGGAAGTTAATCCAAAATATTCCGAATGAAAACACCACTGTGCTGATGTACTAACAAGAATCAGTTATATCCAAATATTATTAATTCCAAGTAATCCTTGTGAATATTGAGATGTTTCCGATAATTCCAACGGAGCTGTATAATTCTTAAATATCAGTAGTTAATCCCAAAATGTATTGTCTGGAAAGTATTTCTGAAGCAGCAGTACTAGAATATCACATATAAAATGAACCAATCTCGTGTATGACCTCTCAAGCTGACGAAACTATGTAGGAATGACGAACGCTGCGATCACTTTTTTATTATATAGCTTTCTTTACTGCGTCATTGAAACAAATAAAACCCATTTCTTATTCCGTCTCAAATCAACATCTTACTATTACCATCTTACAATCTAATTTCTGGTCAACAAAATTAATCATTCCTGAATTGGCAAATCAGGTCAGGTCAAGTGCAAAACTCACGAGCTGAATCACGTGACATGACTAATGCTTCAAACGATAATATTGATTTTCCAATGTACTGGGTCACATTGAAATTACCTTATATGTGCACTCTGCAAAACGACACCTATTAGACTATTATACAGAGGTCATAAACTAATAAAACTATACCATTATAATTAGAAAAGATGATTTATAATTCCGTAACAATATATATTTTGAAGATGGCTTGTCACCAGTAACTTATGTCCGTGGCTTTGTGCTAATATACTGTATATATGAATGTTATAAATGTCACCTTTCGTCTAATGATGGTCCTGACGTTTATTTTTAAATTGCGTAGAAAGCGAAAATATTCTGTTCATATCACTGTTCTGGTTAATCAACACCTTACTATCACTGCAGAAAAAAATAGAATATCTTCAGTTATTAGAAAGGGTATTTTTTACTCAAGTTCATGACGTCCGTGCTCAACGCAACTAGAATGACACACATATTTTAAAGTCAATGACACTCAAGTTAACTTCCTGATAGAGTCCACAAATATTTTATACATATAAATAAATATCAGTTCATATCCATGTACATACCTTGAAGAATCATACAATTTCAATTCTGTGTCAGCCATCTTACCAATGACGTTCACTCGAATGGTGGCCTTTGATCTCCCTTAATTGTAATGTGTTACCCTGCACTTATTTGTAACAACAGCAACAACGACGACGACATCACTACCAAATTCAGAGCGCTGATATCAATGGAAATAATTGTGACTAATAAAATAAGAAAAATAAATCGATTTCTTACTCGTTCGCTAGTTAATTGTGATTTGCCACTTTACACATGGTTGTATTTTTATTTTTATTCGCTTATTTATTTTTTTTTTGGGGGGGGGGTGGAGAGGTGGGATGGTGTAGTAGCTGATATCAAGGGAGATAATGGTGATTGGTAAAAACGAAGAATAAATTGATTCCTTGCCCATAAACTCAAAGATGAAAAACCGTTCTATCAAGGGAGATAATTATGATCGGTAAACAATACAACAGAAGATTAAGCTTTTTCCCTTGCAATAACAAATGCCTGTCAATATCTCACCATGCGATGAAAATAAAGGAGGACCTCATGCATGTGAAAGCCCTGTTTTTGAAGTTTGAAGTTGAAACCAGGCACGATACTAATTGTATTCAGACTGGTATATAATTGAAATTTGAAGCGCTATCGCTCTATTGACACTCACCCAATCAAGTACACAAATATGTATTTACAGTACATACTGTAAAGTCATAATTATTCGTTGAGGATTTAATTTATTTTTGGTACTCATTGGTAACTACTATCCACGAAAATAAATCCACAATGAAATGTAGTATTGTTGAATGGGTATTAAGTAAACTCTGTGATATCACCACATTTTTTTTTTTTTTTAATCTTTACGAAATCGTTCCTTAACTCCCAAACCACGAAAATGTTATCTCGTAAAATATTTTTATGATTTTGCAGTAAAATAAAATATTACTTTTTAAAACATTTCAAATTATTATTACGCCACCACGTTGGTTTCCTGGTATAATTCTACAAACTTTTTTCATAGAATAGAAAAGGGCAATACAGGTATAACAAATCAGAAGTTGTTTACTTTCAAATACTTAACAAATATCCAAAACGTCGAAAGAACGTGTTAAAACGATGTTTATTTTTAGTATTCGGGTACCTTTGCAAGATATCATATCCCAGAAGCAACTGAAATCGTTTAAAGTACAAAATTGTTCTATAGCTTCATATCTCTGACAGAACCTTAAAACTTCTCCCCATTACGTTTCTATTTAAAATAGGTATGAAATCTCGGCAGATCAGGGTATTTGTTGTCTGTTCTACTGATTACTCCTAATAAACTGCATAGACCCAGATCTGCTGTTTTTTTATGCATCGGCAGATCTGGGTCTGTGCAGTTTTCAGTTGGATTCGACTTATAAGCGAGTACAAACGGTACTAGATACATCGAAACAAGAGGCATTTTGCTGGAATAAAGTAATACCTTGCAGAAAAAAACCCAACTATTACAATTTGAAAAGTCTTACGCTACTGACATTGACAATCCCTTGTCTAACAATTTCACTTCTTAGTACTTTATAAGTACGGAAAGTATCTATTTTCTTTTCGAGAGCTAGAAAGTATATGATATTTAAAAATATTACCCTTCGAGGATTAAACGATGTAAAGGTGTATTTCTTTCTTTCGATCGTTCTTTCTTTCTATCTATCTTTTTCCCAAACAATTCAAAACTGTATGTATCAAACTCGTGCTAAATTCTGGGATCCGATTATTCTTATAAGTTCACACTTAAAATTCATATAATATTTTGTTTGAGTTTGTTAAATGCATAATGAATTCAATTCTTTATGAATGGCCTATGCTGTCTGTTTTGAACCAGACATCTGTCCAAAGCCATCACCAGGCCTAAGAATCATAAAACTGAAACTTTATTCTGGGCTGAAGATTTTTGTGTCAACCAATCGCGAAGGCTTGCACTATTGAAAAGTCTCTTCTGATTGGCCGAGAATGGAAACTCACAATCAATCAAAAAGTCTTGTAATATTGAAAAGTCTCTTCCGATTGGCCGAAAGTGGAAACTCGCTCTCAAACCCAAGTTCTGATTTTCATTATCCCCATGAAGCAGTAGTAACATATGGTGACATATTTCTACCATCAACTTGCCACTTATTACTTAAATAAGCCGACTTATTCATTCAAATATGTCGACATTACTACAAACAAGTCATCTTAAGACGAGAAATAAGTCTGCAACTTCAAAACATAAGTCGACATTAACCACTTTATGTCGACTTAATAACAGAGTAGCTTAAGAAAAGGCCGTGTTAAAGCCTCCTAATGTCATCCGTCTTAATCATTTTAGTAAAGTTGTCGTGCTATTATGTCGACATAAAAACAAATAAGAATAGTGCCAGGGATCGGGCTTTGCCCGTTAACGTCGGAAAACAAGGCGTCAGAATGTATAAAAGTATTACTTTGTCCTGACCATGTTTTAACTCTGCTGGGTAAGTCTTATTTCAAAGCTTACTAATGTTTGTTTGTTTGGGGATTTTTTTTTTTTTTTTTTTGATTTTTTTTTTTTTTTTGAACCATTGTTCCGTCTAGACTCTGTAAGTTGGTCTGTTTATTTCAACGGCCACTAGGTATTCATATTTACCTTTGTATTAGTCCGAAACACCGTGGTTTTATCAAAATAAAACAGATCAAACTGGACGGTCTAGGTGATTTCGGCGGTAATACTATTCTGTAAAGGTGCTAAGAGCTAGACAGAAAATGGTGGTTATTTCAGTTTTTTACTGATTAGGGGAGGAAAGTAGCTTTAACTAATTCAAATACTTTTTACATTTGTCTGAGTCAACACAATCTAGTAGCATGATGCAATGTCCAGACTGACTCCAGGATGGCCAGAAATAATTCTGAATGACAAATAACCTTTTAAAAACGAAACGGTAAGCATAAAAGTTGTATAATTTACCAGTACGCATAGGAAAGTAAAATAATCACAAACTGAACGATTTTTTTTGAAGCAAAAAAAGCAAAAACATACATCATATTGCAAAGAAAAACATGTCAGCATACTAGAATGATTCGTTATTTTCAAATTTAGTGACGGCAGAGTTTCTTACTATTAGAGAAATCTTCACAATGTTGTACTTAAGACCTTGCTGGAGCCAAAGTCCTTGCACACTTCCCTTGTCCCAAACTTTTCCATAGTTAACAAACTTCAACATGAGGACTTTGAAATTTTTGCACCATAGTTGTTATTCTCTGTACCATTTGTAAAAATTACACATAGCGGCGTTCATCTGCAAAGACTCTGTGCAATACAAAGGTTATTTCTTTGTGTTATATATATATATATATATATATATATATATATATATATATATATATATATATATATATATATATATATATCGCCATAGTGGTAATATCAACTCTAGAAGTTCTTCTTCCATGTACGAAATATATCTGCACTTATTTAGACCTAATTCATTTTTACTTCTTCTTCTTCTTCTTCTCTCTCTCTCTCTCTCTCTCTCTCTCTCTCTCTCTCTCTCTCTCTCTCTCTCTCTCTCTCTCTCTCTCTCTCTCTCCTCCCCAGTCAGCATCAAAATATCTTAAAATATGCCAACACTGTACATTTATGTAAGCAATGGGGAGGAGCCATGAAAAAAGCATCAAAACAAACTCCATACAACAACAAGTAGGTTTCATGTATTAGCTTAATTAAAAACATTTCCACATGTATCGTACAAACTGTCATTGATTTAACTTCCATGATCTGTTTCTATTCGATATTAAGTCTCACCCGTACCTGTTACATTCACGGGCAAAACTCTGATTAAATGTAATAGTATAATACTAAAAAAAAAATTCTTATCGATTCTCTTAAAAAATTCATAAACCTGTTTGAAAACGATAGAGAAATCGTTGCGGGGGCGGAAGTTTGAGTGCAAAAAGAACTAATTCAATCTGTTACCGATGTAGACTTTAAGCTTTCAAAGGCAACATAATTCACGCGTAAATGCAGAAATAATCAAAACAAATAAGCAAAATCTTTATAGATAAACTTACAATTATTTTTAATTTTTTTTAGTTTATTTTAGTTTAAAGATGTTGCATTCTGTTCCGACCTCTCTGTAATGGTGCTATCCCCATACCAACAATGTTCACGGTATCAATCCGCGCAACAACAAAAAAAAAAAAACAAAAAAAAAAACAACGCATTAACGAAAAAAGATAGTCGTTTCATTTTCCGTCATTAATTTGACAAAATACACATTTTGAAGTAAATATAAGTAGGAAATACATTTGTAAAAGTTCACTGTCTTCAATTATTGTAAAATTTCGGAACTTCTTTTCATCGATGTGGTAATACACCCGTTAACCGCGTTGGCACAGAAAGGAAATCCACGTAGGTTGACAACTTTTGCTGCATTTTCAAACTTCATTTCGGGCGTAATCCCCGCATCAAAAAGAAAAGCAACTAAAGATAGGAACTCGACCTATACCATAAACAGAGCAGTATCAAGGGACTCTCACTCTGCACACAAAGAATAGGAAACAATAAAGAAAAAAGTACTGTAACATGGCTAAAGATCGAAAAGAATGTCAAAAAATAAACCTCAAAATGACATGTAACAGTTGTGGGGAACACAAGAATATGAAACATTTCAAGACAGGCTATTAATCTATATCGTTAGACATTTCGGTTTTAAATAGCTAAGGCTAGGCCAGTTTGTTAAATTTTATATCTAAATTGTTCCAAAACAATGATCAGATGTATAAGAATACATTCTGAAATTATTTTTTTTCTTTTGGCAGGGGGACAGGGATATCACAATTTCTTTTCCTTTTGCGCTTGCACTTGTTGTTCTCGTAAATATAAATACCATAAAAATATCAGTGTCTTAGTTAATATATACTAGTGGACTTTTCTTGACTAGTCTTTGCTATGGAATTTAGGTAACTCTGACTTTCAGAGCCACTGCTGCCTATACTGGTCTTCACTAAGAATTCTGGATAATCCTAAATGAGTCAACCCATCTTTCTTAGCAGAGAGTCTCGAATAAGTTTGTCTTCCTAAAAATTGAAATTTCCCGGCAGGCCATTCAACTACTGACGGCTACTCACAAGTTCACTTCGCCGTGGGCATTTGTCAACCAGTATTGCTTCTTTCAAGTCCGTCTTCGAAGAGAGTTTATATTTATCACAATTGACTATTGTCATCATCATGAACTGAGTCGGTATTTAATAACCCAACACGAATGTGGTAGGGGCATACGGTGTTACCCTTGTCCGTTGATACATCCGGTCAATGTTTCCGTTTAGGTTAGTTTCTCGTGCATTGTGGTAGGAAATTTGTATTCCACAAACACATTTCTAGTTAGTTTCACCTTTTCCTGGATAATCACCATATTATTTGGACAGCTAGCACTGTTGACTTTTCCTGGCTTATCTTCACCAAGGATCTGATATGATCATTTTGTAGGCTGAGACATTCCCAGATCTCACGCATAATGCAACCAACCTCGTTTACTTTGTGGGCCGGATGCGACTTTTCTGCACCATCTACTGGTCGCTTTATGCCGTTTCCTAGCAATCAGTGAGAAGAACAAATAATGGTTATATTTAGCTGCTATCTGGGGCCAGGCCAGGATAAAATGCTTCCGGGTCAGTAATCAGCAAAGTAGTTCATATCTAAATTTAGAGGTTTTGTTTGACTGACCTTTCACTGTGACGTATTCATGACAGGAACTGATTTTTACCATGGAGTAACTGGAAAGGATCTTTTAATTTTTTTTTTTACATTTTATTGTGGTTGTGAATACAGTGTGGTGAAATTGCACATGTAAAGTAAACTGTGAAATATGGTAACAAACTATGTTTTAACTGGCCCGTAAATGATCAGCTGTTTTGATCAGTTGTTAAACGTAATCATGCTGGGCAAGAACTGGCAAGTCTTGGTGTGTGTATTGGTCTATAACGGCACTGTCACCCCTAGGAATCCTACTGTGACTGGAATGTTGGTCTGAGTTCAGCTTGGAGAAATGCATGTATGTAATATATAGGAAAATTAATGGTGGTCCGACCCCTATCAGCCTCTACTTTAGTTGATACTTTACGTGTAGGGGTAATTAACTGTCCCTTCGCTTTTAGCAGAAGTAGAATACATTTTGATTATACTCCCAGATGGGGCTAGTCTAGGCTAGTCTAGGTGTATACTCCGAGCTATACTCTGATTAGACAAAAACCTATGTAAAGACAGTTGTGACCAATTTTTTATACAAGGGCACATCCATTTATATACCTCTCTCTCTCTCTCTCTCTCATTATTATTATTATTATTCAGAGTGACTTTGACCAAGTATCAAAACTAACAAAAATTTATTTTCTGGCAACATTGAAGAACACCATATATATCTATTCGGTATTTTACAAAGTTTTTATGTATTAAATATAGTATTTGGATCTTCTACTTTAAAGGAAAAGGCTTATATTTGATAAATCTGTATCTATCAGAGAAAAAGGCAATACATCGACAGTACTTTGCTGCATTTTGCTAATTGTGCAGTAAGACCGTACAAAGAAATAGGCTATGACTTGTGAAATATGGTCATATGGTCATAATCATGGTCATAGAATATTTAGATTTTTTCTTAGTATATTAGTGTATTGTCTCCAAAATATATTTACGTAATGAAAGAACCTTCATCATTAGTCATATTGGTGTCACTCGTTTCATGAACTATTATGAAAAAAAGTTCTCCGGATAGATCACTTCAGGTGCAACCGCAATGTTAAAAAAAAAGTATTAAGGTAAATGAAAATGCCTGTAAATGGTGAGATGCTAAACTATTAAAAAACTGACACCAATAGCATCAAATAGCAGAAATGGCATATGATGTCGTTTAAAATATTACGTACAAATTCTTCATTTAATATTATGATAATTGAATTTTCATAATAGGAAATTACGAATGTCTAGAAAAAAAATATATTGGTATAAGGAAGTAATTAGTAGTATTGAATATTTTATGTCAGAGGAAACAAGTTTCTTATTTATTTTTTCCCTGATAGATTACTTCAATTTTTATTTTTATTTTTGTTGTACTACAACATCCTTAAGGGAAAGTAGAACTATGTCAATGGCGTGCCACTCTTTCCACCTATATTTAGGATGCTGGGACAAACTGCGTCAACGTCATATATGACGTCTCTTTTGAGAAACAAAATTGGTGGTTATGGAGAAAACAACGTTCTAGGTTGCTCAACAGCAAACCCACCATGCATGATATGGGACATGTGAACATTTGATGCTCGTTTTAGGTCACCAAGGCGTGAACCCAAATATAAAATATTCCTGTCGTACAAATTACAGCGTGTGAAAGTAAAATACTAAGTTTCGTGTGAGTACGTTCTGTGATATAGGAGAAGAAGATATTAGAGACGAAATCACCGGCAAACATATGTACAGACAGGCGTACAAGATGGTCGGACGGACAGAGGTTTTTAAAATAATATTATAACTTTCTTAGGATAAACATGATAAACAACGTAACATATATTCCTTTCTTTCAGAAAAGTATTAGATTCTAATAAAACCTCTGAATATAATAATCAATACCCTCACATACGGAACCTGATGAAGGAAGCGAAAAGACGAAATTATCCATTTTCAGGTGTCATAGGCGGCCATACTGGAGGACATCTGATAGTTTTAATTATTAAATGTATCTGTTGTTTGATACTTAAAATAGTTTTTTTTTAAAATCTCATGACACGATTATAAATACTTTTCAATAAATACAGAAGTAGTTTTTCTTTCGGTGTCTCTGTTAGTAATGATTCTGTTGATTTTATCTCGGTATTCCTTGTTTAACAAAAGCAAAATTTGCTCGAATTTTTATAAACATCTACCAGCGTGTCATCCACACAGATCAATTTATACTCACTGTAGGTTCGTGGCTAAATTGAATGTTATTGACTTTGCTTGAAAAGAGACTCTAGTAGGCACTTGTTATATGGGGCAAGGTTATAATGTAATTACAAACATATAACAATTACATCTTCTGTAAGTGTAGTGGTTGGATTCAGTATTTGAGGCATACATAGTAAAATATATTGTTATGGGTGATTATTCAGATGTTTCCATCAAGCGTCGAGTAATACTCTGAAATTCTGTCACGAAACTGGCGCGTGCGAAGTAGATACATTTCCACTGAAAATGGTAAATGTCAACATTTCAAAAGTTTGGTACAGGGTAATAACCTGTATCGCGCTTGTGTGGGAACGGTGTCTTAAAAAGGTCAAATTCCCTCGAAACAACCAGAATCTCCCTTGTTTAGTAAACTCGTCCAAGCAGGACTGCAAATAATAGCATTGTTTCTCCCGCTAAGTATTACAATGAGAGTGCTGAACATAACGTTAGGTATCTAGTGGCCAATCACCTTTCATAATTATTTTTTAAAATGCTTTAAAAGAGTATTAAATGTGAACTTTTTCTATTAGATTACCAATAACATGGCAATTTTGCCAAATGCGGAATAATGTCTGATTTAATCTTTAGATAAATTAATTAGTATTTGCATTATTAAAAAGTTACTGATATTCATAGTCATGAAGATATCTTGTCCATTTTACATTGCTTTTGAATAACGAATACAAGCTGCAAATAAAGTTTACAGTACCTCTATTCGTAAAGTTTAAAAACCAGTAGATATTGTTTGAAAGCATCTCCACTCAACTCCGATTTAAAAAAGAAAATTGGAAGTAATTATATTAGGAGACCCAAAACCATAAATGCATACAAATAAGTACAATAAAATTGGAAAATTTAGAAACAGAAAAAACAAAACTTGAGTTGGTCGAGGCAATAGTCGCTCCAAATTAGTATCATATACATGGCTATATACACGATGGAGAGTATTGTATATACATGTACTACCAATTCGGATTAACCGTGGCGTTTGTCTTCGCCGTGTGGATGGAAATATATTTTCTATAGCATCGAGAACGCATTTAATACTCTTATAGTCTATTCCAAACCAGCTACAATAAATAAGTTTCATTAAGGAAAGGGTCTTGTTGCTGGAATGATCTGTATTTACTTCATGTTCATTTTAGGCAAAAGTCGCATTAAAAGACAATATAATAATTACCCATGCAGCTGTCGCAATCTAACAGTATATATATATATATATATATATATATATATATATATATATATATATATATATATATATATACACACATTTATGTATATTTTTCATCTGTTTTAATTATAAAGATATAACACTTGTGGTCAATCCTTGTCTTTTAGGATTCTGCTCTCTCTCTGAAACGTGATATACATAACGTGTGAGCGGCGACGGTTTTATAGATTTGTCAATTTCACGTTCTATGAAGTCAGCTCGATCCAAAGCGATAGTACTACATGACATATTTAGATACTTACATGTAGGGCTTTTCTACAAAAATTTCACAAAAAAACATAGAATGACGAGCTGATGCACATAGCCCAGTAGATCTTGCTGGTCCCCAATGACATCTCAATAGATTAAAGATACGCCTCGCGATGTTGTGTCTAGAATAATCAGACATGGTCAAACTCTTTTTATGATTATATTGTTTAATATTTTTTAGTTTTCTTTTTATTTTCCACAAGTGCAGCATACAATAAAACAGAGAAGGTTTAATCTGCGTTTCATAACTGAGACTAAGGTGATACGCTTTTTATTCAAACAGTTGATTAATTCTTTCCTCAACATTAAGATGAAATATAACATACCACACATACCCCGAGATTAGATTTTTTTAAAAAAATCTACCATCTCCTGTCACATTCATATGGCAGAAGCATTACATTACTTCATTACTTCGAGTAGTTTAATATTGTAACATCACATTTGTCTTAATGATAAATGTGTCTCTTCTTTGCATTTCTGTGTTCTGTGACTAAAAAAAAAAAAAAAATAAAAAAAAATGGAGCTTTTCTTCATCGTGGGATAATTATGCCGTGGGTTATTGGTATGTTTCATTTATTCCTCGCGCGAGTCTTCTGGAAAAGTCTGGATAAAGCATAGCGTTTTGTCTGATTCTTTTCCCCCACAGCGTCTGGATTTTTCAACATTTACTCGTCCTGCACTGAGCTTGCTAAATATTGAAATAGTCGTATGTTTACTCTTTCCTGTGTGTTCTTGCTGTGTATCTCTGTGAACTTCTCGTTGGTAAAGAGTGGCAAAGCTTTAATCTCCAGATACCCAAATTGTTCAGGTTGGTTGTTTTCTTAGCGCCAATAAACAGTGTATTGTTCTGGTTTACGCCATTTGTCAAGCAATTGTTTCCGTCCATTTAGAGTAGGCTTATACTCTCAAGAGTCATTTTGTCGACTCTCATAGACTTTCTTTGCAAAAGTAAGTGCACTCATAGATTTCTGAAAAGTGTTTTTGAAAACGTTTTGGAAAAAAAAGAAAGGTGTGATAATAAATGTGACTTTTTACCAATGAAAAGTAGCAGAGCTAACCTCATACGCATTTATACAATTTTTTCAACAATTTTAAGTTTACCAGTTTCACTGAAATGATGGATGATGTTCATTAATCAAGGTGTCAAATCAACTTCATAAATTCAATGCAATATATTTTGTATAGAATTAATACATTAATGGGTATCTGTATACAATATCGCCGCGCGATACTAAAACCTAATGGAACTATATCGATTTCTGTAGATGTTATCAGATATGATGATGTCAGGTCGTCGAATCCTCTGCTGTTAACCAGGACATAATCAATGGCCGGTAACTGTACATGATGACACCGGATGCGCGAACTAATGCCAAAAAATCACCGCTGGCGACATGACGTAATTACTTAATGACCAATCATTTATATGCCAAGATCCAAAGATAGATATTGTGGTTTAAACATGATTATTGTGTCAGAAATGTAATATTCTGGTCAGATACGATATATAAGTATTGATTTTGCAATGAACATGATGTACTATGCATTCATGTTTTACGACATTATTGTTATCAGATTGAATGCAAATTACCTACCAATTACTTTGTAAATAATTACCACTATACATAGTACGGAAAAGAAATCATCATTCTATACCACGGTAGATAGAGAATTATTCTTAAAATGTGTTTTAGTTCATTTGAAAGCTCTGAGATTTGTATTTCCTATACAACTTTAAAAAATTGCAATAAAAAACATACACGTTATGAATAAGAAAATAATTACCGGAAAGCACGGCTACCAGAGAAGTGCGCCCTCTCTTCTCAAATCGAGATGTTGCAAATTTAAGCTATGTTAATAGTTCTATAACTACTTACGTCACAAGCACCGCCTTTTCATATTCAGGGGCGACGGAACGATTTTTAAGGTGATGGGGAAGCGAATTTCGTAAAATTAATGAGGGTCGATATTTATCTATTTGTTTCTTTGTTTGTGTTTTTTTAGGACACATAACACATGAAAGGTTATATTGTGCCGGGCCAATCAGAGTAAAGTGCATTGCCTAGAGACACACAAAAGTGTCCGACCCCGCATAGCCTGGGCTGTATTCGAATCCACACACTTCATGTCGCAAGTCTGGCATGATATTCACTGAGTCACCTTTTACATTGACGACGTGAGGCGGGAAAAAAGGTAAGTGGCTAGTCACATCGTTATCGACGCCTTTCAGCGAGGTCATCATTTCCAATTTCTGCAATCGGCCAATTACTTCAATCAAAAGTTTAATCAGCGTACATTGTAAAAACTTAAAGTGCAGTCTGCATCTGCCAGAAAATGTTACAATTTTTAGCGTGACATTACTGGCGACTTCGCATGCATGCAGTTCAATGTCACAAGTTACTGCAAGTGATGTTTACTGGCGTTTGTGACAATTACAGACTATACCAGGGGTCGCCAACCTTTTTGTGCCTACGGGCACATTTGTGAGCTTATGAGAGAGTGGAGGGCACCAACCAATTAATTTGACCCATTTTTTAAAAAAAATAGTATTATTATAACCACTTCCGCGGGCACTCAAAAAACCTTGGCGGGCGCCATAATGCCCGCGGGCACCGCGTTGGGGACCACTGGTCACTATACAAAGATTTGTTGGGATCCACCAT
This sequence comes from Margaritifera margaritifera, assembly GCA_029931535.1. Lineage (NCBI taxonomy): Eukaryota > Metazoa > Mollusca > Bivalvia > Unionida > Margaritiferidae > Margaritifera > Margaritifera margaritifera. The sequence continues at coordinate 1,538,296 of JAQPZY010001498.1, forward strand.
TGAAAGCCACACAAAAGCTCCAAAAGACTGAATGTAGTTGTGGAATTTATTCGACATATTTTACTTGACTATACCATACTATACTATACTATACTATACTATACTATACTATACTATACTATACTATACTATACTATACTATACTATACTATACTATACTATACTATACTATACTATACTATACTATACTATACTATACTATACTATACTATACTATACTATACTATACTATACTATACTATACTATACTATGTTCACATTGAATTCCTAAGACATATAACAAAACTTAGAAAGAGCACACTAGTTTCTTTCCTCTATTCAGAACTTGTTAGGAACCAATTGACATTTATATTAAATGTCGCATGATTAGATTTTGGATCTCAATAATAAATGCAAAATATTTCAAAATTTCAAAAAAAGTATACAATATCATGTTGAGTTATATACATTCCGGCTTTATTTATAAATGGTTTCATTATATTAGAAACATTTTGATTTCAGTTGGAAGAATTGAACTGCTGTACCGAGCATCAGTACGTAACCAGCAAGCCTGAAAGCAAGCGTTGCACAATCTTTAAATGATTATTTATACAGGAATGGAGTGCAAGATTAGAAGCTACATCAAAAGGTATGACTTAACAATTATTTAAATGAGAGTTAAATTTTAAAAAATACTTGATATCTTTATAAATAAATGTTTATTTGCCTTTGCTGAAATTTGTAACTAGCAACCACAAACTTCCAGTAGAGTCAGAGCGTTTGGAAAACATACCAAGAAAAGGCAGAAAACGCACCGTGTGCAATAGGGATGACATAGGTGATGAATTTCACTATTTGTTCGTCTGTCCTGTTCCCTGAAGAGAAAGATGAAAGTTCTTACCATCTCATTATTGTACAAATCCTAATGTAATAAAGTTTGATAAACTTTTTTCCTCCATAAATTGCTCAGCATTAATAAGTCTTCCCAAATTTGTTGACATAATTATGAAGAAATTTATCTAACTGACAGCAACATATAAAATTGCACACCGAATGGATATATACATGTGAATGTTTATGTGTATGTATGGGTAGGTATACATGTATACGTGTATGTATGTGTAATACGTTACAGAAATTGTTTTTCATAATGTGCTGTTTACGTTGTGTTTTACATCATACGGTAGTAATGTTCACCTCGTTTTGTCATATATCTGTTTGTACCCTAAAACGGTTTAAATAACTATTCTCTACGCACACTACCACCTACTATATATAAGTATTACGTTGTTCTCATAAGATGCCTGTGTGTGGACTGAGATTTCAATAGCAAGTAAAGGTTCCGTTCCGTTCGGTTTGTTGTATAATAAAAGTTTATATAGGTTGATAACTGTGTACATTTTGAGTCATTCATTTTAAGGGATTTTATCGAATATTTGAGTTCCCTGGTGTGCCAAAATAGCAATATCTGTTTATAGAAAGCATTCGATGATTATAATTTGCCACATCATAGGTGCAAGGAGACATTTGCTGTACGGGAAAACAGCTCTAACGGTCAAGCATAACTCTCTGTTCTATTTAGTTTCCAGTACCAAGATAAATGAATATGGTGTCAGTGATATTCGTTTCCAGATTAATAGTGGTTTGTTTGTTTTGTTGTTATTGGGTTTTTTTAAAGAAAGTACGAGAGGAAAGAAAACGAGTGAGTGAACTGACTATTGCCAGCTATACATACTCTACATCTAATTCAACGTAAGATAATGTATACAATGTAAAACATTTAACTGTTATTTATCTCTTTTTTATTTTTATTTTTGTTTTCTTTCTTTTTTTCGTTCGTTCTTTCTTCTATTTTTCTGAAAATTTTAATCTGGGGCTAACGTGAATAATTCCACACCCTCTGAGGGATGGTGCTGGCTTTAAAAAAAAGTTGTCGCAAAAAAAATCGCTGATCTCCAACGTAGCTTTATTTATCTATTTATTTCTTTACGCGTCATTCAGTTAAACAAAATTGACCGATATTATGCAATGTATGTAATTAAGTTTAAAATATTTGGTGAAAATCATTCATAATAGAACTCTTGTAAAATGAACAAATCAATAAATCGGTATCTTTATATTAACCTTCTGAACTCCTGCAGTTGTGTCATATAAGCACAGTTGTTGTTACAACTTGTAGTGCATCGGATTTTTCAGCAGTTATTGATTTTTCTATAAAGATCTGATCAATTAAACTAATTGCACCTTGAAATTCAATAATTGTGAGCCATCTTTAATAATAAAATAATCAAAGGAACTGATATCTACTGATATTGATAAACAGGACAAAACAGGACAAAATAGAAACAATTAATTAATGTTTGTAAATTGAAGTATAAGGCATTTCACATTACCGTAATATTTTCATGTGATGTAAAATCCATCTGTTTTTATGCATGCTCTTCGACTCTTAAAGGTTACGAGCAAATCTAGGAAAAAGGACCAGAGAAACCTAGATGGATTATTTTCAACACATTTTGAGATAGTTAGCGTTTTCAAATGGACTTCAGCCACACAGCACTCCTTCAAATGATGTATTAGTACTATCGACTTAGCTTTGAAAATTTGCTCAAGAGAAAAGGGTTCCGAAACAGAAAGCCAGTGTCGAAATCCCACAGTATACTCACGCCATCCAGCAATAGACAAAAATGATCAGTGTCGAAATCCCACAGTATACTCACGCCATCCAGCAATAGACAAAAAATGATCAGTGGGTATCTTAGTTTAGATTTATGAGACAAATGTGCTGCATGTAGTCCTACTTACTTGGCTGGGCAAAGTAACAATGCTTGACAAATCAAGCTGACCAAAATGTTTTTATTCTGATGTAAAAAAGAATATACATATCAAGGCCAATGTGCAAATCTCTTATCTTGCCCCCGAGGTTTAATTTTATCACAGCTTGGAGGAAATTAATTTAAGGTGATCAATTATGGGTCTGTTCATGTACAGATAATCTGAGTAATGACCCAGTCGTTGACTTAAAATTAAAGAAAATAACACTTATTTATTATACCACCAGAAAACAGATCCAAATTTGAGGCATATCCACATATACCACCGTATATGGAGTTACCTCATTTCCACCCCCACCCCCAACTTCCACCCCAATCCTCGGAATAAGGTAATAGGACTTCAGATTCTCTGGATAAATTTAGATAAAGCATATATTAGTTTTAATGTAAATATACGGCTTGATCGTCAGTTAACATGCTCTTACATGAAACATGAGGACAACATTGAAATATGTCCTGCATTGATAAAACACTAGTATTTTTTTTAACGATATTCATATCCTCTTGAAATGCCCTAAGTAATATCCAATCATGTATGTTTATTACAATGTCCGAGCAACACTTAGGGGAGTACGGTTAAATGAACTTATTACTTAATTTAACTGCAGTAAATGTCAGGCGTCATTCACTGACACATTCAATATGCAGCATTCATTCTTAATTAACATTCAATAACTCGGGGATAAGTCCTTGCACCGGTCGATGAAGTATCAAAGGCTGCACTCCTGGAGACCCGTTCCATGTCGCCGACGTTCTTTAGTTCTGCTGGAGCATCTTAACTAGGCTTTGAGCTGGAAGAAAGAATACCATTTCATACAATTCCTGGACAGAAAGACAATATAAAGTCTTAATAAACGATGTTTTAAGTTTGCATTGTACTTTCTGTAGCTATTTCTCTTTCATTTTTAATTGTGTCATCTACTATATTAAATTTTTAAGCATACAATAACGTATTATTTGAAACATTAAGGCAAACAAAACTCGTGCCTCGTATTCCAACAAAACCACATCATTGTCGACGCAGAGATAATTAACAGTCAATATGCTTTTAAGCGGAGAAAGTTTTCCAAAGTTACCCAGGCTCTCTCTGTCTGCATTTAGTCATGATGACACAAAGAAGATCAAGTCAGATAGATATAAAGATAGATTTTAGGAATTTAGCTAAGTGTTGCATTCTTCCGTATAACAGCCGTAAACTATCAATTCACGAATGATTAATCAATCATCTATGTATTTTTACACAACGAGTAAATCTTCTCATCATTTTATTTTCCAGCTTCATTTTTTCTGCACTTTTATTAGTTACATATACTTACATATACTTACCTTGCTTTAAACAAAAAATAATGTTCAACCAAATATTTGTGTTTGCTTGCGTAATCTACAATTGTTGTAAATGTTGCTTGGGTAATATGCACGTCATTTGAACTAAGTTTACAACCCAAACTATGCAACAAATCGATCTCAAAGTTAAACCTATTAAAATATCAAAAAAGTACTAGGTACTACAAGGGTCAAATTTGGCCCAACCACCAAAAGGCTGTAAGTTTTGCATAAAGACTGTTTAGTATGCATTTTATTCAGAATAATAAAAATTTGGTTCAATTTAATCAAATTATGTATGCTCCAGGCACCAAAAGTTTACCTACATAAAATGACGTTACTTCTGGTTCCATGACGTTATTGTGATTTTAATGACGTCATGCATGCTAATTTTAATTTTTCAAGACTTGCTGATTTTATATATATATATATATATATATATATATATATATATATATATATATATATATATAGTTAAATTTGTATAAATACATTATAGTCAGACGAATATTTCATATTTTCCGCATTTTACACCTCACGCGCGGCTGCCGATGACGTCATCGCACGCGATAAATATGAAAAATATAACGTATTATTAAAGACAAAGGTATGTCTATACAAAATAAATAAAAAAGCTTTTAAAATAAATAAAATAAATTTTTGACATTTTTTGAGGCCATTACAGTGATCTAGAGTCTCTAGTCCTTTGCTAAATTAGCTAAAGGTTTATTTTTTGTCCATTTTCCAACAAAATATCCGTGGTTTATGTATTATTATTATTATGTATGTACATTTTACGGAAACATCACTTCTTTGAGATATCGCCTTTTGAAAAGTAAAGTAGACGATACCTTTGAACAGAATCATACTCGCTTAGTTTTCACTAGTTTTGTCCTTTTAATAAGTTTCTTTCTTAAAAGTATCACTTCTGCACCTCGATCCTCGTGATTGAAACATAATTATTGTATCAGTTAGGACGAGTTTCCATTATCTTGAAATTCTCTCTTTTTATGACTATTCCTGCACCAAATTTCGAGTCAGACGTTCATTCGCTTTAGTGTACTAGACATTCTTGTGCGAAAGTTCCCGGTTGACGTTCATGCGCTTTCTTGTGCGAAAGTTAAAGACATGCGTTCATACACCTTAGTGTATTAGACGCTGTAGTACTAAATAGCTGACATTGAATGTAACGCCCTATGACTCGTGTCACGTGTTGGAGCGTAAACAACTTTAGTATGATGGACTAGATCCAAAACATTGGTCAAAACGTCTATAGGCTACAACCCCAATTTCACTAAAATTCTCAAACTTTCTACTCAGATTTAGATTTTACATTATCTGCTTATGTATTTCAGACAATAACAGTATTTCTGTCAGAGGTGGAGATATAGAAAACTATGCAAAATCACCTTCTATTTCTAAGATTTGATAGATGGAAACCTTTCTTACTCGAAAAATGAGCTGAATTATTCATATTTGAGAAAATCTTCAAAATTTCCTTAGAGATAAGACAAGGCTCCTTTAAGGAAAATTCTAGCTTTTATGGGTGTTTTTTTAATCCCTCATGCCTGCTAAATAGTCTGTGAAAAATTCATTCTTACTTAGAAAACCATAACAAAGATATTCAAATATCTCAATTCGAGCAAGAAAATTTTAAATGTTTACTGAAACCAAGGTCTGGTTCACCAATAAGAAGGGAGATATCGAGACAAATTCAATCTGGATTTTAACGATATCTGTCTAACAGCGAAACTGGATATTCAGGCTAACCATTGATGTATTTCGCTTCCTAAATGGATTTTGACCTTAAAAAAATTAATGCCACCAAAGACGCTGTTAGTAAGCTGGAGGCAACCGCAGATACTTAAAGCGTATTCTCCTCTGCTCTGAAATTTTGCACAGATATAGCTAAATAATAAAATCAAGTTTCAGACAAAGGACTAAGTACCAGTAAAAGTCATGATCTGGCCCCAGTAACGGGAAAGCATTCTAATAATGAAACGCAAAATCAAATTAAATTCTTACGTATGATTGGTCGGTGATTAAACTTTAACCAATCAGACGTCGAATTTGTAGTCTAGTCTGATTTTGGGCATTAAAAATTTGTATGATCTATCAGCCCAGCCTTACATTCACAAAATCCTAATACTGTGTGTACACTCAAACTCAATTCCTGATATTTGTTAATAAATGCATAGAGCTATATTTAAGATAATGGAAATTATATATTTATTTAGCTAAATTATATTGTTCATTATATAGGATTATTGTATGACAATTTGACAAAGATCATGTAATTAAAAGGAACAATATTTGAGACTGAGTGTGAACCAAAGGCGAGAAGTTTCGTTATTCCGAGATATCCAAGCGGAGCTAATGTATGGTAAAACTCTTTCATCCACTGTTGTCGTCAAATGTGTCATGTCCAGTCTCGTTTAATCAGCGTGTATCGTGATTCCACTGTTATCGGTAAATGTCTCATGTCCAAATTTTGTAAGGAAAAAGCTTAACTACACTCTCTGTGATAAAATTTATGTTTCCATCACAAAAAGCCAAATAATTCTCGACCAAACCAAATCTGGTTTTGACCTTCATATTGACAATCAAACTCTGAGATAAATTGCGGAAGCAGAGAACATCAACTTAGGGAACCACCAATGGTGACACTAGCGACCTTTTTCACGCTTCTTCCAGATTTGTGGTAAGCATCGTTAGAAAATTAGTTGTTCACGTGTAATAAACTCTCACTTGCCTTAAATCTCTCGAATCCACGGGAGATACATGTAAAACGAGACTTAGTAACACCCACTGTGAAATGCTACATGGAAACATATAAAACATATGCTTATTCCCCTGATATCCGGCAGTTCTTGATAGATTTAGATCACGGTGCTTTATTGACTTGAGATATAAATATACAAACGACAAATAGAATATAATCAACGTAATTCAATGAAATATAAAAGAAATTACAGAATATATATGTATCTTACATTTGCCCAAGAATTCCAGACAGGAAACAAATCGTTCTCGCAGGAGCCTTTCGCGTTGTGATAAGATACGTGTATTGCCAATGAAATGTGTGGGTATTGTTTGAAAAACTTGTTTAAAAGTAAAGAGACAAATCCGGCTCGAATCACCATTAAACATGTTCACCAAATTACAGTTCCGCATTGTGCATGCCTGACGCTAATTTGAACTGGCAGTAATAATCTGATCCAACGCTTTGTTTACTCGCAAGCTGACACCACATGGTGATGTTCGAATGACCCAGATCATCGTTTCGGACATGAGCAGTGCGGAACTTTAAACTGGTCTATTACATATCTGCTACTATGAGTGGGTTGTACATAAAGCCAGACGATATCTTATGGAAGTACAGAATCTCGCGCTGTGGAAAAATAACATTGTCGTGATATACTTAACTGAAAGTGTTATCTATATCCATACTGAATAGCATCATTTGGTGATGCATTCAAACGGTTTTAAACTTTCTGAATAATAAGTAGAATGAACTATAGACTGGGATGAAGATGTCAGATCCAACAACTAGAAAACCTAAAAATGTACGCAACCCATCAACTGATTCAACATGGTATTAGGTTTAACCCAAGTATTCAAAGACTATTTATAGTGTTCCATAAAACATTTGAACATAGCAAACAGTGCATGATCGTTATTTTGAAATAATAAATTGCAAAATAAATGATTATTGACGAATGACCTACAAATAGGAGATTTAAAAGTACTAAAACTCGGTGCAATTGGCACGTGCAATGTCAATGTTGGTATACACTTGACGCCACAAAATCTTCTGCTCTAATCCAGCTGGAACCGACCTGATCTTGTTAAAGTATGCAACAATGACCGGTTGTTCCTACTTGCACTTAAGGATGGCAGTTGCATATTATACATACACAGGAGGACGTGCTTCTCTTTTTTCTACCTTCAAATTTCAATAATGAGAACTATTATTTCTTACGTTACAAATCCATTTTCCACAAATTTGAATAATGCTACTATGAATTTACTTTTTTTGCCGGGTATTCATTTTTGTGGATTTCGTGACCGAAATAGAAACGACTGTAAGGAAAAATAGGATAATTTCAGTCCTCAGTGAGATATCCAGGAATTAAAGTCCTGACAAAAATGACATCTGCAAAACAACGAAAAATAATATCAACGAAAATAAATGATTTTACAGGGAGTGAATCGAATTTCATTTGTGGGGTTCGCTTTTACGTACATTTTGGAGTTGCTGCGAATCTCGAATACCCAACTTAAAATATATGAACAAAGATGAATGAATTCACAGCATTTCACTTCAATTGAAGTGGAGTATTTTTCTTTGGTACAGTTAGTAATTTAATTGGTACAGTCAGTAATTGAATTGGTACAGTTAGTAATTTAATTGGTACAGTTAGTAATTTAATTGGTACAATCAGTAATACTTTAATTGGTTATGGTTTCTTCGAGTCTTCATTTTCTGATTATAAAGCAGAATCCGGCACATGCTTCCTTAATCACATCCACTTGTATTTAAACTCTTACTCATTGTTTGATAGTACATATAAGTCGTAGAATTGCTTTTCAAATGACAAAAATCTTGAAATTGGATATTGAGCAGAATATATTCATTACTACATTTGAACAATTAGAAGCCACTATTTGGATTCTAATTGGTCAATGCAAGAATCATTCTGTGTTGATTTACATCTAATAATTTATAATTTTGACGATTAAGAGAGTGCAACTTCCCTTTAGCAACCATCCGAATCATGGAAAAAAATCTAACTGTTTTAGTAGGTAGCTGGCGAAGAGAGGTTAAATTCTCAGGAAAATAGAAGGAATGAAATATATTAGTTGGTTGGATGTGAGAATTAGTTGTTGGGGGTAGGTGACTATCATTCATTCTTGTCATTCTTTAGCATTTTGTAAAAAGCGTGTACGCTTTTTATTTATAAGATTTTTTCAGATAAACTGATCAAAGCTTCCTAGAATTAAAACAACAGGATGAACCATAAGAACCAAGTATACCACATGTCTTCATAATACCGGATATTTGAATTCAACATATATATTGAAATCGTGGAATGATTCCCCGGACTTTAATAATGTTGGCATAGGGATTAAGCAATGAAATTAAGAAAGATTAAAAAAGTAATTTTTTGCTGAGCTACTGAGGAACTTAAATACGCTAGGTTTTTAAAGACATTATTTTAGTTCTCTTAGCTTAGTTGCTCGCAGCTTCATACCTGATTGTAAACTCTTTAGTAATAGGGCATGAACCGTCACGTCATGCATAAATGCTTATGCAGTTTTCCAATTTACGGAATCTTTCAACCTTTGCTAGTATATCGATTTAAAAGAATGAACCGTTTCATATGAATAAAGACTTTGAACTATACAAATCATTATGGTGATATGTTTTTTCCTTCAGTTTTCTCTTTCTAGCGATTCAGCTAAGTGTCGATGACCACTATCCTGCTCATTGTCTAGCGGTAGGGATTGATTTGAGCCGGGAACTACCATTAAAGGTCCATCAATGTTAACCATTAACATATTGTTAAAATGACAATGGAGAACAGAAGAGTGTATTTGCTGTGCAAATCGGACCTTGTCTGGATCGTTTTAAAAATCGTTATTCCAACGTCATGGAAATATTTCCTCTCCTTAGAAAAGAGCGTCGCTAGCTTGTTTTTAACCAATGAATATTTCACCCTATCGCAAAGCTAGAGGGCGTGCTGCCATCGGTTTTGTATTACAACAAGCTGAGCGATATACATGGGTACAGAGGCTGAGAACAAGCATGGAATCTTGCCGCCACTACAAGCTATGAAGACCTTAAGAACTTTCCCAGTTTGTCTCTTCATACTTGTGATACATTCAAATTTTCGTGCGAGTGAAGCTACTTTTTTGTCGAGTAAGTAGAATTTATTTATTTATTTACTAAAGTGCAGCCTCTCATTACGGTCACCTCTATACAACGTCCATCTCTCATACCCAGCCAGTGTTTGATTTTTCCAGCTTTTAGTCGCAATGTTTATCTTACCTCCCTTAAACAGCCACTACCCTTTAGGAGTCAAATTTGTTCCTTCCCGTAGGTGATTAATGAAGAACGGTTGCGCTTTGTTTTCTCATTCATTTTTTTATTTATTTTGTTTCCATTGCTTCATTTCGTTATTTACTCATATGGATAATGGTTCACGCTCTGCATCACTTTAAGATGAAGTATCAATGTATATTTTCTCATAAAGTCCAATATAAACTTGTATACATCGCTTTAGATTTTTTAAGAAGGGAGGATATACGTGTATTTCCTCAAAATTACACAAATCTAGTGAGTTTTAGGAATTATTTCTGAAATCCCCATCAGTTATTGTTTATAACACATTTCTTGCTGTAATAGTTAAAATATTTCGTGGCATATGAGTCTGATTTGTGGTATATAAGTGGAATGATCATTTGAATTCCTCTAACATTTTCAGATGCTTTTATATATTTTCTTGGTATGGGTCTCAACATAGGGTAATAGTTTGTATTTTTAAAGAATGTGCATTTTTTGCACTTGTGTTTCAGTTACAAGAATTTTAGGATGACAGTCCTAAGAGTTCAAATTCGTGTTCAATTTTATTCTCATTTGCTGATGGAAATTTTATAAAAGCTGAACCAAATTTTGTCCAAAATCCTGGTAATAATATGCACTTTTGATCATCTGTTTAATTTTATTACAGGCATAATTAAAATACTATGTGCATGCCTTTTAACGTGAATGACGTGTACTATAGGGCCAAGATGGGGTTTTTTTGTGTCCTACCCTACAGTAGAGAATCAACTGTGAAATTTAAGGCATAATGCAACGCAAACACTACATGCTAATTTGAGACCTCAGGCGTGAGCGAGAAAGAGAAATTAACTTTGTTTTAAAAAATCAGGCTGCACAGGTTTTCAGTTATGTTCTGTTACCGTCCCCGCAAAAAAAATAGGTTCTGGAAGATACTAAGTCAGCTACACAAATTAAAAATGCATTCAAAAATGCAAAGCTAAAATGAAAGCAAAGAGAAGCACATAGCATTTGTCGACCAAGTATGAGCTGTTGCAACGCTAAGTGTAATACATTCTCAAACTGTACTTTTACAAGAAGCGAATCTATTACACTCAACATCGCAAATATCAATTGTTGTTTTTATTGTTGTTGTTGTTGTTGTTGTTGTTTTACATTTTGCCTTTGCCGTCCTGAAGGGTGAATGTCAACCAGAGTGCATACTATGCCAATGTCATCTGATTCTCGTCGAGTGTGTTGACTTCCACCCCGTGATAGAGTGGGACACATTTTTTGTCGAGTGTGTTGACGTTTACCCCGTGATAGAGTGGGACACGTTTTTTGTCGAGTGTGCTGACTTCCACCCTATGAGAAAGATGTATTTTGAGGTGAACTCGATAAAGAAATTCTATGATGATGTACCACCCGAGAAAATCTTGGATTTTTTGCGCGAAAGGTGTTTGTATAGCAGATTTTGACCACATGTTTTGAGGATTTTACATGATTTACTTTTATCTTTTATTGTATATACGTTTTACACGATTTCAACATTTTTACCTTTTATATATTATCTTGTTTTTCTTCAACCTTACATTTATTTGGAAGGGTTTATCTTCCTAAAGTTTTTGTGCAGTTCTTCATCTTGACATTTTTAGAACTTTTCCTTTATTTTGGCACTATATAGCCATTATTGTACTGAGGTGCCGTTAAACACTAATACATACATACATACATACATACATACATACATACATACATACATACATACATACATACATACATACATACATACGTACGTACGTACGTACGTACATACATACATACATACATACATTGCTTCATACATTAAATTATTATACATCACACCATTCACTCAAATTAGCTAAAACCTCGTGTAGACATAGTACTCTAAGGACAAGAGTTCATACAAGGGGCATGGTTTCTACCTCAAATGAGATATTTATGTTTTAAAGTTTTTCGATTAGCGTAAGATAACCATAAACCTTTCTATAATTGAAAATATGCATAAAAATGGGGTATTGCTTTCAATATTATTTGGTTTTTTAGTATTGTAATAGGAACACATTCCCCGTATCTTTATCTTCAAAATCCATGTACAGTGACCTAAACCTAACAATCTATGCTACAGTGACCTAAACCTGGAAATCCATGCTACAGTGACCTAAACCTATGAATCTATGCTACAGTGACCTAAACCTGGAAATCCATGCTACAGTGACCTAAACCTAAGAATCTATGCTACAGTAACCTAAACCTGGAAATCCATGCTTCAGTGACCTAAACCTATGAATCTATGCTACAGTGACCTAAACCTGGAAATCCATGCTACAGTGACCTAAACCTGGAAATCCATGCTACAGTGACCTAAACCTATGAATCTATGCTACAGTGACCTAAACCTGGGAATCCATGCTACAGTGACCTAAACCTATGAATCTATGCTACAGTGACCTAAACCTGGAAATCCATGCTACAGTGACCTAAACGTATGAATCTATGCTACAGTGACCTAAACCTGGGATCCATGCTACAGTAACCTAACCCTATGAATCTATGCTACAGTGACCTAAACCTGGGAATATATGCTACAGTGACTTAAACCTGGAAATCCATGCTACAGTGAAATCCATAGTTTAGAAAGTTATTCCCATGAATACTTAGACCTAAGATTTCAATAAAGAGAACTTACTCTTCAATCATTACTTTTTGTGTTTGAATGAATTGTGCGCCTCGAGAGATACAAACAACATTATTTTAGACTGTCTGTTCACATGCAGACTTGAGATTCTTGACATCTTTCAAAAATCAGTGCTATGATCTTTGTGTGTACAAGTCTTACAGCAAACACAGCTCAATTGGCGCGAAGCCAACGATCTGATATAATACATATAGCAATGTACAGATTGTTTGTTGTGTATGCTTTGAAAAATGTTCGCCAACAGAAAATTGTAAGAAACCCAACAAACGCCAAAGACCTCGAGTCAGTTATAACTCTCTCTCTCTCTCTCTCTCTCACACACACACACACACACACACACACACACACACACACACACACACACACACAGACACACACATAACAAAATTGTGTATACATTTCTACAAAGCATTAAACTAGTTTTGAATAAATGAATAGTATATTTCTTTAAGTACAATAATTGATATAAACTAAAAATAATTAAGACATATCCGTGTAACGTAATATACTTCTATTGCATAGGCTAAGGACGCGGACATGGCTCAGAGAAAAAACATCTCAATGGTGTCACGCAATGTTACACGGCATACACGTGATGTCATCAAAAGTCAGTCACTTGCGCTATAATTTAGGATTCGCGTATTTCATTTTATACATTGATTAATTCTATCAAATTAGAAACACACTGCATTTACTTACTTAGAAAAGCTGCATTTAAAATAGTGAAATTCGGGAATTTGTTGATAATTCAGTAAGCATGTACGTATTAATAATAAATTATAGTCATATCCTCTTGCGTTGAATAACTTTCCTGGCGGAATGGAAATTATATCCACATTTGCAGTGCAAATGTCTACCACTTGTCTCTTTCTATTGCACTCAAAATGCAATAGGGCAATACATTTATTATTGTAATATTTCATGGTTTGGTTTCCCCGACCTGCGGCTACTACCATGCAACGAAAATACCAAATACAATTTCAAAGAAAGATGTTCGATCATTTTCCGATTTTAAGCATCATTATCATTTTATTACGGAATCTGACATCGTTTATGATCGTAAGTTTGAATGTGATCAATCTGCCAAACATATGTGGGGAAAATAAAATAGTCAATGAATCAGTCAACCTTTTGTAGCATTATTCAACTCTGTGAAATAAGCTATCAAACACGCGACCTCCGCCATTGTTCTTCGCTGGGCTGTTATTCATATTGGATACACAATCATTACAAATCATAAAACAGTTTGCTTAGGTGAAGAAAAAATTAAGTATTGATCGTGCTCATAGATATTCGTGTCTGTCAATATAATATTTTGACGTTATAAGGAGCATTTTCATCAGAAGTTTTTAATGTATGATCATAACATACAAATATATTCTAAATCTGAGGTGGGGCATGGTACTATGATTTTTGTCATGTTGACTTTTTTTCCTTGAAGTAAGAAAATGCGGAAATTGTGATTAAAATGCACTAAAGGCAGGATTAGTTTACGTTCCCTTTACAAAAATGAAAACAACGATTACTTGATATAAAAGTCTTCAGATAAAACTCAGTCTCTAAAATTGTATAACCTCCAGGACAAGTCACCTGCAATCATTACAATAATAACATGCACAGGACGTGATTCTCATTCATTCTCTCGGTACTCAACAAAAATAAATGATATGTGGTGTCCTATATCTGTATAATATACTTTTAAAGACAATTTTATTCGGATGTTTAACATCCAAACGATGCCGTTTCAGTTGTGTTACCTTTATAGTGGAGTTAGTCTGGTACTTCTTTTACCATTTTTGTCCCAGATTTGGCCATTTGGTCATTATCGTGCACAAATTGGGACACTGCGACAGATCCGAAATTGCACACGTGCAAAATTCGTATGTAGTACGTTACTCCCGAAAATTGTAAGATAGTGACAGTATAATGGAGAGTGTACGCTTTCATTGTGACAGTATAATAATGGAGAGTATACGCTTTCAGTGTGACAGTATAATGGAGAGTGTACGCTTTCAGTGTGACAGTATAATGGAGAGTGTACGCTTTCAGTGTGACAGTATAATGGAGAGTGTACGCTTTCAGTGTGACAGTATAATGGAGAGTGTACGCTTTCAGTCTCCTTTTCCATCACTCATGTAGCTGATTGGTGCTGTTTACATTTTTAGCTTGAGTACGAATAGATTACAGTCGGTATGTGAAATTGTCATTACATTAACATTTAACATAAAAATGGAAAGAAAGTGGTCTTTAGGCGAACAATACGACAGAAACTAAAGCTTTCATGACAAACGGCTTTTTCATAATATTTAACTAATCTTGTGAGTGATTTAGTTTGTATGGAATTTGGAAAGTAGAAAAGATACTTTCTGCACGCTGATTCCACATTCATGCGTCATTTAAATTTAAACTTGAGTATACGTGTTAACTTTTGGAATTAGGTTGGCAAAACAGATTGCCTGGACTGTATTTTGGTGTTGTTCTGACCAGTAACATGTTTTATTTTGATCGTTGGTGGACCGTTTTGGCAACCTTGGTTGTGATCGTATGATGCATGTCTTCCAAACAAAGTGTATCCGAGCGTTACCCTCTCTTCGACAGAAGCAAGATGGCGGGCACAGGTGTCCACCATATTTAGTGGTAGTACATGTATATAAACTGGATCATGATTGCGAACACGAAGTCACCATCTTTACTGTGTTCATCTGTGAACAAGACTATGTTCCAGGATGTTATAATTCTTGGTGGGAACAGCAACCTTTGTTCAGAGCGCCTAACACACTCAGATTAAATGTATGGATAGTTTTCTAGCACTATACATATATTTCCCTAGTTTCAAAGACTCAAAATTAACTTTCTCAGTGGCTTAATATAAAAGAGGCCAAAATTTGACCAACCCCGCTTCAAATTGAAGAAAAACAACAAAACCCAAAACAAATAAGTACGTACGATGGATATCGACCATTAAAAACCTACCTATTATGGTATACTTATTCGAGCCACGAAATCCGTAATATCGTTTTTCGAAAATGTATATTAAATTTCTCCCGAAAGGAACAGCATGGTCCTTAATTCGTATCAACGAGTTCTACTTCCAAAGGTCATTATCTCTTATTCCGTTCATAAATTAGCATGCTGCTTTCCAATTAACCAAATCCTCAATCCTTAACCTGTCTACTGAACACAATAATTTATCAAGTCCTCAAGCCTTAACTTGTCTATTGAACACAATAATTTACCAAATTCCCAGTCCTTAACCTGTCTATTGAACACAATAGTTTACCAAATTCTCAAGACTTAACCTGTCTATTGAACACAATAATTTACCAAATTCTCAAGCCTTAACCTGTCTATTGAACACAATAATTTACCAAATTCTCAAGCCTTAACCTGTCTATTGAACACAATAAATTACTAAATTCTCAAGCCTTAACCTGTCCATTGAACACAATAATTTACCAAATTCTCAAGCCTTAACCTGTCCATTGAACACAATAATTTACCAAATTCTCAAGCCTTAACATGTCTATTGAACACAATAATTTACCAAATTCTCAAGCCTTAACATGTCTATTGAACACAACAATTTACCAAATCACCAATCCTTAACCTGTTAATTGAACACAATATTTTACCAAATTCCCAATCCTTAACCTGTCTATTGAACACAATAATTGACTAAATCCCCAGTCCTTAACCTGTCTATTGAACACAATAATTTACCAAATCACCAATCCTTAACCTGTCTACTGAACACAATAATTTACCAAATCACCAATCCTTAACCTGTCTATTGAACACAATAATTACCAAATCACCAATCCTTAACCTGTCTATTGAACACAATAATTTACCAAATCACCAATCCTTAACCTGTCTATTGAACACAATAATTTACCAAATCACCAATCCTTAACCTGTTAATTGAACACAATAATTTACCAAATTCTCAAGCCCTAACCTGTCTATTAAACACAATAATTTACCAAATCACCAATCCTTAACCTGTTAATTGAACACAATATTTTACCAAATCATCAAGCTTTAACCTGTCTGTTGGACACAATAGGTACTATTTTGTTGGAATGCAAGTTCTCAACAAAAACCTATAATTGTGCTGCTTTTATTTATTGGCTTTCCCCATTCTAATCATTAAACTATATGTCAATATCCGCCTTTTTGCTTATTTCCAGTGTCTGCAATTGATTACAAACCAGGAAACTACACTTCCATCAAAGGTACTACTGATAAATAGATAAATCAACAAACAAACATAAAGTGTGCTTTTGACTGTGAATCAGAAAATGCATTATATTCGACAGCGTCATCACACTTTCGTGAAAATAATGCCTCTCCGCACCGTTATTCGGTAGCTTTTTTAAAATTGATTTTAATTAATTGATAGTTTACCTCATGAAAACGTCAGCTGGTACTTTGTTGCGACAAACTGATACAAAGACTATTAAAGAAAGAATGGAATGAATCTTGGAGTCACAATGTTTTCTCTTCATCCATAGGTACAAGCTAGCCCATTCTTCTTGTGCGTCCAATTTATCTGCTCACCCGTAAAAATGGCGTATTTGAGTCCTAAGCGTGTGTTCTACACACATATTTTATAATATAGAACAGCCGTTCATCGTGTCTAACTTTGAACAATATTTGTTTTAGATTTGTTGAAAAGCATACAAAAGCAATATGAAAGGAGTTAAATAACGCTCGTTCTGGTATATTCATATAATCTGATATAGACTTAAATAAAATTCCTCTTGTGATTGGTTACATTTAAAATGTAACGTTTTGCCACACTAAATTCATTTTCTTTCTTAGTGTATTGTGCACATCTGTTTTATCGATGATGTAATATGTCCTTTCGGGTTCATGTGAATGCGTAGTTAAAAGGTGTGGCGTTGCTTTGCCGGAAGATTCATGGAGAGGAGTAGTTTGTGATAAATATGATTGATAAATATGGCTGACACGAACAAATAAGGAACTTATTGTTATTCTGACCTGATGATACCTGCCTTTTTGACGACAATAGTCTGCCAGACACCGACTTTTATTAATTGCGCGCAGATACATCCCAGACCTTGTAAGTAAAGTGGTGTGTGTGTGTGAGGGCGGGTGATGGGAGAGGAGAGGAAGAAGCACAAAAGACGTTTTATGCGGAATTTCTTATAAGGTATTTGCGGCTAAAATTAGCGACAATATTCAAGGGAATATAGTTTTCAAACATACTGAGTTTCCAAACATACTGAAAAAGCACCATAAACTCATTACTTTCCCACGTGCATAGGAAAACAATGTTACAGTTATTTGTCGAATAAATAAAACTTACATTTATAGTTATGTTATTTGTATTTGTTGCTATGACTTTATTTATTTATTTATTTATTTATTTATTTATTTTATAAACTTATTCCTTTTTCCTCCACACATTTATTCCTTTTTTTTTTTTTTTCTTTTTTTTTTTGTCTTGGTTATAACCGGTTCGAATTAATTGGGTCCTTTCTTAAGGCACTTTGTTTTCTGTCTATTCGCCAATCCTAAGTTGTTAGTCGGACTTTGTTTAATTTCAAGTTATATTGAAAAGGAAGACATAGGCCATATTTAGTGAGTTGCCCAGCATGCATATAAAAGCAACAGTGGACTGTCACTCTCCATAGGCATAATTTTGGTGGTTTTTTTTCCAAAACTTTCAAATACGAAGGAAATTAAACTAATTCTGTACAGGGCTTTGTTTGGGCTTCCACCCACTACAGATGCATTTATTTACTTTTTTGTTCTAAACACAAAGGCAGGGATAATAATTTGTGCAAAACTGAATTAACAATAAGATGGAGTCATCTATATACCCCGCCCCAGCAAAATGCCTGCTAGAAGACAGAAGAATTTGCTGAATATTTGATATACAAGAAGTGTGTATACAGGGAAGTGTGTACACACAGGAAGTGTGTATACAGGAAGTATGTATATAGGGAAGTGATAGGTATCATGAGTTTTTGATGGATGAATGGTTGAACAGACAAACGGACAAAAACGTTAAAAATACTGAAGTTGAGGAATCGCTCATAGCAACAGGTACATCTACACCATTAGTCTAATAAGCGAACCAAATTTCATTTTAAATATATTAAACAATTTTGGAATTTTGACTCGGAAACTAAAATGTGGATAATGGATAAAAGGATGGACAGCCAAACAGAAAAATATTATTAATATTGAAACTGAAGAATTGTGAATAGTAAAAGGCAGATGTGGACAACTAGTTTAATAAGTGTACGAAGCTTAATAGAGATATCTTGAACTGTTTGTGATTTATGCTCCAAAAACAAAGTGTGGATTATGAATGGATGGATGAAAAAAGCTTTAAAAAAATATTGAATCTGAGGAATTGTAAAAAGCAAATGGCACATCTGCACCACTCGTTCAACATGTGTACCGAATTTCATAGATATATTTTGAATGGTTTGGGAGTTTTGTCCCAGAAACCAAAGTGTTGACAATGGATAAATGGACAGAGAAAAAAAAGAAGAAAAAAAACCCCATTAAAATATAGATATAGAAACTGAAGAATGGTAATTAGCAAAAGGCACATTTATATCCATAGCCTAATATTTGTATGACACTTCATAGAATAAATGTGGATGTGTAGACCAGGTTGTTAGATATATCTTGAACGGTTTTGGAGTTAAACTACGGAAACGAAAGTGTGACGGACCGGCGGACAGAATGAAGAACAAAACTTGTCTCTATATCCTCCACGATTTGGGAATATTTATCGTTATATTATGTACTTCTTGTCAAAAAAGAAAACAATGAACAAATATAAAGAATTTATCCTTCTGTAGAACAACATTAATGAATCTGCAACTATGTGAAATTTTACTAAAATTGCATAAATTGGCCGCACTTGAGACGTACCAAATTCACAGGCTCTCTATCTTGGGTGCGGAGGATTTCCAGGACGAACATTTCTCTTTCTGCAGAGACTGACCTAAGTGGACGCATGAGAACCAAGTACAAGGAGTAAAACATGAGAAAAGCCTGAGCTTCTCTCAGACCAGATAGTTGATTGCAGTTACAATTCCACTTAACGTTGCCAATAAATCCTGCGCGAACGCGGCTGAAGTGGAGAAGAAACCTTCCACGAACTATGTATGTACCCAGACATGCATTACTTGACCACAAGGCGAGAGCAAGTTTGCAGTCACAACAGCTCCTAAAGATGTGTGTGCAGCCGCCCCAGCCGCGAGTAATGCAGAAAGCGGTAAGTACTCAATGTAACAGCGTAACAACTAAGAAATCAAACACTATTAGCGAAACAACGGTTCGATGCTGACCATAAAAAGAGCTGCCAACCGTTGGCCCCAGTGGTCACTGTAACAGTGTGACATAAAAGAAACCCATCACTACGCCACTGTAACGGTGTGACATATAAGAAACCCATCACTACGTCACTGTAACCGTATGACGTATAAGAAACCCATCACTACTAGCGAAAAGCCGGTTAGATCAGGCCCACAAAAAGAGCTGCAAACAACTGGAACCAGTGGTAATGCATGCTAACAACAGAACAAAGAACGAACGACAGAATCTACTTGACTTTCAAAAAGACAGGCTCTTCAGTTTGGAAGTCTAGAAAGAATGTAAACTGAAGTGCTCCCTGATAAAGTTCCAGGGAAATCTCACAGAGCTCTCGTACTTGCACCATTTCCACAAATATGTCTGACACCATAATAAAATGGAGTTGCTGAGGTTGAAGGCAAACAATGATGAAATAAGTCTTCTACTTAAAGAACACGACTAAATAGATGTCTGCTTTCAGAAGACCTTATTAAAGAAAAGCAAGAGAGTTCATCTACAAATTTCGTAACTTTTCGTGAGCTACCGGTAAGACCGCTTGAGGAAAGTCCATCATCCTCAAAAACAAAACTCATCCCAGCCAAATTAATCTCAACATTACATTACAGAGTATAGCCGTTCGCGTATCCATACAGAACTCATTTACACTTTGCTCAATGTATCTTCCCCCGAGCGCTCCAAACAATCTTATCTTGACTATTTTATGAAACTTTTACCTGCTCTTTTTGTTCTAATTGGCGACTTTGACAACAACCATTCACTATGGAGCTGCAAAGATATCAAAGAGAGAGGACAAAAATAGAAGACTTTATTTCCAAACACAATAAGATAAATCTTATACCTTCCTACATCCTGCTAGGGGATTCTACTCGTCCTTAGATCTGACCATCTGCGATTCATCGCTTTTAACTGACTTCGCTTTGGAAATTATTGACGACCTCAGTTACCGTGACCGCTTTCCAAGCTAGGCCAGAGATGGAAAATAAATAATGCTGATTTGGAATTGGAAACGTTTCAGTCTCTCTTAGAATCAAATCTGATAAGCTGATGGTTTTTTTTTTTTTTTTTTTTTTTTCTTTTTTTTTAAACGTAGCAGGTTCGATACGCTTATTTACTAACACACTCCAGGACGTTGATGGGGATACAATACGAACAACTTTCGGTGATTCCTAAATGTATAAGCAAACCATAGTTCGGGAAAAGGTCCTTAGAGATTTCAGGACAAATCCAATAGATGAAAATCTGAAGAAATACCGTGTTTACCGAGCTAACGCTACTAGTCGTACCATTATAGAGAACAAGTGGATAGCATGGAGTTCCTATGTGATTTAGGTAAAACTCTCGCTCCTGTATTGAATCAGTATGGAATATGGTACAAAAGAAAACTGGCGAAAATAAAAACAGCTGTATAAAACACTTAAAGAAATCTGTCCAACCAGAAATTTCAAACACATTGTTATAAACATTCTATAAACATTCCTCACCAAAGAACTATTCTTTTAAAATTTAGATCTGCTAAAGTTGAAGATTACAATAAACCTTTAACTCTCAGAGAACAACAAGACTCTCTTGATCGAGCCCATGACACTTTAGCAGGACCAGCTGATATTGACTATCTACATCTAAAACATTTACCTGCTACAGTTTTTGATACACTACTAAACAGTTTCAATAAAATTTGAGAAACTGGCAACTTCCCGCCGTCATACCAGTACTCAAATCTAGAACGGGCCATAGCAACCCTTTCAACTATCCCATAGCAAATAACAAACTGTATTTGCAAAACCGTGTAACGAATGCTACGTAACAGACTCAATTGGTAGCTTGATTGCAAGAAACTATTATTAGACTTTGAATGTCGATATTAGAGTATCCTATCGAGGCTATACGTACCAGTATACACACGATTTGAAAGATGGAGACAAGGTTGCTGTCGCCGTTGCAACACCCTACGCATCATCGCGAGCTGGTTACCGGATAAAGCCTCCATTTTACAGCAAAAATTACAGCCATATTCAGATCTCTAAACTATATCGAAACCTCTCAAAAGAGAGAACAGAAAAAAGGCCCGATTCCCTTTCCATACTACAATCCAAGCAAAACCTTATATTTGACAACTCGTTAGTATCCCAAATCTTACAGAAACACGATTTGCTCATAAAATCTGCAAAAAAAGGTAGAATGTACTGTTGGCTTAGTAACATTGATATTAAGGGCAAGGTATTA
This sequence comes from Margaritifera margaritifera, assembly GCA_029931535.1. Lineage (NCBI taxonomy): Eukaryota > Metazoa > Mollusca > Bivalvia > Unionida > Margaritiferidae > Margaritifera > Margaritifera margaritifera. The sequence continues at coordinate 1,560,779 of JAQPZY010001498.1, forward strand.
AGGGCAATGGAAGTTTAGATAAAGCAGCCAAAGCTGCCCTGCAGTCACCCGTTTCGATATCTATAGTGACTGGAAATAGTATATTTACATCAGTATATTCTATAAACGTGTCAAATTATGTCGAATACAAACTCCACAAAAGAGAAAATCCATAAGAAAATTTGAGATTTTTTAAAACAATGCAGTTTATATAAAATATTTTTGCCATATATTTTAATAATAGTATATTGTACATTTTTAATCTTCACTTTTTATATACCTTGTAAACAATTTTAACATCTTTCCTTTTTATCTTCTGTCTGGTAGGACTAGATGTTTACGTTTATTTGGAGAGATTTATCTTCATATTTTTTGTTCTTGCAATTTTATAACGTAATTTTTAATTAGCACTATATAGCCAGGATTGTGCTGACGTGGCGTTAAACACTATACATACATACATACATACTCTCTCTCTCTCTCTGTTTGTAGGTCTGTCTGTCACTTTTACCATCGTGGATCTAGAGACCGACTAACCGAGAGAGAGAGAGAGAGAAGCAGGAGGAATTTAAACATTTGAATGGTCTGTTTAACTGGTAGAACTTAGGTTGTAAAATAACAGTATATCAGTACAGCCATAGTCTCGCCAAGCCTATTGCAACTGTGCAATGTCTCAGATCTCTCTATGAAGCTGCATACTGTTAGGAAGGTAGTTTTACACGAACTACAAGAAAAAAAAACATCCTTGGTGAAAAATAAAATTCTTCAACGCTCAACATGGTTAAATAAATCAAAGCTTGTGAGAGTGGGTGTGATAAATGAAAAAGAAATGTGATGCCTCGTGATGGATTTTTAAAAATCTGAATAGTGCTAATTCTCAAAAGATTAAAAACAAAATTTAATGCATCAGTAATTGATTGCTCATCAAGGCTGTTAAACATTCGAATGCCATGTAACTTTAGAATATTGACACTATTTCATGCTGGCGTTATACCTCAGTTTTAATACGGAAATGAGCTAATGATTTGTACAATATAGCTGTCAGATGATCAATTAGTCTACTTGAATATCAATCTTGTACATGATACATAATACTCGACACGCAAAGTCCATCTCGAATTTAACGGTTTCATTTGCGTAACAGCAATATATTAGGGACAACAAAAGAAAGATGCTATTGTTAAAGGGATTTAACAAATTGTTAATATGTTTCATCTGGGATGTTTTTTGAAATTATAGAGATGTTACCAATTAAGTAATATTGAAATGAATTCGCTTGTTAAGACTTTGATGCAAAGTTGTACCAATTTTGCTTGCACAAATTTTGTTCCTAAATTGCAACGTTTTTTTCCCATTCCTCCTTTTTTAAAAATTAAACAATAATAAAATAAAACAATCACTAATAGCAAACCATTTCATTGTAAATAAATTTAATGAAACATGCTACTTAAAAGTGTAGTTTTTATCCTTTCCAACATTTTCTGACATAGCTTTGAAAAGATTACATTTTTCAAAGTATGGAGGAAAGAAATAATGAAAATCTATTTTGAAATGAGGCATATGGCATGAGGAGAAAAGAGTTGAACACGGTCATAACCACATACTCACAAAGACGAATCCGCACGAAAATATTGAAAATTCAAAAATAACAACTTTTGAATGTAGATTGAGCCTACAACCTTCTGTGCTACCTTCCAGCAAAGGATGGATCTAAGCCTCCTACAACCTTCTGTGCTACCTTCCAGCAAAGAATGGCTCTAAGCCTACAACCTTCTGTGCTACCTTCCAGCAAAGAATGGCTCTAAACCTACAACCTTCTGTGCTACCTTCCAGCAAAGAATGGCTCTAAGTCTACAGCTTTATGTGCTACCTTTCAGCAAACAATGGCTCTAATAATACAGCCTTCGGTGCTACCTTCTAGCAAAGGATGGCTCTAAGCCTACAACCTTCTGTGCTACCTTCCAGTAATGGATGGCTCTAAGAATACAACATTCTGTGCTAACTTCCAGCAAAGGATGGCTCTAAGCCTACAACCTTCTGTGCTACCTTCCAGTAATGGATGGCTCTAAGAATACAACCTTCTGTGCTAACTTCCAGCAAAGAATGGCTCTAAGTCTACAACCCTCTGTGCTACCTTACAGCAAAGAATGGCTCTAAGTCTACAACTTTATGTGCTACCTTCCAGCAAAGAATGGTTCTAAAAATACAACCTTCTGTGCTACCTTCTAGCAAAGGATGGCTCTAAGAATACAACATTCTGTGCTACCTGCCAGCAAAGAATATCTCTAAGCCTACAAACTTCTGTGCTACCTTCCAGCAAAGAATGGCTCTAAGTCTACAACCTTCTGTGCTACCTTCCAAACATGAGATGGCTCTAAGCCTACAACCTTCTTTGCTACCTTCCAGTAATGGACGGCTCTAAGCCTACAACCTTCTGTGCTACCTTCCAGTAATGGATGGCTCTAAGCCTACAACCTTCTGTGCTACCTTCCAGTAATGGATGTCTCTTAGCCTACAACCTTATGTGCCACCTTCCAGCAAAGGATGGCTCTAAGAATACAACCTTCTGTGCTACCTTCCAGCAAAGGATGGCTCTAAGAATACAACTTTATGTGCTACCTTCCAGCAAAGGATGGCTCTAAGAATACAGAAAGCTTCATGTTTATTCGTAATATTCTCTATAGACAGTTTTCATATGATGTCAAAACCTTGCTTAATGATTTCCCCTTAAATTCGTCTCTTTAAATCACTGTCTGTCATTCATCATTTGGATCATCCTCTTAATAACAATTGTAGGGGGGGGGGGTCTTACAAATAATCTCTCTCTCTCTCTCTCTCTCTCTCTCTCTCTCTCTATATATATATATATATATATATATATAAAGGTTAACACACACACAGACACGCGATAAATGGTTGTTATGTGGCCATCCTGTCAGCAATATTGCTAAGAGAGGTTAACCCTAAAAATGATGGACATCTATTTTTCACGCATGGTAACTCTGAAACTAAAACATTTCTATATTTCCTATCATAAAAGGATTTATTCATTCCAAGATTCATACTATGTTAATTGAGTGTTACGTCATTATCTCAAGAGGTCACGTGATCACTCCTTCGTAAGTTTTTGGGAAGGGTTTAAAACAAAGACACAGTTTTCGGAAAAGAGATATTTCCCTCGTGCGTCACAGCAAGAAAAATACTTATTTGACTACAATCTTTCATCGTACGACTATTTTAAGGATAATTTTACAACTGTCAAATTTCTGTTTCAATTTCTTCCCAAAATATGTCATCTTTTTTTAAATTATTATTATTATTATTATTATTATTATTATTTCACAGTGATAAGTGCCTTTCAGCGCGGTAGGCTGTGACGTTATGTTACTTAATTATCGTTTCTTACTCTTTCACACTCAATTTCTGTCAATATTCGTCAGCAACAAGTATCTATTGTATTCCAAACAGAAAAATGCGTATTATATGCATATAGGAAGAGCTAAGCAAACAAAAGTGAATTATTGAATATTAAAATGTGTAGATCTTGTCACTGAGAAAATACTAGACTCGACATTTATTAAACTTTCAATAATCCATATTATTTCTACTTCAGTGACTCCGTAATTGCCAGTATTCAAAAAGCTTTCATTACCTCTTTAGCAGAAGATGAATTCACAGGACGACATGAATTTTATATTCAAACCTTTGATGAAGACAGACAGAAGGCATACAACAGTTTATTCTGAAAATACATTTTCGCATAGCACACATGAATAAAAGCTCATTAAAATCAAAAAGCACTAGGCAGGCAAATAGATGATCATAAATGTTTAGAAAGTTATTTGAAAGGATAAATAGAATATTGATTTTTAATACAAACGTTATTCATGTCAGAAATAAAAAATAATGTAAGCAAAATAAACTATATTTGTTAAATGATAGAAGGAGATAATTAGCAAATGGGATTGCATGTATATACATTCACTTGATGAAGATTTTGCTATATTTAATCTCAAATCTCGTAATTTATTATTGCAGAGGCAAGAAACAAAGAGATCAAAATAAGGTGAAAATTGGCCAGTAGACTCCATTAACTATTCAGATACCAGTCATGGCGGGGGGGGGGGGGGGCGGTATTGTATACTTATTGCTTCCAGACAAGGTGAATATTGGACCGTTGGCTAGAATATCATTGAAGTTTTCGTTTGTAATTTTGCGATTATTTTATCAAGGTTTTCAATTTCTACTTAGATTCTGTCAATGCACTTAAACGAAATTGATTTTTTTTTCTGGCATGACAATATTATCCTGTGAGGGACTTTTGATTAAGGTAGTTTTTACTGGTACCCGGTATTAGTGACATCTGTCTCGATGCCGAAAAGTATCACATTTTGATTGTTCAGAAAGTTTGTGCCAACTTCAGTCAAGAAATACTTATGTTGTGCATTGGCACATCTAGTGCACATAATAGTTGCATTTTATCTCTAATAATAATATCTACTGACAAAGGATGAATGGTCCGATTTTTTGGATACATTAAAATCCTCTTTCTTCGTAAACCTATTTGGCCCATCGAACGTTTCATATATACTTCCTGCATATCAAATAATACGAGTAGAGAAGCGTTGCAAATCTTATTTTCGGACAGTTAAAGTATGGTTGTCCTCGGATTGAAAAGGGTAACAGAAAAAACAGATATTTTATTGAAATAATCTCAGGTGGATGACAACTCTGTGTTAAGCATATTCAAAACTGTATTCCTATTGTAATCTGGGATATATACGTATTTTTTTTTCATAAAGATTCGCCAAAATCCCTAGAGAGTCGTTGAAGTCCGGGCCCCATCCCGGAAAAAGAATATGTATAACAAAACACTTCGTCTCGAATGTTACGTGAAATCCATTGTAATGCACATCTAAGACCACTATCATGTACCTCCTCCAAATATGATTTTTGATGTAAGAATTCGAGTGAGATACCGGATACAACTGTAGGAATAAACTGGCGTGGCTGTGTTAAAGGCTTAAAGGTTAAATCTTGTCATTTTGCATACATGTTTTTAACATAGAATGTTTTTTAAAAAATGCTTCATTGTTTTATGCCAAATTGGTTTTTTGCAGGAAATTCTCAGTTGTTTTAGGTTCGAATGAAATGCCTTTAAATAAAACTACAAGCTCCCTAAATGTATACATATGATAAAATTATGAACTTCAAATTTAGACCTGAATACAATAGCTACGCAATTAATATTGACCTGCTTAAATTTCTGACACATAAAATCGTCAGAAAAGAATATCCTACATTGTTATATCGCTTCGATTAGTTTTGGTTCATTGATTAGGCGTGATACGTGTAAATGTGATATTTTAATGCAGGTTAATTATTTGAATCGAAATTGATTTTGCGTACATCAAATATTTAGCAATTATTTACGAGGAGTTTGCAATACACTCAAGTTCAACAACTCAGAAAAGGATGTAATTTAAAATTGGCATAGTTGATACTGTGTCAATGGTTTGGATACATGAGTAGTTTGCATGATGAAAGGCTCAACATGCTCTCTCTCTCTCTCTCTCTCTCTCTCTCTCTCTCTCTCTCTCTCTCTCTCTCTCTCTCTCTACACTTTTTTTTTAAGACAGATTAATACCATTCTTTATAGGCATGATTGCGTATCAGTTTCGTTCCTGCCTACATTGTCAATCTACAGGCAGATACAGACACACATACAGAGAGACAGAAAGACATAAAGATAGGTAGATAGATGAATTGACAAATGATGAACGCATGCATAAATTTTTATACATCAATATGAATACACACTTACATAGATACATTCATAGATACATACATACATACATACATACATACATACATACATACATACATACATACATACATACATACATACATACATACATACATGCATACATAGATGAATACATACATACGTGTGTACGAAATACGTACATACATGCATGCATTTATACATATACATGTATATTCATACACACAGAGAGTAAGTGAGACAGAAAGAAATACAGACAAACAAATACATTCATTGCTATTGTTTGATTCTTGGGCTGGCTGATTAATATCTTGATTGAATCACTGATTGATTACTTTAATACATTCATTGTTATTGTTTGATTCTTGGGCTGACTGATTAATATTTTGATTGAATCACTGATTGATTACTTTTTGTATGTGGTTATCTTTACGGTTTGAAGAATGAGAAATGTGATTAATACAAACCAAAGATGGAATCATAAAAAAGTATTTGTGTGCTGTTGTTTTTTTTCCTAACTTCAATAAGTAATCATTCTCAAGAAAAGCAACGAAATGTATTTACTTTTTATTATTTTGTCCTATACTATTATGTTATGATCGAGAATCTAGTCAAAGAAAGTATGCCATGAGGAGAAAGACTTCAGTATTGACTTGTGTATAGCTGTGAACAACTTACATCCTGGTCTGCTGTCGCATAATGTGCCGGCAGATCATGGTCTACACTTTTCGTTGCATTATGCGATTGTCAAATCAGAGTCTACTCTGTTCGTAGTAAGGTGCACGTTATTACACGGGTACAGACGGTAATGTCAGGAGCGTCAAAATAAAACTTATCGAATCTTCTATTCAAATATTTGCTTTAACTAAAAAGTCCGAAGTCACCTTTAAAACAAGTTTATAAATAGTATGTACCGTTGCGTTTAGGTAGATCGTTGGCAATTACACAAATTCCCAATCAAGTTCTTACGGTGGCTAATATGTGACACAATTATCATTCATATGACTAATTGCATTCGCTGTCAAATTAGTTTCTTTTGTTTTTGTTGTGCTTTAAACATATTTTAATGTCGTTTTAATAAACAGTATGGGATTGGACACCAGTTGACTAACGTTTATTAAACAGTATGTGATTGGACACCAGTTGACTAACGTTTTATTAAACAGTATGGGATTGGACACCAGTTGACTAACGTTTTATTAAACAGTATGGGATTGGACACCAGCTGACTAACTCGTCTAGGTCATTTTGCAAAATATCCACAATGATCCATTGATGACAAAACTTCGAGCATATCTGAAAACAAGGTAAAGAAAATTACATATATTAAATAAATTAACAATTAATATGAGAGAGAGAGAGAGGAAGAAGGAGAAAGACATTGTTCTTATTGAAGTCACTGTTGTCCACTTCGTTTATTTTATAAATGCGCTAGCTTCCACTGTGCAAGGAAGACACTGGCTTCTAGTGATTTATTGAACAATATTTGCAAAGGCGCATACATTTCTTCAACTGTATATTTTAACAGTTTATGACTAATTTGAAAATCGGGTCTAGCAGCTTTGTTTAGGTCAAGACTAGATATTACATCCATAATTTCTAAAAGAAATAGTTTAAAGGCAGAAGACACACTATAAATGATGGGTTATGGCGTCTGTTCACATCCTCACTGTTGACCTAATATGGCTTTTCGCTATCTGATTTTTTGTGTCACTTTCAGTTGTAGTCTCAACAAATATTGATAAGCAACAAATGATTGTTCAATGTCTGATCTGCGCAATATTGATAGACAGGTGCAACATGAGAGATGTCGAGAGATCCACACGTGATTTGCAATATGACTGGTCAGCAGTACCTACGACTACCGATAAACAGTTGTTATTTTAGAGTATTTAATATGCCAGCTAGTATTTAATACAACATGATTGAGTAACTAATAATGGACTTATTAAACCTAAATTTATTGGTATTGTGACGAAACGAGACCTGTGAAATCAATCATGCTTGAGCAAAAAGAGGTACACACTCCCATATTTTGGCTAAGTCTGACGCGAATATCGGACTTCTCGGACGAAATTGCAGCTATATTGTTCTCCGCTGCGAAAATAGTTCTTTTCGCGACAAAAATTCTTACGTAATTTTTTTCCCGACGAAAATAAATCAGTTAGCTTGAAAAATTATGAGGTAATTTTATTCGTGGAGACAAAAATTTTATTCCGGAAAAAAAATTATTTTCTTCATGTCAAAAATAAATTTATTTAGGAAGAAAATGTTTTTTTTTTCTTTCATCTCGAATCAAATTATATCCCCTGCAGAGGAAAATACATTTTCTTAGCAAACTACATTTATTTTTTTACGCGAAGAAAATACTTTTCATCCCGAATGAAAATTTTCTCCGCGAATAAAAAAATTACGCCATAACTTTCCACGTGAATATAATTTGTCACCACAAAGGAAATTAATGCTGTTAAACTATTTTTCGACGTGAATAAAATTAATAATAATCATGTCATATATCGGCCACCGTAAGTTATTGATGGATTGAATTTTAATGTAAATAATAAATGCTGACGATGGAATGCGTCCATGCAGAAAATTGGCAAACACACTTTATCAAATATAAATCTACCATCCAGATATTGGTGGAAGATAAGGAACTCTTTATTTAACACATACACACAGACACACACACACACACACACACACACACACACGCACACACACACACACACACACACCAATTTGCTCACTGGGCTAATACTGTGAGGACGAGAACTAGAAAGATCGGGCTTTTAACAACAATTTTCATCACGATCCAAGCTTGCTGATAGCGGAAGACGAAAAGATTGCAACTGACTCTGTTCTTGACTCAGTTGTGATATCCATTAATGCAGTCAACAGAATACTTTCAAATCTTGACACAAGCAAATCTTCATGCCCATATCGCGTAAGCTCAAAACTTTTGAAGGAATCAGCTGACCATATTTTTGAGACTCTCTAAGCTATTTAATTATTCACTAAATAAGTATATATTTCTTTCTCGGTGGAAACTGGCCAATGAAACAGGTGTTTGAAAGGATTGTGCATATAAACCTTCTAGATTTCTTCATCTAATCTCCCTCTTTCATTCTGTGTTTCTACCGGGTGACTTGACTGTCAATCATTCGTTTTATACTTATAATATTTTTTGGACCGACTTGAACGTGGGGAAAGAGGTTAGTGTAATCTTCTGCTGCATCTGTAAGGCATTGATGACTGTGGTACCTTAGACTTCTTCATAAACTACGTAGGGTGGGAGTTTATGGAAGACTTTTACACATGTTTAAATATTATCAGTAAAATTGGAAACAAAGCGTGGTTATTCATGCGTTTATTGTCGCATCGTTTATCGTTCGTGCTTTCTTTACTGTTTGCGTTTTAACAACAATCTATTCGTGTATTCTTTATTATCTCATATTTTTTATATAAAAAAATCGTGCGTGTTATCGTCTACAGTCGTCTATGAATGCACATAATACAGAAGTTGCGAGGGAACGGGTCAGGTAATTATTTCTCCAGTCGCTGTTAAAACTGACAGAGGATTGTTTAAATTTCCCATTTTTGCTGTACATTGATAATTATTTCACCGTTATAAAATGAAACAAGCTGTATATCTGCTCTGTATTTGTGTATTTATTCGCACTAAAAGTCTTATGTGTTTTCTGTGTGTGTGGCGGGGGGGGGATGGGGGCCGGAGACAAAACGCAGAAAAGAAGGGAAGGGTTATAAATTATTTAAAGTTTTTTTTAGCTAGAAAATAAGTTTACTTTGTGTATCTGTAGTTAATTTATTATACAATAGATACAAACAGCAAATGTATTTACATGTCTCTAAATATACTTGCAACATTGGCACATTCAGAATTTCTAGAGCGAAGAAAATGGTGAGATGTGGATCGTGCAGATGAAGCTGAAAAATTAAATGAAATGGCTATAGTTGCCGAAAATAAGTATTCCGCGGAGCCAACTCTCACCTGCATCCCTGTACTGATGTATCCATCCTGTCAAAGTTTTTACACAATACTTTACTGCAAAACTGGAACATTGTTGACGCTGCCACCGGCGGCGAAGCCGGAATAATTTTATATCTCACCATGATAACGCAAGGGAAACAATAACGTGCGTTTGACCCTACAAAGAAGTCAGTGTAAGTAACATCGTATAAATATGTGTGTGTGTGTGTGTGTGTGTGTGTGTGTGTGTGTGTGTGTGTGTGTGTAAAGATTACCTTCATTAGAAGGAAAACCTCATGTTTACCTACCAAAATTAGGAGGACATCGGACATTAGTAGGACGCCGTCCTAATGCTTCCTCCTAATGCATGCGGAGTAATATGTGAAAATATTGAAATATTAGAATTTCGGAGATTCTTGAGGATAGATCGTAATAAATTTTGGATATCTAGGCTGGAACTGTGTGATAACAGGTAAGAAAAGTGTGAGAAACAAATTTTGTCTTTGATATAAGACTTGACTTAGGAGGACATAAAATAAATGTTCAAAGATTGTCGCTGGAAAGTCTTTTTAAACATATACATGTACATCATAATAAAAAATATCCATTTCTTATTGTCTAAGATTTACGATAATTACTTTAGAAATGAGAGAATACACGCTTACTTACTACAGTCCTTTCAAAGTTGGTGTGCACACAAGTCACACGATGAGACCTCACAATGTTGATGTGTAAACAAGTCACACAATGAGACCTCACAATGTTGATGTGTAAGCAAGTCACACGATGAGACCTCACAATGTTGATGTGTAAACAAGTCACACGATGAGACTCAACAATGTTGATGTGTAAACAAGTCACACGATGAGACCTCACAATGTTGATGTGTAAACAAGTCACACGATGAGACCTCACAATGTTGATGTGTAAACAAGTCACACGATAAGACCTCACAATGTCGATGTGTAAACAAGTCACACAATGAGACCTCACGATGTTGATGTGTAAGCAAGTCACACGATGAGACCTCACAATGTTGATGTGTAAACAAGTCACACGATGAGACCTCACAATGTTGATGTGTAAACAAGTCACACGATAAGGATAAGACCTCACAATGTTGATGTGTAAACAAGTTTAATCATTAAGACCTCTCAGCGTCGATTGGTTCTTAGGTCATCCACGACCTTTTGACACTGTTGGGTCAGCAAGTTTAATTTTATACAATTGAGTAGTGAGGATGAAAAAGTCAGTGCTATTGAGATATATCCTTTGAAAAAGGCGATATTGATTTGAATTTAAGACGCATTGATAACATATGATGATTTCTGTTGCTTTTTTTCTTTTAACTTTAAGGTCTTAGGTTAATGATCAAAGGGAACTTAATGTCTAAAGCAAGTGATTTCCTTTCCCTAATACTTGCCCAGAAATTACAATAATATCTTCAAAATCAGCACTTCTGTGATATGTACTGTTTTGGATATAAAATATCTTTTAAAATCAAGCTTAAAGTTTCTTTTTTGTTATAATAAAATAAAAACAAATAAATAAAACAGACAATCTTTATATTAACCATTATATAAGGAATGTACACAAGGATCATCGGCGTATAAAGGCAGAGGACAATATGTCCCATTTATACATAAATGAAAACATGTATAAAGACGACCAGCTCATTGAGACTACATCCAGATGGTCAACAGAGTAGTCTTTGTACACAGGTTTGAATGTACATCGTTAATAGATCTACATTTCGCAATGGATGTTTAATGATTAGATCTGATTTCTTTTGACGAAATCGATATTATAATATGATTTACACACAAAATTTCAGTTGGTCGACCAGACATCTGACATCTATATGTGGTACATCCATGGTCGGCCAGAGAATTGAATATATGAATGTATCACTGGGATGGATGAATGTATCACTGGGACGGATGAATGTATCACTGGGACGGCCAAGAGTTGATTCAGTAGATAGCTTGAGCGAGTCATCTTTGCGTGTATCATCAAAGTCCTTATTAGTCTCTTATACCGTCATGACTCCTGGAAACAGTGATTGCCTTTTTCCATGTGATTTAAGACTTCCAATGTTTAGTTGTCCCCCACGAGTCAAACGTTGTAGGACATATTTCATATGAAAACATTCATTGAACATGCACAATGAATATTAAATATCAATCAAAATAAGTAAACTAGATTGAATATGAATGACATTTATTACATATAAAGAACAAACGTTTTTGAATATAAATGAAAATCACTGAATATAAGTTAAATATTTATCACATATAGTGAATATAACTGAATTATATTCCATTCAAATATATTTAATCTGATATTGCAACCGTTGACACGCCAGAAGTTAATGTAAACTTTGCTCATTTAACATCATACACTCTTTTATCACGCTGACCATGTACGGATTATTTATTTCCGGTCGCACAGGTATATGAGAATTAGGGATTTGTTTTCAGTATAGGATGGGTAACAAAAAGAGAGCTGATCACATAAAAATGGGAAAGAATGTCGCGGTTATACAATAAAACAGTTAGACAATATTATCTCGTATGATACCAGTGATATCGTTGGGTCGGGGACTCAAAGGATATATTTGTAGAGAAATCTCGAGCGCTAAAACGCCCTCGATTTATACCAATACCCTTTTACAAATTATTTTTGTAGATTTAAAGTCTCGTTATACATGCATGCATTTTAAATTATTATATAATCCGTATGCTGCGTGACCAAACACTCATAAGAATAGTACACTTACGAGTATATCAGTTTTACCAACCTTATCATCGCCCTTCATCTTTGATGATGTTTAAAGAAATATAGTCTTCTGTTTAACACATAAACAGGTTTCATTCATGCCAAACTGCCCTCACAAAGTTGTTTGATACATGGCTTGCAACTATAGATGACGGAAAAAATATCGGAGCAATTATTTAGATTTTAAATTTTAGTAGATCATGAAATATTTATGAGAAAACTCAAGGCATACAAAATCAGTGATAATTCACTTCATTGGTTTCATTCTTACCTAACAGGAAGGCAACAGTGCGTTACTGTGGCCAATGCTACATTTTCTTTACAATACGTCAAAAGTGGAGTCCCTCAAGTCTCTATTCTTGGAACGCTCTTTTTCCCTTTCATTAATGATTTACCACTTCATATGAAAGTCACTGAAACTATATCAATATATTTGTTCTGGGAACTAAATTAAACAACATCGAAAATCCAAACTTTTAAGTGTGATTATTGACTTGCAGTTATCGTGGGAAAATCAAATAAAGCGCGTGTGTTCTGCAGTATCTTCCAGAAAAGCCTTATTGATCTGTCTTTGTATGTGCCAGAATCTATCCTAAAAATGTTGTATAATGGATATATATTGTCTTGCTTGATTATGGTCGCACCATATGTGGGAACTGCAAAGCTACTAATCGTAATCAGATAACTAAACTCCAAAAACAAGCCGCTAGAATTATTACATGAAAAGACTGTCCATCTTCACATTTATTAGTTAATTTACAGTGGTTGCCTTTTAATTATAGAGTAAAGTACTTAAAAACTATTTAGACAAATACATCTTTTCATAACATGACTCCACACTATTTCAATGATCTAATTCCAGCTTCCAATTTCCATTGACACAATCTACGGTCTATTTCGTACTCTAATATTAATTTGCCTAAATTCAAAACGACTTTGCATGAATATATTTCACATGTTCCGCAGCAGTGTTGTGAAATATCATTCCCAGTGATATTAAACAAACAAATCACTAACACTCTCTTCTTTTAAGAATGCGCTTCAAACTTTCTTCTTTCTGATTATGCCATAGCTCAAACATACTGAGATACCTAACTTGGATACCCTCACTACTTTCCTATCTCCCAAACCTCACGTATATCCTATGTATGTTTTAATCTAATGTGTGTAGATTACACGTTAGTGCGTCAGACACAGTAGTAAGTAAGAGTTTTATTTGCACATATACGTTGCATTTATAGTTTACATATTCTATAATTTAGTATTACATGTAAGATTGGTTGATTCAGAACTAAGTGTATTATCCTCAGAAAATAAAGTAATTATTATTATTATTATTATTACTGAAAGAAAATATTGGATTTAATAACAATTGCATATTTTCTTTCAATACCCTACTATGATTGTTTTGCTACTGAGTCCGTATTCTTGTCTGTATATGGGTACTAAAATCTACATGGAGAGTACACGTACAAATACTAATGGCTACATAATAAATTTTATGAGTTGCTTTTATAAATAAAAATCTAATATTCCTATCGGGTTAAAAGTTGTGGAAACATTATCATTTTGGTTCATGAATTAGTTCTTGCTAGTCAATCCAAGTCGTGTTAGTCTTAAAATGGTCTAAACTTCGACCGACTGAGTCAAAACAAAACAAACACTATGCATTTCCACACCAACATGGCTACCAGATTTTTGCTAGCCAAGGGTCATCGATTCCATTCGTTCCACGTTGACCCTTGACATATGTAGCTAACCAAAACATTGTTTTAAACAAGTGCCTTCTTGAGAATGAGGAGTTACTGATTAATCAGAGAGCTTGTTACTTGACGTATATGGTGGCTTCCATGATGTCCACGTGCCTTGACTTGAAAGAAAAACGTGCATGAAAGGTTTACATTGGACAAATCTACACGCGACTTGTGTCGTTGTCTACCCAGGCTGCTATGATTATCCCAAGCTATCTTTCTAGGTAGATGTAAAGATTATTCTGATTGGATGAGTTGATTTGAGCTGCATCCAATCAGATAGCGGAGCGGCAGATACTGTTCTGGCTAGCTTCATATTTCAAGGGTCGATGTGGAACGACATGGATAGGTGGTCCTTGGATAGCGAAGATCAGCGGTCAGCTGCTGGCAATTGTGCTATTGGATTTAAAGCGCGGGAATGCAATAGTCAGCCTTTACGTCAAAGCGCGTGAACATAAATCATTGGAACAGCATACGTCAAAGTGAGCACATATGAAATAGCCCGCTATGTAAACATCCAAAACATCCCTTCCTAGTGGACTCGTCCAAACATGGCTGCGCATAGTAGCATTGTTTCTCCTGCTTAGGATTTCAATGCGATAGCTGAACTTGACGGTAGGCACCCAGTGGCCGATTACCTTTCTGTGTGATTACAAATATGAATTAAAATATGTAGTGTTAACTTTTTCAATAGATTACTAATGACACAATAATTTTGCAAGAAACACTGAATAATCACTGTGTGATTTGTATTTCTCAACATTATTATTTGCGTTTAGTACATCTTGTTACAACAATAATGCAGCTGTATATAACTTGAAAAATACAAAATTACAAATAATGTATTTCAAATTAAACATTTACATGAATAAAGCAATGACTGTTATTGTTAAATTCGCAATTGTTAATCATCTACCTTAAGTATTTGTCATATTTAAGGTCAGTGTAATAACAGTAGTAGTATCTTCTTTATTTCCTCGTTTAATAGCATAACAGTTTCATTATAACACTCGTTTAATAGCATAACAGTTTCATTATAACACTCGTTTAATAGCATAACAGTTTCATTATAACACTCGTTTAATAGCATAAGTTTCATTATAACACTCGTTTAATAGCATAACAGTTTCATTATAACACTCGTTTAATAGCATAACAGTTTCATTATAACACTCGTTTAATAGCATAACAGTTTCATTATAACACTCGTTTAATAACATAGCAGTTTCATTATAACACTCGTTTAATAACATAACAGTTTCATTATAACACTCGTTTAATAGCATAACAGTTTCATTATAACACTCGTTTAATAGCATAACAGTTTCATTATAACACTCGTTTAATAGCATAACAGTTTCATTATAACACTCGTTTAATAACATAACAGTTTCATTATAACACTCGTTTAATAACATAACAGTTTCATTATAACACCTTCAAGCAGAGCTTCAAAATGTAGATTGCCAGAAGTGTAATAGACCTCTGTAATTTTAAGTCTTTGTATTGAATCAGCAATTCTTCAGCTTTGTCGAATTCGTGTTAGGCCTTCTTCGAGAGTCTCTTCAAGTGATTTTTACGTAACCACTTTTCTCTACAATAAACATAACTGAGAATGTTTCAGCCAAAGCATAGTTCCTGGTGACTTAAAATTGCATGCTAAATTGTTATGGATTTTAACTCTCGAATCATCGAGTTTAATTCCCTACTCAAAACTGAGAAGTAATACATACTTTTCCTATATTTACTGTCACATGAACACGTTATTTCAGGAAAAGCACGAACAGTACTTACATTTCTCCTGATTTTGAGCTACAAAATCAACAAAATCAATTAGGCTTTCAGTATCAGAGGCAAAAAGAGCTAGTTGAAAAGTCAGAGAAATGGTTCGAAATTACGATGCACATTCGTTTTTTCTTTACTTGAACGTCATGATTAGCCATTTGCTAATCCGTCAAATAAATATATTTGTAGTACAAGCACGTGGGCGTACGCTAACAAATACATAAATAAAACAACAATGTTAAACGTCGTTCATATCGTTCCGATTCTTACAACTTCGTGTCTTCGAATATTTTGTATAATTTTCACAAAGTAAGTCAAAGTAAATTCACTATCTGATCGCGTATATATATGTTCGTATGTATGTATGTGCATAAGTATCTATGTATATGCCCGTGTGTGCATTTACGTGTATCTGAGAGAGAGAGAGAGAGAGAGACAGACAGACAGAGACAGACAGAGAGAGAGAGAGAGAGACAGAGAGAGAGAGACAGAGAGAGAGAGAGAGAGAGAGAGAGTTGTATGGACTGGAGTTGAATCACTATCATCTTAAACTCTTGTGCCCACAATCGATTATTTCATAATCAGAACTGAGAATACAAGTATTTATGAAAGTTAATGTCAGTTGTTTGCGTTGTTTCAAGAAAAACTCGAATAACAATTTAATTTGTCATTTTTTAGCCATGCAATCACAATTCAATTTTGAGAAAAAAAAGAGATGGAGGGAGAGATCTTAACTGGAAGGGCCCAGTTCGTGTTCATGTATTTTTTTTTTTTTTTTTCTTTCATTCAAATCATAAAGGTGTAAGAAGTTCCAGACTGACACGTAGCATATCCCTCGTGTGTTTTAAACAGTATTATTTTCATGGTCTCCATCATGATCACAAAAAACAGAAGTAGTTATTCATACATAATAACAGAATGAAGTGTTAGTTTGTTTCATTGATTTGCCTAAATTATAAACATAATTAATGCACTTTCTTTACGAGATGCGCTCTTTCCAAAGTCATACTGAGAAGTATAGATTTATCTTACTTGGAAAAAGGAATAATGATCTGATGAAATAATATACACAATTGAAAAAGGAATAATGATCCGATGAAATAATATACACGATTTAATTCCAAGCAGCAAGCGCAAGTACATAAAGAACTATGTGCTAATCCCTCGAGTACTAATGGGAGAATTCTGTAATGACAGTAGTACCTGTTCACCTTCTTGTGTACTATACAACTTTGGACGAAATTCTGACGCAATAGGGTCTACTAATGAACGCTATCAGGGACCTGGCTTCAGTAAGTTTTTGATGAAATTCTGAAGCAATAGGTTCTACTTGTGAATGCTATCAGGGACCTGGCTTCAGTAAGTTTTCTACACAGGGGTTGTCGATTTCACGACTCAACCTTTTAAATGTGTCATTATTTCACATGAGGCCATTGGCTTGAGAAACTAATTATATAACTTCGCGTCTCGTAATGATCCGGATTTTCTAATGCTGACAACTCGACGTGATCAAGCAATCAAGATCGCGTTACTGTGATAATAATATATATGTATTTTGCAATCATGCATAAAAGTCATCTCTCTCTCTCTCTTTGTTAACAATCTGAAATTCATTTTTATTTCATTTGACACTGATAATAAAATCGCATATGCTTAACAGTGTATTTCCAGTATGAACATTTTTCGCGTATTTCCTCAAAATACGGATTTTCTTTATGGCTACTGATACACAGGTGGATAATGCAAAGCGCGATTTTTTGTCAATATCGAAGTAACATTGCTATACGTGCCATTTCACTTCAAAATCCCTTATCCAATACTTTCTGTTGCTTTTTTTTTTAGTTTCTCTTGTAACTGTAAATGAAGATAGTTTACTGATAAATCGCAAATAGCAACCTGAAAATGAGAATCCTCGACTGCTCGACTGTTTGCTATTTCTACGGATTCTCATATTGATTTTCCTCAAATGCGGATTGTTTGCAATAACTGTAGACAATGGTGAGGATTGTCTGCAATAACTGTAGACAATGGTGAGGATTTCTGGCAAAATCTGTGTTCACACTATATTCATTACTGAAAAGACTTATTATAATATTTACGATGGGAGGGTTGACAACGCGGGTTTCTTACTTCAAATCAGCTTGGATGCCGCTGAATCACTTCAAATTACAGGGAATGTGCAACCTTCTCCAGAGAGTTAAGATGCACCGCGTTTCGCTTGCCCTGTAATTTGAAAATCTGAAGTAATGTCAACTTATAGCCTTAGCACTAGTGTGATGCTATACTCACTTTGACTCAACCCATTCAGCCCATTTTTTGCTGTCATACTTGACAACGAATGGACGAGAGAGAGAGAGAGAGTAAGTGTTTATATGTTTCTTGAATAAATCAAATTGTAATATTAATAGTCTTCTTATTCAAATTGTAGATTGGACAACGCTCCTCTGGGTGAAAGCGGAGGCAAGAGTGAGCCCGCTTGATGTATGGATGATCTCTAGCTATCCAACGGGGGCAAGCAATTTGGACTTCACTCTGAAGAGCCTGCTGTCAGCCAATGTCCCAATATTCCGGAGCGGCAAAATAGACAATTGGTCCGTTTCGGTGCCATCTCGGGTTGGTATATATAGTTATTTGTACACATCAGGAAATGTGCAATGGATCAAACCATTTAATGCTAATATTAGGGGTCCATGATTTAGATGCTATATAAATTTAATGACCATTTTCAGCACGACAAAGTGGGAAGCCTTGTATAAAACACAATAATACTAGTATTTATATCGTATTTACAAACTGCGCTGATAAAAAGGTTTGAAGTAAATTCATTCCCAAGTTTGTTTGTAATGAGAAAGTACCTTTCAATAAGTGAATTAGTTTAGCAAACACTCAAGGCGAACCTAGGCAGTCTTTATTTTAATTTTCAGTTCAAAATATTTGCGACATGTGCAGAATCGACTATCGAATTAAAAGAATTAGGTTTGCAAACTGTGCAGAAAAAGACGAATGAACACAGAAGGGGCCAATACTTCTTCTGTGTCAAGATCTAGAATACATAAGGGGCCAATACTTCTTCTGTGTCAAGATCTAGTAATACATAAGGGGCCAATACTTCTTCTGTGTCAAGATCTAGAGTACATAAGGGGCCAATACTTCTTCTGTGTCAAGATCTAGAATACATAAGGGGCCAATACTTCTTCTGTGTCAAGATCTAGAATACATAAGGGGCCAATACTTCTTCTGTGTCAAGATCTAGAATACATAAGGGGCCAATACTTCTTCTGTGTCAAGATCTAGAATACATAAGGGGCCAATACTTCTTCTGTGTCAAGATCTAGAACACATAAGGGGCCAATACTTCTTCTGTGTCAAGATCTAGTAATACTGATCATTTAAATTCGCTTTAAATCTTTTCTTTGGATGAAAAATTAGTAACTCTGTTAACAAAGATGTCCTACATTGAAAGCATGAATGACCATGGATATGCAACTCAGTACTCACATTGTGGGTTACATGCACAGAGCGTAACTCTCAACAAGAAGGTTCAGTTCATGTAATATGCCTATGGATTTAGAAACGAGAAGTAGGAGAGGGAATATTGTATTTCGGGGGGATACAAGAAAGAAAGAGGAGAAATTGTGTTGACTTAGTCACAGATATATTTGCTTCCACCTTGACCTTGAACCTAACCATGACCATGCCCCTGACCCTGAGCAAATCTGTATGCACCGATATGTTCTGTTGATATCAATAAAGTCCATCCTCTACCTATAATTGCTGCGTTCAGGGATTAACTGGACACCAAATTGATCCTGAAGTTAGTTAAGAATCTTGCTAACAAATCAGTACAGGTTCATAAGGATTATCTCAAGGAGATCATCTAAGCTATAAAAATATTATGGCCAATGTATAAGGTAGCCAAGCGGAGCGGTAAACTTGCCTCTATTTGATACCCAGCCAAGCTGCTTGTTAATGGAAGGCTAGTGCACGACATGTTTCCAGACGCGAAGAAAGTGATGAAGGATAGCTGCTGCTGATCTTGGGAATGATTCTGATTCCGCTCAAGAGTCAGATAATATTTAGCAATCACCACCATGGGCTGATAATCGCCCTGATCGTGATGATGATCATCTGGAACGTTCATCAAAGGGCAATGATCAAGTTCTTCTACTCAACGCCATTAACAAGGGTTATATTCTGAACCCTTACTCTGTGTAGGATCCAAATCTTGACGCAACTATTCGACCAGACCAGGAGACCAGGATATGGATGGTGAGAAGAAAAAAATACTCTGCTTTTGATTATGAATGCCCTACTTTATCAAAGTCTCAAGGAACTAACTAGAGAATGGGCATCAATAGCACCTCTGTAACTCCAAGGAAAGTGATGAATCATAGACAAAACTATTCAGTATATCTGCCTAATAATGATAAAAGACCAAGTTCTCACAAACGCCAGAAAAATCAGCCTACTCAATCAAATTTTGGACAAATGAAAATACATACTTAAAATATGCGTATGTCTTCACAAAGAGTTCCTGAATATGATATTCAAAATAATCACTATGAGAGACAGGGTATTCCAAATAGTCACTATGGGAGACAGAACACTGGAAAAGTTTTGGCATCATAAATGCAAATACAGTAGGAAAGTTTGGAGAAGACCTTATTACGAATCATTATATTTAATGTATAAGGACTGTCAACTTAATTTCTAAATAAATTAGAGCTAGAAGAATTTAAATTAATGTTTCAAAATAATGATATAATCATTTTACTTGAGACATGGACAAATAAATTTTCCGAAGTGTCTGTTGCAAATGTAAGGGAAAAAAATTTGCAAAGTGGGATTCTGGGGTAATTCCTTTTTTTTTTTCTTTCTGGAATTTTATTCCAGAAGGTAAAGAATTAATTCATACCGATTCTGATGATTTATAATATGTTAACTTAAAATCCGATTTTTTTAATAAACAAAATTATAAGGATATTTACATGTGTTTATGTTAACCTGTTCTCGAAGGTTCCAATTGTTAAGCCATAATTGATATTAGTATATTTGAAAGACTGAATCAGCACATAACATTTATTATTAGTTCAACGAGAAGCAACATACTGATATTTATTACGCCGTGAGGCTAGCACAATACTTGCTTGTATAGTAGAGTAGTATGCGATAACAAGTTTATAGGTATACCGTTAATAGACGACTACATGCCTATCATTTTATGCATTGAGCTTGATTGGACAACAGCAAAGTGAATACATGGAGTCATGCACTTTTAGAGCTCTTTAAAAAAAACATCGCTTAGAATAGGTAAAAGGCGAGTTTGTCAGGATTCAGGTATAGGTTAATTTGCTTTTGAATACACAAGAGATAGAAATGTAATCCATTATGTATTATGTAATCAGTCAATGTTTTTGTAAGTCCATCGAGTAATTTATTCTGATCATTGTGCAATACATTTTAGTATGAAAGTAAATAACTCTTTCTGTAATATTAATACTTCTGAGAATTTCCCTGGTACATTTTCGTCAAAATATACATGGAAGCCTCGTTGAATTGATGAATTTATCGATAAATTAAGCTCTTCCTCGGTTACAGAGAAGCTTGATGTTAATGTTAATCATGAAACAACGAGTGAATCGATTACTGAATATCACCTATCGTTTATTCCGTAACATATGGCTTATTTCAAAAACCCCAAATGCATTAACACATGTATAATAAAAGATATTCGAATTTCAGAATATTATGGTTTGATGTTGAATGTAATAGACAGCGAAAAGAACTGTATAAATGTTGAATTTTATACAGAAAAAAATGAGAAGAAAATAGAAAACATTTTATTGAGGTGCGCTAATCCTAAAAGGCACATATTTAAAAATGTTGGGGAAGATTTATAGATCGCCGAACAAGCAAATTACTAGAAGCTCGTAAGCGTAATCTTAAGGAATATTGGCATCTTTCAAGGGGATGTGCTGCTAAATAAATACCTGCCATATCAATAAATGACTTGGAAGCTTGTTGTAACAGTGTTGATATGCCCGATGATTCATTTTGTAGTGAAAATAATGAAGAAATTGACTTATGTCATGATTATGTTAAAGGTGACTTCAAACGTTTGTTGGATGAATTAAATATTGCTATTTCAATAGGAGAACTGAAAAAAGCAATTAAAGAACTCAGGAATGGTACAAGCAGTTGTCATGATAAACTATTTAATGAATGTTTTGTTTATGGCAGGATTTGTTGGAGCCATAGCTAATCTATATTTGTAATGTCATTTTCAATACTGGTTGCTTCCTGGTATTTTAGTCTGAGGGCATTGTTATACCTATTCAAGAGAAAGGTTCTGTAGATGACGTCAAAAATGGTAGAGGTATTACCCTTCTGACTCACGGGTAAATTGATACCTAGGATTTTCAATAATGGACTCGTTGATTGGGCTGAGGATGATGAGGTATTTTTGGACGTTCAGGCTGACTATAGGAACAATATGTCACCAATAGATAACGTCTTACATTACATGGAATCATAGCTCATTAAAGTAATGTTTGACATACTAATTTCACCAGTTCCTTATTATGGATAAGAAGTATCTGGATTTATCGAGCCAATTGCGGTTGAAAGGTTGCACTTAATATTTTTTTAAAAGTACTCGTGGGGTCAAACAAATCTAATGATAACGATTTTACATATGGAGAATTAGGCGGACACCCCTAATAATCAAGATATAATATTGTGATAGCCATACTGGAAATAAAATTGGGCATCGATAGTGCAAGATTTATTAAAAAGTCTTGGTCTGGGGGAAGTGTGTGGATAACTTAAGACGTTGGGGACACAAAAGTTTTCTTATCTCTGGTCAAACAACGTCTATCTGACCAGTCTATTCACAACTGGCAATCTAGAATCAGATAATTTTTAAGAGCAAGATTATATATAAGTTTGTCGTCTAACTTTGGCTATAATGAGTATTTGGATATGATAACAGTTAACAAATTTAGAAAATCCCTTTAAAAAATAAGGTTCTCATCCCATACGTTACATACTGAAAATGGAAGATGGAACAGATCAAATCTACTCAAGAAGTTCAAATGATCTGTATTTTTTGCAATGTGCAGGAAGATGAATATCACGTTGCCTTAAAATGTCATTGTTATTTGCCGCTAAGACATAAGTATATAAAAAGAATTTAAAAGGTCCGTGTATGTTCAAATTAATAAATTACTAACCACAAAATCTGCCGAGGTTAGTCATTTTGGGAAATTATATCCGTATGAAACTAAATGAACGTAGTAATATGATGAACGCTACTCAAAATTACATGATTTTATTTTATTATTATTATTATTATTATTATTATTATTATTAATATTATTATTAAGTTTTGTTTCTTTTTGTTGTTACATTCACTGTTTCTTTCTGTGCCGTTTCATCTCAATTTCTTTCTTTAATCCATTATTATCTATCATAATTCCTGCATAACGTTTTTTTAATGTTACTAAGAAGAGTATTTGTTACGGAGTGGCGAGTTGCTAATATATGGTTTTGCTAATCTAAACTATGACATCGACTTTCTGAACCTTTTAGCTCATACTAAAGCTAGAGAACATGCCGTTGTAAGTTACGGGTCCCGATTCTTTGAAAGAATTGCTTTGATTTTGTTGTTATGTCTCATTTAACATTGTCATTCAATGTGCAAACTATCCTATTTCTTGGTAATTCTCTGTAGTAAAATTGTAATAGCTTAAGAATTAGTGACTTTCTATAATCTTAACGATAATTACCACTACTAAGTGCTCTGGATATTTATCGGATATTAATATCCCAGCATCCGTTCAACGGCGCTTATACCCGATGCAAGCCATTGATTGTTATGCATCGTGTTAGTACTAAATAAAAGGGCTTCAGATTACAGGGCAACAAAGTCAATCGAGTTTATAGTATGGTCTTGCGTCAACCAAACAGATTTTGACTGAACTTTACCGAAAGCGTTCTGGCATGAAGGCCCAAACAATGTGTGTACAGATCATGCAGATTCACCATCCAAAATAGTCGCCGCTACCACAAAAATAGATAATTTTTTGTTCTCACGAACTGCGCAATAGAATTTTACCAAATCTAGTACAAAACATACCGGCATAAAGATCTTTTATTTGTGTATTTTATTTGTGTACAAAAGATGCTGATCTGCTATCAAATATAGATGAAGATGCAAAAATGGAGAAATCTTCAAATACCTGTTTTCATAACCAATCAATAAAAAATGACAACAACAACAACAACCACAAAAAAAAAAATGATAGTAAGATTGCGCAAAAACCTATCAACTTCGACAAATCAAATTTGACCATTTGATCACCCTTCATATATGGATCTATGTGCATACAAAGTTTACCAAAGTAGACGGGCGGGGGGTGGGGGTGGGGGAAGGGGTATGAGACATACATAAATACAGAAATAAATATAACGACTTGTAAGCTCATAATTGTGGAATATTAACATATCGTCATACGAAGGAATAATATTTACGATTTTTGCGTAATGATACTCAACTTATACATAATGTACGAAAGTGATTATGTTATCTGGAATTTGCTATATTTAGCATTTACCTCTCTGTTTAATACCGGTAACACAAAAATGTCCATTACAAGACACTAAGAGCGCAACGAAAGGTCGTACAAGATTTATCGGAAGTGACGTCATAATATGATTTTAGAAAGTTGTGTTGTGAGGTTTCTATAACTTTTTGGCATTAAAAAGACTTCAGGAATCTTTGTGGTATTTATGAATCAGTACTCCTGTGGTATAGTATTTTCCTTGAGTTATATCTTGGTTTTTTGAGATCATAAATAGCTGATAAAGTGGATTTAGCGAGATGGAGTGATGTGATTTGACGAGGAGCCAACTCAAAGCACACATGCTTTGAATGTGGAATATTCACGCCAACTTCGGAAGCGGAAAAGAAAATTTCTACAGCCTCTGCCGGAGAGACAAGTAATTTTGATTCTCAGTTAGCAGATTGAACAGTTTGAAAAAGTTTTGAATGTATACTATAAATTTGAATCAATATCTATATGTTTCCAAGATTTGAAGTCAACCCAAGATACGCTTCATAAAACAGAGCAAGCAGAACGTGTCATCTGTAAATGTAAATCAAAGAACACAGAACTATCGACATTGATGCATACAAATCGTTAAATAGTGAGGGGCGACAAACAAGAATCAACTTGTTATTTTTGGAATATCCAAAGTGATCAGTGTGGATTGCATTGACGTCGTCTCGGAGTGTTTGCTCGACAAACTTTAGCTTGATTCTAATGCTATATATATCCACAGGGATCATCGTGCAGGTAAACGTCAATACGGCAGGTCGATCAGAGTTAATCATAGGCCTTTAATCGCTGCCGTTCGCGACTCCCAGGGTGTGGAACTGATTATATTGTCTAACACCTCGAAATTGAAAGGTAGAAAAGTTATGGAGGTAAACCGTGATTACCATCAAGAGATTACGGATGCTCACAAAACTCTATTATTCGAGATGAAAGACCTGAAGAAAAGTACCCTACATCTAAAATCTCAGTCAAATTTGCTGATAAATTCGTTATTGACGGCAATGTCCACAGAGGTTTGCTTCCTTAGTGGCGAGATTTCATGCAAAGTAACAGACTAGAGACAGCTAACACTGATTGATTTTGCCCATTGACCTCCAACACTGGTAATCGCCGAGTACCTGAAACTTTATCGACGTCTGAAAAAAGCAATATCCCGAATATGGAGGGCCCTATCACAAACGCCGATGACGATGACACAATATCGACTTACGTATCAGAATATGCGGCAGAAGACGAACGTGCAGCCCCAAAACGGGCGAAGATGAACAATTTCCAGTTAGTACTCGTTTTGAGTGTTTTATTGAACGGAGAGGTTGAAGACGCCACCGTCCCCAACGTTATCACTTAAAACAATTACCCTCTCAGCGCAGTGAAAAAACCAAACGATTTTGCCTAAGGAGCATTGCCTATGTCCACTACACAAGCTCAAGATATGGATCTGCCAGCAAGTACCACTCAACCCACCGTCAAACGTACTAGGCCGCTCACCGAAAACGCTACAATTGTCACAATCGCCAAGGACTGCACCGAGTGTGCATTCAATTGTGACAACGCATCGGAAAAGGGCATGGGTACATAAACTATTTCCAGTAATTGAAAGAACAAATTGACCATACGCTTAATCTAAGCAACTAAAATGTGGATATTGCAATAACTGGAAAAACTTACAATCGATACAAAGAAAACAAAAATGATTGTATTTGGTTCAAAACAAAATCACACATACAAATTTAAGATAAGAAATGCTTATATTGATGTTGTAGATGAATATAAATACTTTGGGGTTGTATTTCACAAGAATGGAAAGTTTTCCAATAGCCTGCAAACTCTAGTATCTATAGCTAATAAAGGTATTTATTTATTTAAAAAGCGTATACATAATTTGCATGTACATATTGGTTGTCAGCTAGAACTATTCGATCAGACCATTGGTACCGATTTTAACATATGCTTGTGACATTTAGAGATTAGTAAGATCAGATTCAGTTGAAAAAACTCATCTTTCTTTCCTTAGAAGTATACTGAATGTCAAAAAAATGTACCCCTCTATATATGGTATAGGGTGAACTTGGTCGGTTCCCCTTAATTATTGGCATTAAAACTCACATGATAAACTATTGGGCTACATCAATTAGTGGTTATGAAGAGAAGAAGAAATCATATGTATTCTTTCTTACAAAAACATGTTTGTGATAATTCCTATGACAATAAGTGGATATTAGAAGTAAAATCTATATTAGATGATGTTGGGTTTAGCTACGTATGGAGCAATCAAAGTTATGTGTCAGTTAAATGGTTAACAAAGTCTGTAGATCTACGACTTAAAGATTAATACAGACACGTGGGCAGCCAACATCAATACATCATCTAAAGGTCTTAATTACAGGTTATTTAAAACTAGTTTTTATTTAGAAAAGATCTATTTCTCATTATAAAAAAAAATGTATCTAAAAACTTAATTAAGTTTAGAACTGAAATCATAGGTTTCCTGTTGGAACTGGTAGATGGGATAATGTTTCCTATAACGAATGATATTGTACACTCTGTCAGTCGCAATAAATAGGTGATGAATATCAATATCTTCTGTCATGTTCTTATTTTTATGATGAAAGACAAAAAAAATGTATACCTCATTTTTACATTTCCAGGACTAACGTTTACAAATACAATCAGTTAAAGAATACCGGTAATATAAGACTCTTTGAAAAATATTTGTAGGTTCTTAGATTATGTTTCATGTTCTTTTTCTTATATACGTAATATATGTTGTAAACTTTACAACCTGAGTGTAAAGTTTTGTCTTGTCTTGATCCACAAACGTTTGTTTTCTAAAACAGAGACTTACCTCTCCCGTATTTTGTACATGTATTCAAGCCTTTGATATCTTAAGTATATAAAACTAATCTGGATATATATATATATATATATATATATATATATATATATATATATATATATATATATATATATATATATATACCTGAATTTGAGTTCGTTTCTCAATCCAGAAAACAAAAATATATACGCAAAAGTGGTGGTATGAGCGTTTTTGCAAGAAGCACACGTTCTCCTTATACTATCGAAATCAAAACCAAACCAAACTACATTTTCCGGTTAAAAATGCAAAAGTCCATTTTCCAAATTGATGACGACCTAATCATTGGTACGGTTTATGTCCCCCCCACCCCCCCAACCGAATCATGATTTAATACTGCCGACGATTTAAATATGTTCCAATCAGAAGTACGTGTTCTTGATGCGAGACTTTAACGCAAGAACACACACAAAATATGATTATGTAGAAATAGTTGATTTTCTCTCCCGTCTTTTGTCATATCTCATCAGTTTAATTATGATGAGTCACTGCATGACTTTTGTCATCTCATCAGTTTAATTATGATGATTCACTGACTTTTGTCATATCTCATCAGTTTAATTATGATGAGTCACTGAATGACTTTTGTCATATCTCATCAGTTTAATTATGATGAGTCACTGAATGACTTTTGTCATATCCCATCTGCTCTAGAAAACTATTGCCAGGAGAAACAGAGAAGGTCGCAAGACAAAATAGTCAATAATGAGAGTAATACGTTACTTGAAATTTGTATTAAAAAAAATAATCATCTTCTTATCTTGAATTGTTAATGCGGAGATGCTAAAAGTTTAGGAGCGTTTACTTTTCGTAATATTTCGGTCATTGACTATTCCTTAGTATCAGTCAAAGTTCTTAGGTATGTCGACAATTTTAGTGTGAACGAACTTGACTCACTCTGCTCAGATGGTCATTCACTTCTTACAACTACACTAAAATTCGCACGTACCATATACAATCCGAATGACTTGCATAATAATATATTATCGTTAAAGAATAGAAGGTGGAATAAAAAGCGAAAATGCGATTTTATTAAAAATATGGATACCGACAAGGTAAAGACTTTACATAGAAGCGAAGCATTCAGAATGCACAGTAAAATATAACTGATGTAGATAAGGACACTAACAATGATATCTGCTCGACGATATCAAAATTGTTGTTTCTTGATTCAGATAATAAAAATTTCTATGTTCTAGAGGTGGTTTTAGAAATATATATAATGAAAACAATCCTTGGTTCGGAAGACAGTGTCTCAATGCGCGGAAAAATACCACTTAACCAGACAAATGTAAAATAGTAATCCGTCACAAAGGAATAAACGTGATGTCCAAACTGCAAGTAAATATTATAAGCGAACCATGAAGTTCATCTAAATAAGTTTAATCACCTTATACACGCAAAACTCAGACAATTGAAAAGTAAAACCCGAGAGATGTCAGTAAATTTAGTAATCGTATTTGAAAAATAAGCATGATAATTCAAGCATTACACTATGTACGCTATATGACTATTTTAAAGATTATAATGATGACATTGATGATGACAAGTACAATAATCCAGATAATCTGAACATGGACTTGGACGACGATGATAATATATTGAATTCACCGATAACAGAAGGAGGAAATCGTTAAATG
The DNA here is from genome assembly GCA_029931535.1 of Margaritifera margaritifera. Taxonomy (NCBI): domain Eukaryota; kingdom Metazoa; phylum Mollusca; class Bivalvia; order Unionida; family Margaritiferidae; genus Margaritifera; species Margaritifera margaritifera. Next base: position 1,589,981 of record JAQPZY010001498.1, read on the forward strand.
GATTAAAGCACTGAACTATATACCAAAACCCCTTCTAATGACAGGATACTACTTGAATGTTTAAAACAACACACCAAATTTACTAATGCCTATTTATATCTCTCTTTTCAATTTAATACTTAAGATAGACCCTATCCCGGAATCACGGCTTGAAGGTATCATAAGACCTAGTTATAAGCGAAGTGGAGATCCCACCAAACCCGAACATTTCCGGCCGATTACTATCCTTGTCTGTTTTAGTAAGTTGTTAATCACTGTACTGAACTCACGGATCCAACTTTGTCTCAAGCATCATAGCATATTAGCAGAAAACCAAGCTGGATTTCGTGCTGCGTGCTCAATAGTAGTATTATGAAAAGATTTTGCATTGTCCAACCACTTATTATGAATGAATTTTTAACATTGTCACCAGTTCACTACTTATTATGGAAGGTGTTGTTCCATCACTTATTAGGAAGGGTATTTCATCATCGACTTTTATTAGGAAAGTTTTTCTTTGGGCCACATGGATTAAGAAAAGTTTGCCCAGCAAGATTTCTGTGCGGCCTCCCTTGCGGAGGTGTCACTCCTTGCGATGTGCTGGTTACATCGCTGGGGTGCGAGAGGGGTACCGGGTTCGAATTGCAAAGGAGGCTGCAACAGGAACAGACACAATGTATAGAGAGCGTATCAACTTTATTAAATTAAAACATTCCACATAAAAACTACATAAGAAGACATATATATATATTCCAAATACAAGAATAAACGTATAATTAATATATTTATTCAAAGCTTGCCGACTTCATACATTTATTTAATTTCGGTATTTTTTAATTCTGATGTAATTTATTAAATATTGAATAAACCAAAGATGGCCAAAATAACTTCAAATATAGTAAAATTCAATATTTCAAACTACGACCACAATAAAGATAATGTATCATGTTTTTACAAACCAAACGATATTTTATTTCTAACTTAATTATGAAACGCATGAAGTTGGCAGCAAATCGTTTTTCCAAAAATTCAACATTATAAAACCAATAAAAAATGCACACAATTACAATTCATATAAATTTCTACTAAAAATCTACACAATTATAATGTATATAAATTACTAATATAAAATCTTCACACTCCAAAAGAATATAAATTGCACTTAAATATTAAGAATAAAAAACACATAAGGTTCCTAGAGAGAAAGAAGACTACCTTCCAGCACCTAAAAAATATTACAAAAAAGGTCTTTTAAAATATAATAGAACAGTTTTTCTTACCTGCAACAGGAGCAGACACAATGTATAGAGAGCGTATCAACTATTTTCTCAAGGCGCGCAGTGCCTTATATCCAATTCTTGGTCGAGGAATGCACACCTCTTTCTGTATAAGGCTATGAGTTCAGGGCTCGGGGTCTCGGACCACGAGACCTCACGAGACTCTTATACAACGCATTTCCCTTTCCAAAAATGGCTATAGATTATAACCTTAGCACGCTCTCTACACATAGGTCGCTCCTCCTGCAAGGTGAACTGATAGACTTACGTAATGGTAAAGGAATTTCGCCAGATCAGCACTTTGCTTGTATAATCTTTTACCTGTGTGCTGCTAGAAAAATCTCGCTCCTACCGTAAAATATCAATGCAGTACACTTTTGTAATGCAATACATTAGAGGATTCAAGCGCAAAAATTCTGTTTAATTAAGAATCATAAACGTTTGAATTATAAAAGAAAAATTACTCTTATAAAAATTCCTTAAAAATACATCGTTTACAAATTATACAATTTGAATTATAAAAACTTGAGTTATAAAAATTTCTTGAAAATTCTATCGTAACAGTAGATCACATATTTTCTTTACATGTATTATCAGAAATCTTGAAACAAATAAAAGGAAAAATTATTTTGCACCTTTACCGAGTTTAGCAAAGCTTTTGATTCAGTTTGGCTTGCGGGTTTTTGAAGAAATTTATTGCAAAATAGTATAAATGGCGAAAATATCTCGCCAATACTATTTTCATTGTTTTGTACAACTTGAAACGTTTTCTGCAAGAGAATGATTCCACATGAATTGAACTAGAAACAGAAGGTTCTGACACTGAAATTTACCAGAAACTGTTGATTTTACTATATGCAGATGACAGCGTAATATTCGGAAGTGATGCAAACTCTTTCTAAGAAAACTTGAAAGTTTTCTTTGAGTACACTAAAATTTGGAAACCTCATGTCAATTTAGCAAAAACAAAAAATATGATTTTTTGATCACGTATATCAACTCAGTTTGAATTTAATCAAGGTGGAAACACCATTTTATTTGTGAGGAATTTAAATACCTAGATGTTATTTTCTCAAAAAATCGGCGATTTTTTAAAGCTAGAAAGCACAACGTTGAACAAGCAAAAACAAAAACAAACTGCACAAAAAAACATGCATCTTCTCTATAGAAGAATAAACGGTCTGCACATTCCAGTCGATTTACAGTTACAACTGTTCAATCACGCTATTTTACCTATTTTGCTGTACGGATGTGAAGTTTGGGGGGTCGAAAATACGTCGTTTATTGAAAATGTTCACCGTGATTTCCTAAGATTTATAGCAAAACACAGAAAGAGCACACCAGTTATTTTTCTGTATTCAGAGCTTGGTAGGAAACCAATTGACATTTATATTAAATGTCGCATGATTGGATTTTTTTTATCTCAATAATAAATGGAAAAGACTCCAAAATTTCCGAAAATAAAAAATACAATATCATATAGAGTGATACAGATTCCGGTTTTATTTATAAATGGTTTGAACATATTAGAAAGATTTTGATTTCAGTTGGAATAACTGATCTGCTCTATCAAGCATCAATACGTAACCTTCAACCTCTAAAAACAAGTGTTTCACGATCTTTAAAAGATTTATTTATACAAGAATGGAGTGCATGACTAGAAGCTATATCAAAAGGTACGACTTATCAGTTATTCAAACGAGACTTAAACTTTGAAAAGTATTTTATATCTTTAGAAAAAATGTTTATTTGCCTTTGCTCAAATTTAGAACTAACAACCACAAACGTTCAGTTGAGTCACGATGTTGGGAAAACTGATCATGATAAGATCATGACAAGATAGAAAATGCACTGTGTGCGATAAGGATGACATATGTGATGAATTTCAATATGTGTTTGTCTGTTCTTTTTTCTCAAGAGAAAGATGTAAATTCATGTCATCTTATTATTGCACTAATCCTAATGTAATGCAGTTTGGTACACTTGTTTCATCCAGAAACTGCTCAATATTTACAAGTCTTACTAAATTTTATGACATAATTATGAACATATGAACAATTGCATCACCGATTGGATGTGCACGTGCATATATATATATATATATATATATATATATATATATATATATATATATATATATATATATATATATGGGTATGAATATGTATGTGTATATGTGTATGTATATGTATACATATATGCATGCATATATGCGTGTGTGTAAGTGTAGGTACACGTATGCATGATGTGATGTGTGTATAGGGACATATACATGTGTGTATAAGTATATGCATAATACATTACAAACATTGTTTTTCATTATGTACTGTTTACATTATGTTTAACATCATACGATAGTAATGTATACCCCATTTTATCATATATTTGTTTGTATCCCATAACGCTCAATAACTATTCACCACACACGCACTTCCACCTATATATATATATATATATATATATATATATATATATATATATATATATATATATATCAACATTATGATGTTGTTCTTATATGCCGCCTTCGTGTGACCCGATATTTCAATACCAAATAAAGGTTCTGTTCGCTTCTGTTCGGTATTCGGTTAAAGATATAGCCTTGTAAATTTATGTTTTTAATACCTTTGTATTCTAGAATTACTGGATTTCAGTTAGCGTGTATTAATGTCGATTTGCCGCTGGCACAGACTACTCGTGGCGTTAATTTGATTTACTTTACTCTAAATCGATCTTTTTTCCAAATGGTAAATGTTAAACACAGATGATAGAGTAATTGCATATAATAAGCACGTGAACATCATTCCAAATAGTCCATAAAATCTGATGCCACCATTTCAGTTTGTATCATAAAAGCATTACTTAACATAATGGCCCTCATAAGGAATTCAATGAAAAGCAAGTAGCGTTGTTTCAGACGATGTTAAGACTTATTTTCAGATACTCTGAAGGACATAAATGTAATAGAAGTGGATAGAACTCGCTGGTTATAAATTCTATAGTATATAGTTAGGTTGCAATGCTTTAAGAATCATGTATTAAAATGATTTTCACTGCAATAAACGATGTCTGTCTGTCTATGTATGTATGTATGTATGCAGGCATCACAGGGGTAGACCAAGCGTAAACTGCATATGTTAAAGGGACCAAGACCCGTTAGCAGTATAACAGATTTCTTAACAAAATATAAACAAATTTAAATACAGACCTACTCTATCATTAGCGTTTTATGACACCTAGCTAAACAATGAGATTCAGACGCATCATATTTTGATCTGTACACAATTTTAACTAGACTCTTTCTACGAATGGTCCACACATGTACCATATATTGCCACTAAAATGATATTTTCAAGAATTTCACATGAAGAACTGAAATGTTTTCCACATACAGTTGGTGAATTCATCTGCTCTTACAATGGAATGGCTAGACGTTGCCTGTTGAGCCATATGAAATTATCTTGTACACATAACAAGTGTAAGATTATTCTGTTCACATGACATATTAGTCAGAGTTTCCTCTGACCCTTCACACCCCATTTTTGATATTTGGACATTTATGTTGGGCTGTCGGGTCAGAGCCCATTGCCTATCGAAAAGTTGGAATTCGCCGCCACCACCGCGCGGTAGCGGCATAAGGTATCTGCTTACTACCGGGCCTAGCGAACTTAAACGACCTTACATCGAGCCATACCTGCATGAAATCGATAGGAAGATGATTTATCTTCTCAGAAATTGCGAGTATGACATTCGTTTTGTCTTTAATCCGCTGACAGACGAGACGAAACTGCAGCGTTGATGAAATTTGACCTGGTACACGCCGTTAGCATTGCTAGTCACGTGACTACCCTAATCTCGCAACCTACATGTCCAGGACATCAGAGGTCAAATAGTCTCGTGATATCAACAATAACCCCTTTCCAATGTTGTTGTACAAAAAATTCGAAAACATGAAATGAAAGTCACGTAATGTTTGTAAAAAAACGGAACGACACACAATTCTCAACATATTTATTCTGAGAACAACGACCAGAAACCTGTCGCTGTCGCAGTAACCTGGAGAAAGCCAGATTCATCAAGCAAATAGCACATTGTCAACGTGGTAGTCACGTGATACCAACAGAAACATCATTCAGTAAACACACGTCAGTCAGTAAACACATGATTCAATATGAGCTCGTTTCTGGGCTTGGCCTTATACATATTTTTTCATAATATTATATCTTCTATGGAGAGGATTTCATATAGTATTGTAATTAATTTGTGGCGCAACTCTATTTGCTTATTGCGGCCAACGGAATAATTCAAATTATTGTAGTTCCAAATGCGGCGCAAAGGATTCAGTAAATGTTATAAAAGGCTTTATATAGTTCCTATACAAATAATGTCAGCTGCACACACACACACAAAAAAAAAATAGGTGACACGGAGAAATACTACTTTACTTCAGAGATTTTCGTGTTATCTGCAAAAAATCAATAATATTTTGTCAAGCTGGACTAGTTATTGTCTTAGAAGCAATAATATTTTGTCAAGCTGGACTAATTATTGTCTTTTCCAGATTCGCCTGCTTTACCTGAGTGAGACTGGTTCGCCTTTAATTAGGCTTGACTTCAACGCCAGTAATGCCACTAGCACAAACTGGTTCTCTAACGCCAGCTTGCTACAAACGACACTTCCGTTTTATGACCAGTTGGACATCCGCTATGCCTCCCCGTAAGTTCTCAAAGATCATACCAGGTCAATCAAAATATTAGCGGCAGTGTCTGAAATGACTATTTAGATTTAAAGTCATAAAATTCCGTTAGGGAGCGTCCGGGTTTGTACACGTACATATATATTTAGACCATAATTGCATCTTTTGTCAATCTTTTCTTTTATGCTAATTTCATCGTATGTTAGAGAACGTATATTTTTAAACATTTGTTAAAAATGTTCTTGTCAAAGGCATTAGTAAACCATTTACGATACGAAGTGATATACTCGCAGCGAAAAAGTAGTTTTTCTCGCTTGGAAAATAATTTTGTTCTCGCCAAAAATACTTTTTAGCGAGAAAATTTTCGCTGCAATGGAAATGCATTTTTTCGCGGCAAAATATGTTTCAATTCGTGGGAGAAAATCATGACGTAATTTTATTCGGGAAGAAAATAATGTAATTTGCGCCCAACATCAATTTCATTTGCGGTGAAAATATTTCAATTTGCAATCCAAATAATTTTATTCGCAAATCAAACTATATTTTTCGCCGCGTAAAACAATAATGTCTCTACAAACAAAAATAAGAGGAATAATTTCATAAGCGTCAAAAAATAAATTTTCTTCGCGAAGAAAAGTGATTTATATCCGCGATGAAATCTGTTACATGTGCGCAGTAAATACGATTGTATTCGCGGCAAAATATATTTTAATTCTCAAATTATACTTATTTTGTGTGCAAATAAAATTATTTTTGCAAAAAAAGAAAGTTGATTTTGTGCGCAAATAATTTTGGGGGAATTTATTCATGTCATAATCTTCTCCCAGAATTAAACTCTTTTCGCCGCAAAGAAAATCATTTCCTTTGCAGAAATAATCTTTTTTGTCGCAAAGAAAACTGCATGTTCGCTGTAAATGGAACTGTTTTCATTGCGAAATTAATTAGTTTCCCTGTAGAGAAAATATTTCCTTTGTAAATAAATTTCTTTTTGACACGATGAAAATAATTTTCGTCGTGAATGAAATTATTTGACTTCGAAGAAAATTACGTCATAATTTTCTCAGAGAATACAATTAGTTTTGGGGAGAAGAAAATTATGACTGCAATTTCCCGCGCATGAAATTAATCGCATTATATATATATATATATATATATATATATATATATATATATATATATATATATATATATATATATATATATATATATATATATATATATATATATGTGTGTGTGTGTGTGTGTGTGTGTGCGTGTGTGTGTGTGTGTGTGTGAGGTATGTTATATCACTTTTCATTTTAATTTTAGGTTTGAAGTCACCTTTGGAATATATTCTCAACCTGAAGGAGTGTTTGGTTTATATGCAGGCGCATTAAGATACAACTCCAGTCAGTACTTCCTATTCTCCGCGAATGGTTCGATGTTATATCTACCAGGCCGCGGTAAGATGAATTTAGCTTGGTGGATCTTGAATTATCTGGTCAAAGGAGAGCACTACACAATTGCATTTGACATTAATAAAGATTGACCAAGCCGATTTTTTAAAATATAAAAGCATATTTTCCGCATTTGATGTATAAAATCCGCATTACAAGTAAATGTGTAGAAGTAGCATATACAAATTAAGGTATCTAGTGCCTTTAAATGTCACATACGCCGGTAAATGTCAGAAATGACATTTAGCGGTTACATCGCATGCAAAGTTGCAGGTAACTGTCACAATGTGACATTTACCGGTAACTCTGAAGATTGCGTTGCCAGTAAATTTAATGATTTGTGACATTTACTTTTGTTTTGACATTTACTGTCGATCCTTCAACTGTAAATGTCACAAAATGTGACAATTTCTGTTGAGCAAGTACAGCTTCATCGGTAAATGTCATGTTGTTTCAGATAAACATTGTTTCAGAGTGTAAGGGTTTTGTCGTTTCCGGAGATAAAACAGTCATTTATGTCCTTTGTCTGTTCGTCTGTTTTTGTTTTGTTTTTTAGTGCGCATGTCGGTGCATCCTTCAACCCGTCTGTCCGTCTTTATGTCTCTTATGATATTTCACAAGGATGATTAGCATATCTCTTCTTCTAACTACATACATATCTGTCGATTTATCTGTCTACCTGTCTGTCTGTTTGCCTGTCTATCTACCTTTCTGTCTATGAATAGCAGACACTTTTCAGAATTTATTAAGTATAGTGACAAGCATGCAATTAGTTTAGAATAGTAATGGCCCCAAAAGTCGTATTTACAACTCTATTCGCAAAAACTCTTTATGTGTTTTTCAGAAATGGCTGCAATGATAATAAAGTAGTATTTGATGTTGAGAAATGGTCCTGTTAATCTGAAATCTTAGCTGATTACAAGCTTAATATATGCATAACCTAAATTTATCAAGGGCAATAAATTTAATTCTTCTCATCATTTAAACCATTCGAGATCTCCTGATAATGAAGGTTTTTCTCGAATTTAGTACCAAAAAAAATATGTAATGTTGGCCATGGCATGTTCAAAAGTCTTCAATACGGACAAAGATACGGACAACGATTAGCTCTTAGTTTCAGCTACAAATGGTGGCAGTTTTTTTTTAAACGTTTGTCTTTGCGTTCCAGACTCATCTGTGACATTTACGGACGTTTGTCTTTGCGTTTCAGACTCATCTGTGACATTTACGGACGTTTGTCTTTGCGTTTCAGACTCATCTGTGACATTTACGGACGTTTGTCTTTGCGTTTCAGACTCATCTGTGACATTTACGGATGTTTGTGACATTTACTGGGTGTATAGCGCACATTTCGAAAACTGAAAGTGCTGTACTGTCAATTTCGTTATGTGAGGCTTGACGGTGTTTGTGACATTTGGCGGCGTTAATGTCACCGGTAAATGTCACACTGTGACATTTACCGGCAACTCTGCATGCAATGTCAACAGTAAATATCATTTGTACAGAAGTATCTATAATTGCCATATAAATTGTTCTGTAATTTATTATTCAAGCTTGCAATATTTTCAAATACTACAGATTTGTTTTAAAAAATTAAGGAGTAGGATCCCTATATGCAGGAATTTGAGAGAAATTGTCATTTTAGCATTTTAAATTTCAATAATAAAAGCTAGAACTTTTGTTTTATCTGTCTGTACATCCACAACTATGACAAAAAAATCCGTACGATGCGGAAATCTCCGTATATGTGGTCAACCTGTTAATATTAGTTAATATTAGTTAAATCGTGTCTACTATTCAAGCTTGAAGCTATGAATCTCATTAGAAACATATTGCACGTACATACATTAAAGAAAATATTTCACGTGCATACATTTACCGATGGAGCTATATATCTGTTTGTAGTCGTTACCTGCAGAATCTGATAAGCTCTTATTCTCATTGTATACAGTAAAGTCAGGATATAACGAAGCCCACGAGGCCCTGAAAATTATATCTTTACACAGTAAACACGGGATATAACGAAGTCCAATATATCACCAAAAGCATATCGTTATACACCTGATAAAACGAATCTCAAGAGACTCCGAAAAGCATATTGTTATACAGCAAAGACTGGACATAGCGAATCTCAAGTGACTCCCAAAAACAAATCGTTATGAAGTAAAACACAGGATATAACGAAGCCCAAGAGACCCCCAAAACGCATATCTTTATACAGTAAGCAAATGATAAAACGAAGTCCAATAGATCCCCAAAATCATAGCGTTATATAGTTAACTACGGATATAAGGAAGGCCAGGAGGCCCCCAAAATCATATCGTTGTACATTAAGCACCGAAAATAATGACGCCCAAGAGACTCAGAAAATCATTTTGTTATATCGGAATTTCGTTATAACCGAGATAAAACAATATATAAGATAACGGATGGGACCTTGCAATACTTCGCAATATCCGATTTTTCGTTACATCCGATTTAGTTAGAAACAGAGTTTACTGTATCCGAATATCGTTGTAACCGTGGTATTATATAAAAAAATCTGATGTAAATTTGCAAAGTGCTTCGTAATATCCGATGTTTTGTTACATTCGATCTCGTTATAAACGGAGTGAATTGTATTAGTTTACCAAAACCTTCCACACTTCCGATTGCAGACAAATATTTTGTTACCCGTCACAGTGATAGCTATGATCAGAGCACATCTTGATTACGAAGAAAATGGCTATTTTTTCATATCGTCGTCAGAATTTTATTGAGATGACGAGGTCAAACTGTACTTAAACACTAAGGAGAGAGGCATCTACGACGAGATAACGAGGTCAAACTGTACTAATAGTAAGTGGAGAAGGCATCTGCGACGAGATAACGAGGTCAAACTGTACTATAGGTGTAGAAGGCATCTGCAACGTAGCTACCTGAGACCATTTATGGCCATTTATGGCACAAGTCAATAATCACAAAGATTTATAGTCTATATAAAACATTTTTTTTTTAAATCTGCCTTATCGAGTCTGGAAGTCTTCAGTCAACTAACCCTTGTACAATATTATTTCTATATATAGAAAAATTATCGCCTATTTTATTTTATAAAACTTTAAAGCACGGTCTGTCAAATGAAGTTGCAAAGTTACAAAATAATTTCACTACCTGATCCTAAGAACTTATATCTCAATGTAAGTTGATTTATCTCGTACGTCTGATTGGATATTTTAAGTCTCGTTCAACGAGACTCTTGCGTTACTCCGAGAGATCTATATAAACCGATAGTTTGGTAAAAGAGTGTACCGTTGATTGTAATCCAAACACAAGGCGTGCTGATTTCACAATCTCATTAGCAGGTTACACAGTAGGACTATCATCGTCATCATCATCCTTCTTCTGCACATACGTTTTACTGACTTTGCCTTGTATGTCGTTATGAATTTTATGTCTCACTGATTATTTATCATCCTTTGGAATAATATCTTGTACTATGTCTGTATTGATGGTAGGGTTTAATGGAAGTTTAAACAAGTCATTGGAGTTCTATAAATAATTGTCTCATCCAATAATACTACCCATTTTTTTTAATCTTGTCGCACGATAACAGAAACATACCGCCACCACGAACATCATATTCCAGCTTCACTCCCGAATCTAATATGTAGTATGAAATATTGCCATAATGTTTTCGCAACCTTCTTCACCGAGTATTAGTTTCTCAGATATTTTTTTATCAGTATATGATTCTGTGGAAATATACTTTTATAATATATGTTCTGTTTTGTACACGTAATTCCAAGATAAACTTTGCAAAACACCCGATACATTGACTTCATATTGATATTCCCTCTTCTACCAGACCGCTGATTTCCTGTAGAAAAAAGTATGTCCAATCAACTTCATCGTTTATTTTTCTTCTTCTCTCTTTTGGTTATAATATATGTTATATTTGGTTATCTCAAAATACCAAAGAAAACCATGAAGTACCCTTTTCACCTATTTGGTGTGATTTTTCATCATCTTTAATATCAGGTGAAATCTCAACTCAATAAATCTGATTATCATCTAAAATTGTTTTATTTTTACAGTTGAGAGATTTCTAATCATGATAAGGAGGAATGTTAAAATTGGTGCATACTATGTTAAATTGTTTCAACTCTATGCTGTTATTGTTTGTATTAAAAACATGTGCACGAGGTAAAGGTATGTTACATTCCGGCAACAGTTTTCGTATATGGATGTAGACTTTAAATCTCTATAGTGATTTACTAACTCTATTTTGATCTGTTACATGTCGGTAGGAAATCCCACAACCACTTGTTACCATCCATACTACCCGTACTAACTCTGGTACACTTTGATCTGTTATATGATCTGTTATATGTCTTGTACACTTTGATCTGTTACATGTCGGTAGGAAATCGCACAACCACTTGTTACCATCCAAACTGCCCAGTTAAGTTGATTCTGCTTAATTCTCGTGTCACACGGTGCTCTGTGTGTGATATCAGATTTAGCATTGTCATATAATAAAGAAATAGTATCCAAAATGTGCAATGCTTTCTATGTGAAAAATTGAGTTTCAGTGTAGTAAATTTGTAACTCGTTAAATATTTGTGCAATGCGCAGGTTAACTAGAGCGTTGCTGGACAAGGATAAGGTGTTGCACTTGTTAGCTGCTTTTTAAAACAAAAATCCGAAGTTCCTTATTTAAGTTTTTTAAAAAAATACTGGTGTGGAATATACTTTTCTTATGTAAATACATCGATCTTCTCTTGGCTGTTTTTTCCACATTCACGTGTAGTTCCTTGCTGATTCTCTCTCCTTAATCTTTTCAATTCCCCCTTCGTAATACCATTTTAATCTCCTTGATTCTACACATTCTTTATAACTCAGGTACATTGTATTTTGTTTTCCATTTCCTCTATCAGTTTTTTTTTCTTCTCTATTGCGTTTGTAACATTTTAGAAATGATTGTATCCCTGGTACACATTGCCACCAGTATGATTGTTTCATTTATTGGAGTAGTTTAATTTCAATTACTAACAGATGTAATGTGAAAGTTCTGAAAAACCTTATCTTCAAAATCTGTATATCTACACACTAAGAAGGTGTACCATATTTTACACATGTAAGGGGTTCAAAAGTTCTTCCCATATCAATTGGTTTTGATTTATTTTGTCATAATTCTTTGTGACAGACGGTTTTATGGATGTGTTCAAATTACTGAGTGTACAATTCATGTGGAGCAAAAAAATGCATTATTACTTGATGGTGTAACTGCTCAATCCTTGTATGAAATTTCAGAGAAAATTAAATGTCTCCATAACTGGGTCAATGTTTATGTGATTTTGTTTACCTTTTATTGTATTTAAACTCTCATAGACTAACTTGTAGTCTTTTAAATTATATATGTTTTTTTTTTTTTTTTTAACTTTTTAGTTGTATTGTTGCAATAAATTTCATGTCCTCGAAAGTTATCTCTTTTCATTTCTTTTGTAAGTTTTTAATTACCTTACTAGGACATCGCGTAGATTGTTGGCTCCTTGTTACGTTTTTCATGTGTATCATTTTCTTACTTAATGTTAATCTGTTTGGATTTTTTTTCTCCGTCCGGATTTGTAATAAACAGAAATTCGCATATCATGCATGTCATTCTTCCTTTATTTTCTATTTTTTACCTTTTTATTTACATCTGTCACATCTTACAAATTCGGTATACTTTTAAAGAAAACCCTCAAAGTATTCATACTCCTTCATCCTGCTATTTACGCACTCTTCTTCAGTCATCTCTGATGGAGAGGCATGATTTTGGTACGTCCTTTTTTATTGGCATACTATTTTCAACCTGTTCCCAACTATTAAATGAATAATCATATCCTTTCAATTTAACGAGAATATACTTGTAACCGTTCATTCTTTTGGCCAAGAATTATGTCAAGTTTGTATATGACATCATGTTCGTCATTCGGAGATAACTCCCGTTCGTAAAAATACCCTCTATATCCTCTACCTCAAGTCTTGCAAGTTTGTAACAACTGGATCACCTAAAGTTGCTTGCCTGATTTTAAATATTTCTTCGGTAAAGTTAGGAATGTATCCCTTTTCAAATCTTTTTTTGTGTTTTGAAATTCTGACTGTTTTAACCGATTTTAAATTTTGGTGTTCCACATGTATCGGTTGTCTAGTAACCAAATACTTTTCATCTGTTTTCTTCTTTGCTTGCTTCAACTGGAGTTATGCCAGTTGATCTGTGATGAATATTGTTGTAGGCCATCACTAAGGTTTGGTTAAACGTCAAAACCAATTTCTGGTTGCATTTTGAGTAAAATAGCTCCACATTATAATCGTTAGTGTTATGTCAAACCTTCCCACAACAGTTGCTTTTTTTGTCTGAGTAAATTGAAATGTATTCAGTATTTTTCTTTGCCAACAAATCCTTAACTTTCCTGTTGCAAAACTTTTCCTTTAACAAACTCTATCTATTTAGGCTTTCTCTTTTTAAAGATTCTCTAAAAGCATTATTTAATTCATCTTTCTTTTTTCTGTTTACTTTTTCAGCCCAAACATATTTTGAGAAAATATGTATCACTTTCAAAAAGTATTTTTATCTATTGTTGTCTTTGTCAAATATATGCATGTCTACAATATCTGAAAACCACTGATCATCTACGTAACTGACATAAACTCTCTTGAAGGGAATATTTATCGCACTTGCATGTATAATATGTAAGTATATTGTTCAGTTAACCATTTTTTCAATTCACTGTATGTTATTTGCTTTTGTCCGGATTTGTTTGTTGCCACAGTTGATTGATATTTGTAGAATCAACTCAGCTTTCAGGATGGTAGTAAATATGACTTGAAATCTGTTCTTTGTCGGTCATTTAAAACAAAACAAAAACATCCAGAGTATACTTCTGATAAATTGCCTTTATGTATCATCAACAAGTGAACAGGACGACCGTAAAAAACAGGTGCTTTTATGTTAAGCAATTTACATCGTGTCTTCAGGCCTTTCAAATGTAGTAATTATTTCAGATTTATGTAAAAGTTTGTCCTTCCTATTATTGACTCTGCTACAGCTGCTTCATAGACTGAGTCATCACCATGTTTTGTTTTCAATCTAACTTTGTTCACCATAAATTTGGTATCTCTGTTTGCGTCAAATCATGGTAGACTGACCTTGCAAAGTTTCCGAGATCTTCAAATTGTCCTGTAAATTTAGCTGCATTGAAGTCTGTGTATTAGCCCACATCAAATACGTAATGTATTCCTTCTCCATACTACGCTGTTTTAACCATCTGGCTATCATGGATGTTGCTCTTTATCTGAATGTTATTATCATTCAAAGTTATCCGTAAATTCCGAATTTTTTCTGAAATATTGAAGTCTATCTTTTTGAATGTTTGAAATCAACCAATTAACACTCTATTCTCTTGAACGGTATTCTTCAACACAACTAACTTTGACCATCATTTTATCTCGTCCAATAGTGTAAACAAATAGGAATTAACTCTTAATACCAACATTGATGCTTCATGTTGAACTCATAAAATATTTTATCACCTTTTTGAAAACTGATGAATTCAATACAATGTAGCTTTGTGCCATTATTTATGGTGTGTATACAAAAATGTCAAATTATGATCTCGTGTTCACTCCGATACTTTCACCATTTCTCTGCGCTCCACTCAAGTATCAGCAGCTGCGATGGAGTGTGAAAGTATATATGTGGGATCTATGACATTCAACCTTTAAGCAAAAGCCCATCTACTCTCTGGTTTGTCAATCCCTGGGGGAAGCTTTCTCTGGAGTTTTGGATGTACCTGTGCGCCCCCAGATACGAGGATACATGGCTTTTTCTAAGGGTGTCTTGGAGGTTTTTCTCCGTTCGTTTCTTACATTAGCAGGCACGTCGCTGAATCACTTCAATTATCCGGTTAAATTCCCCCCCCCCCCCCCCATGCCCCTTGGTCTAACCGAAAGGCTTGGAGCTCCGGAAGCAATTCAGTCTCTGGGCATAGTAAAACAGTCTCCAGAGATTTAACGCGCACCGCACTTTCATATGCCTTTTAATCTGAAGCAATGTCAAATCAGACCCTTGGCACTGATTTGATGTCATACTTCATTAGACTCTATCAATTCAACCCAATTACAATTATACTTGGCAATGAATAGACGAGAGAGAGAGAGAGAGAGAGAGAGAGAGAGAGAGAGAGAGAGAGAGAAGAGAGAGCAGGCGTGCTCAGTTATTAAAGGTGGTAATTTCCTTATTTACTGTTCTTGCCACCGTCAGTTTTTAAACAGTATGTGGTTCATTTAAAAATTTAAAAACGATTTATTTTTGTCTATGCAAACCATTTTTAGAATTCTTTTAACAAAAGGAAATGAATTAAATACTTTATTTTATGTTTTTACCTTTTAATTTTCTAAATCACTTTTGTATAGATATTTTTAAAGACTGTAAAAAAATAACCTATTGTCTGCTGCGTTCCAGTTGGCAATATGTGTACTATATATAGTATGAAATTAAATTGATCTCTTTTGCTTTATGAGTTTGTATTTTGTATAAAAATGATAGCCTCGAGCAACCACTTTTCGTGCACTTAAAGTGAATTTTAACGCGTTCGTTATAATATTGTGATAATCTATTCAAATAATCATAGAAAGTGTTCAACTATATCTACTTCATTTAATCATTGTTTAAAAAATGTGGCATTCATGTACATTAGTTCAGAATTACCGTTTATCCGAGCGTGTGTCATTTTGCTTATTTCCGGAAGTGACATCCATGGTTCGTGACGCAAACTAAAAGTCACGTGGCATATAACCGGAATGTGCCAGCTAGGTCAAGGTATGCATACTATTAGTTCATAGCATCTCCATGTTTTTGAAATAAAAAAAAAAAATTAAATATAAAGAAAAAAAATCCGTTAATTCTATATGCAGTTTGTGCATTTACATTACTGCTTGCTTGTTCGTTACCATATAAATACATGACTCAATAGACAGAGAGGGAGACAGAGGTAGAGAGAAATTTAAAAATAACCACTGGTGAATGGATACACATTTTATTTTAATAGATTCAATGTCTTTTGATGTAGAATATATGTTCATTATGAAATAATACTAAAACGAAAAGTCTGCAGTGAATATACATTTCCAGTGTAAATTTGTCTTACGTTGTATAAGAACCCCATATGATTAAAACCAAATATTTACATTGGTTATCAAGTTGTATTAATTCTCAAAGTTGGTTTTTCTGTTCAAAATATGTAAATAAAGTCATCATATGATCGGAGGCGCGATCTTTAGCATATAATAGAAAATTCAAGGCCAAAATGTCTGACACAAATAAGGCATTGGTGAAAATATAAATTTTCATTATGATTTTTTAAAATTACATGAAATTATCTGTTTAAATCTCATTTTGTCTGATTTTACTGTTTAATTCATTCCGGTCACTCTTGAAGAACGCTGGTGACACAGCTGATGACGTCATTATCTGGAAACAAGCGCGTTAGGGCGAGAGAAACATGGCGCACGATTGAAGGATTGCTGAAATATCAGTGTTGCTCCAGAACACCAAATTGGTCTCTTTTCTACCTTTAATCTAAAATAAAAATGCAAATAGCTGTTTTTAATCGAAATATGTATATGAGTATACTCCACAAACCTTCATGAACATGAAGTAAATTGTCAAAAAAAGATATCAAGTACTTTTTTCCTTGCGTTTTTCCTTTATTTCAGAATTGAATTTAACTTGTAGTCAAATAGACCCAACAATTTTTTATGTTTCGTATTTTGTAAAAAGGAAAATATAACTTCGATTACTGAAAGACAGTTTTGCTCCAGAACACCAAATTAGTCTCTTTTCTACCTTTAATCTAAAATAAAAATTGCAAATAGCTGTTTTAATCGAAATATTGATATGAGTGTACTCTAAAAACCTTCAAGAACATAAAGTAAATTGTCAAGTACTTTTATCCGTACGTTTTTCTTTTATTTCAGAATCGACGATATCTTGTAGGCAAATGGCCTCAAACGTTTCTATTTCGACTGGGTTTCCTCTGATGCGAAATTTTACGCATAACAGGTGGAATCTATGCGCATCATTCTGTAGACAGCACAACTTCACTTATTCCTTTCTGTATGTAAGTACTATCCAATGTGGACAACCTGAGTCAAGGGCATCCAGAACAACTTGGGATTTTCTGTCGGGATTTTTCATCTCAGTCAGTTTCCAACAATTGGTCTGAGTGTTTGAAGAAACCAGAGCCGCTCAAAAACTAAATACATAAATAAATAAATATGAACTGCTAAAATCAATAGCTGCTTCTTCAGTGTCTTAATACGCGATATTATTTTCGCGAAACATTGCTTATAGCAAAATTATAGGCAAATATATATATATATATATATATATATATATATATATATATATATATATATATATCGACTCGAACATCCTCCATCTTGAAAAGTGAGTTTTGAATTGATTTTATTATTTGCCTTTACTTCTATAATCGGATGAGATAAAAAGCTACTGTTACAAAATTCGTAGGTGTTTTCGAATGCCCGTGACGCGTGTTGTCAACATTTCTTCGTTGTGACTGTAATTGTATATTTGTAAGTAACTGTATGCATAAATTATGATTGTTAACATGGTTTCTTCATTTTTCATTGCAATACTTATCATGTTCATGACATTTTCTGGAAAGATTTTCTGCATTACCTGAATAACAAGTGAGATACTCAATTTTATATTTAAAATTGACTTTACAAAAGTAGAAAATATATATAACATAGTCCTTTGATGCATGTATGTATGTTTGTCTATATCTATTGTATGTATGTTAGTTGGTTGGTTGGTATGTTCGTTGGTGTGTGGGTAGATTGGGAGATGGGTTGGTTTGTAGGTAGGTCAGTAATCTTTCAAGTTATGGTCCCCGTTTCATCATTACAGGTCAGAAGCATCAATTATATCAATACCATTTGGAGTGAAATTTTGCAAACTGATACAGTGTAAACGGAAATTGACTATACAATGTGAAAATCATTTCTTCAAGGTTTAACCCCTGTTGCCGACCTTCCAGGTCTAGGGAAACTGAATTCCCTGTCTAGAGAATTCAAGCTTTACTTTAATGGTAGGGGATCAAAACAGTTTGACACTATGGATGGTTGTTTACATGTACATGTACGGCTCCGTTAAGGAGAGAAAACACGATGTTTATAATCAGATCTGGTTGACTTGTCACCTCGATTAATGAAATCATGTAGGGGAATTGACTATATATATATATATATATATATATATATATATATATATATATATATATATATATATATATATATATATATATATATATATAAGGACTAAACATCCATTCATCCATTTCTTTTTTTGGCATCAGCGAATATTCGGAAATACGGTCCCATTTCCACAATTCTAACAATTTGATGGACCGTTTATCTAACAACAAAAGCTTTTGACTGATTCCGAAGCCTGAGAAAGTCCTAGAAACGACAAAAATTAATTACACAATAAAACTATTATTGAAAAAAAGTCTAGACTAGTCATCTTATGAATATAGTGCGATATTAAGTTCCCTCAATACGTTTCTATCGCATTGTATCAATCGGATTAAATTCGAGATTTCCGACATTATGGAGATCTGACAGGCATCGATAAAAGTTCATGTTCTGGTGACCTTTGGAATTCCATTGTTCACTTACATTTAGAAGCCGGTCAGATAAATTGTTGCATTTCGTGTTACGGAGTTATCGTTTGCAACGATATCTTCCGAACGATGTGTTTCACTTTCAGCAGTATGAAAGCTGTAATTTAATTGGTGAATCAAAAGGTCAACATAACATGACCTCGTATTGATATAGTAAATCTTGTAATCAGATAACGCAATGTGTGTGACATGATTCTTGCTTTTTCTTTAGGGTATGTCATGTGCATGCGACAACACCGTGCCAAATACAGGGCAATTACCTTGCAACATTGCATGTCCGGGAAATGCTTTAGAGCTCTGTGGAGGTCAAATTTCTAGCATTGTTATGGTAAAGGTATTAGACAACATTGGTAAGTTTAGTAACCTGGATCGACTTGAAATGAGAGAAAGAGAGAATAATGTATATATACATATATATATATATATATATATATATATATATATATATATATATATATATATTTATATATATATATATATATATATATATATATATATATATATAGAGAGAGAGAGAGAGAGAGAGAGAGAGAGAGAGAGAGAGAGAGAGAGAGAGTTACAAATATACACCATATATAAGGAGAGAAAACACGATGTTTATAATCAGATCTGGTTGACTTGTCACCTCGATTAATGAAATCATGTAGGGGAAAGTGCTATCCCTGGATCCTACAGGAAAATGCTTGATAACATTAACAGAACTTTTAAATACGAATAAATAATATTATCATACAGGTTAGAGAATTTTAATTCGTACTCTACTGTGATTCGAACTTAGGTTCGCGGGTTACGGCACGCATCGCCTTGCCTGTAAGCACCAACCCCTATAACATCTCGACCATGCACACATCACCAAAAAATGATGCTACAAAGCCGGTGGTATAGTCATTCGTGTGTAGCAGACACACCCACATGTCGACATATATATATTGTATTGCAAGGAATTTACTTTGTTTTGTATGCCGTCTTCTGAATACCTAAATTTACTCGGCACTATATAACCACGATTGTGATGATGTACCGTTAAACAATATAAATATATACATATGATTAGGTTGGTCTTGTCGTCGGTGTCAATCAATGTAAGTTTAAATGGTCAATACGAACTCTGATTTTGCTACTTTTCAGAGTTCAGATAAATATACATATAAGATTATATTGTATGCACTTTATATCCGTACATTGTTGACATAACTAAATATCTACTTGCATATATGTTTAACTAAGCTGAGCTAAGTTGGAGAATTGATTAGCATATACAATATGCATATATTTAATGTACGCATGTATTCATTTACATGTACTATAAGACTTTTCCTAGGAATCCGTCAGGTTAATTATACATTACGATATATGAGTGTGGTGAGATGTAAATTATAATATTTATTATCAAATCCACCATTTCACATTTGGATACGAGGGAATAAAATTACTAATTGAATACAATATTCATTATTAGTTAATGTGGCTGCATTCAACCCGAATACCTTCGATGCTGCACAAGCATGGACATTCCAGGGTACAGGTGAGGTAGGTTATTTCTTTACCTTTTGTCGCTTAATGCTGTAACTAATATAAATCCTATTCTATTATATTCCATTCCAGTGATTAGCGTTTCTGACTCGCCACCAGGAGAGTGCGGATTCGATTGCTGCCACCGGATCAGCCCGCGTAGGCTGCTGTCGTGTCTCTGGTCAAGGCACTTTCAGTTACTTGCCTTTGGCAAGATATAACCTTCACGCGTTGCTGTAGCGTAAAACACCAAAACCAAAACAAAACCAAATCCATTGCATTTTCTTATATTTTATTATATTATATTCCATTCTGTTCAATTATATTCTATTCTAGTTTTATCCTTGCTTTTCTTTTCTTATGTATTATAGTCCATTCTGCTTTTGAATATATGGATCTAGTGATAAATAACAAACCTTCGAGTGCAATTTACTTTCACAAATTTCACGGCGAAATAATTTTAAAGCTATGAGCTCCAGCGGAAACAAGCTGTGTTTCAATTCAGTTAATATGACGTCGATATATATTTGCGATTCTGTCCTTACTCACGATACACTCTTATCAGCACCGATAAGTGATTTTTCAACACCCTAATATATTTCTTACAATCGAAACTTTTACGCCTCCACAAAAATCCAACGTGAATTAGAAAAAAAAGAAGTTTATTTGCACTTCAATCACGAATTCGTAACGGAAATAACTACTACGTGGTATGCTAAATTTCTTGCACCAGACATTAATATGATAATTTGGGAGGAAGTTTTTACGTCACATATAATCCTTCATACAATATCCAGGATGTAATTTCTTCTTCTTCTCTCCCTCTTCTTCTTCTGAGCCTATGCTGTTATAAAACAAATATTTTCTTCACTGAGTTTACTAGAATATAAAAATAATGAAGTAATCACACGATTATATTATTCAACAACATTTGCAGATTGATTTTGCATCGACTTCACAAAGATACTTTAGGGCTGAATGGACTACTTGATCCCAAGACCATACAACCGGAAATTAAGATTTCAGGCGCTTTACTGAAATGAATCTGACAAAGGATGCCTTAAAACCATACAATTGGTCGTGGTAATCACTGTAACAAATTTATATAACACTCAATCACATTTAAACCAGTATAACACGCACACAACTTCGAAAACCTTAGAGTAAAGATCTCCTGTAGCAGAATAGGCCGGAAGATCAGGGTCTACACAATTTATTCAACTTCTAATTTCTCGCGTGATACACCGGCGCATAGTGCGCCGATAGATCTGTATCTACGCTGTTTGAAGTTCGGTGAGGATTAAACACAGGCAAACACGGCATGAAAGACGAATTAAAGTATTTGAAATGATGAATCAATAAGGATATGCATGTAGCTCGCATAAGTAGTATTTAAAAGATCGATGACGCAACAGCAGTTCCACCGTGGTCGAAGGTTCTTAAGAGATTAGCTGTACTCAATAAGATCTTGGGTAAAACAAGGAACTAGGTACTTTCTCAAAGTAGTTACAGTCTCATACTCGTACTAAAATCACTCGACATAAAGTAAAATCGCCAAAATACAGAACAAATAAAGTTAGTTTTATTTTGAAAATCACGGACCTTTCCTTGAATATGATTAGCATTCTTTGTAAATATTGTTACGCGGTAATGTGTTTAATTCAAATGGAGCGAGGTTAAAAAAGAAGGAAAGGAAATTCATTTTAAAAAATATTATTGATGGTGCTAAATAATTTTACTCCTAATATTGATTGCAAAGTTTAAAAAATTAAAAATAAATGCTTCCATTTGAATGGCAAATTTATAGTTGGTATTTCGAAATTACATTGGGGGTAGGATTAGAGTTAATCCGAATTATATGGACCGGCATTTCCCGTGACGCCTGCTAATCTGGAGATAACTGGTTGTTCAAGGCCATTAATCGCATAGTACAAAATAGAAACAAATAATTCAGTCTGTGCCATTCAGACCTGATTTTTAGAACAAGATTTGACGAAAAGTTTAAATTATATATAATCGCTCAATTATCTTCAAAAAAAGTGGAATGTAATAGTAAACACGACCCATATTAGATGCAAACCAAAAACCTATTTGGCGAACGTCTTTGCGTTATATATATATATATATATATATATATATATATATATATATATATATATATATATATATATATATATATATATATTCTTCATTTTATAATAATGTTTGACATACAACCTAACACACACACGTACGTGTGTGTGTGTGTATGTGTATGTATGTAAACTTATGCACATTAAAATCAAACCATTCCAGAAGTCTCTTTAGTAGTGCCTGATTATTTCCTCTTTGAGCTTGATCATTTATATATTTCATCATAATTGTTACATGAATGCCTCGCCGCGAATGTGGAAATGGCATATAATATTTCCATCGTCCGCCCATCCGTCCGTGCTGGTATGTCGGTTAATGTTTTGCATAAAGCCACTGGGATGGGAGGGCGGCTATTTTTAATTTTCATTGATACATTTGTGGTTCTTAAAAAGAGAATACTAGTGTGTATGTATATATATATATATATATATATATATATATATATATATATATATATATATATATATATATATATATATATATATATAAGTGCACAGTTGTCATCCTTTTCTTATTTTCTTATTTTTATTCTTCTTCTAATAATAATCCGCTCAACCACTGTGTGCCAAATTTTACAGAAAGCATTAAAGCGTCATGGTCTTTCGATTTTTATATTTTTTTAAAATTTTTTAAAATATGGACGCCATTGTAAAAATAAAGAACGTAAAAGAGAAAAAAGCAAGAATGAAAGAAAACTACAGTAATATATATATATATATATATATATATATATATATATATATATATATATATATATATATATATATGAAAATCTTAAAACACTTCGCATCCTGTCTCCCCTACCACCCCAAAAAAAACACTCAGCAGAACTTGAGTAAATTAAGAAAGGACCATGGAAGAAAGGCTTTTTAAGTTTGTTCAAATGACACCAATCCGCCATCAGATATTGCTTCAGTTACTAAAAATAATACCGTGAATGGCACATTATACGCCTGCCCCATGTTTAGTAGTCCTCTGTGTGTAGGCACTAGTAGGGTATGGTTGACTCTGGAGATTATTGACCAACGAGTCTCAATTACCTGTACCATGGTCAATGTATACGGCTTTGAACTAAACGTACTGTGCAGAAACCATTATTTTCTCAATAGACTTACAATGACCGTGACCTTTGACCTTTAGACTTCCGAATCCAGAGGTTTCTTTATGCACTAAGTGCAAGACAGCCAGAATGTTAAGTCAAGGAACTTACTCTAGAACAAACTTTATTCTGCAAAACCCATTTTTCTTTGAGCAACAATATGACCTTGACCTTTGACCTTTTGATCCCAAAATCAGCAGGTCTCGTCCATGACTTAAGTTCCAGCACTCCACAAACTTTGGTCAAGGTATGTGGTTTAGAATTAACGTTATTATGCAAAAATCATCTTTCTTTTAGTCACAGTAACTCGACAGAATTTTTAAAAAAATTAAACATAAAAGCATGCTCGAATTAAGGCTTGTCAAATTTATACAAATTATGCCGATCCACATACAAATATGGCTGCCTTTACTACAAATAGAAGTAAGTTAAAACCTACTCAAAGCTTTAGACCAAATGTGACAGAAATCGTCATACTAAACCAAAATGCCTGGCTAACTAATTTAATTGGCAAGTAAGGCGACGTCAGAAAGGTGAGAGATCTCAGCCCGACTGGGCCTGTTCTTTTGATTGCATGCTTACTCGTTCATTTAATCGCGCGATTTAGACCATAACATTTATTTAATCATAGCTCATTCTGTTTTTTTTTCCAGTTTGATTTGGGAAGACCTCTGTACTTTCGGTACAGTTCCATCACAGTTCCTGGCAGTGTAACTGTTGGATCCAATCTAACTTTGGAACTGTCCCACAAACTAGTGGCATGTAACGACTACACGGAGGAGTTCTACATCATGATCATCGTAAGTCATCGTTACACGGCCTTTGGGCTACACAACTTCAAAAGTATGACAATGACATTGCGATTTTTTCCAATTTGCGATTCCTTTTAAGAATTGTACAGAAACCATAGCACAGCAAATTACATAAAATGTTTTAAGTGATTGGTTTTCCATACATACTGTCCTTACGTATTTGGACAGTAAGATTTTATATCATATTTTTAATTTAAAAGCAGTAATATATCTTGTAATAGCGTAATAAATGTTTCCATCCTAACCTGAAACCATCTAAGAAACATATAAGAAAATATCTTATAAGAACCTTAAAAACAAGACGGTCATTAATATGAATTCTATTTCTCCTGATCAGTGATAATTTCCTCGTTTAATTGTCTGATTGTAGCTTCTGTTTTTTTCTTTTCTTTTTTTTGTGTTTTCATGTCCCACCTCTTCATGCTATGACGTTGTCCGTCCGTTCGTATGTCCTATTTCTGTAGGATAAGTTTCTTTCTAGACACTTACTTCAGCCAAACATTGTGAATGGCTTGCGCTTTGGATAAGATAGAATCCTATTCATTTTGGATAATAGGTTTAAGGTAAAGGTCACGATGATACAAAGAAGACTGGTTTCTGCACTGTAATTTTAATTACACACCAAGTGTCTTGACCAGTCCAGTTTATGCTTGCAGTTGGGGCAATAAAGAAGCATATTGAAAAGTACAAGATCAGTGTCAACCTGACACAAACAAAAGAAGCAGTCTATGTAACATAACTTAAATTATAAAGTGCTTACTTCCTCCAAACTTTGTAGATGGCTGGCAGTAGAAAAAAAATAGAAGTAATTTATAGATGTCTGGGTCGACAACGGCAAGAAAAAAAATTGGTTTCTACATGAAACCCTGAGTTCCGCCTGTCTTTTTCTGAACAAACTTCGTGAATGGGATGACCTTTGGGCAAGGAAGGAATCTATTACTTTTTAGTAAAATGTAAATGTCAAGGCTACTGACCACCCGGAGTCAGGCATGCCCTAGAAGTACCCACATATATTTCTAATTAGCATGGGGCGGGCATATAATACCGTTTCCGGTACTATTATTGACTTCTTGTATATCTTCTAAAGATGTCTAACAATAAAAGTATATTGAACTGATAATTTCTCCTTGCAATCTTCCCTTATCCTTCTTGCAATTTTTCCCGGCTAGAAAGAATAGCTCAGTGTGCAAACTCGCTTAAATAAAAGGCGTATTTCTGGTCCCGCTGGTCGTTAAATTAAGTTGTAATTCCCCCATAATAATACGAAAGAGAAAAGCAAGTGTCCACCGTGAAAATTTCTCAAAACAATATCCCTACGGCTCGTTCTTACTGAAAGAACGTCTCATTATATCCTGGGTACAGCTAAGTTGATTTTATTATTATTATTATTATTTATTTTAAAAAAAAAAAAGACAAAAAGAAGAAGAAGAAAAAACCACATACACACACATTACAATTAAGAACTGTCACTGTCTCTAAGTGGACAAAGAAAGGAAATCTCTCTACATGCCATTGTAGCTGTGAAAATGTAAATCTATCATTGTAGATGATTTTATCCAAGTACACTGTCAACAGTAACTGTATTCACGTAAATAAAGGCGGCAGATACTAGTATGTGAATAATTGGTTTACAGGTTAATTGTCTTTAAACATTATATCTATCTAGCTGAAAGTCTTAAAGTGTTTTATTCAACTTGACAGTTTCATTACAAGTTTAATGTTGCACAATTAAAAATCTCATTAATTTTGATTAAAATTCACTATATCTTATCTTTTTAATACATAATGTTTGATTGTATTGTGTCCTGTCTGCTATCTTTCAAAATAGCAACTGCCGTTTATCAAGAAACCTGGATAATATGAAATAATTCTCCCGGTTGCCTTGTTTTTGTTTTATGGACTGCATCTGTATTGCAGAATATAACAGTCACGGGTACCACGACAAATATTTCTCTTGGAGAGACACTCGGAATTGTTTGCGCCAAACTGAAGCTGGAAGATAAAGCCGGGATTGTCAATTATTCCGTTACACTGAATGTTTTGTACACAAAAGGTAGGAATGCTTGTTACTCATGTGTGATTTGCAAGAAAGAGGATGAGAATTTAGTATACCAGCAAAAGGAAAAGGACGCTTTTAATGCGCATTTATCCCCAAAGAGGTCTGGATTTGTTGTTGTTGTTTTTTTTGTTTTTTTTGTAACCTAAAATTAAGTTCGAGCTCAAACTAATTATTTTGGTATATTGTGCATAAATTATATGTAAATTAGTTGTAAAAAAGCAACAACAAAAATTAGATTGCAGTTTTGATTTAAACTTAAATGAAGCATCAAAAAGTCATTTTATTAAAAAAATATATTTTAATTGGAGGTTTTTCGACTTTAAACATGATTTTTCATACAGTAACAAGGGAGTACATCCTCATTATTTTCTTCTAAGAATTTCTCAATAAAACTCTTGAATTTAAACGATATATTACGGAGATACTTCCAGAACGTGCTGTATACAAAAAGCTACTTTTAAACCAGATTTAAAAATGTGGCTTTAAACTTGTAATGTCTGAATGGGCAATTACTGGATACACCGCATCTTTTCTCGTGTTATGGTTAGGTCAGTAGTAAAAGTGATTGGATAGTGTAACAGGTCTCGAGATCGACATCCGTCTTAAAACGTTGGTCTTTTGCTCCCTACTTTTTTAACCTGTCACAATCACATTCAGTTATTAGCGTGTTCTTTTTTTTTTAACCTGTCACGGTCATGTTCAGGCGTTTAGCGTTCTTTTTTTTAACCTGTCACAATCAAGTTCTGTCGTTTAGCGTGTTCTTTTTTTAACCTGTCACAATCATGTTCTTTCGTTTAGCGTGTTCTTTCTTTTTAACCTGTCACAGTCATGTTCAGTTGTTTAGCGTGTTCTTTTTTTGACCTGCCACAATCATGTTCTTTCGTTTAGCGAGTTCTTTCTTTATAACTTGTCACAGTCATGTTCAGTCGTTTAGGGTGTTCTTTTTTTAACCTGTCACAATCATGTTCTTTCGTTTAGCGTGTTCTTTCTTTTTAACTTGTCACAGTCATGTTCTTTCGTTTAGCGTGTTCTTTCTTTTTAACCTGTCACAGTCATGTTCAGTCGTTTAGCGTATTCTTTCTTTTTAACCTGTCACAATCATGTTCTTTCGTTTAGCGTGTTCTTTCTTTATAACTTGTCACAGTCATGTTCAGTCGTTTAGCTTGTTCTGCTTTGTTTTGTTTTGATTTGTTTTTTGGGTGGTGGTGGTGGGGGTCTTTCTTTACATATAAATCACTATTGATATTTCAGTTACTTGCATTTTGACATTTAAACTAAAAATGTACTGGAACGATTTGGAATATAATAGTATTTTTATGTTATTGTCCGATAGTGCAGTATATGCGACCCTACCACAAACTGATCGGTGAACCCCTGCTATAGGCGATACACGTTAGATTGCGATCACTCAATCGAAGAGCTTGATAGAGAACGATTTATCATTTAAATGTGTCTTATTCTTTTCTTATAGCATGACTCCTCAAATTAAAAGAACACTGTAGAAACAATTTACTTACGTTTAGTTCATCGTCGCTCTTTTTCTTTGTTTGTTTTGACTTTTTTAACCAAGGGTTCGTACAATCACTTGCATTTGAAGTTTTAATATTTCTTGAGGGTTAAGTTAGCGAATTATTACTGTAAAATGTCCTGTTGCGTTATTGAATCATAGAAGCTTGGAATGATTTTACTGTTTAATACCTTACAAATTCGGCCATTCTTTTATCCGTCAAAGCAAACACTATCAATTAGGGGACATCTCCAACCAGTACTCAATCAAAATGATATTACACACACGATATGAAGATTGGCAGGGACTAAATCTATTATTGCTCATAACGAATGGAAAAAGCACCCCTACTGCGAACAACTCTTCCCCGAACATAAATACTGTGCCACAGCATGCGCACACTGTAGAACCATACTGTATCTCTGATGTTCTCCATAAGTTCGAAGAGTCCATATGTTATCAAAGCAGTGACCGTCAGGACTATATCACTCAAACCCTACAATTCGTGTGACTGCGACAGCTTTTCCATTTATTGGCAAGTTTGGATATATTGTGTGATGGTGCACTCTGGCCACCGAGCGAAAATGTAGAGTGTCACCATTCTGTCCTAAGTTGGCAGAGAAGCCTTCAGCCCCTCACTGCTTTCTCAAAACAGTTTCATTCATATGTCTCATTACTTCAAAGAAGTACGGCTGATGACATTCGATGATTCATCATTACCCCCTTTTTTGCACGGGGGGGGGGGGGAGGGTCGAGAGTCCTTATACATAGTTTTGGAGTTGACAAAGAGAATAACAGTTCGAAATTTGTGAAATATGGAACGATGGAAGTCATATTGAACTGCTTTTTTAGATTTGTCGTGAAAACAGTTTGAACTCTGTTCTTTTAAGAAGACCGAAACAAACCAAATACATGTACAAGATTCGCAGCTAGTCATTTCAGTGATTTAGTTTACGTTGAGTATTTCTCCATGAACATTATACATTTATTGCCCTTGTAAGGGGGAGATACTAAGATCTCTTCACCCAAGGCACATGAAGGCTTCGCTCTCGTGGAACATGACTTGTCGCGGGTGAAAACAATGTTCATATCTCCACCAAATAAGGGCAATAAATTGTTTGTTATACCGAATCGTACAAGACAGGGAGACACGATCGCGTGAGGGAGACACGATCGCGTGAAGGAGACACAATGTTTTCTTTCCTGACAAGTGACATTATGTGCGCCAATCATTGACGCTTTTACTTTTTATGAGGTATAATACTATATCATAATTATGCTTTCAGGCATCTTCTCCTTCACCTGTTTTTCTTGTTGTTGTTTGTTTCTTTGTTTTTTGTAATGATGATGATGATGATGATAATGATTATTATTATTATTATTATTATTATTATTATTATTATTATTACAGGACCAGCCTTGTTGACAGCTCCGATACTTGCGGTACAGGCAGCTTGGGGTATGTGTCATCCCGTCTTTTGTTTCGACGCACCTTTGTCTTGAGCTGGAACTAGAATTACACATTCTGATCCCAGTTTTTTACGCAATCCCATAAACTTCCGGTTCTCATCTATCAATGACGTAATGACCATAACATTTGTTAATACGTATCAACATCAATCCATCCACGTGGACAGAACAATTTTGTTGAAAATCCTGTCATTAATAGTAAGTTGTTGTGAGTTGAAAAAAAGGAAAATAACTCCTTTTGACTATGTTTTCCCCCACTCGGTATGTCCTCATAAACATCCTTACTAACCTAACTACTCAGACGGGGAGAATAGACATTCCCGCCATAACGGGCAATATGTCACCTGCTGAGCATGTGATAGCAACGTGACTCAGATTGAACAATTGCGCTAGTAAACCTCTTTTGAATGATGTGCTGACATGTAAAGTGTCATGTGGAGCTGTAGTTACTGATGTTCATTGGTGGATCTTTGTTATTATATTTTGTGCAAGAAAAATATTCTTTGACCATATTTGTCATTGTTAATTCAGTTTCATCTATTTTGTTTCATATTTCTCCTGTAACTTCATGTTTTTTCTTTTTCTTTTTGGTTGGTGGGGTGGGGTGTTTTTTTTGTTTTGTTTTATCCCTGAATATTTGCAATATATGTAATGAAAGTTATGTAGAATGCCAATATGTTTTGTAGTTTCAGAACAGTATATTCGTGAGATAGATGTTCTACATGCTCATATTGTAAATTATATTTGTTGAAAAATAGTTCACAACTTAAATCTAATGTATTTTTTTCATTTTAATTCTTTCGGTCTTTGAGAAGAGAACTCTACCAAAATCGAAATTATGATAAAACTCAGAACAGCTTTAGGAATTCTAAATTAAATTAGCATAAATTAAAGCTTCTTTCTGTGCTTTTCACAATAAACTCTGTTTTCTATGCAATTTTGATGTTACTCTACCATATTTTGTTTTACTGCGGATCTAATACACAACAGTATGATGGGTAAAGGTAGAGTCATAGGAAGTGCATCAAAGCGCATGACGGAACACACGAACTTTCCGATAAAGGGGTCGCGTGGTTGTTAGCATGCCCTGATCAGCATGAGAGAACATATCATTGGCCTTTTGGTTGCATGATTTAGTAAAATAGCTTGTTCTTCAAATGAAACGAAGATTATCAATCTGAATGGAGTAGTAGTAATATGCGGCTACGGGGGGGGGGGGGGGGGGGGTCAAACGGAATTGACATTACGCCGTAGGTTTACACTGGCCGATGGTATGGAGTCAAACGGGAAATCCTATGTTAAAATTGTTAATAGGGTTAACATTGGGGTAAATGGTAACATTGTTAGAGGTGGTTGACCTCGGTTTATGGGGTCTAACTGGAATTTAACATGTGGGAGAAACTTGGGGGTCAAACGGGAATTTAACATTGCGGGTACTTTGTAACGTTGTTAGAAGTGGTTGACCTCAATTTATGGGGTCTAACTGGAATTTAACATGTGGGCGACATTATAGGGTTATACGGGAATTTAGCATTGAGGGTACATTGTAACATTGTTAGAAGTGGTTGACTTCAAATGGGGTTACATGGTAACATTGTTAGAAGTGGTTGATCTCAGTAATTGAATAATGTATAGGGTCATACGGGAATTAACATTATGCCGTAGGTTTAACATGTGGCCGACACTATGGTGTCAAACGGGAAATGTAATGTTAACTTGGGGACTGTTATAGGCCGTTTTCATGTTGAAAAATGTATGGGGTCAAACGGGAAATATAATTTTAAGATTTTTTTATTACAATCCAACACACACCCGACTATCAAAAATGGGGTTACATTGTTACATTGTTAAAAGTGGTTGACCTACATTGGGATTGAGTATAGGGGTAAACGAGAATTTAATATGGTAAAGTTTATGGGCCTCTACGAGAATTTAACATGGGAATAGTTATCCACTATCCAATTACTTAGTTATCACCTGTCCAATTATCTACTGTCCACTACTTAGTTATCTACTATCCAAAACATAGTGTGTAGTGACCAATAACCACAATACACCATCCACACGCAGTGTGTAGTGACCAATACCCCACACTTACTATCCAGCACCCAGACTACTCCATCCACACGACGTGTGTAGTGACCAATACCCCACACTATACCATCCACACGCCGTGTGTAGTAACCAACACTCAGTCATCTACTATCCAACACCCTATATTTACTATCCAACACCCACATTTTGATTACTATCCAAAACTCACTTTTTGATTAATATCCAACATCCCCCTTTTGATTAATATCCAGCACACACTTTTTGATATACTATCCAGCACCTACTTTTTTATTACTATCCAACACACGCTGTTTGATAGAGTATCCAGCACCTATTTTTTGATATACTATCCAACATCCACTGTTTGATTACTATCCAACACACACTTTTTGATTATTATCCTACACACACTTTTTGATATACTACCAAACACACACCCTACTATCCAGCACCCACTTTTTGATTACTATCCAACACGCTGTGTTAGTGATCAAGACCCCCAACACTTACTAATCAACGAAAATGATAGGAGTGCTTTACAAACACACAAACATACTATCACACAAGAGGTGGTAGGATATAAAACAAGGGAGATTAAATATGTACACACTGTCACACACAAGCAATGGTCGATGGCAAGACTGGCGAACGCACCACTTTATATGGTAGAAGCACGGACGTGAAAGAAAACATTCTGTTTTTTATAACATCGATTGACAGAGAGAATGTAAAGTATAAGGTGAATACAATTTGTTTTCAACACAAAAAAAACAAGACAACACCATTTGTTTCAAAATCAACATGTTTAATAATATGAAGCTTCTCTAACTCAAACAGGAATACAAACTGACACATTAAACATGAACTTATTTACAAGGTTGACAACGTTGTGGAGTCAGACTAGACTTCCAATGATCTAATACACTGTCATTTTGCCACCGATGCACACTTCGTTTCTGACCTAAAGAAAAAAAAGAGAGCCATAATGTTCACAAAACCATCTTTCTATTTTATCATCGTTTCTAGAATACTCACGATCAAAACAAGTCACTTAATGTTCTAAGGGAACTCCAAGACTGCGTTGATGAAGAAAATAAACACAATGGAATCTGATCCTTGTAATCTCACATTATTAAATAGAGTAGATACAGCATTTCTTCTCATTAAGTCAATGGTGTCGTCTGCCAGAGGAGGTTATCCATAAGAATCAAAATATTCAACACTGTGATCGATGGGAAAGTAGACAGCTACCAAGTGGATTCTTGGCCGATGACTGTCGTCTGTTTTGATGACATACGCTTGAACATCTTTAGGTTTACGATGTGGAAGTTCATCTTTAGCACACACCACTGGATTCCATGAACCTGTGTACGATCTGTGAGTCAGAAGGTAATGAAGTTCCCAGGTATCCATTCTTTTTGTTTCCTGTGTTTCTTCACAGGTAATGATAAGTCATCAGTTCACACCTGATATTTTCAAGGAAAATATCTGTCAAGTAAGTCGATGAATGAATAGTCTCCGTGCTCTGTTGCAAGAGAACTTCGATGCGTTTCATCTACAGAGAAGTCACTGGAGGTAAGGAATGGTCACGCAAGTCTTGATACCACTTTCTCAAAATATTCTCTTCTAAGATGAGAGTCCCTCGTTGTCCAGATACTTTTTCAACTCTTCTTCTGAACTCATCATCAAGCATTTTGTCGTGTTGTTTCTAACTCGGATGATTGATGTGAATTCTGCATACAAGATGGAATTTACTGTGTTCACCAGAGCTACAGCAAACTGAAGTTCCACACGAAGTTGGCCCGATTTTATAGGTTGGAAATGTCCTTCGTCGCTGCCTTGGTCTGGAGTGAAATCAAAGCCCCACAAAGTATATCCACTGTACAATTGTTGTTGGTACCTAACTGCCCTGTGGCTTCAAATAGTGTCTAGTAAGATCTCAAGTAATTGTTCTGAGCAAAGTTAGGTTCAAACTGTCTGGTTCACAACGTCTGACCATCTCGGGTGACTTCTATCTTGGATACGTTGAAGTTTTGGCAATTCGAAAGGATTTTGATTGATGGCTTCGTTGAGGGCCGCATTGCTGACGATTCCAATAAGCAAACGTTTTAATAGCTGCCCATGAAAAACATGATCTTCGATCTTGGATCGGAGTCCAGAGGCAATGGTGAAGGTTTTTACTTTCACTCGTCGTAAAGGATACTTGGCTGTCGTTCTGCTCAAAGTTCGACTGATGTCGTTTCCCACTTTATGTAAGACCTCCAAACGACGCACGTAAAGTCTGGCTTCTTCTATGCTCGTTCCATACTCGTTAGAACTTGCCATCAAATGAAACACGGTACTACTTCGATTCGGTCTCAGGCGTACATCCACTCCATTCAACAAATACTTGTCTTGCAACCACATGTCCAAATGCAAACAATCCATAATTTCTAAACTACGTCCTTGTTTGATTTTCTTTTGGCGGTCGTTAAATCCAACATTGTGGTCTGCATCATCATCTGCAACCAACGCTGTGTTGTTGAAATTGTCCATAGTGTCGGGTCTCCATACCAAAGAAGCATCCATATGTGTGTTCTTGGCTTCTTTTCTGTACGTCAAGAGATTTTCCAGGTACGCTCGGTAAGGGTGAGTATCCATGCTGCTGTTCACCTGTTTGTTATTCATGTACAAATCCACTTCGCTGAGTGAAGAATGCATGAAATTGTTGACCATAGCCACCCGGGCATCGGCGCCTGGATTGGTATTGTCTTTTTTGAGAACTTTGACTTTTAGGTACAAGTAACTGTTATTCAGATCGATGTAATCTTCGTTTGTCCTTTGATATCAAATTCGATAGGTTCTGAAGTGTTCAGAGATGACACAGGATGAAATTCTACCCATTGGGATTCTTGCATCGTCATCATTGTTGGTTGCATGGCAGACATATCGAGCTCTGACTTGGAACATTCGCAAGAATCTAGGTGCGTTATATTCTCCTTTAGTTCAGTTAGTAATCAAAAACGTCCAGTTCTCTGACAGCTGCATTTTTCTTATTCTTTTTTTGTTTTGAACTTGTTTATGAGGCCTGAAGGGTTTTAGACGTCACTTTTTGCTTTGTCCTTGCTGTGGCGTAGAAGAGGAAGTAATCCCTTGGCCAGGAGTGTGAAGCGAATTTATAGGGGTGTCTCGGCGACCCAAAAGGTCTTTTCCAGTTTGAAGCAACACATTTGTTCCTGCTTTCGGGGAGGCTTCTTTAGCGCTTTGTTTGTCAATGAGAACGTTATGGGAAAATTCTTTTCCTTGCGTCAAAAGCTGCATCTTTTAAAGCATGCAATCCTCGAGTCACCATCGGTTTTAAGATGGGTTCTACGGTACGAAATGCTGATTTTAAGATATCTCCTAAATTATGTCCTCGTTGTCGAACGACTCCTTGGTACACAGGATACATATGTTTTTTTACAATTCACTGGAGAATCGTGTTCGAAAATGTACTGTGACTTTTCCTTTGAAGAATAATATATTTTGTCCAAGATCTCCTTTTATACTAATATTCACACTGTCAAAATACGATTTACTGACAGGAAGATAATGAGGATGTACAAATGGCAGAATCCACTTTGAAAGGAATGAGTCACAGTAACTGAGCAACTGTGTTTCCTACCACGTTGTACTCGACGATATCAGAATACGCGAACATCAAATTGAGTCCTTCGTTCAATTGGATAGGGAAAGGAAAATAGTTGTAGGATCGATCGTTGTTGTGAATGTTTATCATAGGAACGAGAGAGGTGTATCCACCCAGAATATCAAATAACCCGGGTGAGAAAGTAATGGACAGTATTTTTGCTGTCAGAATAATCCATTTTGAGACGTTGAGAAATGGCATGGTATTCGATCTGTACACTTCGGCGAGCTTTCTCCAGTACTTTGCCAACCTGATCGCTGAACATAGCTGAAATCGTATCGACGAGACGTCGAGCATTGTAATAATATCCCGTATGATTTTTCATGGTATAGGTGGTCAATTGAGGATTGGTTGATGATTGTTTTTTGGATTCGTAAAAGCCAGGACCATTTTTATCCAACTGTTCTTGAACTTGTTCGTTCAGAATATCAACGATGAAAGTGTTTTGACCCGCGTTGATATTGATGACTTGAGTAGGATGAATGATTTCTACAAAAACCCAACGAGCTTCGTGATCCATTAGTATGGACTGAGGTAATATGGCTGTGAAACAACATAAAGTGTTGTTGAGAAACACATCCATAGAACTATCACAAGGTAATGTTAAATAAAATTGGTTATTCATAGTTCGATGGTTCTGGTCTCCGAGGAGTCACTCGTGGTCATAGGAGAATGACTTTCCAAGTGTCCCAATAAAGGGCTTCTGTCGTGACTAGAAGAGTGGCGACTGGCGCTGGCAGCGAAGCTACCGTTGTTACTGTCGGTAGTATATTTCAACCACGGACTGGGAAGATAACCAATACAACTTCCGAGTACAATTGTCCACAATTATTTGTCTCCTTGTTGGAAAGTCAAATTTCCAATGGCTGCTCCAATGACACAATACACCACAAAGATTTGGCAGGAAAAGGCGATTTGATTTTTAGGGACACGTTCTCCACACCACACCCACAAGGAATGTTTTTGTAGTTCTTGAAGAGAGGAACCATGAGAAGGAGAGGCAGCAACTGTGTTAAAACTAGGTAGCTATCCTTTCCAACGAACTTTCACTTCTTTAAGTCGACGTCAAAGAAAAGGAAAGACAGGAGAAAAGAGAGACAAAGGTAAAGATACCTGTTATAGATGTCAAGAAAAAGGACATTGGTCTTCAGAGTATCCCAAGAAAAAAGTGAACAAGGTAAAGAAGGAGGAGCGTTCGTCAGAAACAGAAGAAGCACCGATACCCGTCAAGAAATTCAAGAAGGCAAGACAAATAGAAGAAACTGAAGGAAAAGTGGAAGAACCCTTGCCAGTAAAGAAATTCAAAAATGAGACACACAGTGAAAGAAAGAAAGTGAAAGAAAGAAGAAGAAAATGGACTTTTGTTATGTGCTATGAAATTTCATTGTGATTCTGATTTCCCGAGAATATACCTTGATTTTTTTCTTTTAGTATGGATAAGATTCTCAAACACACTCACACACGCACACATCTTATCATGGAGGGATTTAAGTTTTTCTTGATTTGGCAATCATTTAGTAATATCCCTGAAAAGGACCGATGGCGTTTGTTTTTCTTTATCTTTATTTTTTTTTTCTTTTGAAAAATTGGGCTTGACATCATCAGCTTTAACTGTCTTAATCCTTTCCCACGGCCAAGTCTTACTGCTGTTGCTGTTGTAACTGCTTTGGTAGTGGTAACTGCTGCTGCTGCTGGCATCTCAGTGGCGGTGAGAGTTGATGTAGTCAAAGAAGGTTTAGAAGTCTTGGATCGTGAAGGTCTATTACTCCTGGGTTGAGCTAAAGAAGTCTGATACATTTCTCTTAGATATGTTAACTCCGCCAAAATGTCTTGAAACAGTCTGGCCGTTTTGTTTTCGCTCCCTTTCTTCTGTTCAGTGTTGAAAGTTTTCCTCTTTCCCTCTTCTTCTTGGTTTCTTTTTTCATCATTTTGTTGAACAATACTTGTTCTTCTTCTTTCTGACGTTACAAAAACTCTCCAATTCTTCCTTCTGTTTCTTTCTGAAATCAGCATACACTGGTAATGATTGAGAAGGAGTGAAGGTAGTAATACTGCCGAAGGCAATAATTCGTGCGGAAACGATAGGAAATCGGCTAAAGCTAAATTAAAGTCATCTTCTTCTTCTGGAAGACGAATACTGACAGCAGCAGCAGTAGTAGTCGTAGTCGTACTATCACTCCAAGTATACGATGTATCCCCGGCAGGCGCACCCCAATACATTGTCTTGGTTTTATCAGTCATAGATATTGTACTCAAACTGTTCCGCAATGGTAAATCATAGGAACCCTGGTGCGCATATA
Organism: Margaritifera margaritifera; assembly: GCA_029931535.1. NCBI lineage: Eukaryota > Metazoa > Mollusca > Bivalvia > Unionida > Margaritiferidae > Margaritifera > Margaritifera margaritifera. The sequence continues at coordinate 1,627,712 of JAQPZY010001498.1, forward strand.
TATTGAAAGTGACGTCACACGTCCGCTGTCTTCTTATTGGAAGAGAGACAACACGCCCTGACTGAATTATGTTACGCGCGTTCTGATAGGTGTAACATATTTAATCCGTTTCGATCCGGTCCTAAACAGGCGCATTGTCCCATTGTGTCACCTATTCTCAAGACATGATGTGGACAAACGTTGATTCCTCTACCATCATGTCAAGCATGCCGTTTGATACTGAGTACCCCGGGTATGTGAAGTCATGATGGGCAATCAAAAAGATCACATACACGGCTATCTGGAAGAGAAGAGTGTATGTGAAAAGACAGGCATGGGCAATCACCAAGATCACAGACACGGATATCTGGAAGAGAAGAGTGTATGTGGAAAAGCAAAGGCGTCTGAAGAGAGTGTTGGTGTATGGACCGGCAGTACGAAAAAGCTTGAGAGAAAAAAAAAGAGTGAAACGGTGTGGTATGTGTTAACCCTTTTCTTTGGTTAACAAACCCCAACGGCCCTTTTCAGAGCCACCCAGATCTCTAGAAAAGCGAGATACAATTAAATCATTGCCAAATTTTTGTTTTATGTTTTGTGTATGTCTATGTCTATGTTTACAACTAAAACTTTAAACCCCTAACGCAATTTCTTGTTTGTGATAGCATGTCTGTGTGAGAGTATAGTGTGTCTATAAACACTCCTACCCTTGCCTGCTTGTATGTGATAGTATAGTATGTTTGTGTGTGGGTATAATGTGTCTATAAACACTCCTAACCTTTGCTAGAGTGTGTATATTTAATCCCCTCTTGTGTGATGGTATGTTTGCATGTATGTAAGTGTGGAGTGTGTCTATAAAACACTCCTACCCTTTTCGTTAGATAGTCGGGTGTGTGTGAGATTGTAATAAAAAAGCAGGTGATAGATAGTCGGGTGTGTGTTGGATTGTATATAAAAAAGTGGGTGATGGATAGTCGGGTGTGTGTGTGGGATTGTAATCGAAAAGCGGTTGATGTATAATCGGGCGTGTGTTGGATTATATATCAAAAAGCGGGTGATGGATTGTCGGGGTTGGGGGTGGGGGTGGAGGGCGATTGTATACATAAAAAATGTAACATTACATTTCCCGTTTGACTCCATACATTTTTCAACATGGAAACGGCCTATAACAGTCCCTAAGTTATCATTACATTTCACGTTTGACACCATAATGTCGGCCACATGTTAAACCTACGGCGTAATGTTAATTCCCGTATGACCCTATACATTTTTCAATTATTGAGGTCAACCACTTCTAACAATGTTTTACCATGTAACCCCATTTGAAGTCAACCACTTCTAACAATGTTTTACCATGTAACCCCATTTGAAGTCAACCACTTCTAACAATGTTACAATGTACCCACAATGTTAAATTCCCGTTTGACCCCCAAATATCCCCCACATGTTAAATTCCATTTAAACCCCATAAATTGAGGTCAACCACTTCTAACAATGTTACCATTTACCACCAATATTAAACCTATGGACAATTTAACATAGGATTTTCCGTTTGACCCCATACCGTTTACCAATGTAAACCTACGGCGTAATGTTAATTCCCGTTTGACCCCTAGTAGCCGCATATTACTACTAGTATATTTCTGGAAAATGTGAAGGTAAGTGCTTAAATATATTGAAAACCAATGACTCCATGATACTGTCTTTAAATCGAATTAAAACAAAAGAAATATTAAATCTCATTCAAGTCAAAGTGTTTTATATTTAATGAAAATGTATTTAAATTGCTGCCAGTCTACATAACAAAAAAGAAACGATGCCCAAGTAATCTCCGAATGTTCAAATTCAAACAGCAAAGGGTGGATTTTGGGTAAGAAAAAAGTCCCATTTACTCGCATATAATTTGAATACATAGTTTGCCATCCAATATATAAATTATTAAGATACAATTAGATTGTACAACTCTGACGTGGAATAACAGATGGCGTGTTTCTTCGAAGGCATTTTTAATATTATAATTAATCGGCGTTGCAGTCGACCAATCGATAGAAATATGTTCTAAAATATATTATAGACTTAGTTAACGTAGATGTGTACATTAATATTGTTTATTTTCTAATAGGTTATTTCTTGAAGGGAGAAAACAAACATGAGTTGTAAAAACAAGTGTCTGATTCATTTGCTTTATAATTGCAATATAATATATTGAAAGTAAACCAATCGACGAGTACTTTGAAAGCAAGCTTCCAATCAAGCAAAGACTCAAATTTCGAGACTCCTTCAAGAGTAAATTTGATCCTGGATAGAGAGGATAAGTTGTAATCATAACGTTACCATGGAAAGAGATTTGCAAACAATTTAAGAGGCTTAGTTATTGTCGTATACAGTACAAGCTCATGTCCAAGAAAGGCATTAAGTCTCAGTTCTACCTAAGTCAATGCAGCGAAACATGTCTTCAGCAGCCACCTCTGCAACGTATAAAAGTGGCTTCTGAAGACGGGTGATTGTTTAATAGAAGTTCATTTCTATAATAAACTGGTTTACGGGATCTTAAGTAAATTGCTGTTCAAGATAGGGGATTGATTAATAATACAAGTACCCTTTTAAGAAGATTTAACTGTATACTAGTATACGGTACCATGCTTCGTGTAATGTTTGCTTTGAAAATAATTATGAATACGTTTAAACTTTGTTTATTCCACATCGATTGCGCAGCAAGATCTGATAACTTATTTAGCATACTGTTGATGATTCAGATGGTGCCGAAAGAAACCACCAATATCTGCTGGGCTACCACGTCTTGTTACACGTGCAGAAACAATGGATTAACCCATTACCGTAGAGATGAAGATCGAACACCATAATTTCTTTTTTAAAAACAACAACTATTGGACAATAAGATGACATTTCTTTTCTTCAGAAATGTGTGATTGCGATTGCTGGGTGTACCACCTGCTTTACGGAGACTCTCCTTACAAGAACATGACATACGCTGAGAAAGAAGAAGCATTGCAGGGAACGATTGCAAAGGTATGCACAGGGCTCAGGAAAGATTCATAAGCACTCGTCCCTGGGACGAGTGAGTTACAAGAGTTACTCGTCCCTATTCTCATTATACTCAACACAGTACATTTCGCCACTACACTGCTTATGCTTTTAGAAAAGAACCGCATGCACGTTTGATACTAAAATGATTAAAAACCGTAAAAATATTATGTTCTAATACATGGCTCCTTAGATAAATATACAATAAGAGACAATGTTTGTAACTTAAGAAATTGCAGCAGCATACATAGCCCTTAATTTTTTTAGTGATATTCGCCTTTACAGTGAAACCTTTCAGTAATCTAGGTGTCATAAGTTTCCTTTTCAACGAGATATCATACATCTTTGTGAGTTAGATATGGGAGAAGTTAAGAGACAGAGAATGTCAACATTTTAATTTTGATCGGGTAAGACATTATCACGCTTGCCCCAGATCATCAGTACTTTCAAGACTGTGCAGCTTTATTAAAACATTGTCACGCCAAAGTAAAGACGCCATCAGATATTTATATAAGTATCCAATTACGTTTCACAAGAACAAATGTCAGTAACTTGAATTTGAAAAAAGAATTCCAAACGTCTCAATTTCCACCAACTTTCGTACTGCTCCATTTTAGTCAAAACTCCATTATAGAGAGCTACACACGGGTGCCATAAAAAGGAAGTCTGCTGATTGACCAAAAGAATTGGAACATTTCTAGGTCATTGCCCAAACTAGATTTCGACCAATCAGCTGTTGTCTTGACACTATCTGCTTTATAATTATAAGTTGGTGGGAATCTACTGAGACACTTAAAATACTCATTTCGAATGTAAGTTCGCAATATTTTTCTTACGAAAAGTAACTACATACTTATAAAATCTCTGCTGACATCTTCCCTTTGGCATGACAATGTATCAATAAAGCTTCAGTCTTGAAAATACCGGTGACCTGGAGCAACTGTAACATTGCCTCACCAGATGAAACATCAAAACAATTTTGACATTTTCTGTCTCTTAACTTCTCAGAGGTCTGATTCATTAAGATGTTTGATAGCTCGTTGAAAGGGAAACTTTCTCCACATCCAAATTACGCCTAAATTACTGAAAAGTGTCACTGTAAATGCGAACACCATTAAGAAATCGAGGGCTAGGTGTGAAACTGCAACATAATATGTTCATAATATTTACCCATTTTAGTATCAAGCTTACATCGGGTACATGTGTAAAAAAAAAATTTAAAAAATGAAGTCGTTTCCTTTGCGAGATGTTCTAGTGTTCTAGACCTACAACAAGTAGCAAATTAGGCAACGGTTATTTATAACTGACGCACGCCAAATGTTAAGCGATGTTGAACTTCGGTGCTAGTTAAGGGTAGAAAATGCACTTAGATTTATTCTCAAGGTGCGAATCTGCATCTACTCGCCCCAGAGACGAGTACGTAGTAAAGTTTCACTCGGCCCAGCCAATTTTTACCCAGTCAGGACGAGAGGATCCAGCCCTGTATGTACAATTAGAACGATTCTCCTGATCGAATATCTACTAATGTTGATGATGCAGCACAAAGATGACAATGGTAAAATTTATATTTGTTAAGAGGCTAGAACCGTGGCACTCTTTGTGATTCTTTTTCTTTTTATCTTTCTATACTTTTGCGGAAGACACATTTTCTGATACTTTATAGTGTCACGTAGACATCCACATACAACCTTTTAAAGTTCATATTTGCACACCACGTAACTACTATTTAAATAAACTTGTCGGCTATAACAATGATTGAATTAAATACAACTAAACAAACAAATAATTTTCAATGAATTAAAAACCAGTCTTACAAAATGTATAAAATCAAATTGTTTGCCAACAAAGCAGTCAAATAGACAATAGAAAATTAAACCTGCTGCATAACTCTGTCTTTTATTACATGCAAGAAGACGAAAAATAAAATAATTTTCATGGTAAATATAGTAACATCTAAGCATTCTCTTCAAACTCGACTATGAACACCCATCACATGAACACTTCAATTGTTATTATCACGCTCATGTTGTAGAGTTAAAATTTGTTTCATAAATATTACAGCTTTTTTTTTCAATTTTACCGTTTTATAAACGATCACATATTATCATACAGCGGAGAGAGAGAGAGAGATCAGATTTAGAAGTGTCGTTTTATACAGCATACGTAATTTCTTCTGGAGGAAATAAGATATTTTTGGTGCAATCTGATAGCCATTTTGCGGTGACTTTTTAAACGCATCTGTTGAGATATCTATTTTTTTCCATTATCAAAATTATATAATAAAATGTCATTTTTATGTAGATCAAGAAGGAACTGACAGTAAACACATCAGAGTTGTCGGCAACGATTCGGAAGAAAACAAGCGCAGAAGATTCCAGAGTGTCAGCCATAGTTGTTGGGTACACGCTAGGTGTCGCTCTCCTCAGTTTCAGCCTGGGATCAATAATTCTTTTCGACCTTCCAAGACTTCTAGAGGGATTTCGAGCTCTCCTCCACAATCTAACTGGACGTTAAAATAAAAAACGGCGTTGTGTATGATATTTCCGTGAATCTTTTTGTAATGCGCAAGTGCTTCGGTGAAATTACACCCAAAAAAATGTAATTAATATTAAAGCATTTATGACGGTTTCAGGAATGGGAAATAAGCCTTGTGGTTTGCAATATGAAATTGGTCCACAGTAGAAAGATTTCATTTTAAGATCGAATCGGAGATTAGAAACTTTATGCTACGGTGTGAGGACACTGAAAAATGGAATATTAAGTCAATGTATAATCTTTTTCTTGCTGGTTAATAATGATATGTACTGCTTATGAATATGTTTCCTTTTATCATGGAATTTATTACAGGCATCGGTTGTTGTGTGCTGAAATTATCCAATCTTTATCTGGTCTTATAAGTTGTGCCTAATATTCAGTCCATATCCATGGGACGATAGTGTCCTGTGAATCTAATGAATAATTCAGACCAGCTACCAGTCCCGCTGGCTTAATGTTTTCTCTAGAATGAGTATATCTTCTCTGTTGACTTGTCACTAAATAGGAGTTACTTCCCTTCTCGTCTAAAATGTAGTCAATTGAAAAAAAATTTAAATGAAACGACTTTCATAACTATCTTATGTATAATTAAAGGCAGATATGCAAAGACAGATATACAGTGAACTTTGCATAATTCGGCCATTCAAGGCAGATATGCAAGGACAGATTTATAGTGAAACTTACATAATTCGGCCAGAAAGTGGACCAAAATTGTAATGCCGAATAAGACAGAAAGATGGCAAACCCAAGAACAAATCCATTACAGTGAGACAGCGATAGGCCGTTTGTAGCGGCAATCGGCTGTGATCCGAAATACTTGTCATATCGTTTATCCGAAGTTCGTTTCATCCGACGATTACTTTTTGGGAACTATTTGCATCAGATTAATAAGTCTTCAGTATTTTACCTGTAATGTACCTCTGACGTCAATCTAACAAGGTAAAAAGTATTCTACTACAGAATGTCATGTTCATGTATCACCCTTGTTCCTCATCACAGTTTACCAGTTGCATGCACTGGAATCAATACAATTCTTTTGTCTACTAACGGACATGTCACCTTTGTTTTCAAGTCGTGGATGGATCTAATTTATAATGATATTCATACATCACTATAATCACGTACTTATATGAATGACATCATTATCCCCACACTTTTCGAAGAAAAAGTGGGAATTATAAAATAATATCCAGCCGCGCGTGCGTATGTGTGTGCATTGCATAATGTCGCGCAACTCCTCCTATACTGCTTAAGGCAGAGACATCAAACTTTAGGATATGGTTGAAGATGGTTTATAGATGTGCATAAAGAGTCCACAATTTAGATTCATCCCCTAGGGATGGTGATGGGGCATTTTTGTATATAATAAGTGGGGTGGGGTAGATATAAATGAGAAAAGCGGGGGATAATGTTTCTTTGCTGCAAACATTTTTAGTTTAAAATGCTTATTTTCGAAGACTAGGCCCCGTATTCAATAAATTGTTATCTCCGCGCTTTTTCTGAGCAAAAGATGGAACTATGTGCTCCTGTTCGTCTGTGCGTGCATGTGTGTGTGCGTGCGTTCGTATTATCGCACAATTCCTCCTACACTGTTGAACAAAAGAACTTAAAACCTTGGGATATGATTACTGTGATCTATACATGTACACAACTGTTTTTATAATTTCGATACAGGCCCTGGGAATGGTGCTTGTGGGGTGGAAGAGGTTTTAAATAAACTTAAAATATCTCTCAAAGAACGAGACTAAGATGTCTGAAGATGGATTCGTGTGATTCCTGACTCAAGTGTCAGCACATGTCAGATGGGGTGGGTGGGGTGAATGCAAGGCAATACAGTTGTGACCCGTGGGGTCAATGCTTAGAAATCGTTGAAATCCCCTCGCAATAACTATATATATATATATATATATATATATATATATATATATATATATATAGAGAGAGAGAGAGAGAGAGAGAGAGAGAGAGAGAGAGAGAGAGAGAGAGAGAATGAGAGAGAGAGATCTTTGTCTGGCAAGACAAACTTAGATATGCAACTATCATTGGTCCCTTAATCTATTCTTCTCCAAATAGACTTGACCCTAGGCCACATGTTTTGGGGGGTGGATGGCACGAAGCGGAGTAGGGAGGGGATGTGTGTACAATGGAAAGTATGTGTATTTTAATTGAAGTTACACACTGTCAAAATATAATTTTAACTTGAGCATACGCGAAAAGTTTTCAAAATACGGGGACTATTCTATGAGATATTGAATCAATTATTGAGCCTTCATGGGATCGAACGCGTGTTCACATAGGTTTAGCTGATCTTTTAAAGCTATTGTAGAACGTTTCAAAACTTTTAATGATCTTACATCAATCATATCGACGGTCTGAGCCTATCATATCTCTGAAAATGATTAATCATGAACAGCTAGTTTGTTCTTGTCTGTTATGTCATGGAGTGTGGACATTGCTTCGAAAAAGAGCAAATGCTAACGGAAGTACTTGTATGTTACAAATGCTAACGGAAGTACTTGCATGTTACAACTGCTAACGGAAGTACTTGTATGTTACAAATGCTGACGGAAGTACTTGTATGTTACAAATGTAGATGAATCGTACAGTAAAAGGTCTAGATGGATACCCTGATAATAAAAATTCAGCCAACCTCGAAAATAAGCCGTTGTTGAAAATAAACCGTCAAATTCCAACGTCAATATGCACACAAAAGAAAGGCAGCCCCCCCCCAATACATAATATCTTGTATGTATATGAGTTACCTGATACGTGGAAAGAGAAACTTATTTATGTTCTATCGTGTAATGAGGCGGGGATTAAAAATTGACTAAAGACGTAACCAATAATTCCTTCAGACAGCTTTGATTGAAAATAGTGTGATAAATACGAGAAACTCATAAAATGTGTAAAGGACAGTATTCAGTAAAAGGGTATTTCAAACGACTACTTCAGAACAGGTCTTTAAAGCAAAAAAACATGGTATGCTAAATTTACAAGCATCAAAAATATCTCTAAAGCATAAAGCACTGAATTCTAATTTTACATACAAATAATAATGGACATGGTTACAACATGATATGATGAGCTTTATATTTCCACTACGCAGGTGGGGGTCACTCAGGTGGGGTGATGCCAGATTACCTGAATTCTTTTTCCCACTACCCAGGTGTAGAATATATGGTTAACACGTACACATTAATACAAATAATTAAAGAACAAAAACGTATTACAAGTTTTCTGTTCAGATTAAGTTATATATATGTACGCATGTATGTATGTAAGTGAACAGTAGTTTCATCTAGAAGGTTTTTAGAATGTTTAGTTGGTAATGTTATAAAATAATTATTAACTTAGTAGTTGAAGGAAGCAAAGGTAGGGTGAATAAATGTGAGACAACTTAACATCATTAAAAAGATTTTTAGTGTCAACTGTATACTTCTAACATAGTGCCCGTGTAAGCCTGATACTAGGGCACTAACGATAGTGTTTAGACTTCTTAACAGAGTTTAGATAAAATTCGATTCGTCAGCTTAATTAACACATTACACAACATACAACAGTATACAGCCTTTACCATCAGAGAACAAAGGACAATTATCAAGGTGTAATTGTCCGTTTAATAACGCAAAAGGACCGCTCGTTACGAGACAGTGATTATGCATAACATCTGTGTTGTTACCGTGTCTGCCCTTCCAAAAGTGTAACAAAAATTGAGTAGAGTCATTACACACAATAAATACCGCTTCATTTTACATCATTACACCAGGATTAAAGGCTGACTAAAGATGTAACCCATAATTCCTTCAGATAGCTTTGACCGAAAGAAGTGGATAAATACGAGAAACTAGTCTATTGTGTTGAGGTCATTAAAAAAGAGGCTTATTTCAAGGGCAATTCAAGGGCAATTCAAATGGCTATTTCAAATGGCTAATTCAAAAAGGTATCTAAAGCAAAAAAAGCATTATTTTCTCAACTTCACAAGCAACTAATATTGCACATGATGACAAATGGTAAGATGAGATTCCTATTCTCACTACGGAAACGGGGAACAATTGACCAGACGCAAAACGAAAGATAACTTCGCCCACCAATCACGTCGTCCCGCTCAGTTCAAACCGCTGACAAGCTACTCGACAAACATTGCGACACAATCTGGACTAAACGACGCACGTCCCAATGATTTATCTGAGAATTTTCTACCTTACAAAGAAACCCCTCCCCAACGTCAGAAAGCACGAGGTTTTAGAAAAGGTTTATATGTAAAGTCTGTGAAATTTCTGAAGTTGGAGATAATAAGGTCGACATAACTGCCAGAATATTATGTAATCATTGTAAGTCCTAGGAACCGCACAGAGTACATATGACCATGTAAGCATCGAGGACAAAAATCCAAGAAGCTTATTGTATATGTGTCTATCTTTAATTCTAAAAATATATTGAAGCCTGGGATTAGATATGTGGGATTAAATTTGAAGAGATCCCACCCCATTCTCTCTCTCTCTCTCTCTCTCTCTCTCTCTCTCAAAGGTTTTGGTGCCATATTATTGATAAATTCAGTGTGCATGTTTACGTATACTTAGATTTACTGTCTGATATTGATGTTGTCAATACTTTGTTTGGAATGATGACCCGTGATTTGACATATCTAATTAGTAATGATCAAAGTATGTATGTCCCTCTCTTGTGAATCACAGTTGTTACTTCCAGGTGGAAAAGGTATATAATAAAACATTTGACTGTGCACTAGTCTGACATCTAATGTGTCTTGTTACTCCATTTTTTTCTTATAATGTATGCACTGAATTTACTTATGTCAGATTGTGTACTTGTATCTTATAGCTCGTGTTACATCCTCAAGGTGTAGAATAATGAAGTGACCATTTATAATTTCGAAACGGTATACATTTTCTCCTTTATATCCATGTTCGATGTGCAGCGTACATTGAACTTTGTTGACAAGGGTATTTTGTATTTGATATTTGATTTTTTTTCTTCTCAAATTACTGCTAAGTTTTCGGGTGTTCATTCGTTATGTATTTTGTATGAGTGATTGTATTCTTCGCATAAAATAAATATATCAATCAATGAACCAATCAATCTGTCAACCAATCAACTAATTAATCAATCAATCAATCAATCTCTCGCTCTGTCTCATGATTGTTGGAATTAATTGTCTTGGAAATCTCAGTTTGCACTGCATTTATTTATCGATTAATTGATTCAGTATTTCATATTTATTTATTTATTTATTTATTTTTAGTATTATTGACCTATTAATTTTGAAGCATAAAGTGTACTAAACATTTGAATATCCACTTATGTATTGTTTAAAGCTACGTGTGATGTACTCGGCACTTGACTTTTTATGTACTGGTTTGTCACTTTGTTGTTAAACACCAAACAACCTAATGGGTAAAAGTATCGCTAATAATTAAGTCAAAATGCATGTTTAAATAGTCATTGAAGTACATATCTGTGTCTTGTTTTGAATTGACTATTTGCACATACAAACAAATGGTAATTTCCATTTAATAGTTTAACATTCAGATGATGATGGACACAAATGCAAGCTTTGATTCACATCAGGATTTTTGCAAACTTAGACGAGTTATGGGGAAAGGAATACATTCCACGCCAGCAATAAGTTGGTCTATGTATCTATTGCCCCCAGTTGTAAAGGCTCCAGGCAGACCTTGTGTTACGACTCTATGGTCTAGAAAAATGTAACAGAAAGAAAGTGAAACCAACAATTCAAGTAAAAATCAACAAGCAATTTATTTCTAGATAATAAAAATGAAAAATCAAAAAGACACTTACAATAATGTGTATTAAAATCCAAATAATCCAATAAGAATTAGTGTTCTAATCACAAGTCCTAAATATAGAATGTTCCGAATTCACGGCTGTATCCTTGAATGTTGTGATGTGCCAATGGTCTTTAAAGTCCTGATGTACTAGTAGTCTTTAATGTGCTGATGTCAAAATGAAGTACTCCAAAATATCTCTGAATAAGTTCACATAAATTCCAAAATCATCAATTAAAAATCCAAAATCCAAAAGTATATGAGCACTGTTACAATCCAATGAATATTTAAATAATTCCTCTCTTAGAATTTGGAATGACTTTCCACAACTGTAATAGCTCTTTACAAGACTGATAGTAATGTCGAAACTGAAAAACTCTCCACTAAACATGGTATATATAAAGATTGGTCACATGACAGAATGTTCTAGAATATGTGTCATCTTAATGAAATTTTACTTGTATGGACATGACTTTTTACACACAACTCTAAGGATTTTCCAGTTTTATCTGTAAACAAAATCAACCTTGACCTCAAATTTGGTAAACATTTTGTTTATCAAAACTATCCTTTAGCTCAAATCTGAAGTAAACAACCTAACTCAAGGACACTAGTTAAACATGTTTTTTTCTCATAAACAACATTAAGATTTAAGCAAATATTAAAGTCAAGAAACATTAATAATTTTCTAAAATATCTATAATATTATATAAACATCATACATAACACTTGTCACAAGTTAAATGTGGTTTATGCGGAAAGAAACCAAATAAATCCACCATTGTTAGCATATAGCTTCTAACGATTGTCACAGGAAATGGCGGACGAAGAGACGGCTGGAGGTGGGTCGCTTAAACCTTTGGTGATTGGTCAAGCACGACTGGCAGTTTATGTCTGCGGGGAGACTACGTACATATTATGGTCATCATCTAAAGATATACATATTGACAAATGTTTGTCTTCCATGATTTTTGTACAAGTTAATTGCCCTTTTTGACTTACAGCTGGATGCAACGATTGCAAAATTTTGTGAATTCTACTACTCTTGCAGTTTTTAGTTGATTGCTAAGAAACTTACTACATATTATAGTCACCAATTGATGATATACATATTGACAAATCGTTGGACCCACACTATTTCCAGAAGAGTTATCTGCTTGTTTTACTATAGATTCATCTCAGTCATGGGATGCTGGAGAGGCGGGGGTATATTTATGTCAGCAAAGTGCTCACCATTCCTCTATTTTTGTTGTTGTTGTTTTTTTTATTTTTATTTTTTAACTGAGCACCAATTAATATGAGGTGACGAACTTAAAATACAAAATATATATACATAGATCAAAAGTACAGAGAGAAAGTACTTATAATATATACATGAATCAAAAGTATAGAGAGAAAGTACTTATAATGTAACAATTAATCAAAAGTATAGTGAGAAAGTACTTATAATATCTACATGAATCAAAAGTATAGAGAGAAAGTACTTATAATATAACCATGAATCAAAAGTATAGAGAGAAAGTACTTATAATATAACCATGAATCAAAAGTATAGTGAGAAAGTACTTATAATATAACAATTAATCAAAAGTATAGAGAGAAAGTACTTATAATATAACCATGAATCAAAAGTATAGAGAGAAAGTACTTATAATATAACAATTAATCAAAAGTATAGAGAGAAAGTACTTATAATATAACCATGAATCAAAAGTATAGAGAGAAAGTACTTATAATATAACCATGAATCAAAACTATAGAGAGAAAGTACTTATAATATCTACATGAATCAAAAGTATAGTGAGAAAGTACTTATAATATAACAATTAATCAAAAGTATAGAGAGAAAGTACTTATAATATAACCATGAATCAAAAGCATACTTATAATATAACCATGAATCAAACGTATAGAGAGAAAGTACTTATAAGTTTGATCAGACAATTGGCCACCGGCCAATATCATGCAACCAAAGAAAATTAAGCAGGCATTTTTCTTAAGATGCCGTAATACTCGTTATAAGTCGAGTCAAACTGCAAACAACATAAACCATAATCTGCCGTCGCATAACGTTCTGGAAGATCTGGGTCTATTTTGTTTGTTTTACTGATTACTCCTAACAAACTGGATAGACCCTGATATGCAGGCGCATTATGCGATGTCAGATCTGGGTCTGTGAAGTTTGCATTTGGACTCGACTTATAAGCGAGTACAAACGGTACTTTTGAAAATAAACTGAAACTATGTCACTGTCGGGTGGATCAGATAGTATCTGATATCCACCTTCAAAAGTAAGGTAGCCTAAGAAACATAGCAGTCACTTCTCTTGAGATACTATTAAAAAAAAAAAAAAAAATGCAGATATCGATAATTCGGGTAGATCAGACATAATCCACCTTCAAAAATTCGACGTAAATGGCCGAATGGCCGAACACGTCGTTAATCCAACGAACTAACGAACCTTCAAAAATAATGTATCTTGAGATAATATTGAAACAAAATCTGCAGATATCGATAATTCGGTTAAATCAGTCATAATCTGGCATCCGTTCTCAAATATCTTTTAGCCCGAAAAGAGCAAATACTATATTAACTGTACTTATAATGCAAGCAAACATATTTATGTTGTAATGATCTGGTGACACAAAGATACGCATGACCAACTCATACTGAAAGAAACAGTGACCAGCTGTACAATAATGATTACGTATATATATGAAGAACACACAAGATAAGGAAAGTATGCAAAATACGAACACTGATTTCACTGTATTAAAATGTACATACAAAATAAAGAACCGCAAAATTACTGTACATGTAAAACAGAGAAGAAAATACGTGAAAAGGAGTGTGAAACATTTAAAAAAGGAATCACTCCATGCAACCCTTTACAAATATTTTAAACAATTATTTCAAACTCTTGATTGTTTTGGTAGATAAGTCATTAATCTGTCATCTACCTTTAAATATCATATTGTATAGGAAAGAAGGTATACACAATCCTAAAGATTATATTGAAAATAAACATAATATGTGAATAATGTAGGTACATCAGACGTTATAATGATATTAAACATCCAGTATCATTTAGTCTGGGAAAGATAGCAAACACTACCTAAATTTTAACTGAAATGAAAGCGGGCGTGAAGCTTTATTTACTTGTAATGCAGATGCAGACATAAACATAATTCTTGCTGCATCTAAAATTATACAGTTGCCAATTAAACAATTTTTATACTAAAGATATACTTGAAGAACAGACTTAATGTATCTTCTGATTATACCAAGTGCGGCCAACATACACTATACCAATAGTAAACATACACTATATCTTTAGTAAACATACGCTACTCCTATAGTAAGCATACACTATACTTATAGTAAACCTACACTATACCTATGGTAAATATACACTATACCTATAGTAAATATACACTATACCTTTAGTAAACATACACTATACCTATGGTAAACATACACTATACCTATAGTAAACATACACTATACCTTTAGTAAACATACACTATACTTATAGTAAACATACACTATACCTATGGTAAATATACACCATACCTATAGTAAACATACACTACACCTATAGTAAACATACACTACACATATAGTAAACATACACTACACCTATAGTAAACATACAATATACCTATGGTAAACATACAATATACCTATGGTAAACATACACTATACCTATAGTAAATATATACTATACCTATGGTAAACAGACACTATACCTATGGTAAACATACACTATACCTATAGTAAACATACACTATACCTATGGTAAACATACACTATAACTATAGTAAACATACACCATACCTATGGTAAACATACACTATACCTATAGTAAACATACACTATACCTATACTAAACAGATTGAAGAAAGCTAATATGACCGAATAGAACGCATAATATATGCACAAAATGATCTTTTCTTTTAAATTTTATTTACTGAATATGCATCCAAATGTGTGTTGCGACTCGCACGCTTGAAAAAGAAAAGGAGCGGCGCGAGTTATTAAACAGGTGCAAGTTATTAAACACTGACCAGCCAAGTAACTCGTAGTAAGAAACCAAGTGACTCAAAACTAAAGGAATGGACCTTTTTTTTAAAAATTAAATTTTTTATTTTTTTAATACAGAATTTAGTTAATATATGTAAATCAATTGGTCACTTAATTATGTAGATCATAAAAAGTGTTCAAGCTAGGCAAGTAGAGAAGGGCTTGGCGCCCAGATCAAAACTTTGCGAGCTCCGCTCCTATTTCTGGCCTTTGAGTCGCTCCCGCCCCTATTTCATTTGTCAAAACTTCCCACTCCGTCCATTCTTTGGTACGGTGCCCTTATGGATCGGCATGTTGTATCTGATCTGTGTCACTCAAAGAGCGCACTCTGGAATCGACTTTTAATATGTGCCAATATGACCCGCAAAAATTTTCTGACACCAAAATATCGACAAAAAGAAGCGTATGCAGACGAAAGATGACTTCATTTTTCGAGACTGGAATAAAGTGACTGTTCTGTTTAAGGTTTGATAAGTCATTCGATAACAAGTAGCAAAAGGTAGGTATGTCCAACATAAAGCTTATGTTAAATAGTTGCCCCTGTATCCTCTTCTACTCTTTGCTTTACATTAAAAGTATACAAATCGCACACATTACCATAATAGAACTATTCATACAGATACAATATTTCCGCATTTTTAAAATAAAAATTCGTAGTGTAGATACCCAGTAATACCATTCAAAAAAGGGCACATTTATGAAACATCAATATTTATTGCTTTTTTAGGAGAAATAAAGCCCATCAGATATCAACCTTGTATTATCCCCTTTTTTAAAAACAATATTTATTTATTGAAGTTTCCAGTAACAATAAGTCCAACAGATAACAAAAAGGATAAGACAGATAGTTTTGAGCTCCCAAAAAGTGTTTCTTGACTTTTTTAAACAAAGGGCAATTGTATGAAAATCCACACTTGATTTTTTAAAAATTTTTACACATACGTACTCCAGTAGCGGATAGGCACATAGGACATATGTATGAAAATCCACGTTGGATTTGTTTTTAATTGTAGTGCACAGGCGCAAAGGGCACTTGATTTTGAGCAAGTGTTTGAAAGTCCACAACAAAAACAAGACGCTTGTCAGTGGATTGTTTTTATACATACACACTAGTAGTGGACAGGCTCAAAGGACATTATGTATGGTGTGGTTTTGGTGTTTTATGGCACAGCAACACAAGTAGGGTACTTTTCATGTCTAGTAACACAAGTAGCCTTGTCCAAGGACACACGTCAGTAGCCGACTCGGGCTATTCCAGTGGTAGGATTCGAACCCGCACCCTTTCGGTGCAAGTTCGATACGATGACCACTGAGCCACCGCGGCTACCCAAAGAATATTTGGGCATACGAGTATGTGTGAAAGCCCACAACAGAAATAGCACATATCTTTAAAAGGGAAAATTCCCTCGGATCAAAAGGGCAAATGTGTCAAAATTCGACTGGAAACCGAATTTTAACATAATTATCCCCGCGCTTAAACCGAAGCGTGGGGATATTGTTATACAGTCCGTCAGTACGAACGTGTGTATGTACGAACGAGTGTAATGTGATTGAATTTTTCCTCCATCGTTAGAAACACATGAAACTTGGAGCATTGATTATGCTATTGTAGTAGATTGTGCCAACACTTTCTGAATTGTTATTGTGCCGAGCGGGGGGGGGGGGGGGGATGTTGGCGTGATTTTATTTAAATTGCAATAATACCTGAGTTGTATTTCTCACGAATCATAGATTCAATATATGTGATCTGGAATCAATGGGTAATGCATAGGGATCTTTCCTTTCCCACAAGAACTTAGCCAGTGGGCAGTGGGTCATAACATATAAACTACTAGTATTGAAAGTTCTACTCTATAACAATATATGCACTTACTGGACATGAAAAGGCAAATTGATATATGCAACTGACCATGACCCAAGGTTCATCTCAACCCACTGGGACGTATACCCTGTATTATAATTTTGGAAACTATTGCGATC
This sequence comes from Margaritifera margaritifera, assembly GCA_029931535.1. Taxonomy (NCBI): domain Eukaryota; kingdom Metazoa; phylum Mollusca; class Bivalvia; order Unionida; family Margaritiferidae; genus Margaritifera; species Margaritifera margaritifera. Next base: position 1,645,135 of record JAQPZY010001498.1, read on the forward strand.
CCTACACTATAACCATATACACGTTTACTAGGCATGAAAAGACAAAGGTGTGCATGCAACGAACATTTACCCTGGGGTTCATCCCTACCCCCTGGAACTTAGCCTCTGGTTATTGCTTGGAAACTATTGAGATCCCCACTCTGTAACCATATATACATGTACTAGGCATGAAAAGACAAATTTATACATGCAACTGACATTGACCCTGGAGTCCATCCCAACCCCCATGGACTTAGCCCCTGAGCCATAACTTGGAAATTATTGAGATCTACCTGGCTCTTCGTGATTCTGATATTGTTCTATAATGCATTCAGTTATAATGAACCCATAAAATGGGGTTTATGTTTTGAGGAGCTGGGATTTCAATACTGTTCTTCTAATTTTTTTAAAAAAGAATAAATCTATCGAATATAAAAATTATGAGAAGGGAACATACGTAAAAGTCAAACAAGAAAAGATACACCAAAATTATGGTAAATGCATGTTGTATGAAAATTATGGGAAAAACAACATAAGACCACAAGGATCATGTAAAAGAGATATTATATTTTTGTTTCTTAATCAAAATGCGATATAGACGATAGCTTGAACTTCATCCAAGTTCAACATGTCAGTCATGGCAACAAAACATTGAATAATGATGGTGGTGGTGGTGGTGGTGATCATGATGATGACGAAGACGACGACGATGAATACATCTTTTGTGTTAATATGAATAAAATTGATACCATACAGCGTTTTCGCTAGGGGGGCGGGGGCTCTTTATGATGTCACAGTCATCCATGCTCTTTTGAGTGGCATTCAATTCATCGGCCACTACTATGTGAGTTTATGTAAAATATATATATAAGTAGTATAGTATGGCACTCGAGGGACGAACGGGAGTCCCATGTTAAAAAGGGTCGAAAATTTATAGGGACAAACGGGATTTTAACATGGGAAAATGTGTCCCTATAAATTGTGAGCGACAAAAGGTCGAACCTTTATGGGGACAACGGGAATTTAACATAGACGCCATCTTGGTTCATATCTACATTGTAACAGTGCAGCAATAGGTGACGGTCTGCACTTGAACAAAAATGTTGTATGACGTCATAGGTTTATCATGTGTGGTGAGTCTGTCTGTTTGTGTAACAGTGTTGCGTGTGTTTGGAGAGAAATGAGAGGTCGTCTGCTTTCTAACGGAAAGGCTGTAGTTTGTTTTTGCTTGATAAAGAGAGGGACATAAAAGTAAAGATAAGGGCTTGTCTCTTCCTATTTCATGTACAAAAGATTAAACAGTAACATATTTACAAGGTTGACAACGTTGTGGAGTCAAACTAGATTTCCAATGTTCATTGATTACAGTATCATTTTGCAATGGATGTACACAACGTTTCTGAGCTAAAGAAAAGAGATAGCTGTAATGTTCACAAAACTTGAATATCTTTTTTTGGAAATCGTTTTATTATTTTGCTGTTACTTTTCATTTCCAAGATGGCGCGTATTTCGAGGCGTTAGCATGTATAAACTTTGATTTGGGATGCAGAATAGTACAGCCCCAGTTTTTGGAACACAATTTAGACTTCCAAAAAGAAAAAAAAAACAAACTTCGTGTTTTGTTTCACGGTGTAACAGATTTCCATTTAAAAAAACAAACAAAATCCGTAGTTTTTATTGTTATAACCCGATTAACGTTCATAAAACAAAAGTCATATTTTCTTTCATGGTGTAGCAAAAATACTGTTTTGTTTTTTTTACTGTTGCTGTGGCCTACACATTCGTGAAGAAAATTAATTTTTATTGTTCAGTTTTATTCAGTTCAATTTTAGTGGAAAAACTTACTTTTACTGTTGCAGTAGCCACAAAAAACAAATATGATGGATTCTACCAAAATTTGAACAAAGTCGAATGTGAGCAGAATGATGATGTACCTTGTGACATCAGCGATTCTGCACAACGTTGCCGCTCGACTATCGAAAGACATGCCGTTTATGTGCCTCTGTATGGATCTCATCTACACACTCACAAACCACTCTGGATATCGCACATTCGTAGAGAATTACAAATCAAAGAAAACTACACATTTCCTATGACGTTGCCAGACTATTGTCATTTTGAAAGTAGTTTCTAGACGTTCAAAGAGAAATGGACTAAATATCTGGAAGGACTAAGTCCTATATGTTTAGCTAGAGCAGGATATGTTTACTATGTTTACTTGGGTGAAGGAGATAAAGTACAATGTTTCAGTTGTGGTTTGAAACTTCACGAATGGGAATATAAAGATACAGCTTACCTGAAACATTCCAGATGGTCTCCGTGCTGTCACTATCTTCACTTGGTGGGACATGATTATTATCCACATGGATACTTTAGAAGAGCGAATTCGTAGTTTGCATTTAGAGCTGCGAGAACGTATTTACAGAGGCTTTGTACATATTCAAGTGAAACGCAAAGAACAATTACATCCTCTACGACATAGACGTTTTAACCATTGGTATCTGAATGCTATAAAAAAGCTAATTACTTTGAAGATCTTCCAATGGTCAGACATTGATCATCTACCTGACTCCTGTAAGAGTTTGGATGTCACGACTTCTACCTACAATGTTGCAGTGATACTCAGAATTCAATAGAACGAAGTCCAGGAAAAGGTTAAAAATTTACAGGAAAAAAAAAAAAAAATTTAAAAGAAGTATCGCCTGAAAACGAAACTACTTCATGATGTATGATGTGTGGTAAGCTAATGACTGAATTTCTTCGATCTGGTAAACCAGATTCCGTTCGACAAATGTGTGACTATTTCATCAAAGAAAAAGACATTCAAGTGAATGACTAGCTTAGAAGAGAACATTCAGAATCTACCTTTGGAGTTGCGTGAGAGCATTTACAGAGAGTTTGTCATGATTCAAGTGAATCGCAAACTCAAAATCATTTCTCGATTTTTAAACTATTCTATTTCCACAGTATAAGAAGACTGATTATTGGAAAAACTATGACAAACACAAAACTCTACGTGGATATAACGCTTACCATGCCTCGACTTCTGTCATCCCTGTTACAGCAAATTCCGTGAAAGGAAGTGAATGACTGTTACAAACTTAGTGGATAATCGAATACCTTTACAAAAACTGATTCCACAAGACGATACGTTTCCTTTGAATTTTGGACGACGCTTGGTGTGCGCGTTCGTGACAACATTTCTTGGCTTTCGTTTACCTGCAGATTCGTTGTGGACAATTTATGAACAGTACATGCAGCAAAGACATGACCACCAAAACATTATCTGTGCACGAAAAAGTCATTGTGTTAAAAGTGTTGAGAATAGTGATGAATACGAGCTGTGTACCTCCGTGTGAAGAAGACATTCGTCGTACTGTATCTACTCCTCATACTTACTAAGAAGTGTGTATAGCAAGCTGGCTAAACAGCCAGATTTACGACTGGAAAAGTTTTGGATTCGGTGCCTGAACACAAGAAGTTGCTGATTATGCCAAACACCTTTAGTGTGACTGATGAAAAAATAGGAAAAACATGAACTTTGTGTTTTTGAAATGTGAAATATTGTTTGTTCCTGTTACACAATGAAAAAAAAAATATATAAAATGTCTTGTGTCGTTGATGAAATGTCATAATTCTAAACACAATTCTCAGTTCTCAAAGTGCTTGACAAAATGTCAGCTCGTCAAAGTTGGGCTGGGGGGAAGGGGGGGATTTAAAAAAAAAAAAAAAAAAAAAAAAAAACAACTTGACATCATCAGCTGTAAATGTCTTAAACCATTTCCACGGCCAAGTCCTGTTCCTGCTGCTTCTGTTGCTGTTTTGGTAGTGGTAGCTGCTGACGTCTCAGTGCTGAACGTAACGTTGATGTAGTCATAGGTGGTTTAGAACTCTTGGGTCGTGAAGGTCTCTTCCTCTTTGTTATAACCCTTACCCCTTCTGGTGTTTGTGAGTTTAGTGCGTATGTAAACACTACTACCCTTTGCTTTGGCGTGGTGTGATAGTATCTTTGTTTGTATGTATGTGTAAGCACTACTACCCTTCGCATTTTTATGGACAGAAAATTAATTTCTTAACAAGTACAAAGACTCCATGTACATTGCATAACTTCTTTTCTCTCCATCCTGTTTAATGTCTATTTAGGACTGACATTTTAAGTCTTACCGTTTTCAGTCTCTAACAGAAAATTTTACTTTCTCTGTCAATCTTTCTTTTAACGCAACAAAAAAAATTCTATCCAAAGCAACATCACCATCCTAAAATTGAAATTTAAAATCGAAAATAAAAATTAAGAAATGAAAATTGAAAAAATAAATTTCAAACTTGAAAATAAAAAAAATAAAAGTGATGAAAATGAAAAAATTAAAATTGAAAATGAAAAGAAATGCAAATTTTATTTAAAAAAATACGAAAATTTAAATCCAAATTTGAAAATTAAAATTGAAAATGAAAATAAAATAAAAAAAGAAGTTGAAAATGATAATTTAAAATTAAAATAAAAAATATTAAGAATTAAAAATGAAATTGAAAATGAAAATTTTTACAAAAAAATGAAATTTGAAAAACTAAAGTTGAAAATGAAATTTGATATGAAATTTTACAAAAATTAAATTTGACAAACTAAATTTGAAAAGGAAAATAAAAAACTAAAATTTGAGAGAAAACAAAAGTTCAAAATGAAAATTAAGAAATGAAAGTTGAAAATGAAAAATTGAAAATGAAAATTGATAAACCCAAAATTTTGACTTCTAAACCAAGTTTAGAGTTAGTGAGAGCTTTAAAAACGTGCCTTAAAGCAAAATGATCGACACCCTCTATGATGGCAAACATACAAAATTACCGAATTTCTTAACCACCCTTACGTTTGTTGTATGATAGTATGTAAGTATAGAGCGTGTGTATAAACACTCCTACTCTTTTCGTTAGATAAGAAGAGTGGATTGTATTCAAAAGGCGGTTGCTGGATAGTAGGGGGGTGTTTGGATAGTAATCAAAAAGAGGTATGTTGGAAAGTAGGGGTATGTGTTTGGATTGTAATTTAAAAGAAGCGGTTGTTAGATAGTAGGCGTTTGTTGGATTAGAATCAAAAAGCGGTTGCTGGATAGTAAGGCGTGTGTTTGGATTGTAATAAAAGAGCGGTTGCTGGATAGTGGGGTTGGATTGTAATTAAAAAGCGGTTGCTGGATTGTAAGTGTGTGCTTGTATTGTAATCCAAAAGCGGTTGCTGGATAGTAGGATATGTGTGTTTGGATTGTAATCAAAATTCGGTTGCTAGATTGAAGGGATATGTGTATTTGGATTGTAATCAAAAAGCAGATGCTGGATAGTAGGGGTGTGTGTTTGGACTGTAATAAAAAAAAAAGTTGCTGGAGAGTGGGGTGTGCGTGGAATTGTAAACAAAAAGCGGTTGTTGGATAGTACGGGTGTGTGTTTGGATTGGATAGTGGAGTATGTGTTTAGATTGTAAAAAAATAAAGCGGGTACTGGATAGTAGAATATGTGGGATTGTAATCAAAAACTAGGTGCTGGATTGTAGGGTATGTGTGTGATTGTAATCAAAAAGGGGATGGCTGGATAGTAGGGATCTATCCATTGTTTACCGTTTTCCAAAAACACATACACTTGCAACTTTACCAGAAATCTTAACTTCATACAAACCCTGAAATTCACTAGTTTGAAAAAACTGCTACTAAATATTGTAGCCCTTCTTTCTCTACCTATATGAGTGTGTATATCAAGATGATTAAGTGACTCATATTGTCAGTTTCAAAACGCGAACAAATAATGTTACAGTTCAGTATTTAGCGTGGCGAGAAAAATGTTACAGTGCACGAATTCTTAACACGATTGCAAATTCACTATAGTTTGTCTTCACTGCAATCGTAAAAAAGCGCATTATTTGCCACACTTCCTGTCTTGAATCTAGAACAAAACACTTCGTCAATCATTATAAGTGATTTCATTGGCTACTAAATATTTTCTACCGCCTTCGTTTCGAGTCGGCTTCAGTTGCTATTCACACAATGAGAAGATTAGATGTGTTTTTATGCGCCTGAACGTTAACTGCTTTATAAAAGAACAAAAACAAACGTACAACCAGTCTACAATTTGTGATCAATGGAAACTGTGTCAGCCTTAGTTCAAAATACATCATGGAATGTTTGGATGTAATATTTTGTAAGAACCATGCATCTACGTTTTCGAAAAGATTTTTAAAAAAATATAAAGTGGATTTTTCTTATCGATGTGAATTTTTTAGGATGTTTGTATTTGAAATTCGTATCGAAAATATACCATAAAAGTAAGTTTATCTGTGTTTTAATTTGGTTAAAAATGAATAAAATATTAACTCTCTCTCTCTCTCCAGCGTAATGTTAGTTCTCCGTCTCCGTACGGCGTAATCTTAATTCTCTCTCTCTCTCTCTCTCTCTCTCTCTCTCTCTCTCTCTCTCGCTCGAATAATAATAATAATAATAATAATAATTGTATGGCCTGTTGAGTAATGAGTAAGGCCTATGTTACGGGCTGGACATTAAATAAATATGGGCTGGATATTAAGCAAACTGGGTGGTTGCCTAATTTTACTGTTCTCTAAGACCAGCACAGAAAAATGTTATAGTACAAGAAATATTGAACTTGGCGATACACACGTCTTGAACCAAACGATATGTTTTGGAACGCTTTCATTTGACAATATTTCATCGTGTGCACTATGCTCACAATAGCTAAAGATGCTATTCGTGTGGCTAGGTCAATCAGTACGAAACGGCGTGTTTGCGGGGCAGTAAACTTCAACCACTTCTCGCTTTTAGTACATAATGTAGCCAAGTCAATCAGTGCTAAACGGTTTGATAACGATTTAGTACGTAGTATGGCTAGTTCAATCAGTAAGAAAGGACATGTGAGAGGGACAGAAACCTTAGTCACTACTCGCTTTTAGTATATATATGGGAATTTTAACAAAAGATATTAATTTTTTGTGAACATTATAGCGATCTCTTTTCTTTAGCTCAGAAACGTTACGTTGTGTACATCCATTTCAAAATGATACTGTACTCAGTGATCATTGGAAATCTTGTTTGACTCCACAACGTTGTCAACCTTGTAAATATGTTACTATTTATTCTTTTGTACATGAAAAAGGAAGGGACAAGCCCTACTCCTTTCTCTTCATTTTAAGTAAGCGGGTTGTTCACATTCCAAATTCAAGGAGTGTAGTAATGATTTCAAGTACTCATACACTAGTTATTCACATTCCAAATACAAGGTGTGGTCTTGTGGTGTTCAAGTACTCCTATACGAGTTGTCTACATTGCAAAACTGCGTATCATCTCTACAACGAAAATGCTGCTTCACAACAACTCTTGTACCTCATTTGTTCAGGTTTGTTGCCAGACAGATTATACCATATTCTCATTGTATCTTTACTAGTATGCATGGATATCACTAATTATCAAACTCATGCAAGACCTTGATGATATAAGCATATATTCCAAGACTGATCAAAATCGGATTAAAAGAAATATGGTTTTGAGAGTGGAAGCAAGCTCAGCAAATCAGATGCAAGATTACTCATTTATATGTGTGGATGTCGCTTATTATCGAATCCATCCAAGATCTTGATGATACAAGTCCAAATGTTAAGTTTTATCAAAATCGGATCAGAAATATGGCTTCCTCAACCAGTCAGATGCAAGATCACCTCATTAATATGCCGCTCATTATTATCACTCTTGTGCAAGATCTTGATCCAAATTTGATATTTAAACTCCGTTCAGAAATATGGCCTTAAGAGTGGTAACAAGATATGCAAGATTGCCTCATTAATATGCGTGGATCTCATCATTTTTTAAGTCACCCAAGATCTTGATGATATAAGCTCTTATTTTAAGTTTGATAAAAATCAGATTTAAAAAATGACTTCCAGAGTGGTAACAAACTCGGTCACTTTCATGCAAGATCACCTCATTATCATGCAAGGATCTCGCTCATTATCGAACTTGTCCAAGGTCTTGATGATATCAGCATATATTCCAAATTTGATCAAAATCGGATCAGATTTGCATGGGTCCTGTGCATTATCAAACTCACGAGATCTTGATTATACAAGCCTTTATTTCAAGCGTGATCAAAATCTATGTTTATATAACGAAATAAACATAACAATATTCTCCAATAGCTCTTTTACGCACTACATACCATCCTCGCGTGTCTAAGTCATTTGGATCGTAAACTGGATGGCAGAACAAGTGTTGAAAAGGGAGATACTTATTTTTTTTATATATAATTAAAACCAATGTCTGTCAATGTATATACGCAAATGCTGCTTAGGCTTTCTATTTTGAGACTGTAGTAGTAAATCTCAGAAACTTAACACTGTATTTGATTTATTATCCACCGACCTTCAAATTTTTCATATCTTCTGGCATCCAACAAGCACTGTGAAATCATCTACGTTAACCGTGAAAGACCCAAGTGTAGCATTTCCTGCCGTTTTCTCAATACTTTTTTTCCTGCTTTATTCAAGTATTGATAATTGACAAAAAAGGATTAATGATTTAGTTCATACACATAAGCAATTGCCTCTACATTTACAATGTAATGTTTATACTATATGGTCCAAAAAAAAAAAAAAAAAAGTCGCGTATATGTCGTTTCAAAATGTTGTGGGTTTTACACACAAATATTACAAATTTGTATGTCATGTCTTAGCAGAAAAACTGTAATGGGCCTTTTCCAGACTCCTGGTATATAAAGACTATCAAAACTTTCTGCACATAAATTCATATGTATGCAAGAAGATTTTACATAAGATAGGCTCCAATACAAGTATATCATTCACGAAAATACGTGACACTGGTTGTAACAGGCGGGATGGTGTTTATTGAAAATGTATAAACAAGGGTCCCTCGAAAGGATTTACATTCTACTGTTCGAAAAGAATTTTCAGGAATTGCAAATAATACCATTTCTTCTTTTTAACTGCTTAGTGTTGAAACCATTTATGACACTCCTGAGCAATAATAAGATTTTCAAATTAGCCACTGTGGCGGCCATATTGGATGTAAGATCTGAACCATTTCATTTAGGTCCAACCAGACATCATTAGAAGACTTTCGGTGAAAATTCCATGCCAATATGACCATTCATTCAGGAAGGGTAGCGATAACAAGATTTTCAAGATGTCCGTCATAGTAGCCATATTTGATATAGGAGTGTCACCATTGCATTTAGTACCAACTAGATATCATAAGAAGTCTTTCGATGAAAATAATGTGTCCATAATGCCATGAATTCTTGAGTAGCGCTAACAAGATTTTCAATATGGTCGCCATATTGGATGTAAGTTCAGCATCATTTTCATTCAGGACCAACTAGGCACCATAAGAAGTCTTCTGGTGAAAAACTCATGCCGATACGACTTTCCATTTAGGAGCAACGATAAAAAGATGTTCAAGACGGCTGCCAAATTTGTAAAAAAAAAAAAAAATTCCTAGAGATTTGCTAACCAATGAAGAATGTTACTTGCATTAAATAGAAAGCAGCATTCAAGTCTAAACAAAAAAATAAAATGTTCTTTTAGTTCAATTTGTTGGCTTCTGCGTACGATGACACTGCAAATAGGTGCGATTCAACCCTTTGAACCATTTCAGGAAAGGTCATTAGCACTAAAAATTCCAGTCATTTCATTTCAATGCAACTAATTTTAGAAAATGCACACACACACACAAAATCTATGCTGCTTTTTATATGCTGGGTCCAGGTTAATGCCTAACATAAGATAGTAAATGTGCATCTGAACTTGCAACTTGTGCATCGGATTTCATCAAAATATGTATTTTTGTAAAATTGAAGAAAATATATAATGAACTTAATACCTTGATTGGTTGAATAAAAGTCTATCCCAACAGTGGTTATCTACGTCTTTCTGCCTACGGATCACTTCGAGAAAAATTCAAATAGATTACAAATTTGTACAGCCCTTTCGCCATTCTAACTGGTATGCCAATGCTTCAAAATTTTGATTTCTAAGCAATGCATCGTAGCATTTACCAATTCATTTCTAATATTTGCGTAAACGTTTAATTCCACCATATGAAGAATGGATCATCAGGTTCATCGTTTTGAACTTCATTCAAGCAGGACATGATGCACATCACCGCCAAAGTACTATGTAAAGAGATATTACAGAAAATGACAATGCAAAGTGGTAGATTTGAAAATGGTTCCAGAATTCGTCACTAAAATCTTCCTAAGGTGACTAACCGTTCTTACAGAGAACTAGTTATTCAAACACAAACAACCCTTCTCGATGTCCACTCTACGATGGATATGACGTATAACTCCGAAACCTCAGCTCTGTCCCACAGGTAGAGATGATAGACTTATGATAGCTTCAACGAAATTTAAAAGAGGCTGAGCTTAGAACCAATCTATCATTTATTCCTGTGGGAAAATTCCAACGAATCCAAGTATATTACGATAATTACTTCCATTTTTTTTTTATATCAGCACTACTTTAAAATACTGGAAGTTCACATATGTATACGCCAACACCTCAAATGTCACAGGGCAGTGATGCTTTCTTTGTTAGCCTTCACAGACAAACATTACTGACCATATATTTTATATAGCACCTATTACTGGCATTATTGATAAATTTTGATGAAAACTGTCAGCCAAGGAGCCCCTGCTTTTTCTAGTCACCTTTACAGTTGCTGGACTATTTAGTAGTGGTAAGGAATTTTGCATCTGCAGCGGAATTCTCAGGTTCGTAGCCAACACCTTCATAATGTAGGTAATCCAAAGCTGATGATCACAAAAAGCCTTCATAGAATGACTTTCTCTCCCAAACTGCATAACCATATCAAACCAAATTTGATAGGCAGAGGTCCTAGCATAAACACCTTTTACATTCATATAAAAGATGCTAAAGCAGAAATATAGTTAAAGAACATATCAAATGCCACCAATTTCAACCAAACAGCGGGAAATTATCCCGACATGGGTGTCTTTCAACCCTTGTTACCCAACTTTTTCCTACTACATTTGCCTTTTAGACCATGCATGCCAGGCGAACATATTATCAGGTCCACTTGAGCCTGTTGTTTTAGTAATGGCAGTCATTTTGATGGCGGACTGGCATCATTTTAATAAATTGAAAGTCCTTTCAATTTGGATGCTTTTTGTCAAATTTGGTTAAATTCTGTTTAGAAGTTTTTGGGATGAAATTATTTCAATGTTTTTCAATCTTAAGTAACAGCAGGCATATTTTATGGCAGATTGCATCATCTGTATAAAATTGAAAGCCCTTTAAGCCAAAATGCTTTCTGTAAAATTTGGTCAAATTCGTTTGAGTGGATTTTGAGATGAAGTCCTTGCATGTTTTCTGCTTTTAATAAGAGTGGCCATATTTGAAGGTGGATCAGCATCACGTGTATACATTTTAAAGCCCTTCATGCCAGGATGCTTCCAGTCAAATTGGGTCAAATTCTATTGCGCTTTTTTTTCATAAGTCATGTTAAGGTTTTATTTGTAGTAGCGGCAGTCATATTTGATCACGTTATCAATTGCGTAAACTTGAAAGCCCTTCACGAAAGGATTCCCATGACCAAATTTGGTTTAAATCTGTCAGTGGATTTTGTCGAGAAGATGAAAATAGCAATTGTTGAACAACACACGACGGATGACAGATGCAGGATGCAGGGCCATACCATAAGCTCACTTGGCCGTACAGCCAATCAAGTCAATAAGAAGGCCAGAGCCTGCATGTCGAGCCAATGACTAAGCACTGCTCTAAAATGTTACCTTGATCACAAGGTCATAAGGTGTAGTGATCATGTTGCGGAATTGTCATAGCTTCATCATAATGATTCATCCAATGTATGAACAAGATTCATCAAGGGATTTCGGAAATCTACACAAATGAAAAATCTTTAACCAAAACCTGAACGCATATTTTCAGACTGACCTTGACCCCAAGGTCAAAGAGGCAAGCGTGCATGTCACCGGATGAAATATCTCAACCTCATAATGATTCATGCCAAGTATAAAGAATAACCAGCATCGGGCTTAGGAAATATAAGTAAATGAAAAAACTTTAACCAAAACCTTAATGCACATTTTCCATCAATATGACCTTGGAATCAAAGGTTAAAAAAGTGTGGGGGGGGGGGGGCTGCATTCAGGCCTTTAACTTCATAATAACTTATGCCAAGTATGATGACAATCTATCAAAGGGTTTAAGAAATATATGCAATAGAAAAACTATAAATAAAATCACAACAAAGCTACTGCCAATGTCAAAGGACCGCTGTCGGAAATGCGACTGCCACGTGGGTTTGACAAAAACTCAGTCAATAACATACTGAAACGAGTCACATAGTGGTTTTTGATTGGCTAAATGCCAGTAATGATGTCGCTGTAAAATTATGGATTGCAACTTTGGTAGCAATGGATAATGTATCGGAATGTAGCCTAAATACAATTTTTCAACAATTTTAAATAAACCCTGGAAAATAGGTCACAGTGACCCAGGTTGGGAGCACCACACACATTCAACCCATGGCGCAACATCACTGATCAACTGGTGTATTGAAATAAGAGTTTCAACCAGATCAGGAAGGATGGCCAGACTTTGGAACTGAGCATTAATTGGGGCGGGGGCGAGGGTGTGTGTGTGTGCTGGGATCGTAAAGTAAGTTCCCAGCCTCCACATAACTGGAAAAAAACATACTCTTGCTCTGATTTGTGGAGAGAAAAAAATTCTATCCGTCATATTTGTTGAACAAAAAAAAAAAAAAACAACGTAAATCGTAGAGGTGGTCCGAATGCAACTACCGGCATACATTCGAGGTATGATCCGTAGGATTGACCTGGAGGTTGCGAATGGCATCCATATCTCTACGATTTGAACCAAAAGGACAAAAATCATTTCACATTCTAAGTACTGCAAACACCATTATTTAAAAAAAAAATCGTTACCTCTTACGATACAATTGAAATGAATTTACATTCTATGTAGAAATGGTAATGCTTACTCCACATATAATTCCCCAGTCCATTATAGCTCTAACTAAATCAAAGTACGTAACACTCTACAATAAACCATGGATAAACAAAAGTCCCTGGAAGGGCTTGACGCTCTAGTGGGCGAATTTTTTTCCCAGGAAATCAATACAAGACCATTTCTTCCTTTTAACCATGTCTACCATTTTGAATGATGAAAACACGTAGTTTCGCATCATTTCATTCATGCCGCAAGATGGTGACCAGGTCAACATATGCTTAGAAGTACTTTGTCAAAATCAGTGAATATCATGATTTTTCATTCATCTATGATTTATTCATCATGGATATTGTTCATCAAATTCTTAAATCCTTTTGGTAAATCCTTATTGTGACTGATGCTGTTAAAAATTATACATTTTTTAAATACTTACCAGAGTTCTGCATACAAATAAAATGGTGGTAAATCTAACACTATCAATACTATCAAAAGTTTTCGAAGGGGTCCGGTCTATTTGAATTCTCTGAATTCACCCAAGAGAATATTCATGATGTGGAAGTAAATTCATACAGAAAAGTAATTCCAGAAAATCATGACAATATCCTTATCCATGTCAGGAAGAACTCAACACTAAAGCAGATGAATGAACCTAGGACTAGTTTCCAACTCTACAAATATTCATTGCAACAGGAGTACGTGTCCAAAATCACTACTTCACATAACAATAAAGTTAAATAAACTTCCCATCAACAAATACCATTTTATTTCAGAGCAGTGGTTGCTAGGCTTGGACTTAAAATGGATTTCTTCAACTGTGTAAAGACATTAACAATAGATCTAACATCAGCACTGTGTCACCATAGCCATCCTTAGCTTGGTCCATAAACTAAACTCCTATCAGTGCCTGTCAATCAAAACAAAAAGTAATTACAAACTCACTTGCTCAAGTAGACACAAGCTACAAAGGGCCAAATTACTTAACACCTTCCTCTCCCCTAGCCCCAACTACACTTCATTAAATTGTAGAAGACAATGAAATTAATCAAGATAATGAAAATCCAAGTACATGTAGTGCTAGCCAAGCAAGACCCCACATATTTACACGCCACATAGTGCCTAAGTATATAACACCACACTCTCTCCAAACCCAGGTAGATCCAGATACACTTCATCAAAGTGTAGAAGACAATTAAACTAATCATGAAGAGACTTCTTTCAAACACAATGCAAGTCACAGTTCACAGTGCTATGGAACATCATCTTCCAAGTGGCTTGATAGTTTTGATCAAGGATCTTAATCTACATGTGCATGCATGTGTGTATATGTCTATTCATCTATCTATCTATATATATATATATGAGAGAGAGAGAGAGATTCAAGGCAATCCTTAAAGTAGTTTAGGAGTAGCGATAACAAATTTGTGCTAATGGACGGACGGACATCGGGCGACAGATCAGCACCATTTTCATTTAGGACAAAACCGACATGATAAGGAGTCTTTTAGTGAAATCCCGATGTTGATATGTCCATTCTGGATCAGCAATATGGTTTTTAAGATGGCAGCCATACTGGATGTCAGAGTGGCCCCATTTTTATTTAGGACCAACAAGACATCACAAGAATTCTAGTGAAAAACACATGTTGATATGACCATCCATTCAGGAGTAGCAATATGGTTTTCAAGATGGCAGCCATTTGGATGTCAGAGTGGAATCATTTTCATTTAGGACCAACAAGACATCACAAGAATTCTAGTGAAAACCACGTTGATATGACCATCCATTCTGGCGGAGTAGCGATAACAAGATTTTTTATGATGGCTGCAATATTAGAGATTAGATCTGACCCATTTTCATTTAGGACAAACTAGACGTCACAAGAAGTCTTTTAGTGAAAACCCCGCGTCAATATAACTTTCTGTTCAGGTGGGGTAGCGATAAAAAGATTTTCAAGATGACTGCCATGATGGCCATATTGGACTTCAGATTGGCACCATATTTATTTAGGACCAAGTAGACATCATAAGAAGTCCTTTCTTTAAAAACCCCATGTTGATATGACCATCCATTTAGGAGGAGTAGCGACAAGATTTTCAAGATAGCTGCCATGGTGACCATACTGGACTCCAGATCAGCACCCTTTTCATTTAGGACTAACGAGACATCATAAGAAGTCTTTCAGTGAAAACCCCATGTTGATAGGACCATACATTCAGGAGTAATAGCAATAACAAAATTTCAAAGACGGCCGGCTACACTGGATGTCAGATGAGCTCATTTTCATTTAGGACCAAGCAGACATCATAAGAAGTCTTTCTGTGAAAACCCCATGTTGACATGACCATCCATTGAGTAGCGATAACAAGATTTTCAAGATGACTCCCATGTTGGATGTCAGATCAGCACCAATTTCATTTAGGACCAACCAAACATCACAAGAAGTCTTTTAGTAAAAACCCCATGTTGATATGACCATCCATTCAGGAGTAGTAGTGATAACAAGATTTTCAAGAGGGCCACTGTGGCAGCCATATTGGATGTCCAAGCCACACCATTTTCATCTAGGACCAACTAGATGTAAAGTTTCACGGCAATCCTCCATGTAGTTTAGAAGTAGTGATAACAAACTTGTGCTAACAGATGGACGGACAACAGACCATTTCATAAGCTCTTCTGGTCTATCTGTAGAGCTGAAAATTCTCCCCGCCATTTCCACATTTCTTAGAAAGGTTTTGTAACAATTTATTCTTACTAAATGAACTAGTTTCATTTTTTTAATTTTATTATTACTACAAAAATAATTCTGCATATGCGTTTGGTGCATGTAGTTGTGACGGAGAGGTTCATCATTATATTTAGTTCATGCATTGACTTTACAATTAGGATTCAAGTAAGTGTGACAAAGAAATAATTTTGTACATAATACTGATTCATTCAAAATACCCCCCCCCCCCTCTTGATCTAATTAAACACAAAAAGATTGTTATTTGGCAAATTAAGCCTCAGAAGTCCAATCATATTACAAATATCATTACGAGGACATGGATCCGAGGTCACACATTTATTTGAAACTCTCCTTATGAAAACTACTGCAAATGTAACAGCAATTGATCTAGTGTGTTTGTGAAACTCTATGTTCCATGAAATATGGTTACATTAGTCAAGCGGATTCAAGAACTCTAAAATGTGTCCTTTGGCTCAAAAAAGAATTCATACTGGATGATGGCCCAGTGTCACATGCACAAATCTAAACAATCTTTATGCCAGGATACCCACATTCAAAATTTGTGTATTTATTTAGTTCAAACCTTTTGGGGTTAGCCATTTTAAGTTTCTCCAATAACATAAACAATACTGAATTCACATTGGCATGAGAATGACAAATTCAAAATTTCCTTGAGTGAGTGAATTTCCCTGATATTATGTATCCCCTTCAGAAAATCCTTCAATTTTGATCATTTTCGACCAATTTGGAACTTTTTTCAATCATTATTTGGAAGTAAAAATCCCTGAAATCTGGAATTGCCCTTAGATTCTCATGCCTGTGAATGGCAATCCCTGAAATCAGGAATTCCCTTTATATTCTCATGCCTGTGAATGGCAATTAGCATCATTCTGCAAACTTTAAAGGTTTTAATAGCTAGATGCTACCACTCAAACTTCATCATCACTGTTCCAGACAGCAAGCCCCTGTTGAGCTTAAGAAGTTTAGTCAATTTTCCTATGACAAATTAACAAGACCATGATGTTTAGCTGCTTTGTCCAGTTTTCAGAAAATTGGTAGCCATCTGATTTAAGTCCAGCATCATTAGCAAATAACACCAGAGTCCTTTGAATGGACTGATGCTCTACTGTCGGAAAAGAATGTCCTGGAATTCAAGACAAGGCCATTTCTTCTTTTTAATTGCAGTGTTGAAACCATCTACGTTCTTCTCGAGCAACAAGATTTCCAAATTAGCCACTGTGGCAGACATATTGAATGAAAGATCAACAACATTTTCATTTAGGACAAGACAGACACTGTTAGAAGACTTGTGGTGAAAACATCCATGTTGATGACCATATATTCAGTAGAATTAGTGACTAAGACTTGTGGTGAAAACATCCATGTTGATGACCATATATTCAGTAGAATTAGTGACTAGATTTTCAACATGTTCATTGTGGCAACCATATTTGAGGTCAGATTGGCACCATTTCATTTAGGACCAACTACCGTAATGATTGCAAGTCTTGGGACACCCTTAATCATTTATAAAAGTAATTTTGTATGACCTATAAAAAGTTGGGCCATGAAGTTACAGCAATTTTTTTTATGTACTACAAGTCTTGGGACACCTAAAACATTTTCTTCTACTGATCAATCAGCATATTTAATCGATAGTAACCTCATGTAAAATAAACACCACTTTGTGGTGGTTAAGGTACTCTCATTATGAATTATTATATGAAAATGTTATAAATTATTATAATTTGTTTGAAAAGTCAATAAATATATTTAATTTTTGTCTTTTTTCATCAACCCCATACTTCAACAACAACAACCTGTATTTCTTCATATTCTAATATTTTACGCAAGTTATACCTGAACAGGTAATGAACTCGACAGGTGACCGTAAGTTTGTAAGTGGACATTAGATGACAATCATATACTAGAATAAACAACAAGAAAGTGTGCAAAGTTTTGTGAACACTTATTAGACTTACTTGTAGTGTTCCTTAACTGGATGTTCATTAACTGTGACCTATTACAAAACCTGTGATTTTCTCAACCTGGATATAAAGGTCTAGGAAATGTGTATTTGGTCGAGCTACTAAATAGTCTTTTTTTTATATACATATTTGAACTTTTCATTAAAAAAGAAACAAAAATACAAATGAAATATGAAGGCAATTTGCAATTTACCTGTATTTGCACATACAAGTGCAAATATGACGTTACATATGTGACTTGATGCTTATAATAAAGTTCAAACTTCAAATTTTATTTTTTATATAGGATTTGTGCACCTATTGTGTACAGTAATTAAAATACAGGCAAATTGCAAGTGGAGTGCATTATTCATTTGTTTTCTCAAGCAATTTAGCATTAAGGGATCTTGTATTGTAGAGACATGCTTTTGGTTTTTAATTTTAAAAAAAAAAAATTGTGGAGGAGGGTCTGGGGTCCTCCCTCAGTGGTGTCTCAAGGGGCAGTGCCCCTGATCCCAGGGTGCAAGGGAACAAAGGCCCCTGGCCAAAAATGCATTTCAGACTGAGAGCATACAAAACTGCTCCTGGTGGCCCTTATTATCATAATATTTTGCATAGTTGTTCATTCCACACACACACACACACAAAATTGAAAAATAACAAATTTACCAAACTTTTACCAATACTTGAGGAATTTCACAATGTTCATTGCCACATCAACTTGTTCTCCAATAATATTAGTGCTCAAGTTATTAGATGTGCATGTCAGTGTTCACACAATAATTCAGTCACAAAATTTTTTTTATTTTTGCAGCACTTATTACATATCACACTTTTCTCTTCCCATAACAGATATTTTTTTCTTTCTTTCATGGTAAAAGTTTGCAATTATATACATCAACTATATAAAAATATTCACCTAAATTCACTTGTCTTTTCCCCCATTGGACACAACCTGTTGATACTGATGTGCTAGTCTTGCACTTTTTTTGCATCCTTGGCAAATATTTCTTTTGCTTTGCTTTCTGTAACCATTGATTTTGTGGGCTCAATGTTCAATGTTTTCTTTCCATTCTTCCTTTTAAGTTCCTCCTGGTATTGTCTTCATACAGTTCACATATTCTAGTACTGGGATGCATCTGCCCTCTCATGTAAGAAATCATTCTTAAAATACTGTATTGCACTTTGTTGTGATGCCTTCAGACCATATTTGATGTTCTGTACCGAGTTGTAGGTCTCTGTTTATCCTCCCCGATTTGGAATCAATAATATCACTCATGACATTGAAGGACGACTCTACTTTTGAGCCATGAAAACAACTCGGTGAGGACATTACCATCTTTGATAGACAAGGGTATGCAGCAACAATATCAATTCCCCCCTAGTGATCTATGCATTGTCCCTCTTGAAATTTTGGAAGGGAATCAGTTTGGAATCTTCCAACTTCCAAATCATACTGGTCCAACTCCTCGTTTAACATGTTAGATGCTACTGTCGAGTTTGCAATAGTAGTTCAAATCTTTCTGGCAAAGATCGCAAAATGCTAGTCCTCTGGCATTGTTTTCTTACAAATTGACCAACTAGGTTCCCATCGACTTTGTGTTCAAGCCATTCCCATTTCCACACATTTTTCAAACCTTTATTAAAACTTTTTTGTGTCTGTGTCTCTATTGTTAATTTGAGACACCATGTTTAGCAAGCATGTTTATTTCCATCAGTTTCCGTTATGCAAAGATTCATTGGACTAGTAGAAACTTTCGACCCATCAGAATGATCTTTATAATGACTGTCTGTTAAATAACATACAGAACAAATAATATTACAAGGATTGTCTTTATATGGTTAAATTATAGCATAATGGTTCTCGACAGACTGTTATTTAAAAACCGGATCGGAGACGATATATAAAAAACGAAACCATATTGAGGAAAATCGGATTCAGGTCAGAAGAAAAGTTGAATTCCGCTATTAAATGCAAAAAAACATCATGGATTATAAAACTAAGCACTTTAAAGGTTAGCAAGATTTTCAAGATGGCTGCCATACTGGATGTCAAATCGGCTCAATTTTTATTTAGGACCAACCATTTGTCACAAGAAGTCTTTTGGTTAAAACCATATGTCAATAAGACCATCAATTCTGGAGGAGTGCCAATAACAAGATTTTCAAGATGGCCACTGTGGTGGCCATATTGGATATCTGAACAGCACCATTTTCATTTAGGACCAACTAGATATTGGGATGAATGTGTGTGTAAAGTTTCATGGCAATCCCCCAAGTGGTATAGGAAGAGTAATGATAACAAACTTGTGCTAATGGACGTATGGACGATGGACAACAGTCCATTCCACAAGTTCTTCTGGTCCATGACGAGTAGATTTAAAAATCATATTTCACTGAAATCTGTGGCAGTTACCTGTACCTTCAGTAACCACAGTAATTACAAGACCCGCAGACTTTGTGATACCTGTGTAAAAACTTCTAGCACACAGAACAACACAACAAATGTAGATTTATAGGCTTTTATTTTTTAAATTTTTTTAAAAAGTTGATGTTTATTACAGACCTTTTTCCTAATAATATGGCCCCACGAAGAAAACTTGTTCCGTATGAAAAGAATTGACTTTGTTATGAATTGTAAACCATGGAGACTAACTACTTAGGCTAGGAAGTCCATAGCAATAAACTCTTCTCAAAACAGCCACAACACAACAAAGTTTCCGACTGATACAGTTTTGATTCTCCATATGGAATGCAGAAATGTCCATAGTTTTTCATGTTTTGAAAAGCATGGGCCTAAACTCAATAGGTAACAGGTAAAATGGTAGGAATGAAAAACAGTTAATTCAGATATTCTAGAAAACAAAAAGAAAAATGTTAATCCTGCATGACTTGTATCATGATTCTATTTCATTAAAGAATATTCCATGAAAGTTAATGAATGGTGAAATCATCCAGATTTACAACTTTTTTAACTTTTTGGTGCATTATTTCTT
This sequence comes from Margaritifera margaritifera, assembly GCA_029931535.1. Taxonomy (NCBI): domain Eukaryota; kingdom Metazoa; phylum Mollusca; class Bivalvia; order Unionida; family Margaritiferidae; genus Margaritifera; species Margaritifera margaritifera. Next base: position 1,665,811 of record JAQPZY010001498.1, read on the forward strand.
GATAATGCAGATCATACAATTTTCACAAATATACCATTTTTTAAATTAATTTAGCAAGACATCATATTCACTAAAAATACCGCAAGAAGTGGATTGACACTAAATTTAGTCATAAAATGCAGAATGCTATAAATCAGGTCTATTTTATGATGCTATATTTTAATTATACTAAAGGTCCATATACAAAGATTCCCCTCTATTCCGTCTTTTTAGTATCAAATGAAGATGTTGAAGTAAAACCAGTCTTGCAAGACCATTACTCCAAAAGACCAGATTCCCAATGCATCAATTTACTGATTATATAGTGTTATGACCTGACAGAAGAGTCTGCCTGTCATCTGAGACCCTGAAGTTTTGGCAGAAGGGGTGGTCTTTCAAGACAGGTTCTACTGTAATTAACTTTTCATGATGTGCTAGTGTGCCATTACTAGAGTCATCCCCCATTTACCTTGATATTCATGAGGGAAAAAAAAAAGAAAAAGAGGCAAATGTTTAAAAAGAGACAAATTTTGTTTGAAAATACTAAAATGACCAGATCGACACAAGGTATCAAAGTTGCATGCAAAATAAATTCTAACACTATCTACCCAGTCTTGCTTGGTGCTTTTTATCCTCCCAAACCATTTTGTACTCCTAAAACCAATATATCTTATGTTTGGAAACTAATACAAATAGAAGTGCCATTCTGTTCCAAAACCTAATTATGACCTGCAATCCTCTAAAAGCATTATTCAATTAAGGTCTTTTGAAGAAGCATGGACTCCCTCCCTAATGTAAAACTGACATCAGTGTACTTTACATGTTCAGCAGATACACAATGCAGTCTACTTGACAAGTAAACGAACAATGAATTCTTTGCATGATTCAGGACAGTACGACACTTGAAAATTGTGAAATTATGAATTTCTCGAGATGAATAAGAACATAATTCTTGGAGAAATTCATCTATGTGAACCTTTTACAAAGCTAAAAGTATATATTAAAAGCAATAAAGCCTGGTGCAGCCTAGCCAGAAACAAGTCAACTTAGTTTCTATGTCGAACCAAATATTCACGAGTCCCTCAAAGGGTCAGACGCTTTTCAGTCCAAAAAGTATTTCCAGTAATTCAAGATCATACCATTTCATCTTTTCAACTGCAGAGTGTTGAAACTACCTTTGACATTCTCGAGCGACAAGATTTTTAAATTAGCCACTGTGGCAGCCTTGCTGGATGTAAGATCGGCATCATTTTCATTTAGGACAGTCTAGACACCATTGGAAGACTCTTGGTGAAAACCCCATGCTGATATGATCATTAATGCAGGTGAATTGTTGAAAAGATTTTCAATATGTTCATTGTGGCAGCCATATTTGAAGTCAGATCAACACCATTTTCAATCACGACTATTTAGGAGTAGCAATAATACGATTTTCAAGATACCTGCCATGGTGGCCAAACTGAATGTCCGATAGGTATCATTTTTATTTAGTATCAACTAGATAGCATCAGAATTCTGGTGAAAACATAACATTGAGATGGTTTTCCATCTAGGAGTAAAGACAAAATTTTAAAGATGGTGGCTGTGGTGGCCATATTTGATATCTGATCAGCACAATTTTTATTCAAGACAAACTAGACACCATAAGAAGTCTTCTGGTGAAAACCCTATGCTGATATGACTTTCCATTCAGAAGCAGCAGCAATAACAAGATTTTCAAGATCGCTGCTGTGGTGACCATATTGGATGTAAGATTGGCACAATTTTTAATGAGGACCAACTTGACGTCATAACATGTCTTGTAGTGAAAACCCCAGGTTGACATGACCACCCATACAGGTGGAGTAGAGACAAGATTTTCAAGACATCCACTGTGGTGGCCATAGTGGATGTCTGTGCAGAACCATTTTCATTCAGGACCAACTAGACATCATAAGTAGGCTTGTGGTGAAAATCCCATGTCATATGGTCATAGGTATAGCAACAAGATTTTCAAGATAGCTGCTGCCTGGGATGAATGTGCATGTAAAGTTTCATGGCAATCCTCCAAGCAGTTTAGGAACAGTAAACGATAACAAACTCGTGCTAATGGACGGATGGACATTAAAAATGACATATGATGGATCGTCCCAAAAGCTCTTCTGGTCTATGACCAGTAGAACTAAAAACAAAAAAAAAATCTTGCAAGTTAAACTATGTCTTTACTGTTAAGAGAATGTACAAGAATCTATACAACATGTTCAGCATTTCCTCATTAATCAGGTCTTGTTTATATTTTATTCCAACCCTACCCCCAAAATGTAATTACAAAGATGAGAATAGCAAAATTAAGCAAGAGTATTAAGATTTTTTTCTTTAAAATATATCCATTACTTCCACAGCCGACTAAAATGAATACAAAAACATTATGTGTAAATCAACATGATACAAAAGTCACAATTGTGATAGAGACTGATGAAATCCAATGAAAACTCCATTATATATACTGAATAACACACTTTAAGTGACCACATTAAAGCTAACAGAGATGTATTATGTACAAGAAGTGCACCATCATCTGGCACGCTGTAAAAACTTTACACTTGGATTTAAAACCCACCCACCCAGACTGCCAGTTCCCACTTGTTCACATATTTGTTCTCTATGGGCTAGCATCATTAGCTGGTGAGGCACTCCTGTCATGGCTGCGCTCACGGCTCCTTGCATTGCTCCTATCTCTACTTCTGTCACGACTCTGGTCACGGCTCCTGCTGCGGGATCGTGTATGAGACCTGTGGATTAAGAAAAGTGAACTTGTGTAGGTCCATGTCAGGAATATGGCACATTTGAGACTTTTCTGAAACTCCATGATATTTAACATATGGTTTGTGAAACCAATGGCATGAGCCATTATCAGCAAGTGTGATTTTGCTGATGATCCAAACCATACATTTTCCAAACCTTTTTGGAATCCCTCCCATCAACACCCCATAACCCCATCACTCCTGTGATAATAAAGATTGTTCTTTAACATGAATGTCATATGCAAAACATCTTAGGAATAGCATTTGTTAGGAATTGGTTCCTTTTGAGGTATGTCATCTTTACAGTCTCTAGCTACAAGAAACTGTGTAAGAAATAGGACTTAAAAGTCAGGAAACCGACTATACATAAAAAAATGAATTAAAACTTAACAAAAAAAAAGCAAACATATACCATCTTTTGACACAAGTGAAATTGTAAATTACTAAAACATCACAAAACATAAAATAGCAATTGACAATCAAATTTTTTTTAAAAACTTAAAATCAAAGTACAAATTTCTCATGATTTTTTATGTCAAAAACTTTCAGATACTGAACATTTGTCATGTGCCAATTGATTTAAGGAATAATATTTTCCCCCATGAACGTATCTAACATAATCTTAAAACAGAGTGAATACCTGCTGTTCTATTGGTTATTTCAAAGCTACTGTGCTTTCCCTTTTTCTGGAGCACTGGGCAATCTGTATCAATTACTAATCCCAACTGTAAACCCTAGCATATTTCTGAAGGCTGGATGTCTGTACTGGCTCTGTAGTTTCCTGGAGTTGCATGTAATTTTAGTCCTTTCACCCTCTTAATGAAACAATTTCATCAGATAATTCAAGAAACCCGTTTAAATGGTTTTGATCGCCTACTTGAACAACACAAATCATCTGGAGATGACATATCCCCTGGTCCCCCACTTATGTAAAGACTCGGACTGAAAGTACCCCATGGTCCAGTACTCTTCATTTATACAACATTTGTACTACACTTTGTTTCCATTGAAAAATAAAAATATTGAATGCTGAAAATTCTAAGTATCAAAAGGCACCTCTATGCAACTTGCTTGACATGTGTACCATGTATGATTGAAAAACCTTGAACAACTTGAGTTATAGTCCTGAAATGAAAATGTTTTGCCGGGGACACAAAAGTGTGGTTAATGGATGGTTGGATGTCCAGACAGACAGACAGACAAAAACATTAAAAATATTGAAACTAAAGAATTATGAATAGCAATAGGGACATCTGAACCACTAGTCAAATACGTGTACCAAGATTCAAAGACATATCTTGAACAGTCTGAGAGTTATGCTCTGAAAATGACGTTTATGGACAGGCAGACACATTATGGACTGACTGACAGACAACACTATATCCGCAATGAAAAAGAGTTAAGCTAAGTGCTGAATCCATAAAGTACAATTTGTACGTCATTTAACTGAGCAGTTTGCAGAAAATTGTTCTACAGAATATGTGAACTGACATGTATGCTGTGTGTTACTTGAATATGTCAACTAAGTGGGATATAAATACAACAAACAGTTTCCTTTTTCACGAGGTAATCTTTATTATGATACAGAAAAGTACTACATTCATAAAATTCAATAATAATTTATCTTCAATTTGTTTTAAACAACCAATTATAGCTCCACAAGAATGACATGTCTGACCTTTCAAAGGGACAAGATCAGGGTCTAGACAACACGTACCCTGCTGGCAGGGTCTGGAGAAGTTATCTGGAGTGCACCCAGCATGCACCATACATAAATACCACTATTTCTCCAGTGGACTCAACCCTATCTATTCTTATGAAAGGTCAAGTGGACAGGTCTATCTTGTCGATCTACACCATTCATTACATTATGTCTGATCCCATCACAACAGCATACATCATACAAACCAGTATATGGTACAAAGATAAAATGATTCCTGTCATAATACATGCATTACACTATTTCCATATTCATCTTTGAACTTTCCATCTTATTTCGTCAGATAAAAATGAAGGAATGTTTTTTTTTATTGACTTGTAAACAAGAAAACCACAAACAGCAAGCAGTGCTGCCAGATTGCAAAGCAGTCTGGGAAACGAGTGTAACACAAAACTTAATTCAACTCCTTGCAGCATAACATGCCAGCCAAATTGACCTACTTTGGTCTGAACAGGATTTGATTCTCATAATGCATCTTCATAACAAGTTACAGGACTCTGGGCAACGGAAAACCATCACACATGCAGACATCAAATCAGGCAATTGGGGAAAAAGCTGACAACTGAAACAACAGTCCAAATCCCTTTTTAAATAGAAGACTAGCAAAAGTTTTCATGACCAAAAAAGCTGCAATCAGACAAATAGCTGAAATTTGTCAAGTCTGTAAATACCAGTTGAGCAAAAAATATAGGTCACTGTGACTTAATCGTCTGAATAGTGTAGTACTCCCAATGGCATATCTACATATCAAGTAACATGGCTGTGGGCAAAGTTAACAGCAAAGCTGAGCAAAAAGAAACTCAAACCCAATTGCTGATGCAGGTAAGATGTACAGACTGATGCACAGACATCATCAACCCTTCGCCTGGCACTGCTTTGCTATTTGGCCAAAAAGAACCCAAGACTTCATAAACAATCCACTTATAAGCATTTCAGAATCAAAATTTGTGCTCAAGGCATTTCGTGACCACGGGGTCGAATCTCAGTCCATCCAGTCCATCTGATGTTATGGAGCTGAAATGGAAAATGCGTCTCAAACTCAAAGTTTTAAGATAAGGAGAAGTAAACACTCTACTAATATACACATATATTACATTGTATTTTTTATAAACAGATGAATTTCAGTTATAAGACTAAACAAGGTGTCTAGTTGTAAACATGAATCCCCTTGACGACTACAGCAAATTTGGAGTAGCTGACAATATACAGACTGGTATGAAGGACTGATGCAGAAGCAATTATGGCAGCTAAGAGCGAGACATGCCATGACAGCCGATTCAGCCTAGGATTCGAATGTGTTATCCACTGGATGCAAGTCAAAACAAATGATTAGGCCACCCTGTGCAGGAAGGAAAGATTACTGCAATATACTACTCTTTAAGAGGCATAACAAATCAAAGTTTCATCAGTGTAGGGTCAAAACAAAGTTTGATTAGCCTAGACTAAATGGGGTTAAAGATATAGAGGATGCAGCAATACAATAGTCCCTAGTGGGCCTGATATCACTAACCTGGCAATAACCGGAGTTGACCATTTCACTAAGCAGGCTTATGTAGTATTGTAAGAACACAATCTATGTAAACCATCTCCCAGACTTGATATCATGTTGATTTTACCTATTTTCCTATACCCTGATAAAAAATCTTTCTAAAGATAAAGGCATAATCAATTTGCACAGCCTCTTGCTCATATTTGAAGTCATCCAAGATTTTGATGATATAAACTCATTTACCAAGTTTTATAGAAACTGGATGAGAACTATAGTCTCTAGATCTATAGAGGTAACAAACTTGGCCAATCAGATGCAAGGAATCTCATTAATATGCACAGATATCACTTATTATAGATCTTGTCTATGACAATGACAATACAAGCTTAAGGTGGAGCAAAATCAGAATGGAATTTGGTCTCCAGAGTGATATCAAGCTTAGCCAATCAAATACATTATTACCTCATTAATATGCAAGATCTTGCTCATAATCAAACTCATCCAACATCCTGATAATATAAGACTATTTAAAAAGTTTGTTCAAAATCTGATAAGAAATTGAGCTGCTAGATTGTTGACAAACTCGGCCATTCAGATGCAAGGTCAAATCTTTAATATGCATGAATTTCACTCATAATCATACTCAAGATCTTGATGACAAGGGCCTATTTATCAAGTTTCATCAAAATCCTATTAAAATGTACAGTGTCTAAAGTAGTAACAAAAATCTTTGTATCAGATGCAAGATCACCTCACAAGTATGCATAGGTCTCGCTCATAAAACTCATCCAACATCTCGACAATATTAGCCTATTTAACAAGTTGGATTAAAATCCCTCAGAAATAGTCTCGTGTGGTTAGAAGCTCAGCCAATCATAAGCAAGATCACCTCATTAATGTGTAGATTTTGTTGATTCTGCTCATAATAAACACATTACAAGTCTTTATGATATTTACTAAGTTTGATAAAAATATGATCAGAAATGGAGTCACTAAAGTGTCGAGAATCTCCACATGCAAGATGCAAAATCACCTCATTAATATGCATGTATCTTGCTAATAATTGTACTTATCCAAGATCTTAATGATTTACCGAGTTTGCTCACAATTTTAGAAATACAGTCTATAGTGTTAACAAGCTCACCCAATTAACATGCATGGATCCTGTGCATCATTGAATTCATACGAGACCTTAATCATATAAGCTATATTTGAAGTTTGATAAACCCTTCAATATAGCTTCCAGAGTGAAAACAAACTCAGCTATCAGATGCAAGATCACCTCATAAATATGCATGGATCCCACTTACAAATGAAACTGTCCAAGATCTTGATGATATGTAGGCATAGTCTATTCAAAATTGGATCCAAAACACAACTTTCAGAGTAGTAACAAGCTCAGCCAATCACATGCAAGTTCACCTCATTAATATGCATGGACCTTGCTCATCGTCGAACTAGTCCAAGATCTTAAAGATACAAGCCCACATTCCAAGTTTGATCAAAATCATGAGACTTCCAGGGTGGTAATAATCTCAGCCAATCCGATGCAAGATCACTTCATTAATATGCATGAATCTCACTTGTTACTGAAATTGTCCAAGATCTTAATGATATAAGCAAATACTTCTTGCTTTATCAAAATTAGATCATAAAAATATGGCTTCCTAAGCAGTAAGAAGTTCAAACAATCACATGCAAGACTGTATCATTAAAATATGCATACATCTTGCTCATTATCGAACTTGTCCAAGATATTGATGATAAAAAGCATCTATTCCAAGTTTGATCAAAATAAGATCAGAAATACAGCCTCCACAGCGGTAACAAGCTCAGCTTATCTGATGCACAATCACCTCATTAATATGCATGGAGCTCGCTCTTTACTGAACCCATCTAAGATATTTTGACAATTCAAACCTGTATTTGAAGTCTGATACAAGTTGGATCAAAAATATGGCTTCCAGAGTGGAAACAATCTCAGCCAATCAAATGCAAGATCACCTCATTTGTTTCCGTGAATCTTGCTCATTGCCGAACTCATTCAAGATGTTAATGATATAAGCATATATTCTAAGTTTGATCAAAATCGAATCAGAAATGCGGCATCCAGAGTGATAAAGGCATATATTCCAAGTTTTATCAAAATCAGATCAGAAACATGGCCTCTAGAGTGGTAACAGGCTCAGCCAATCAGATGATAAATCACCTCATTAGTATGCGTTGATCTCTCATTTTTTAACTCTTCCAAGACTTTAATAATATTATCATATATTCTAAATTCAGTCAGATTTCGATCCCAAATGTGGCTCCCAGAGTGGTAACAAGCTCAGCAAATCTGATGCAAAATTACATCATTAATATGAGTAGATCTTCCACTTTATCAAACCCATCCAAGATCTTGACAATATCAAACCTGTTCAAAATGTTGATGATACTAGCCTATATATTCCAAGTCTGATAAAAACTGGATCAGAAATGTGTCCTCCAGAGTGATAACAAGCTCAACCAATCAGATGCAAGGTTACCTTACTGGTATGTGTGAATCTCTCATTAATCAAACTTGTCGAAGATCTTAATGATATACACATATATTTCTAGTTTGATCAAAACTGGATCAGAAATATGGCCACCAGATTGGAAATAAGGTTAACCAATGAAATGCAAGAGTACCGCATTAATTTGCATAGATCTTGCTCATTATCGAACTCGCCAAGATTTTGACAACATGAACGCATATTCCAAGCATGACTGAAATAGAATCCGAAATATGGACTCCAAAGTTCACAAGCAATTGTTGACGAAGGACGATGCACAACAGACACAGGGCTATTATCATAAGCTCTCTCGACTTTACACTGAGGTGAACCAACAAAATGGGAAGAAGAAAAAATAAAAAAATATGTCCTAGTTGACCCTACGGCCCATATTGTAAAAAGTTCATTAAAATATAGAGATTTCAAAAACTGTAACTAAACTGTGCCCTAGATACTGACCCCATGGCCCCACCCAGAGATTTAACCCAGGGGTAGAAGTAGTAAAATTTAGAAGGTCAGTGTGTGATGATGTTCTATTCCAAACATAAAGTGAACTGATTAGGAAAATACAAGTGAAGAAACTGTAACCAATGTACCAAGAGAAGGAGAGTACATGATATTATATTCCAAATATGATGTGAACTGCACAAGGGGCTACTGAGATACAAATGCTGGAAAAAAACTGTAACCAAAGCTGTCCACAAACACACTTACATACAGACAACCCAAAAGTTGTATGCCCCCTCCCCCCAATCTCGGATATAAAAATATATTAAAGGTGTAAGAAATGAATAGCTGATAATATCCAAGTCACTCAAGTGTGCATATTTTTGGTATAGTTTACTCTTGCAGAGATGCATCCAAGTGCCAATTTTCAGAGGTGTGGGTGAAATGGGGTCAAAGATATTGATGGTGTAATGAACAAATGTTTAACAACGATAACAAAGGCAAATTTTGATAAGCCATCTGGCACATGTGTAGTAAATACATAGTCCAAGGAAAAAAAGAAGAAAAAAGAGGAAGATATTCCGTATCTTGGCTATGACTAAAGAATCAGACTGGGATCATGTTCTTTTCAATTCTGACCTTCCAATTAGTATTGGAGGGAATAATTAGATTCAACTGTAGACTAGGAGTTCTGGGAAAGCAAAGCAATGCAATAGTAGCATATACTGTATTACTGCTTTTAAAACACAAACAAATGAATGGGCAAAATGTTACATCCCCTCTCAACTTTGTTAGTGAGTGGACAAAAAAAGATGGAAAGTAACCGAGATGAATGTGGAGAGTTTATATTATGATGCATGTTCTTGTCATCTATTAATGTTGATTAAAAAGGCAAACATCCAACCTCATTGAGGTATCAATGATGTAAATCTTTGTACCAAGTGAGTTGATCTAAATTCATGCAGGCTGTCTAAAGTTACAGAGTAGAATAAAACAATGGAATTATTGGCATTAACACAGACATAAAAAATGAGAACAAAAGCAACATTAAATGTGATCTCCACAGAAAAAATAGACAGAATGTACAAAGGATCATAGTGCAGCAACCCCCGGTACTGCTGGGGGGAGGGGGCCAAAATTCACATCAAACAATTAAGTTTTGCAGCGGCGGGGGTGGGGCAGCCAGAATTTCTTACTACACTACAGCAATGAAAACTCTTTCTTTTTTTACACCAACACAAATTGTATGGAATGGTATGTTTTGTCTGCTCCATGGGTGCATTATCCAAAATCTAACATAGTCACTGGGGCAAGAATTAGATTGGTGATTGTTAAACTGTGGACCAAAAAGTTAAAAATACAGAAAAATTTGAACAACTGCTTTAATGGCTTGAAAATTTAATCAGGCCATCTACATACACCACTCTCTCATTTTATCATGCCCAGATAACTCGCAAACCCGCTTTTGACATGGGGGCAAGTGTGGATCCAAATTTTTCTTGCAGAAAATACCCCCAAAATAGGTCCCTATTTGCTGAACACGAATAAAATCATGATCAAAATTGGTAAATGAAACCTTGATATATGTCTCGTTTTATCTTCGAAAATGGCAGTTAGTGCCCAGAATTTTGTGATCAACACCATAAAATTCTCAACCTTTTTGTTATATTTTCTTGTTAACAAAATGATTATCAATACACTGTAATTAACATTATACAAAAAACTATCAATCAATGAAAATCTTGGTAATGCCTACTGGTGGCAACACATCGTTTCTTGAAATGAGTGTCCATCTTTTTAAAACAAAATAATTGTGTAGTTCTGAATTAACAATAACACTAGAATGTATCCACATTCACATGCAAAAAGCAGTGACATTATACACAAGGTTTTTGCTGGTACACATGTGTACTGAAACGTCTTGGAGTAATGTTTTTACTGATTGGTTATCTTGAACATAATGGTAATTTATACAGAAAAGCCCAGTTCATTAGAAAAAAAAAGCTATGTATTAACAATTATTCCCAACGAGATTATAAAACGAGTCTTCAACCATTTACCCCCCAACAGCATCCAATTTCTCTCTTCTCACTGCTGACGTCCATCCATTTCTGAATTTTTCAGAGGCACCTTGCTTATGCTGCAGTGTATGTTTTTGGACCCAATTGTACACGAGTTTGGTGTATGCATACAAATATGCGCCTGTCTATCTCGAGGGGTTGTTGCTTAATCATGCGAACAATGTATTCATCCCAAAAAGATTGTACAAAATAAGTATAAAAAAAATTGAAGAGTACCGTGAATGGCACTTAATATGCCTGCTCCATGTTTAATAGTCCTCCATGTAGATAACTGAAATGTTGGTGCAAACACTACTTTTCTCCTTTCAGTCAGTGACTTTGATCTTTGATCTTTTGAACCCAAATTACATGGGCTTTTTCCTTACCCAAAGTACAAGTCATCCACAAAGTTTGGTCCAGTTTGTGATGTAGAACTAATGTTATTGTGCAGCAACCATTTTTCTTCTTTCAGTCACAATGAAATTGGCCTTTGACCTTTTGACCTCAAAATCAATAGCTTTCTTCCTTACCCAAAGTGCAAGCCACACACAAAGTTTGGTAAACGGAGATGGAGAAATAAAGTTATTGTGCAGAAACCATTTTTATTCTTGCAATCAGTTAAAATGACCTTTGACCTTTCAAGTTGAATTCACTAGAATTCTTCCTTATCCAAGTCCAAGCCATCTACAAAGTTGGTTAAGTGTAGATGGAGAACTTCAGTTACTATGCAGAAACAATTTTTCTTATTTCAGTGACTCTGACCTCCTGATGCCAAAATCGATAGTGTTCTTCCTTAACCCAAGTGCAATGTATGTATATAGTAGTGCTTTACAGCACCTCAGCTGAAAAGTGGCAATGTAGTGCCAACAAAATGTTATGTTCCAAAAATAACCAAAGTGCAAGCCATCCACAAAGTTTTGTAACTGTTGATGGTGGAGAACAAGTTATTGAGCTGAAACCATTTTTCTTCTAAATTGGTGAGACAGACAGACATCAGCATAACATAATACACTCCACATTATAGCAGGCATATAAAAATTGCTATAATGGCCTGGAAATCTAATCTGGCCATCTACATATGAAAAGAAACAGACAATGTATTCGTCTACCTCAAATGGTTTTTGCTTAATTGAGTTAACAAGGTTTCCATAAAATAGTCTGTGTCTCAAATAGTTAAAAAAATGTCTATTAAAAAAAGCAAAAATCTAATCTTGTTAGCTACAAATTAATACAAATATGCCAGCAATTTCTTATTAGTATATGTTGGCTGGTTTTTGCTTCTCGGGACAGATGGACATACAGATGTATGTATATATATGGATGTACATGACCAAATTAAGATGACCTGCTGCAAGCAACTGGGGTATAAAAATAGGTAACTTTGACCTACATGCACTTCAAAGTTGTCAAAACTGGTCCTTAAAATGAATACGCTTACAGAGGCCAATGTCGCTGGCGCATGGCCTATAGAATTTGCTAGCACTGCATTGTAAATAGATCATACCAATACCCTTGTTTCAGGACCATGTGTTGCACATGCACTTTCATAGATGATTGCTATGCACACCTAATGGCATGCACTGTACCTGTTTACATTCCAAAATGGAATTGTCAAGTCAGTTTGTTAACATTCTTTTATGTGTGGACCCATAATTTGACTCTTGCTGCCACAACATCAACACCATCAGAAAATTAATACCAATGTCTTACCTATGCTTTAATGGATAGACAAAAACATTTAATAAATTTTAAAACACCAGAGGATAATATTTATATTATGGATTGACATCCTACCTATAGCCAGGTCTTGAGGAGTGTGTTCTGGATCGGCTCCTGCTACGAGACAAACTCCTGTTGTACGATCGCGACCCTGAGCGGGATCTTGACCTGGGGAATATAATGAACATTTTATACGTGGAACTGGATCCTCTTCCTGCCCATCAGCTTTTGGCAACAACATTTGTTCACCACCCTGCAACTTTTCCGTGGTCAGACTCGCATTCAACCACAACCAGAAGGTTTAGTCAATTTTGACAGGTTTTCTCTGCATAATACTCGTTGTATAACAGTAACAATTTAATTAGTAAAAGTGACTTTTCTCTATGCATACATTTCTCTTTCCAAAGGCAAAAATGGGCTGGCAATGCATTCATCAATACTTGTGTTCTGAAAAAAAAGCTGAAGCAGTATTTGCTACCCTTAATTGGCCCAGACTTGCATTTTCATATACCAGAACTTTCACCTGTACCATAATTACAGTACAATTACATTTGTACTCGCTTTAGGTGGTCAAGTGTTTCTGACAGTAAATAAATGAAATTTTAAAAGAATACAGTCAAGCATAAGCATTGTAATATCAGAATACTGGGCATTTTACCTGAAAGTGTTTGCTGAAATGAGACAGCTCACCTGCATCATGTTTGGTTCCACATAAAAGCACCAAGTCACTCATGCATGAAAAAGGGATCATTCTCAAGCAATTCTCCAGCTGGGTAGAAATAGAAGGGCACTCACCTCCCTCCCCATTTCCCCCACCCCAGTGCTTTCTCCTCTGTCCTTTTTACCCCCAAAAAACCACCACCACCCATTCTGTCGATCCGAGAGCCCTCCATTCTGCCTATTTGCAGATCTAATGTCATCTTAGAACCGTGTTGTTTTTCTTTTTAATTCACATCTTATGTTGCTTTAATATAGGACTTTGTATTTCATTTTTTCTTCCTAATTGTTTAAGTTCAATATTTCTTCATCAGACATTAAGTTTTAATTATTGAACAAAGCTAGATTTGTGTTTGTAAAACACTGCTGACCAAAAGTTCTAATTCCACAAATAGCATGAAAATAAAATCATGAGATCTACATATGCATAAAGACATGCATACCAAATTTCATTTGTCTTTCTCAAGCTATTTTTGCCTAATGATGCTAACAGGGTTTTTGTCACAGAAGTCCAAAAAACAAATTAACATGCAAAAAACCACCCACAAAAAACTGCTATAATGACCTGAAAATCCACGTCAGGGCATCTATATATCAATACAAAAATGCCTACCAAACATCACGTTTGGTTTTTGCTTTATTGCCCCAACAAGGTTTTTTTGTCACCAAAAATCCAAGTCCAAAAAGCTCATAGATGTTAAAAATTGCTGTAATGGCCTGAAAATCTAATATGGTCATCTACATATGGATACTAATATGCCCCAAATTTCATTGGTTGATGTTAAAGTGGGGTTTTTTGTGTGTACATTCTTGCTAATAGGCTTCTCTGGATGGATGGACTTGTGTATGGACAGATGAACATGACAAAATCGATATGACCCGCTGCAAGGAGTGGAGGCATAAGAATGCCTATATGATCCCAAAAATGTGCCACAATCATAAAAGGTGCAAGTCTTACCTCTCCTCTTTGAAAAGCAGTTAAGACACTTGAGAATGATGCAAATAATTTGTACCCAAGTTTCAAGCAAGGCATGTAACATGAAGTTTTTTTAACTAGCTTACTATAATTTCCATCACTATATTAATTTACTTTTGTCGTTTTACGAAAAAATGACATTTTTATTGGAAGTCAATTTCATGGATTGGATAGGGTCCCTATGTTTCAACAAAATGATCATTGCTAGTAGCCTTTAAATGTATGGTTTGTAGTAGCCATAGAATTCACAAATATTGTACTTCACAAAATATACCGATTTCACAGCAGTTCTGACTCCACTGCTTGCAACAGGGGCACTTTGATTTGGTCATGTCCAGCCCTGTCCATCCCAAGAAGTTTGTTACAAGTTTGCACTAAAAACACTCAATGCTGATAAATAAAATTTGTAGGCGTATTTGTATCCATATGAAAATGATCTGATTAGAGTTTCAGGCCATTACAGCAATTTTCACAATTTAAAAAAAACACATTTTTGACATTTTTCGTTTTTTTTTTTTTTTTTACCATATCCTTGTGAACACAATTAAAGTATCCAAGTAATGAGAATACTAACGGCTAAGAGGGTTAGGAAAATATGGTTCATTAAACAGGATCAAAGGGATGAACATAAATTGTGAAATACTGAGTCATGTTGATTTTCATCATAAGTAAATACCACTATCCCTCTAAGAACATCAAATCTGAATTTTAAATGTCTGTCTTTTCTTCCCAATATCTCTTAACAAAGAACTAATTATAAAATTAATTGTAAAAAATGTTAATAAGAAATATTTCAGCAATTACCTCTCATGAGAATTTTTTGTAAAATGATTCTACATAGGTGTCAAACAATATCATCGAAGGTAATCACTGAATATAATCATTTCCTTTTAGAATTAAAATTATATTAGTCCCTTTACATATCTAGACTTGCTTTTTCAAGGCCAACAGAGCTAAATATAGAAAAGAATCTATTATTAGAAATAGAAACTATTTGAGATAATGGGGGGGGGGGGGGGGGGTAGACAGCAAGCCGAAAACAACTTGAGATAGGCAAATTAAATCTGGTTTGCATATTTGACTTTGTACATACCATATATACTCACTTATAAGTTTATAAGTTGAAGTTTTCATTGAAAATTCAATTCAATCAGAGTAGGGGTCAACTTATAAGCGCAACATACTATTTATTTTTTTCATATAAATCCTGGGGTAATGTTGGGAACTTGAGATGTTTACAGTACATAAAAATACTGTCAATTCAATTAGTTTTACGTTTTCATGCCACTATTCCCATTCTGAAATACATATATGGTATGCAGTTTTTATCCATTTCATGACTGTATTCATTACACAATATTTGTATCTACAGTTATTTGGATTTTAATAATTTGAAAATATTACAAGTAAATTAAATACGACCTACTGCAAAGGGAAGTATCCATCAATGTTGTTTACCATGGGTGTTCATTAGCAAGCATATTGCTTCCATTTCGTGCAAGTCCGAACCACCTGAACTTGCATTAATATTTGTGTTTTGCTGTATAAACACTGTGTTTGATGCAACAAAAGTTTTGATTTATCTATCCATCTATCTATCCAGTTTGGCTTCTTTATTTTTCCAGAGTGCAACTCTGACTCACTGACGACAAGTCATCCCTTCAGACAAATCTGACTTGCAAAATACAACCCGAATTATTGGAGGCTCTAAGAGAAATTGGCTTTTTGCAGCCCTAAAAAACAAAACAAAAAAAAAAACGGGGGGGGGGGGGGGGGGGGGGCCCCCCAACTTATAGTCCAATCGACTTGTAATTGAGTACATACGGTAGATGGCCTGATTAGATTCTAATACTATAGCCATTTTCAATATTTTTTTAAAAAAAGTTTTTAATTTTGGGGTCTGCAGTGTTTCACAAACCAAAATTGTGTTGCACCAAGTTTTTAATGGAGACCTAAAATATACTGATAGTTAAGCATTAGCTTTTCTGCACCTGGAACTGATGCGCTGAAATTGGCAAATCTGAATCTGATGTGTGTGCGACATGCTCCCAATTTTATTTAAATCTGATGACCTTAAATTACTTAATGTCTACAAAGCATGTAAAGTAATCTAACACACAGTACTTCCGGCTCTGGAAAAAATAATGCCATATCATGAGCTCATTTTACAAGTAAAGTACTATTTTCCACTTCAAAAGCAACAATGTACAATAGACCCTGAAGAAAACATTCTTTTATGTTTAAAACAAGAGTTTCTTGAATAGCACATTATAAGCCCCCACACTGTGTTTAAGGGTCCTTTATGCTGACACTAGGGCATGATTGACCCGGAAGATTATTGAATGGGTTTCAATGACCCAGACTTTTGGTCCAGGTGTGTGGTCTTGAATTAAACTTACTGTGCAGAAACAATTGTTTGCTTATTAGATGTGCCATGACTCTGATCTATGACCTTTAGACCACAGAATATATAGGCTTCTTTATTATGCCAAGTGCAAGCTATCCACAATGTCTGGTCAAGGAGCTTACTCTAGGAATAAAAGCTATTGTGCACGATGCATTTTTCTTTGAACTACAATGACCATGACTTTGACCTTTTAACCCCAAAATCAACAGGCCTATTCATACCACAAGTTTAAGCATAACAAATATTCATCAAGGTACATGGTCTGTAACTCAAGTTATTATGTAAAAAAACATTTTTCTTCTTTCGGTTACAGTGACCTACGTTTCTGACCTTTTGATCCCAAAATCAGTAAGCTTTTTCTTACCCAATGTATACATGTTTCGAAAAATATTAGTGAAGGTACATGGTTGAAAATTAAAATTTGTGTTAAAACCATTTTTTTCTTTCAATCTGTGACCTTGCCCTTTGACCTTTTGACCCCAATATCAATAGATTTCTTCCGTACCTCAAGTGCAAGATCTCCACAAAGCCTGCTCCAAGCCCAAGTTTCACTAAATTTCTCAAAAGTTTTCCTCAAATTTAAATTTTGCATGATCTTGCTTATCTTACTTCTGATAATACTGGGATTTATGTGAAAGGTAGTTATAACACAAAGGATTAAAAGTAAATCATTAGTTTTAAAATTGTACAACTGGGAGTCCACAAATTCTTGAAAAACAAGCAGAGGTATTCCTCCATTTTTCCTCCAAGATGAATTTTTTCTTCTTCAGCAGTATGCAGGACATTATGACTGTATTTTAATCCTTGAAGGCCTCCCAATTTTCTGTGGAAAAACCCCCATCCTCAGTAAGAAAGATATTGAAAGATCTCAATTTGAGGAAGAAAATTTGAAATGTTTGGTGAAACCAGCGTTTGGTTTGTGATGTACAAATAATGTTATGATGCAGAAACCATTTTTCTTCTTTTGGTTCAGGTGACCTTTGACCTTTTGACCACAAAATCAATATGGTTGTTCCTTTACCCCCACCCAGTACAAGCCTTCACAAAGTCTGGCCCGTTATTGTGTGGATTCCATTGTTCTTCTTTCAGTCACAGTTACCTTGACCTTTGGATTCCTTAATTGATATGCTTCTTCCTTGTCCCATGTGCAAAGCATCAACAAAGTTTAGTAGCTGTAGATGGTGGAGAAGTAAAGTTATTGGGTGAAAACAAAACTGGTAACAAACGAATGGATGGACAGACAACATCTTAACATAATACACTACACCTTATGGCAGGTGTATAAAAAAACCTACTTTGAACCACAAAGACATGCGCAGGGCTTCTGTTCATCAAGTAAAGCAAAAGAGTTTGAAATCAATTTTTTTAATGCTCCTTGATAAATGTATCCGAATTTTAGGTACCAATCATCAACTGTGAACTGACCTTCAGAACTGCCAAATTAGTACATTTTCTGTCTCTAAATCCTTTTTAATAACACATTTAATACTCGTCTATGACATGAGCTCATAATGAGGCTGGGAGGGTAAATATTCAGAAAACACTACAAAATAAGAAATACTTGAGTAGGAACATGAAAGCAAATGTAAACACTTACACATTATGCTGCTCATAATCTTAAAATTGATGATAAGTTGAGATCATTCGTCGAAGAGGATCAAGAAAGGTGCAGATTTAAAGAGGTGTCTCGGCTGACTCAAAAATTCTAGAAGGGATGATGTAGTGAGTAGATCTGTCTGAGATCTGTAGGAGGGACGATTCAACAAAATTCAAGGAGGTCAATTTTGTTAGCATGTGGGCGGTTCTCAATAGAATCGCTTGGTGGTGTGCTGTTCGGTTGAAATCAAAATCAGGGTGGATGAATCTGTGACGAGGAATTGAAATCTGATCCACCTGAAGGGAGCGTGAACAGGCAGGCATGTCTCAGACAAGTGGGTGACGAATATCTCAACACTCATCACTGACAATGAGAAGTCTCAATGTCAGAGCGGGCTGATTCTACTGCATCAAGTGTATTTGGCCAAGACGTAACCTCTCAACTTTTTTTGCGGTGCGTGGGTGACATGATGCTGATGAAATCTAACTCTGATCTATGTTGATCAAATTCAGTGCAGCTGCCCTAGAGCAAACCTCTGCAAGCATTCAGGAAGTGTACAGTTTAATACAGAAGATACAATAAGCACATAAAAAGGGGTCAGATGTATACTGGTCTTGAAACCAAAAGGACTTTTCAATTTGTAAGTCCTTTTGCTTTCTGACCATTTAAGAAAAGTTTATGAAAACTTGAACAGCATCCAGAATTTTTTTTAAAGACATGACAACATAACAAGTTTTGATCACATTAACTTTAATTTAAAAGGCCTTATTACTTCAGATTGATAAAGCTTGTTTTCAAACTGTTTTTGCATTTATATTATTATCCCAATTTTGACCTTCAAATTTCCTTTTAGTTATCTAATCACGGATTTTTTTTATAAGTTTGATTTTTGAGCTGAAATGAATTATAACATTTTCTAATATGGCAGATGTTTTATGTACAAATCATAAAATTATTTTAGAATCTGACAGATTCTGGATTCCAGAAAATATAAACATTGGTTCAATAGTTACTTTCTCTCTGTTCACTGCCTCTGTGAATTTTCTCGGTAGTTAATATTTGTAGAACAAGCAAGTATAATATGTCATATTCTTGATTTAGGAATCTAGAAATTCCTTAAACTAGTACCAAATTCAAGACAAGGGCATTTGCAACTAACTTTATATAACTTAACATGAATTGAAATAAGAGAACCTACATTCCTCAAGTATGTTTTTAAGACCAAATACACTTTGTTAGCATCTATAAATGATTACTCTTCGTGTTACACTGTGATCTGTTTGTGCTATGTGATCTGCCATGTCAAAATCTATATCATTTTTAAATTAATTTTTAAAATTATGACAACATGTACCAGCTTCCAGGACTCTCTAAATATTAAAAACATGTTATTTCAAATCCATAATTACAAGGACATATGAACACATTTTGATATAAGACAAAAAAAAAAAAAGAAAAAGAAACAAAGAAAAGAAAATGTCCTCTGACCCAACTCACTAATTTAACAAGAGTATTGTGAATGGCACATTATACGCCTCCCCATGTTCAACAGTCCTATAGGTAAATGAATTTTTTTTGCAGAAAAATATTTTCTTCTTTCAGTCATGGTAACCTTCAACTTTAACCCTTTTACTACAAAACTGACAGACTTCTTCCTTACCCTATGTTCGAGCAATCCACAAAGTTAGGTCCAGGTCTGTGATGTAGCAATGTTATTGTGCAGCAACCCTTTTTCTCCATTCTGTCACAGTGACATTGACCTTTTGACTACAACATCAAGAGGCTACTGCCTGACCTCAAATGCAAGCAACCCACAAAGTTTAGTTGAGGTATTATGAAGAACTAGTGTTATTGTGTGGAAACCATTTTTATACAATCAGTGACCTTAACCATTGAACTTTTGGCTCCAAAATCAACAGGATTTTTTCTTACCCCAAGTGCATACCAGCCACAAACTTTGGTAACCGTAGATGATGGATAACTCAGGTTCTAGTGTGGACAACATTTTTATCCTTTCAGAGAGAGCTTCATCTTTGACTTTGAGTCCAAAATCAAGTACAAGTTGTGCACAAAGAATAGTTAATTGTAGATAGTGAAGAAGTTATTGAGTGGAAACAATTTTTCTTCTTTCAGTCAGTGATCTGGACTGTTAAGATTTCGAGCCCGAAATCGGTATGGTTCTTCCTTATCCCAAATGCAAGCCTTCCACAAAGTTTGGTAACTGTATATGACAGAAAACTAGAGTTATTGTGTAGATATGAAATTGGTAACAGACAGATGAATGGACAGATGGACAAAATCATAACATAATACACTCAACCTTATGGCGGGTGTATAAAAACAAGTGATGCTTTAAAGAAATCCAATATATTGGTATTATTAAATCCGTAGAATTTCAAGTAGAGGCAGGAAAGTTCTTTTTTTTTCACCAAATTTTTTTATCTCCACCTTTGTGATATTATCAAAATTCCTCACAATAATCAAGGAGATCATTTCTACTCTAACTTCCAGTGAACATCATAACACCTTTCATTAATCAAGCTGTTTCTTGTATTTATAATTAATACATTACATAAACCAATTCAACTGTTAAAAATATTCACATGTATTTGAAATTTGACGTTCTTAGTGCAATTACTAAGCATTATTAAAAAGCCTATACCTGTCTCTTCTACGCCGACTGTATCTATGGCAGTCATAGGCATAATGCCCCCTGTCTCCACACTCGTAGCATCTGTCATCGGGGTTAAATGGGCGCCTGGAGCGGGGTGGGGGACCACGTCCACCTCGCAGCCAAGGTTTGGGACGTACTTTTCCATTTGAATGCTCTACACGAACTCTTGATCCACATATGCTTCTGAAATACAAATTTTATCATCACAGACAATTACGCAACCTGTGGCAAATTGTTGATGGGATAAAACCTCTCACTAGGTGCATATCTAGAAACTTTCAGTTATAATTTATCTTCTACTTCCTTTTGCTGTTATACAGAGATGAATTTTCCCCTAACCCCCCCCCCCCCCACCATGGTTAAGAGTATGCCATCTTATTGAACTTTCTTTTCTGTATTGCTGCATTGATCAAACTCACTAGAATTGCTATCATGCCCAGTACAGAGCTCACTAAAAATAGCCTAACAAGAGTACTATGAATGGTGCATTGTATGCCCATGTTTTTTTAGTCCTATGTAGAAAACTGAAATTTATGCACAGAAACCATTTTTCTTCTTTCAGAGTGACCTTGACCTTTGGATCCCTGAAATGAAAAGGCTTCTTCCTTGCCCTATGTACAACCCATCCTCAAAGTTTGGGCTAGGTCTGTCATTTAGAACTAATGTTATTGTGCAGAAACCATATTTCTTCTTTCGAACCTCGACTCAAAAATCAATAGGGTTCGTCCTTGCACCAAATGGAAGCCATACACAAAGCTTGGGGACTGCAGACTACGGAGAACAAATTATTGTGTGGAAACCATTTATCTTCTTTCATTTGGAGTGACCTTGACCTTTGATTTTTTAAAAGCCTGAAATCATCAGGGTTTACGAGAAAATCTTGGACTATTTAAGAGAATGTGGTTTATAAAAAAAAATGTAATCATGTTTTAAGACGCGTGTTATCTTTATCTGTAATTTCATATACATTTTACAGAATTTCAACATCTTTACATTCTCTATTTTATCTTTTAATACTTAATATTTACATTTATTTGGAACGGTTTATCTTCATAAATTTTTGTGTAATTCATTTTTCACATTTTTCAAACTTTGCCTTTAGCTGGCACTACATAGCCACTTTTGTGCCGAGGTAGTGTAAAATATAGCATGTGTTACAGTTGGCTTAAGTTCTCGAGAATGACAGCCTGTGGACCTGCAAAAATTGAATGATGCGCCCCGTTTATCCCTCGGATTCAATGGGCCAATTTCACATTCAATAACCCTGATCAAATTGTCCCGAAATGGACCATTTAATGTTATATCCATATTCTACAGAAACAACCTGTTCATGTTTTCATTATGAAAATGTCTGAATAAACTTGGTCGACACAGTGAAAGTGAAAAATTGTAATTGAACCGTGTAATCCGATCACATAAAATGGCACGTGCAGCAGCATGCTTGCCTCATTTTGGATAAGGTCAACATCATGTGTAAATTGGCTATTAATAGGATTAATTATCATGAAAAATACCTTCCATGTCCCCAGGCGTCTATATCGCTACAATCTCGATAGGGTGCCATTAATTAATGATGATCTATTTTCGACAGATTATCAGCAGGGGAATAAAAAGAAAGAAAATATTGGGAAAGCAAACCTATATCGACTACTGTACCCAGGCTATCTAAAACACTATTTCTTATCTTCCTTACCCCAAGTGAAGCTCTCCATAAAGTTTGATAACTGTAGAACTGGAGTTATGCAGAAGCCATTTTTCTTCTTTTAGTCAGTGACCTTGACCTCTGAACCCAAGAAATTGATATGGTTCTTCCTTAACCCAAGTGCAAGCTATCCACCAAGTCTGGTAACTGTGGAAGGTTGACAACTCGAGCTATTGTGCATAAACTATTTTCGTTCTTTCAGTGACTCGGTGACGGTGACTCCGACTGTCAAGCTTCTGAACCCAAAATCAACAGGGTTCTTCAATACCCCAAGTGCAAGCCATCCACAAAGAATAGTAACTGTAGATGGTGGACAACTCAACTTGTTGTGCAGAAACAAAATTGGTAACATTAGTTTATTACCTGTAAACATTTACAAATCAGCAACCATGTAAACAAACATTCACATGACTATTGGTGATGCCAGAACTGCCTGTTCAAGTTCAATATATATTTCCACAACTCTGCCTAAGAGAACTGTCTAGCAGGATTTTTCTTTTAATTCTTTTAAAGTATGGATGATTTGCACATTGAACGTGGCTTCACTAGAAAAAGCCTAAGATGACAAGAATTGGTTGTACTGTACATTGCACAACACTTGATTTACTGATAATGCTAACACAAATTTCTTTAAATTACATAATTTATCTTTGAAGAATATGTTCATTAACAGAACCTTTGATAAATAAAATTTTGATTGAAAGAAAAAAAATTTAGAGCTTGTAAAAATCACTGAAGAGTTTTTGGGTCATTGTTGATTTTATTTTTAGAATTTTATTTTCGATTGGCACCATATAGTTATTGTGCTAAGTCACGTTAAATGTTAAAATATACAGATCTATAACAGCATTATATGTGCATGTCCAGGCAGTATGTCTCGGCTAAAACACGGTATTGGTGCTGATAAAGGAATTTTCATGTTATATGCATGAAATAGAAAAATTAAACAAGATATGAACCAATTTTAAAGATTGGTAAGCCTGGCATATACCTCTCTTACTTTCCTGAAAATTTCAAGAGGTTAGTGTAACCCATTGTTGAGATATGCATGGAAACAAGCTCTAAAAATGGCCATTTTTGAGCGTTATGTAGTCTCACTCGAAAAAAGCTTGAATATAAAATAGAGAATTCTCTAAATATCATACTGAAATTATGCATTTATTGGTCTGGTTTTATGCGGAATTCTATCCTGCAAATATTGCTTCTTGAATTAAAGAAATCGGTAAAATATTATGGATTTTATAAGCAAAATACCGTCAGTAGAAGTTTTGTTTCAACACTGAAATTCAAACACTAATCTGTTGTTATATGCCAACATTTTGTACAAAATAACATTCATTATAACTTTTATTGACATCTAGAACTCGACTTTATATTATAATAAGTAGTAAAACCATTTAAATCACATGGCTAGCCAAGATATTCGATTGAGAGCTTGTTCTTTGTCAAACTTTCCAGTTCTAAATTTTGTAGTGTCTGTAACCTTTACAAGTTTATATGGCAATAATTTTGTTGTTTCATTATGGAAAAGTATAAATCCTACAAAGGCTCATGTGTATCCATGTGATGTCCAAGTTGGCCAAAATTGGTGGTGCTGTATTGTACCATTAAAAAACAGCAACTCAATAAAAAAAGTTACAGACACTACACAAACAGGTATAAAAATGAAAGATAAAAGTATTGTTCTACTTGTCATTAAAACATTGTTTTTCTCAATAGAAAGTTCCATCTTATGTGATGTAATGTTGCATCATCTATTTACCTCTGCAGCCAAGAGCAAAAAAGTGATGCAATAACTCTCTTGATTGAATATTGCATCATTCTTGCAGCACTGTCTGTTTGAGTAATTTACTACAAGACAATGTAACCTGAATTTCTTATCCTAGAAGAAGCTGCCTAATTACTTTTTCTGTTCTTTACCATGGTACATCCCTAAGACATGGGAAGACGACAAAAGCAAACCTCTGGGAACAACTCTGGTAAGTTTGTATTGAATGGTAAACCACACTCTTAAATTGTAGTGTCTGTAACCAATATCCCCTTTTTATACTGTCTATGACTTTATCCCTGTTTTTTTTTTTAAAATTGAAGCCAAATTATGTTTCCTATTACAGTATTGATGTGTAAGGCTAAATTTTGACATATTGTCTGTCTGCAATTTGTAATATTTTGGTATATTTATAGTTTCTTTCATCTAGATTTCTGATAACAGGCAACATTTTCAGTGATTTCTTACAATATGCAATTGAAACTGAGTATTTTTGCATTCCATATCATTAGACTAGTAAATTCAAACAGAAATATTATGAGAATTCAATGAGCTCAGACTTAGTATTGGATACATTGCTGATATTGTCAAATGGTTACAGACACTACTAGACATGTGAATTGACCCGACTGTTGTTTACATTATTAAGGAAAGTGTGCAATCATTGTAAATGCTAGAACATTGAATAATCATCAGGTTTTATGCTATTTCTTTTTCAATCAGATACTTTTCTTTAAGAATCTACAGGTTATTCCAGTTTGCTTATGTATGAAAGCATATTGCGTACTCATTACAAGTATGTTTTGTAAAGTCTAAATTTCATCTGTATACATAGAGGAACAAAAATGAGAATGAAGTTGTTTGCTTTTAGGAAGCAAAGATAAGCCAGAAGAAGATGAACAGAAGATTAAAGCTAGAAGGGAGAAGACGAGG
This sequence comes from Margaritifera margaritifera, assembly GCA_029931535.1. Taxonomy (NCBI): domain Eukaryota; kingdom Metazoa; phylum Mollusca; class Bivalvia; order Unionida; family Margaritiferidae; genus Margaritifera; species Margaritifera margaritifera. Next base: position 1,691,319 of record JAQPZY010001498.1, read on the forward strand.
CTAAAGGTACAAGCCTGGAGAAAAAAACAGAGGGAAAATAAGGCGAAACATGAGGAGCTAAAAAGGGTTGATAGAGAAAGAAGAAAAGATGCAAGACTACTAAAAAAACAGCAATCACTTTCCGATTCAAATCTTCAACAAGAATTAAGAAGGAAAAAACGTGAAGAAATGAAAAGGTATCGCCAGAAAAAGAAAGAAAAAGCAGCCCTGGCAATATCGGTTAATAAGAGTGTTGATTTAAGAAGTCCGAAAACTGCTGAATTAAGTAGAAAGAAGAAAGAAGCTGTGAAAAGAACCCAAGCATGGAGAATGCGTATCAAACTGAATGAAAGTATACAGCAAGAGTGTATTCAGACTGATTGTGAAATAGGAAATACTGGGTCAGCCAGAGATTCACCAATGAATAAAGTGTTACCTAAAGCAACTCTGTACAGACAATTAAAAAAGGTAAAGGAAGTATTACCAAATACCCCAAAGAGAAAAGCAGTCATCATAAGTAAATTAATTGAATCTCCATCAACATCAAAGTTTCTAAATAGGAATATAATGATAATGACACCGGATTGCAGAAAAAAACTTGAATTGACAGATACTGTTATACAATCTGTGTCAGAGAGCATTTCAGAAGTGAAAACAAGGAAAGGGGGTGCAAAGAAACATGCATACAACATCATTTGTGACGCATTACTGAAGAAATATAAAAGACACAGACTAAAAAAGTATTTCAAAGTATCAGTGAAAGGGCAAAAACCTAGTTCTACATGGTGGGAGACGAAACAAAGAAAAAGAAGAAGGGATGCACTTAACTCTCCATTAAAGAAATCTGTGAAAGATTTTTTTCTAAGTCCAGAAATCAGTAGGGAAGTGCCTAATAAACGTGAAACTGTGAAAGTAAGAAAAGGTGGTCAAAAAGAAATACTTCAAAAACATGTGATGACTATGACATTAGAAGAAGCCTACAAAGACTACAAGTTAAGGAACCATAGTCACAAAATAGGATTAACTTCATTTTCTAAATTGAAACCAGTGAATGTTAAAAAGGTGTCTGAAACAAGCAGAAGATCATGCTTATGCCAAAAGTGCTGTAACGTGGCCCTAAAAAGTGAGGCACTAACAAATGTAAAAAAAGCAGTGAAAGAAAATGGAGATTTGGATGAAATTTCAGTAGATAAGAAAAGCTTAAGTGATGCTACTTTTTGTAAATACGACACCAATCCAGCTATTAAATGTTTAAGAAGAGAATGCAAACAATGCGGTGTGAAATGTTTGCAGAGTTACCTTAAACCATTTGTTGAAAAGTATAGTGACAGGCAGATATCATGGCATCAATGGGAAAGTATAGAAATAGCAAAAGATGATAAAGTAAAGCGTTGCGTCTCCTGTGTGCCTAAAGAAACAGACATAAAAACATTAATTACATGCTTAGAAACTGACATGCAAGAGTATCCAGAGCACGTTTTCAGGGCCAAATGGCAACAGCAACAGATGGGAATTTGTGTTGATAGAATTGGTGAGGGTTCTATTGCTATGGTCATGGACTTTAGTGAGAACTATGGGTGTGTTTTTCAAAGTGAAGTACAATCTGGATTCTTCGACAGGAACCAAGTTACAATACATCCAATCATGTGTTACTATACAGAAAAACAGGGAGAAAAAGAATTCAAGATAAAGCATGCCATTATTGGCATCAGTGAAGAAACCAAACATGATGCAGACTTAGCTATCACTTTTGAGAACAAAGCTATAGAAATTCTGAAGAAGAAAGGTGTGAAAGTAGAGGAGATCCATGAGTGGACAGATGGCTGTGCTGCCCAGTATAAGGGGAAGAAAGCCTTTGCTGACATAAGTCTGAGGAAAAAGCCATCTGTAACACGAAATTATTTCGAAACATCACATGGAAAGAGTGTTTGCGATGGTCTCGGTGCGACAGTCAAGAATGCTTGCTACAGAGCTGTAATCAGCAATAGAAAGGTGATAGGTTGTGCAGAAGATGTATATCATTTCTGTACAGAGAAACTGAAAATGGAAAATACAGATAATGAAGCTAAAACAGTTTCGAGAAGAGAGTTCATCCTTGTTAAAGATGTTGAGAGAAATAGAGAAGAAACTGATGTGCAAACACTGCAAGGTACAAGAAAATTACATGCTGTAAAGTCAGGAAGCAATGATTATGAACTGAGCATAAGAAATCTGAGCTGTTATTGTGAGCAATGCATGAAGGTTGACGGGAGATGCAACTTCAGCGAAAATGTTAATGCCTGGGAAATGAGAAAGTTAGTACTCAATAAAGATAATTTAAGTCAGAAAGGAAAACAACTTAAAGACAAGAATCCATCAACAATAGAAAATAATGACAAGAAAAGAAAACAAGGAAGTAACCAGAAAGATCATAACTCAGCAACAAGCGAAAAGCCTAATAAGAAACGGAAGTCAACAGAAAGACAAAACATTGTGACAAAGAAGATCAAAGTTGACAAAAAAGCACCAACCAACACAGAGAAACCAATAGAGAAATACCACCCTGGAGAATTTGTTGCTGTAGGACTTAAGCCAAAGAAGGGACCTCTAGATGTATACTTAGCAGAAGTAATAGACATTCTTCATAACGAAGTTAGACTTAAATACATGAGAAAGTCTGGCAACATGTATGTTTGGCCTGAAAAAGATGATTATTCACAAGAGGCTCTAGATGCTATCTTGTACAGGGTAAAAGCTCCACAAATAGTCAATGAAAGGGGTCATTTCAAGTTTAATGCAGCTGAATTGTCTAAGCTCAAGTCAAATCTGGAAAAAAATCATAAGCACTTCTATTTGAAATGACAATATAAAGTCAAGGTTTAATGTGTAGTGTCTGTAACCTTAAGATCAATCACATATGGGTCTGTGTTTGAGTCAGCACCTTGGGTTGAACAATACTTTAGTGACTATGATTTATTGAACATTCATTATACTTCAATATTTTACTCTTACAAACACTATTTAGTATTAAACTTTCAAGTGCTATTTACCAGTTCATAATTTTAACACAAGTATTGGACATATACCTGTTACAATGTGGTTTTATCATTTTATTAACTAATCAACATTCATTTAATGAATAATTCTAGTCAATGTGTTCATGTTGAATTATTTTTGAAGTGAATTTTATGGAGATATGTATGGTTCTGCAGCTGTATTGAAATGCTATAGTTTTGTAGTGTCTGTAACCAATTTTATGGACAATGTACTTCTGACTCTTATGGAAGTTTGCAATACTTTTGGCCAGTATTAATGATTTTGTTTGTTTAAATATTCTTCTTGGTGTTAGATAAATGCCTAAATAAGATTATTCTATGTCTTTTATGTTTGTTATGCAAAAGTTTCATGGTTAGGTTTTTTTTCTAAGTGATACCTTTGTCATAGATGTTTTGATTTTGTTATTAAGTTGTTTACCACTTCCAGTTATGTTGTTTACTTTAAATGTTGATATCCTGTTACTGATGTTACTGTGAAAAAAAATAAAGTTTTAAAGTTTTCATGCTGTTTTTCTTGCATGTTATACACCAAGTGTAGTGTCTGTAACTGTTGTTATACCAATGAATTGAAATAATGGTTAAACAAAATCGCATGCATGTTCAAGCTAAATCTAACTTGATCTGACTAGGGGACACCCTAGGGTATATAATGAGCTTCATTGAAATGTTCTATCAAACATTTCAATTTTTTAAGTGAGTGAGACTACTCTCAGCACCAATACCGTGTTTTAGCCGTCTGGTTACATTATCGATTTTTTCATCAAGTACATACATGTAGCAGTACATAAAAATATTATGATAATCCCAAGGACGTTTTACCTATATTGTCAGAGATATTATTTTTTACAAACTGAATCATGTCATAAAAAGAGGTGTAAGATCTACAGCAAATGAAACAATTAAAAGTTAAGTTAAATATAGCATGCATATTGCCAATGCCTTACATAGAAAAAGCTGTTGAATGTATGCCCATGTGCAGATTGGGGGAGAAGGGGAAGGTTGAGTTTCAAATCGGTTTATAAAAAAAAAACATAAATAAAAAGCAGGAGAAAATTCAAGTTTCACCTGTTGCCTGGTGATAAAATAATATGGAAAAGGATTTTTAAAAAAATAGTATATTATGTTTCTCCTAAAATACTTTCCCGATCACATTAACATTAGGAATTACTTTCTGCTACCTCCAGAATCCAGCCCATCCCAAAAGACGAAAAATGTCTTTCCGTCTATAGGATAAAGACAAAGGAAAGTAACTCTTACAGATCAACACCCTTGTTCCTGGATATGTCAGTTTAAAACTCGAGCGGCATATTAAACAGGATGCTTGCATTAGTGGGACAGGGTGGGAGGGATTAATAGTAATGTGATCAGGCAAGTAGTTCTACTAAAAAATTTCCTTTCTCTGTTAAATACATTACCCAATCACATTAACATTAGGAGATTAGGTAAGAGGAGGAGGAAATGCTTCAGCATACAAACTCTACCCATGTCATCCTGTAGGAACCTAATTATTGCTCTACTGTGAGGATTAACTTCCAACTAAAGACGAGCACCACCGAAGATTATGCGTTTATACACTTGCGAGGTGGGTCAATGTGGGATCCTGCACCTGGCAATTGCCATGTATTAAGAAGTTTTCCCTGGGTGAATCCAGCTAAAGTTACAAGGTCATGCCCGGGACTGAGGTTGTGCTGATATGAATGGGGCGTGGTTACTTTCTGTGCAGCTACCTGTGGCCCTACAAGATTGTGACACCATATCACACAAATACAAGCTGGAGAATGTAGACTGGGTATGCCAACCAAGTGACTCCACTATATCCTGAATTAAGACATTACATTCAAAAGCCAGGCTCATGAAAATCGTTCATATTTTACGAGCCAAAATCTTCAAAAGCCATACCTGATCCGGTGAGAGCTCGGAATACGTCTATTGAATAAAGCCCTTTTGGCAAGTGGCCAGCGCTTGTAGGGATATGTCTCGTTTTTCAGACTTCATCGGCAAGAGAAACCTCTAACGACTGCAGCAGTTATTTTCTGCAGGCTTCAGATGGTCGGAGAGGGCGTACCAGGTCCTGTGGTTTCGCTTTCCTCGACGGATGAGTAGCGAGAGAACGTATAGTTGTATTCTGACTAACGCCGTTAACATGTCTTGGGCATGAAACCAGGCTGCATTATTAATACAACTGAGCCGTCAGAACAGAACTTCATTTAGGTCAGGTCCATGGACAGTGCATAGCTCACTCACCCTGGAAGCAGAAGCTAGTGCTATCAGGAAGCAAGTCTTGTATAATAACTGCTAAAGTGAGGTGGCAGACAGCACCTTAAACTTAGCCGAGTTGAGCCACATCAAGATACAACTGTTTCATTTTGGAAAAAGGTTAGGGAGTGAGACCTGGACATGTAAAAGTTGGCCAGCAAGTCATAAAGATTCTTGTTGCAGCCAAAAGTTGTCTCATCCATGACATCGAAACATGCCCGAGATCATGGCATGGTATCCCTTGATTGTAATAAGAGCTAGCTTCTTATCTTCGAAGAGAAAAAGAAAGAAGTTAACCAGTTGGGGAATGCAGACCACGAGTGGTGTGACATCATCAAGTCTACAACAGTCATTGAAAATGTGCCACATTCCCTCGGATGCCTTCAAAGTGAAGTGCCGTCTAGCTGTCACGATGCTTGCAACGATTGAATGGCAGAACTCCTTTTTCCACAAGGCATCCCTGACAAGAGCCAGACGTGAAGGTGTTTCTCCTGTCACGGATAGAATAATAGCAAATGGCTGCTTGAGAAGCTTGGGGTTTCAGTACGATTTTCTTGGGTAAATCTGTTGCCAGATTGAGATCAGTGTTGATTCACAAGAGGGGCAATCAGAACTATCTTACAGTCATTGCCATTCTTTTTTAAAAATTATTCTTGGTATTAGAACAGCTGGGGGGGGGGGGGAGGCACACGTCCATTGCCCTCACAGCCAATTGAAAGGGCATCAACCATCCATTCAAGTAGGTCCGGGAATGGAGAGATGAAAGTGGCAGTTTGCTGTTCCATCTTTTCACAAATAGGTCTCTCTAAGACATCACCACCCCACCCGTCGGAGCTAATTCACTACGACCAAGTTATCCAACATTATGAGGATAGTATTCCTTTGGATGTGTCCCACCCAAGTATGGGAGATGCTGAGAGTTGCAGAAACTCCCTTACAACAATTGCATTTCTGGCAAATTTCTTCTTCAACTCCGATACGAATCAGAAACTCCATACCAAGATGTACAAAGTGTTTAGAAGGAACAAGATCCAACTTCTCACACTTAGTACTGACCCTAAACTGTGAATGAGGTAAAGATGGTAGTTCATATCTTCAATCAAAATCAAACTTACCAAATGTTTTTGCAGTGTGTCGTCCAGGTACGCTGCCGTTGCTGTGGAGGACAACGTCCTGTAGTGGGATACAATGCAGTCCAATGGTTTAGTGAAGGCCCAAGGGCCGAGATTATGATTGAATGGAAGGGGCATGAGATTGGTATACTACTGCGTGGTAGCCAAACCGAAGGTATTTGTGCAATACCATGTGAATGGGCATATGGAAATACTTGTTGGACAGGTCTAGACTGCTCGCATATTCGTTATGATGGACAGACATATGGACCTTGCATCTTGAATTTTGGGTCAGTAATAAATTGGTCAAGTCAGCTCAAACCTATAACTGGTTTTAAATTCCTGTTTGCTTTCGTAGCCAGAAACAGTCTGGAATAAAAGTCCCGGGAGTACGGTTTTTGGACTACCTCCACGGCCCATGTGAAAAGCAGAAGCTCCATCTCCTTCTGCAAATTTGACAAATATGGAATAAATATTTATATCTGAACTTATTAGTTACATTTTAATTGTAATATTTGTATGTATCCGGGATTTGCCGACTTTCAAGCCATATCCTAGCACCGGGCAATTTGTGAGCTTGCTGACTCTAACAAGTTGTGTCACATAAGACCAGTTCTTGACGAAATTTCCAAAACGTATCTTGAAAATTACAATGGTCATAAAGAGCAGAGTGTGGATGAAGGGATGATTGCATATAAAGGTAGATTATCCTTCAAGCAATATTTGACTGCGAAACCAACCAAGTTTGGAATAAAAGTTTGGGAATGGCCAACCCACACAATGGTTATGTGCACGAGTTTCAGGTGTATACAGGAAGAGACGATGGCTAGGCTGGACGCACAAAAAATAAGAGGGCCTTGGTGCACGTGTTGTAACTGACCTGACAGCGAAAATACATGGGAAATCGCACGTAGTTTACATGGACAATTTTTTCTTCAGTCCAGCACTCTTTGAATCACTCAGGAAAGAACAAATTTATTGCCTCTGTACAGTGCGAGCAAATAGAAAGGGAATGCCAGAGGAAATAAAATCTGCCAAATTAAAGAACAGGGGTGACAGTGTCCTGATGACAAAAGGAAGCCTATGTCCATTATCTCTCAACAAGTTGCAATCCAAGCGAGAGCAAGATGGTGCGTAGGAGACAAAAAAAAAATGGAACCTACCAGGAAGTGCCAGCTCCGATCATCTCAGAACTCTATAATAAATACATGTTTGGGGGTGACCTGGCAGACCAGAAAATGATGCAGTACTCTACCTGCCGCAAAGCTACCAAATGGTGGGAATATCTGTTTGTTCTGCTTTGATGTTAGTCTAGTAAATGCATTAATAACCATGCAGGAGTCACCCAACCACAAACTTGTCACCAAAAAGAATAAAGAAATCCGATGGAGACCACTTGATTTAAGAATTGCACTTGCACAGCAGATGATATGGACATTTCGAGGATCTAGAAAGAGAAAGGCCGTATCTGCAATTGATAACTGTGGAAATACACATTGGCCCACACAAGCTGAGAAACCAGGGTGATGCAAAATGTGTTCTAAAGAAAAAAGGCGGCATGAAGTGTCGATCATGTGCAAACAGTGTGATGTCCATCTGCATAAAACATAACTGTTTCTCTAGATACCACGAGGAACTACTTAGGAAATAGTAGAACACAGTGACTAGTTATACATTTTTAGTAATTACATGTATATATCTGACAAATAACTTTTTATAAAAGACTCACAGAAAAATTTGGTGTTCAGTGTTTTGTGTTGTATTGCACCAGTTGTATTCATGGATTTTATATCAATCTTATGGATGTCAGCAGGATAAAAGAATCAAACAGATAGTTATAGCTTTTATATATGCATGGTTTTAGTCTATAAATCAGTTTATTATACAGAAAATAACTAACACAATTAGCCCATATCCCCACATCATCAGTTAAAAAGTTATCATTTGGCTGCAGCAGCATCAGGCTCTGGTAGTTAGCCCCCCATAGGAGTGAGCCACTACAGTAGCACTAGAAGTTAAAGAGTTAAACACTGGATTGACTAGGACCCAGGTACCTATAGATTTTTATTTATTTCTGAATGTCACAACTCTTCTCAAGGGTCAAAAGCGAAACCTTGTTGTCAATGATAAACTTACGTTCCATCAAGACCTCGAACAGCATCATCTGCATCTCTTGGATCCTCAAACTCAACAAAGGCAAAGCCAGCTGGGTTTCTGGCCACCCACACATTCCTCAGTCGTCCATAATAGCTGAATGCACGTTCTATCTCTTTCTCTGAGGCTTCTCGGGGGAGATCACCCACATAGATTTTTGTATCTAGATCTGTACTTCTTCTCGACATTGCTAAGGTATGAGAAAAGGATGAAAAAAATAATAAAGGTTGTCTGAAATAGTTTCTGCCAAGTACAGCAACATAATATGCCATAATTTAATTTATCGTGTGCCAGCATATCTGGTGCAGCAAAAGAGACGTATCTTTTCCCATTTACTTACAGAAATTGAAATTCAAGTTTCTATCTAGTCACACTGGTGCATCTGTGGCAAAAAAAATCAGTGTGCACCACCACAATATAAAATTCAGGCTAATGGCAAGTAAACGAGTGGTCATTTTTACGACATGCCTATCCAATACAAATTTATAAATATCAAATTAGGAAATTACCACTGAATACAGGCCCTTTCAACATGTAGGGGTTATCAATTATCTCATAAACATCTCCCTCACCCTCTCTTAAAAATCTAGCCATTTACAAAACCCTTAGCTATTCATTTTCATGTCCATCTATCTATACATCTCTGTGTTTTTGCTGTTGCAACTATATATGCAAATCTACCCCTTCCTTTTCTTTCTCATCTAAGTACATCGATCAACATGTACCAGGGATTTCACTGGATTCTGAAAATCAAGTCATGGACTCCTGGCTCCAAAAATGGGGGTGGGTGGGGGTGGGGATCAAGGAAAATCGTGGGAGTCCCAGCCCCAGTGTAAGACTCAGTATTGTTGCCTTTTTCTCGCAAGCAATCCTCCCTGCCGCAGCATTTACATGATCCAGGTTTGTCTCATGTTGGGTGAATGCAGAAAATTGCAAATTTGTATTTGCATCGATGAAAGAGTTAATGTTTCTTCACTCAGCACATCAGGAAACAACAGCACTTGTATCTCAAACATCATTCTCTTCTTTCTTAGCCAAGGGAATTTCTCTACCCAATCTTACAGCCAGTCTTTTTTTTCTTCTCTTTTTTACCTCTGACCATCATTTACATTTTCAGCCTTATTGTAAAGTTGCATCTGAGACTTCTCCCACATCTCAGACAAGCTAGATGCTGGATGTTTCACAAAAAACTTTGCAAAGAAAGGTGACTCGTCACTTCTCTGGATACTCAAAAGATAATGGAAAGTAATCCTTATCTAAATAATTGGGAATATATACCAGTGACTAGTGAACTTAACTGATGATTGGTCGATTACTACCACTCAATTCACTTGGGCTTAATACCAACTAATTTAATTTTTATGATCAAAACAAAACTCATTGGACATTATTAAATCCAAGCCAAATGTATAACCTGCTCAACCAAAAAGACATTTATGACTTTAATAAAGATAGCGGGAAAAAGAAAGACTTCAATAAAGATGGCAGTTAATTTTTTATTTGATCTATAGGAAGCCACACAACTTCAAACAGTTGCTGACAATTCCCCAATATGCAATTTGGCACTGTACTGCTGAGAAATTACATAATGCGATTAGGATCTTATTAGACTACAGTTTTGACATCTGTGCATGTACTAACTGGGGGCAATCAACTGATCATTGCTGGACAAGGTGTCAATGTACAGACAAAGCCTTTTACATAGTATATTTTTATTACATACTAGAAAAAAGCACAAGGAACCCTATCAATATAGGCTGCATCGCAGGGAACTGAGTAGGTCGCAATGTGTCCAAGCAACTGACTGCTACTCCTGGGACCCGGGCCCTCGGGTCAAAGGAAATCCCGAATAAACTTTTACATGCACATCTTTTTTGAGAACATAAATTTTTGGAATATGGTTTCAATGTACAAACAAAGATAAGAAAACAAAAATTCTTATTGGTACAATGAATATGTGATTTCAAGAAAATATCTGTTTTATTTAACCTTATTATTAAACTTTTGTTGTATATTTGGACATAGCTCAAATCTGCCAGGAGTTCAATTTTCAGCTTGCCCTGGGGTAGATTTATGGGAAGCGAGTCAAAAAGCGATGCAACGAGCTTTCCTGCAAGAGTTGCAAAGTTGTAAGCAAGCCAAGAAGAATACAAGAGAACACAAGGATCTTTGCCATTTTATATGCATGCTTTACTAAAAGAACTTATTTTTGAAATGTAAAGAGGAGTATCAATCGAACAGAATATATTTTTTAAAAAAAGGTGAAAGTAAGTGTTCAAGTTTGCCAAAAATGATGACTCTAGTTCTACAATGCAGAATGTTGACCTGATATGTGGGGGCAACATCTTACCGTCTTGCTTCTTCAATACTTGATGTCATGGTGTTCTGTTCCAACTGTGTCACCAGGGGAAATGGAGGTCAAATTTTCAAGAATATCTTGCATAATTGGCAGCATGAATAGACTGTTGCACATTTTAGAGTCTACTTGCTTTAGTCACAATATACTTACTCTGTCTTTTTCCTTACTGAAGTAAATGCAGGCAGAATCAACTGATCGCAGTGTTCAAACTTTGTTGACTGCCATTTTAGTTGGTTGAACTAGGGATGCATTTTTTTATATACATAAACTTGACTGTTACTTCAATCAAATTAGGCATTCCTCGACTACCAAATAAAATGGTGGTCAAAAATCTGAAAACCACAACCACCTGATTGTGCCTGGATTTACTTCAGTAAGGAAAATGGCCTCAGAGTATTTATAGCACACCTATACCTTGAAAACTTGTGCACAATTGGGTCCAAATATAGACTGCAGCATAAGCGAGGACGAGAATTACTGAGGGACCTCTGAAAAATTAGGAAGGGATCAACATTGACAGTGTGGGGTACTGGGTTTAAATGGTCACATACTTGTTTTTAAATCAAAGCTTGGAATAATTGTGAATTAATAGCTTTATCTGGCAAAGTTTTTCCTTTTTCTGTATTAACCCTTTTGCAGCAGGATATGACTCCAGTCATACTTTACCTTTGACAGAGGGATACGACTCCGGTCGTATGGTCACTGCATTCTATGGAAGGGTGGATTTAACCACTTAATACGTCAATATTTCACGTGTACTCTCTTGAAAAGAAGGAAATAAAGGTAGAATGTACACAAGTGGTTAGTTATCGAGTGACCACGAGGTTCAAGATTGCAAATAATGTGAAAATTTAATTTGAAAAGCAAGGTTTATCATGCGAAGTTCAACCCGGCAGACCCATTTCATGAGGCTAGTGATGGCAGTGACTTAGAGGCCGATTTTGAAAAAATGCTGACAATTTTGTTGGTGAAATTGATGTTTTAGGTGGCGGTGATCATGATATTGATTTACTTGAAGTGGGTTCACCAGTGGATGACAACTGGTTAGCTGGTTTTTTTTTTACTCCGACAACGATGATAATGACTTCAAGGGGTTTCAAGCTAATTGGACAACTGAAAACTTTTCTGCTTGTAATGTTCGTTTGTATACAGAGATCGGAGGGTCAGTGATTCAACACCCAGCAGAAGCATTGGCATGTCACTATTTTGAACTCATCTGGGATGAAGAACTTCGGCAACATCTTGTCACAGAAACCAACATTTATGCAGAACAAGAGCGCAGAAAGAACCCCCCTCCACCCTTTGCAGCAAAACGGACGCCAGTTGATGTTCCGACAATGAAGGTGTTTTTAGGGTTATGTTTGTGCATTAGTTTTACGTCTTCCATCTACGAATGACTATTGGAGACAAAAGAAAAGAATGTTTAAGACCAATTTTAATAGTATCATGTCCCGGGACCATTTCAATCAGACATAGCGTTACCTGCAACTGCAGAATAATGAAGCTGCACCACCACCAAAACCCGACAGGTTCCTGAAAGTACGTTGGATAATAAATTATTTGAATGGGAAGTTCATGTCCCCGTATATGCCCAATGGAGATGTTACTGTTGATGAAAGTATGGTCAAATACAAGGGGAGACCTTTCAGGCAATATTTACTTGCAAAGCCCATCAAGTGGGGAATCCAGTTTTGGTCTCTTTGTGAAAGTACCACAGATTATATGCACAGAATTCAGATGTACACAGGATAGGAGGAGTACAATACTGGAAAGGGACTCGCACACAGAGTGGTCACTGATTTACTGGGGCACCTACAACACAAGAACATCAGGGTATTCATGGATAATTTTTACACAAGCCCCTCCTTGTTTACTGAACTGCATATAAGAGGTATACATGCATGTCGAACAGTTTGAGCTAATCGTAAAAGTCTTCTGCAGAATTTTTGTCAAAACAGATCAGACTGCAAAAACATGAGTTTCGTGTTGCACAGAAAGATGTACTCTCATATTGTATATAGATTAGGGGTGAAACGATACACCTCTGCCACGCATCGAGAAGATTCTCGATACAGTCTACGATACGATACATTATCGATACACATATCAACTTGATGGTCTTTTCATCTTTAGAATGTCCGTCAGCGGTCGGGTGGTGCCATTTTTTTTGTTGTTGACATATTGGGTGTATTTCCAGTATGCAGATTACAACAAACATAGACTTGTCATCTGTTCATATATCATTCTTATCCTTGACAAGATTATTTAAAAAAATACTTCTAAATAGACTAGCTGTTCGTGATTTTTATTCACCCTTTTATGCCATTTCAAGCTGCTCCATTCGATCATGCATGACTCATCTGGTCACCACGCCTTTAGTTTTATATTGAATTAATGTTTTTAAAACATCTTATTGCCAGTTTCATGTCTTCACTTAAATTTTGAAGAGATTACGGTGTTATCTTCAAAACAGAAGAAACAGTGCAATTTCCTTGTGCAAGGAAATTCTTATCTAGAACAAGACCGAGTGTGGGAGTAGAGATGACTAATAGCCAAATCCTTCACATTGTACTTCCTGCAGATGCAAATCAACTGCCGCGGCCAGACATTTGTTTCTGTCAGTGAAAAAGGAAATTATTGACAACACCCACTCCCTTTCGACAAATTGACGAGGTGGCTATAACTCGTGCAGTTTGGAATCTGCCCCCTTGCCGATTCTGTACTACTTTTTGAAATTTTTTTTTATCCCATCTGCAGGTTTGGTTGTTGATTACATATTTCAACGTAAAAGGAGATATTCCAAACTTATTCCCCATGTACGATTTAAGTACTTTACACATCTTTACACATATCATTTAAGAGTCACTTTTGTGTAAAGTTTCTATGTTGCTTTGTATCTATTTGGATAGAGTCTGGATGCAAATATTATATTTATGTCATGCAGTGAACACGCTACAGTTAGTTATGATTGGTGGTTATTGTTTTACCCTGGATTTAACAAAGAACCACCACTAATCAGAATTGCATGTAACACTGTGTGACACACCGGATGTGTAGCCTTCAGTTCGATCCAAGTATACAAGATGCGATGCAACAGATAAATTTTGCCTAAAAGTTGCTATTAAATGATCAGTAAAGTACTTAAATCGTACATCGGGAAGAAATCTGCAATGTCTTCTTTCTGTTGATATATGTTATCAGTGGCTGAAGATGAAGACGAGATAAACTAATCAGCATGGAATTGGGGCGGGAGAAGGGGGCAGATTTCGAACCACGCGAGTTAGTCACCTTGTGTTAATTTGTAGAAAGCGAGTGGGTGTTGTCAATTGGTTTTATTTTTTTACTGACAGAAATGAGTGCATGTATTTGCTACGACTGTCTCATATGAATTCTCAATTTAAAGAATGAAATGGCAAATGACTAACAATTATTCACGACTGATAAAGATTAATGTAACTTGCATAGAGTAAGTATCGTTTTGTATTGATTCCTCCCCTCTTGTATCGATATAGAAAAAGTATCGATACATCGATAATATATCGATTAATAGTTTCACCCCTAATATAGATGGACATGAAACCTGTCTTAGTGCTGTCCAACTTTCATGATCCAACAGCCATTGGTTCCGTCGATCATAGAAACGCTGATGGTCAGAAAGAACCTGTGCAAGTTGCCAGAATTCTTCAGGATTATCAAACGCATATGATGGGGGTAGATATTTGTGATCAGATGCTAGGATACTACAGGATTCGGCCGAGATCCAAAAAATAGTGGAGACGCTTTTGTTTCTACCTTCTGATGGCAAGTGTGTATAATGCGTATGTTATTGCAAGGGATTCCAATTCCAACTTTATAAATGAAGAGTATCCAAAGTTTCAAGTGTTGAAGATCTAGTTGAAAGTCTCATTGGTAATGTCGGAGCAAGAAAGGATGCCCCAGTTGTGAAAGAAGTGAGACCTATTGCTCGTCATGATGATGTGAGGATGCATGAAAAGAAAAAAGTATGTGTCGAATGTAGAGCAAAAGCAGGGCCAGGTCAAGTTTGGTTGTGTGCAATGCAATGTACCTCTGCACTTAGGCAGTTTGACATATCACATTGTCAGAGCAAATCATTTGTGATACGGTACTAATTGTGTTTGCAAAAGTGGCAACAACTACATACCTTGTAAAACATTTTGAATTCTGTATGTGAAGTTACTAGTGTTTTTCAAACAATTCAGTTGTGAAAGTATAAATATGTGTGCATATTATGAAATTTACAGCAATCCTGGAAACTAACAATGATAACAACAAAACACTGGTATTTTTAATACAGCATATAATTTATTATGGAATGAAAATTCAGAATCAAAATGAGCAGCACTGTCTGTCAACTTTCCACTAAGCTGCAAGCTTCCGAATTTTCACACGAGTCACTTTAATAAAAATGTAACAACTTTTGATATTCTTGATGGATTTTTATAATTTTGCCACCATCTTAAACTGCATAAAACTCTCCACATTTCATAGTTACATATTGGATATAAAATGATAATTTCAAATAGAAAAATTGCATTGAAATGTAGTTTAAAATTTTTTTATAGAACTGTTTGCTACTTTTTATTTGAAAAACTTGTCCTATAGAGCCAGATTGACCGACGTCACTACATTCACTTATGCTGGTACAGCACTGACCACTTCTACACAACTGCCTGTCTGTTTGGGCTTCAGTATGAAAAGGGTTAATTACCTTTTATTCAAGATAACCAATTTCTGAAAGATCGTTACAAATTTCATCCAAGATGTTTCAACTGACATCACGTGTACCTGCAAAAACATTGTATTACATCACTGCTTTTTGCATGTGAATGTAGATACATTCTAGTGTTATTGTTGATTCAGAACAAAACAATTATTTTTTTCCAAAATGATGTACATTTCGTGAAACAACAGCAAAATTTTTTCGTTTCATTAGTAAAATATTGATGCTGTGATTTCACTGAGTAATAGTGGCATTTCTGCTCATCCTTGAGCAAATCTCATGTGCCAATTCGGGAATTTACAGTTCAGTACAAACTTTGTAACCCCAGCCGCCACTAATCCGTTGGAGAAGTGAAAATTACTGCCAGTCACTATCATAATAGTTAACAAATGTTCTTATGTTGGATGTATCAAATAAGACACGAGTCGACATTCCCTTTAACTCTTTAACTATGACCAACGTGTATATCCACTGCATATATGTGCCTTGCCTTAACAGTGACTGATAAATCCACTTGTAAACAAGCACTGGTATCCGCCATAGCACATATATCTGCCAGCTGGTTATGTGCCCTAGACCTCAGTGATGGATAGATCCACTCTGTATGTTGACGTTACAAACAATCTTATGCGTCAATAAGGCCAACAAAAAAATATGTGTTTCCAGACGGCCGAGTGTCCCCGTTTCTCGTTGCCAACCCTAGCACCCCCCCCCAAAAAAAATAATAAAAAATCAAGCCGGTTTTGCCCAGTAGTATGAAGCACTTGAAATATTTGATTTTTATGTTTTTTAAAAAAAATACCTGCCTACCCGAATTTTAAAACGTGCTCCCATGTCATTTCAACGAACAGAAATGTATGTCAATGGAATTTGAAAAATGCGTCCACTTGCTTGTGTCCGAATTTGATTCCATCAGGAAAAGACATCAAAGTATAGTCCGACTACTGTGATTAGACTTTAATTTGCGGAAAAGTGTCAATATGGGCTGCCAAGTGTGCGAGATATTCCTGAAAATGTGGCCTCTAATTCCCCCGTCAGTCGACCGGGGATCATGCTACACAGCACCATTTATGTAAGTAGTAAGAAGTAGCACGCAAACATCATATATATCAGGTTGGACGTCTTACATTGTAGGACTGGGTCGACGTATTACACTGAGACCGTCAAAAACTCCGGGTCTACTGACACTTCAACATGAAGGAGTACGGATGGCCCTCCTAACAAGTTTACTACTTTGTCCTTTCCGCAATACATACAGTGCTCCTACCCTCCACAACCAATCTCTTCTGTTATGAGCCAAATCAGTAGGGTTAAAAGACGCACAAGTTTGGATTTGCAAGAAATCATCTTTGTTCATTTTGCAGCATGCCATGCGGCAAACAATCTCGATATAAAAGCAAGACATAATACATTATATTTATATTTCTTGCAAGTAAATCATACATAATCTATTAATACAATGTCACATTTCAAAATAAAACATTCCAATCATAATTATATACAAAATAAAATGTTTCATATACCACGCACCTTTTTCATCAGCGTCTCAAGATGGCGGAATCTTCGTACTGTAGAGCATGCGCACTGTCGCCCTGCGATATACGAAAAACATTAACATATTTAATTTAATTAATAACATTCCCCATTATTAAATATTTATATTTTTTGTCTGAAACCGTGAAATCGTCAGTTACTTTGAGAAATATTTCCTGACAAAATTTTTAGATAAAGTTGACTTTGACTGGGAAAATATTATAATAGCTAAAATCACAATTATAGAGCGCGAGTAAGAGTCTATATAATTTTGTTTCACTACGATATATTAGGGTTTTTTAATATATATTTGTCAACATCGTATACATCATTATCGTCGTCCTCGTTTTTCATCATCATCATTGTTGAAAGATAGGACGGGGACTGACTACTGTATCATGCTTGTATGATGTGAACAATTATTAGACTTTTTCAAATATATATCGGCTTTTTATCAAGTATGGCACTATTTTCATTGAAAAAAATGTGCTCATTTACCCAATGTAACTGATTAAGGTACTATCTAGAGCAGGGGAGACATATATTAAGACATATATTAAGAAGTACATAAAACCCAAGAAAAGAAACATAAATCAGATTTGTGATGCCCACAAATCCGCAAGAACAGAAAAATGCCAATTTGCTGAAGAATACATTTTATTTATAGGTGGTCATTCTCAACTTGTCTTTTATCACTCATTATCATTATCATTGTTCTGGTTGTGATCATGATACTGGTTATTATTTATAACAGCTATCTAAGTATCATGAACTGCAAAAAGGGATTCAGCTATAGCTTCTTACTGTCATCTACTTTATATTTTTTTTTCTTCTTTTGATTTAACATACTTTATTCTTCTTCTCTCAGAAGCATACTAATATGTTCCTATATGTACATATTAGTATGCTTTTGAGAGAAGAAGAATAAAGTATGCTAAATCAAAAGAAGAAAACAATAAATAAATATAAATTTTAATATTATAAAATTATAAAAGATACCAAAATAACCCATTCTAAACCATCTCAACCACAGTGACAAGAGCCAACTATTGTTAACTTCTTCAGAGCTTTTGAAGAGCTTATGAATAAATGACATTATTTTAATATAATATTTTATTCCCCCAAGAAAATGTTCCAAATTACTGGAAATAATTATACTAGCCTAATTCATTTTTATACCTTATATAACCAATGTCAGAATATATCATGATAATGCTGATGAACTCATGAAAAACATGCAAAGTGTAAACATGCAAAATGTAAACATGCAAAAGGTAAACAAAATGATTTTGATCATATTACACTTCATTAAAACTTTTGACAAGATTGTATCCCGCAGAGGGTCACCTTCGCTTACAGTTAAACTGCCACTTAAGTCGACCCTGGCTGAAAGAAACAAAAATGTAATTTGAAACCCGGCTGCATCAAACATTAATGCAATCTGAGGAATAATACACCGGCTGTAACAATAGAGTATGACAATAGAGCCCTCCTAAAAAGGGAGATAATTATTGTCACATGACCCAATAAGTGGCTGCACCAGCGGCAAGGGGTATATAAACTCCACACAGACAAGGTATTGTGATCAGTTGAAAAAAATGAATCAACAAGACCAATTCCCTCTGATGAGTTACAAAGATAATAAAACCAGTCAGGGACCGGGGGTGACTAGACCATCCCAGCAGATGGGAGGGAACACCTTTCATTTAACAATATTTTCCGCATACACTTATCTCTACCTTTTTTCCACTAATATAATTGCATAGATGCGCATTTACAAGAGTCCCAGAAATGGGTTATGTGTTATTGATAGATAGATAGATAGATAGATAGATAGATAGATAGATAGATAGATAGATAGATAGATAGATAGGTAGATAATGTGTCACTATATAACCTTCTTTTTTTTTAAGTGAATATATATTAAGTCCTGAAGTCATAATTTTACACGAGTCTTTACCTAATTTTAAAGAATGAAATTGAACCGTGTACCAGACCATCATTTCCACACAAAAAAGTGTTAAAAAGGGCCACCCTGCCACCATACATTTGAACTACTATTTGGGGGTAAAAGCATATTTAAACACGGTCGGTCATTATTGACGTTATTGGAATAAGGTATGATATGAGTTATAGTTTATCAACAGTTTTAAACGTCTGAACTGCACAGTCGTGAATCTGCTGTTAAGAAGCATTTCAGGTCGCGAACTGTTGGGAGGCATTTGGAAAATAAATATTGCAAAATGTTACCGACAGGAAGAAAATTTAGGTTCAGCCGAGTCTGATATACGGGAATATATAAACTTATTTTTTATTATTTTTGTTTACATTTGATACGATTTCAGAATGTACTAGGCAAAATATCTTCGATCTGTACTCGGAAGACCGACGGGGAAAATGGCGGCCGCTATCAATGACACTTGGAAAGCAGTAGCAGCAATTGTTTTTTTTTTTTTTTCTTTTCTTTTTCTTTTTTTTTTTTTCTTTTTTGTGGGTTAAACGCCATTTTTTAGAACATGATAGGCTATATACATGGCGGCCACTTGAAGCTCATACTTTATTTTAAAAATTGACAAAATTATAGGGACAAGTGGAAAATGTTAGGAAAGAAGTAAGTTTTAAGCTCCGTTTTTTTCTTCTTCATGAAACGTACACATTATTGGCCTTGAGAAGTGAAACATGTTCTCAGTTTTAAAATCTGGAATAATTACAAATGTAAGAATGATCAAAAAATTATATCAACCAAAGTTGCATAAAACCAATATATATTGTGTTTACAGGACATATGAGGTTTACAAAATATATTTGCAACTGCAGATTAGATAGATTAGAAACGTAATTCTTAAACTATAAAGAATTTGATTTGATTTTGTGGGGTTGAGAACCAGGAAGAACCACTGACGCATGGAAAGCTACTGGCAAGCTTTCGCACGTTGGTCTAACCAAGAACTGAACTCACGCGGACAGAGGTGAGACGTGAGTGATATCTAATGGCAACTACCTTGGAGCACTCAGCCACACTGGGCCCCCGAACTGTAAAGAAATAGATAACTAAAAAATTAAGAAATTATGCTTTTCCATTTGATAAAATGTATATTGGGCACATGTTGTAACAGAGTTCCAAGCATTTTGAAACTCGCACATTCCAATTTCTTAACCAAATGAATTAAATTAAAATAATTGGTTTTGGCTGTTTTGAACTAATGTTATCTTTTCATCCACTTTGTATTCGCCACTTTTGTATAGATTAGAGCAACACAGAATTACATACTTAACTATAATGAGATATATAGATGCTGAATTCCAAAAATATGCCTGTCACAAAATGCATTTGTAGGGCCTATCTTGTGACGCAGGTCCTAACATTTTGATACTCACAATTCCAAAAACCTTTCTTAACTGAATTAATTGAACTAAATTATTGATTTCAGCTTTTTCTAATAATGATAGTTCTTTTTACTTTTTGTGCACCTCTTTTGTTGCAGTTTTTGTGCTGTTTTACCTGTTCATGAATGGGCCTATTTTGCAATCCATGATTTTTGAGTTTTCTCTTCTGAATCATTGATATATGGTGTGCTGTTGGTTACTTCTTAGGCATTTGGAAGCAGAAAGATATTTTTTAATTATTTGCAAGTCACTTGGTGCATACCTTTGTTGATTCAGCTATATACACCACAGACTAAATATTGAATACAGTTTCTTCAACAATGAGGGAGGTAATTAAAAATGTTTTCCATAATTCTTGTGAATTTTCATATATATATTGAAAAATAATTATTCAATTATGATTATGAAAATTATAGGTTTAAAAAAAAATATTATTTTGTAGTACTGACCATGTAGGAAAAATAAAGGGATTGGACCCGAAAAAGGTCTAAGTGATATATGATATTTGACAATCTAACCATAGTAACATAAAAAATGAAAGTACAGTTGTCTCATTTTGCTCTCACAACATGAATCTAATTACAATAAAAAAGAAAAGTACTCTAAAAGTCTTTTCATGTTTTTAGTGAAAATGAGAGAGAGGGAGAGATAAAGAAATACAGATGAAAAAGTGTTGTGTCTGTGTGTAAGTACTATATAGAAGATATTTGATTGAAACAAGTGAATAACGGATATATTTCATAGAGTGGGTGAAAATACTTAAGTTTTTCATCCATGAGATTAAATATATCCGATATTCACTCAGAGAAAGCAAATATTCTTTTTATTTTATATTCCAGCGTGTTATCAAGCAATTTGTATAACAGACTGAAGTAGCAGATTTCTTGCTGTATCCTGTGCGATAATGTGAGCGGTTTACCATTTATGTTCTGCTCTGTTTTGTGTATATTCGCACTGAAAATATAAGTAGTAACATAATGCTTCTTCCCAATTCAAGGTAAAATAGTAGATAAAAACAAAATGAAGAAAAACAAAAAATTGTCCATTGCTTGATTTGATCCCAGTTCATCTCGATGTGAGACGGCTATCTTTACCTTTACACCAAGCAAGCATCTTACAACAGTTTGAAATTTTTTAGTCATAGTATTATCAATGTCTATTGACGGCCAGTGAAAAAATATGATATTTTATTACTCCAGTAAAATATCACAATTATTTCACTCGGAAAATCCAGTAATTCATGCCCTAGCATAAAATAAATATGATTTTATACATGGTACATGTATTATTTATAGGTAAATTGCAATGATATGAGCCCCTGTTGTCAAAGTTATGTGCAACTTGGCATTCTTACAGCAACAATAACCTCATCAAATCAGAATTAAAAAAAATAAAAGAACTTTTAAAGACTTTTGTTGTTTTTATTGAATGTGTATTAGAGAGAGAGGTAGATGAAACAACATTGCGTTAGTGTGTAAGATTGTAGGTATTCATAGCGGTATATTTTTGTAGCTGTTGGAGAGAGAGAAAGAGAGAGGTTTCAAACTGCTTATAATCTTTATTGTTAAGTTACCTGATAATTGTGATCTTCCTCCTTTACAAGGGTACTCTATTACATTGTCAGTTAACCTCTGAATAAACAGTTGATTCTTGTTTAAATTATGATAGCTATAGTCACATTACACCAATAACCAATGGTTTGTAGAGCTATAACATGCTAATTAAATATGTCTATAGCTTTGGTTAGGTAATTTTAGCCAACATCTGATTGCACAAATGAGATTTCTATAAATGAGATCAAATAAGTGAGACTATGAGTAAGGAATAAGCCTGTCTATAGGGAAATGAAAATATATCTGTGAGCTAAAAAGGCCATTGTCTGAACAGCAGTACATATTGTTGTGACAAGATTTCACACGCATCACTTGTTTTTCATTCATGTTGATAAAGATATGAATATAAGGGTTTATCAAAGTATAGATTCTCAGTAAAATGTTCATTTGATGAGAAAACGGCAAATGGTTTCATAACTCGTTTTAAAATGTGCAAGCTATACTGTGATACTTTGTGACAGTGACATATACTTAGTAAAGGACACTTATTAACCATATTGTTTAATGACTGAAACCATGAACTTTATAATTAAGACGTCTCCAAGCAAAAACAAACACTTAACTCATTCAGCCCTGATCCTGCCTATACTTGTTCATTTTTTTCATTCAGTGGCCGATCCCGCCTATACTCGTGGATTGTTTGCTTCATTCAATTGCCGATCCTGCCTTCAGTCATGGTGAATGGGTCGGTAGTAAAAACATCTCCGATTGGTCACAAACAGGGTTTTTCCAAGAATCTGATGATATTGAACCAATCAGAAATGATTTTACTTTTCTTAGTTTAAATATTAAATATTCTTAAGTTAAGGTTACTAATTGAGAGTGGTTTTACTACATATTTTATTCGTGAAAAATAGTAAACAGTGGTATATTTCAGAGCAATATTTGATGATAATGAGATCGAAAACAAAGTTTCTTGGATTTGATCTCAAAAATATTGAGGAAGCACTGGAAAGATGTTTGGCAGTTGCATATTTTTACAAGATTTAGACTCAGACATAGAAGTATGTGAGCCTGAATCATCGGAAGAAAAGGATAATGACAGCAGCAATGATACAGTGATCGTGGATATAGCAAACTAGAATAATCGTCTTCAGCCCATCCAATTCGATGATTTTAGTGGACCAAATCCCAGACCTACTACAAACATGGACAGGGAAAAAAGGAAAATTTATTTTTCCATTTGTTGTTTCCAGAGGAATTTTACTCGAACATTGCAATCCAAACCAATGCATATGCCCAAAAATGCATCTTGGTACATGTATCACCAAACAAAACGTGGTATCCAACAACATCAGAAGAGATCAAAGCCCTTATTGGGGTTCATATTGCCATGGGAGTCCTTCCAGCACCAACCCAAGATATTTTTGGTACGAGGACAAACTTTTCCATCCTTCCTGCATCAAAATGAAATTTAGTCTTACTTGATTTGAAAATCTGCAGAAATATTTTCATGTAGCTGACACCAGCAATAATCAACCTCGAGGAACACCTGGGCACAACAAACTGCCCATATTTGACCAGTATTGGAGTGTATTTGCACCACATGCACAAGAGAATTTAATCCACATCGTGAGGCATCCATTGATGAACCAGTGATTGGATTTTCAGGAAGATTGGGCTTCAAACAATATGTACCTTTAAAACCTACCAAGAGAGGCATCAAAGTATGGGTTCTAGGTGATCCTCATAATGTCTGTGTTTGGGACTTTCAGGTTTATACTGGAAGGACTGATAACAATTGAATCTTAATCGAGGGGTGATTCTGGATTTGATGGAACCTTTGTTTGGTTTTGGATACCATGTCTGCACCGACAGTCTTTGTACATCTCCAGACATATTCCATCAGCTTTAGCAGAGAGTGACATATGGCTGTAGAACAGTTTATTCAAATCGAAAGGGTCTTCCAAATGGATTAGACAAAGTAAAGCTGAAGGAACAGGGCTAAAGTATAACTAAACAAAAAGGAGACATGAAAGTTACAGTGTGGCTTGACAAGAAGAACATGACTGTACTGTCTACTAACAAAAAAGATGTTTCTATTAAGGAAGTTCCATGTCCACTTCCAATCAAACTGTACAACATATACATTAATGGAGTGGACCATGCAGATCAATTGAGAGCAACATACAACACTGGTAGAAACTCTTTGAAATCGTTGAAGTATCTATGTCTTTTTTTTTCCTTTTCAACTTTTTAACTCTAAATTCATTTTTGCTTATGAAAGAATCACAAAACCATTAAATCATGACAAAAAACAACAAAGAAAGAGCTAGAACACAGTTGGAGTTCAGAATAAATCTTTCCCATCAATTACTTGGAGGATTTGTGGGTAAAAGGAAAAGAGCAGCGGAAGTTTGACCTCCACTTCAGCCAGGCCAGCATTAGTTGTGATGCAGAAGAAAAGAACATGCAAAACATGTTCACTAAACAAGATTCAAACTGAACCAACAACTGGATGTGAGCAATGCCAAGTAAATTTAAGTGGAAAATGCTTCAAACCATACCACAGACAAAACTTTCCTGATTCATTTGAATACAATAAAGGATTACTTACATCATATTTGTAAAAATTATGCACATAATTTTGTAAATAATGCATAAATAACTTGTGAAAGCCTTGGACAAATAACACAAAAAAAATAATATGATTGTGAAGATAGATTTATTTGGAGCAATTGGTGAAAATATCATGGATTTTTATTGGATATAACTAGAGAAATTAAGGTAAGAATGAATACATGCACATGATGTTTACAAAATTTTCTAATTAGCTAAAAACTCTGGAGCACAAGCAGCTAGACACAGCTTAGTGCTGCTGGAGCATAACAGCGGTGTTGGGGCTGAATGAGTTAAAAGATATTATATAAGAATCAAATTCACCGAGTCAATGACTTTCACGTTTATGATAGAAAATGACAAGATTTTTATATTTTATTTTATTATTGTACTACTATAAAGAAACAATAAGACTACTTGACCAGCAGTCTATGCTCTTCACATCGGCATGTTGCGAGATCTAATTTTTACTGGATAAGAAAACATCAGATGGCTTCAGAACTCATTTTAAAGCGTGTGGGGCTACATGTATGTTACGGTGACAGACTTAATAAAGGGCACTCTTAAAATAATGTTTAATGATTCTGTGCTGTAAAGGTGATTGTCCAGGTGTTAATCAATGGCAGTAGATATTGTAATGACAACAAGAGATCATACAAATCAGTCATTATATTTTCTTGCCAATAAAGATAATAGAAAGGTGCAGCAGAGAATAAGAGTACCAGTAGATTCACAACTAACAAAACAATGACCATTTTGAAATGAGATGATCAAAGGTCTTTCTGTGTGATTATAAATGATTATTTCTTCATTTCCAGTTTCATTATTTGATGCCTCAGTCAAAAACTTACTCGAAGTTAACAAATATTTACATTTTTCATATGAGATTATATCAAACATATATTTTTCAAACAGTACATTGGTTGTTTGATGTATCTCAATCATGCATCAGTATTTTTTCAAAGTCATTTGAAAAGTGAACTCTCCAGATTCAAATGGTGATTCTTTTATTTCTAAATCTTCTCCTTTCATTATTTGATGTCTCATAAAAACCTACCAATAGTTAATCACCATTTATATCATATACTTAGCGATGCAATACATTAGTTGTACGATATTTCTGAATCATATGTCAGTATATATTTTCGAAGTCGCTTCAAATGTGAACTTCTCTTCTTAATTCAGCTATAACACATCAAAATACTATGTTCAAAATAACGCAAAGATTTTAAAAAACCCACAAAACAATGCCTTCCTTTTATATAATTTTAATCGTATTTTTATAAAAAAAAAAGTTTGACAGTATTATCAATCTATTTTGCAATTGTAAATCTTCTCAGTAAAACTTTTTTGTATGAACATTTCAAGGATTTGACAAAGAATACAAAGTTACTCGAAAGTTTTCTCGAGGCCAAGAGACTGCCAGACAGCAGAAGGAATGGTCTGTCCCCTCCTCCACACTTCAACCTCTGGTATCTGCCTCTATTTATAGGGTCTATTCTCCTCTTTCAACCCTTAAGCCCCCGGCCTTGGATTCGGGTGCTTCTCAGGTTGAGATATTGGAATGGGTGCATGTCTCTCAGTTAAATCTTTTGAGTCTTTGGAACTTAGAAGCCTGGTTACAATGGCCTCATGTGCCAATCTGTTTTTGGCTGCCTCTATTTTGTTGAAGCTGAAGTCATTGTCCCCAGCAGCTATACAGAGACTGTTTTAGGCTGTTGCTAAGACATCAAGGGATGCCCTTTCAGTGTCCATGGTGCTCTCTGTGAAGTTTCACCACCTTCGCAGAGATGCTGCTTTAGAGACTTAAGAGGTTTTGCTGGAGCACAACAAAAACCTTGTGATGGCTGTCCTGCTTCGGGGTCTAATTTTCTCAATAGCAGCACTAGATTTGAGAGACCAAAAACACCAGTCGCTGACTATGGCTCAGGGCCCGTCAAAACTGGTCAAGGTGCACACCAACCCTGATCAGTTAACAAGAAAACAAATGACCCCAGTTTAAAACTCCCTTCTGCCTGTCCTTCTTTAAATGATGAGTTTGTAAAAGTCAAGGGAGGAAATCTACAGACTCCTCCTTCAGATAGGAGGGAGACAATTGACCCAAGGGAGTCTCGCTTCCTTCTGCAAAGTCTCCTTCTTCCCAGCATCCAAGTAGGTGCCAGACTAGCCCTATTTTCAGATGCTTGGTCAGACCTCAAATGATGTGTGGGTCCTTTCCACAGTTAGGTAGGGTTACTGTCTTGGTGTTTCTGGGACTCTTACAAGCACCCATGCTGTCTACCAGTTTCAGCTGGTATCTCTGCAGAAAGAGATGTACTCTCTTCTTAAGGAAGGGCGCAGTAGAGAGGGTGAAGAACATAAGAAGTACGTGATTCTATTCCCATATTTTCGTAGTTTCAGAGAGAGTGGGTAAGTTTTGACTCGTCATTGGTCTTTCCCCCTTGAACAAATTCCTTCAGGAAGAGCAGTTCAAGATGGAGACAACTGCTTCTGTCGGGAATGCAATCAGGCTGAATGACTGGGTGGTCTCCTTTGATCTCCAGGATGCTTATCTTCACACTCCCATCTTCCCAACCCACAGGAAATATCTGCAGTTTTGTCTGGGACAGGAGATATCTCAATTTCAAGCTCTTCCTTTTGGCCTAGCTTCTGTTTATAAAGCCTTCACCAGGGTGATGGGCACAACAGCATCTCATTTAAGGTCCTTAGGGGTTACCATTCTCCAGTACTTCAGTGACTGGTTGATGCACAACATCTGTGACGTGTCCTTCTGAGGGATTTGTCTCTCTGTTGGGAGACGGTGACTTGGCTAGGCCTAATCCCAAATCTAGAGAAGTTGGATCTTATCCCATCTCAGAATTGTTGTTCACTTAGGGATGAATTTTCTCACATGTCTAGGAACAGTCTGTGTTTCCCTCTGCCCCCAGGCCCCCTAAACAGAACTGCACAGATACTTGCTCTGTTAGCAAGACTGGACAAGAAGACATCATTGTCAGCTAGTTTCTACCTCTCTTTCTCCTGGGGACTCGGAATGTGACAGCGAAGTTAGTTTTCCCAGGAAGGCTTCATATGTGACCCCTCCAGTTTTCATCATCAGAGTTGGTGGAAAAATCGGGACAAGTTTCTGTCTGGAGTTCCAATTAACACTCCATAACCTCACTCCTTCCTTTGCACCAATGCCTTAAATTCAGGCTGAGGGCTCACATAGGCCTTGGGAAGAAGCTTTCCTACACAACAACAATCTAGCAATGTGGGCTGTTTTTCTTCACTTGACGGGTGTGCCAACCGCACAAGACACTGCTGCATCATGATCTCTAGGGATAACACATTGGTTGTTGTGTACCTCAGGTGCCAAAGGGGCGCCCTGCCCTTTCTCTCTACTTTGAAGTCTAGAACCTTCTCCGTTGGACAGCTTTGGAAGAGAATACTCTACAAGTCTGCCACGTTCCAGGCAAGAGGAATGTTCTGGCCGACAGCTTGTCCAGGAAGGGGCAAGCAGTCCTCATGAAATGGTCTCTGCACCAGACAGTAGCAGAGACACTTTTTCATCCATGGGGAAGGCCAGTGTTTGATTTGATTGCAACAAAGCTGAACAACAAACTTCCCCTTTATGTCTCTCTGGTGTCAGACCATAGGGCTTGGGTGGTGGACTCCTTCATTTTGAAATGGGATCGACTCTATGCCTACACATTCCCACCTTTCAGAGTAATCCCTCATGTTTTTCAGTCAGGACTTTATGTCTCATCTCATCCTGATAGCTCACATGGACCCAGAAATCGTGGTTCAGTGATCTCCTCAACCTGTTAGTTAACAGTCCCAGGGAATTACCGCCGAGGACGTATCTGCTGTCGCAACACAGGGTCCCTTGTGCACATCACCACACATATCGTCCAACTTCACACCTGGCTCATATCAAACGATCTATTCACTAGGACCAGTTTTTGAGCAAGGTTGCGAAATGCATCACTCAGGCTAGAAGGCAATCAACCTCCAGGTTTACGATGCCAAGTGAAGAATTTTCTATAATTGGTGCTGCAAGAAATGCATTGATCATATCTGCCCTATAGCTGCAGTTGCAGATATTCTTCTTTTTTCTTTTTGAAGAGAAAGCTGGCTCAGTTTCCACCATTAAGGGCTAAAGAACAGCCTTTTCTAACTCCATTATGTTACATGTATCTATGGCCTCATTGTTTGGTCAGACTCTCATCTTTCAGATCTGATCAGGCACTTTGAGTTCCAGAGACCAGTATCTCGCTTATTAATGCTGTGGAACCTATCGTGTGTTCTTTGGTCGCTATCAGAATTCCATTATGAACCTTTGAGTGAAGCTTCCTTTGAGAATCTTACCCATAAAACAGTTGTTTATGTTTCAGTGGTAGCTATGATTCGGTCTCTCTTTGCCAACTGGTGTTTCTGACCAAGAATCAGCTACCTTCTGTAGCTCATGTTTATGTTTAAATCCCCAATCTCTGTCATATCTGTGCTGGGTATGATCAAGATAGACTTCTGTGCCCAGTTAGCGCTATATTTTTTCTATCTAACTAAATCAAGAGGGAAAAGAAAGGGTCATAACCATCTTTTTCTCTCTTTAAAAGGTACTTCTGATATTTCGGCAGTCACCATCTCGAGGTGGGTTATTTGGACTGATAAAAGAGCCTGCAGTCTCGGAGAGCGATCGATCTCTCATGAAAATGAAAGCCCATCAGGTCAGGACTATTACTGCATCTTAGGTTTTTTGAATCATTCCTCATTGGATAAAGTCGGGAAAGTGGCCTCCTGGTGTTCTCAGTCCATTTTCTCATCATTTTATCTTTGTTCAATCGTGCACCAGAGTGGGGATATTTATGCTTTAGGTGCCATTGTGTCAGTCCAACAAGCTGTCAAGCTATCCTCCTCCAGTTGGCAGTAGAACATCCTTCTGACAGCAAGTTCACTTGACAGTTTATTTTAGGCCATCAGCCTCCTACCAGGTTGACAAATTCAGCAGTACAGTGAAACCCCGCAATAACGCGCCTCATGATAACGCGAATTCGGATATAATGCAATCGTGGTGTGGCTCCCAAAATTTTCTATGTTCATTCGCACATGAAATTTTTTTTCCTTCAAAGTACGAGAAATGGTGTATAAAATATATATATTATCATTTCGGGGAAGAGATTGCTCATGAATTCAAGTATAATACGTTCATGGCATGGTTCCTGAAATTTTATATACATGTATTTTTCTCATTCATGGAAACAATATTTTTTTTTTTAAGTACGAGAAATAGTTTATAAAAAGTTTATTATCATTTTGGGGAAGAGATCACATATGAATTCGATCGTGGCATGGCTTCTGAAATTTAACAATTTCACCAATTTCTTGAAGTGTTATGCCAAAATAAACATTATCGGAAATTTTACTTATTACTGATCCATGAGTAAAGCCATTAAGTCTTCTTTGTGTTCGTCTTCAATTCATTCTGTATACAATCATTGCTCAAACAATAGCCGACATGTGTTTCTTTAACTGCATACACAGCCGAGCATCAGACAATGTGGTGGTTGATAAAAGATTCTCACGATTTAATAAACATGAAAAAATGTAAGCCGCCAACACGTGCGCTGGACTTCAATTCATCCTGTATACAATCATTGCACAAACAATAGCCGACTTATGTTTCTTCTTTAACTGCATACACAACCAAGCACTAGACAATGTGGTGGTTGATCAAAGATTGTCATATGTGGGTGCTTATGTAGAGACTGAGCTTGGGCTCTGTAAGTAACACTTTGATCATTAAGTCTGTGAAATCTATTAAAGGATGCAACTGAACAAATGTCAATTGTGCGGCAAGATCACAGGGAGTTCAAATAACCACTCCCTGTTACTTGGCACTAAACAAGTATCAAACTCGTTGCTCAATCAAAGGGTTGTCATGTGGGAAAGCAAAGTCGGCTCAATATCAGATAGTAAACAGTGTTGATACCCTGTTCATGCTATACATTAGACATGTATACGTTGTTCTCTGAATAAAGTAAAATACAGTAAAACCCCGCAATAACGCGACCCCACTTTTTCCGTGATAGAATTTTATGGACTCCTATTATCACGTTATTGCGGGGTTTCACTGTAGTAGCAAATGATGTCTTACTGCTACTAAAATGCATTTTTGTGAGGTATAACTAATTTTAATTATGTAATACTTACCAGCTACTATTACAAGATTCTCTCCTCCCAGCTGACTTTGATGTCTTTTAGTCTTGATCTAGGGCAAAGGGGAAGATAATCCATATCTTGGATATGACTATGGAATCAGATTGGGATCATGTTGTTATTTGATTCTGGTTCTCCAATTAGTAATTGGAGAAGAGAATATAAAGGCTTGAACAGGTGACTATCATCCTGGTAAAAGGTAGCAATGCAATAGTAGCAGATAAGTATTACAAAATTAAACTTGGTTTTACCCCCCCCCCCCCCCCAATTACATGTTATTAAATAATTGTGATCGTTTGTTAACATTTGTTGCGTTAATTTCTCATCTCTATTATTTACTATACTCAGATTTATGTCAAGATTCTTTATTTATGTTTTTAATGCTTGCATATATTTTTTGGGTGACAAAGCTTCAAAGTTCTGTGCATATTCAGTACTTGCAGAACCATGTTGAACACCCTAGAAATAGTGAGTGATCAACATGCCACCTATTTTGTGGACAAAGAACTTTACAGCATAATGGGCCAATTGTTAAGTTACCAAAAGTTGATTTTATATTTTCCGTTTTAGGCATATTTCAGTAAGTAATTAAGTTTTCATCCAGTTCAGCTTTATTTCCTGATTTCTGTTGCCTAACCACAAATGAAAATATCGGATATTGAAATCTTTTCATCGGTTCAAAGTCACCATTTCTGGAGAGAGCAAAGCAAAGCAAAGTCTCTTGAATTGATCATTTTGGCAATATTTAATTTCCAGATGTTTTCAGCAGTCAGTGGTAGTGGCCACCATTTATCCCATTGGTATACCAATCTTAGATATTTTGCCTAGTACTTTCTCAAATCACATCATATGTGAAAAAATATATATTCCAGTAGATTAGACCCTGTTGAACCTAAATTTTCTTACTGTCTTTAACATTTTGCAATATTTATTTTCCAGAAGATTCCTGATGGTTCAAGTACGTTGTTGTTCCCATCAGAAACTAGGAATATCGATTCTTGATGTATATAAATTTTTATATATATTCCAGTACAGTACAGCTCA
Source organism: Margaritifera margaritifera (assembly GCA_029931535.1). Classification (NCBI taxonomy): domain Eukaryota; kingdom Metazoa; phylum Mollusca; class Bivalvia; order Unionida; family Margaritiferidae; genus Margaritifera; species Margaritifera margaritifera. The sequence continues at coordinate 1,723,286 of JAQPZY010001498.1, forward strand.
TGCGATTTTTCGAAACCTCATGCTTTGCGGTGGGAGACTTACCCCCCTCCACTTTCACTCTGTGATAACGCTCCACTGTGGAGGGATAAATACTTACAAATCACCACCATGCCTCAGCAGGCATGCCGATTGCAACTGCATCATGGAGGGGCTGGTCAGCATTACTGATTGACATTTAAACAGCCAGTGAAGGAAGAACACCCACGGAAAGACTGAGGCGTCAAGAGTGATATACATCTGGATACCATTTGAAGAATTAGTTGTCTTTATTTCAATAATAAATTTGGAAAGTAAAAAAATAATTTAAAAAGTCTTGTATATTCAGTCCATGTATATTTAGAAAAGGTTGATTGACTTCTTTTGCAATAATATTATGCTTTTACTTTAAATGTAGTCTGGTTATTCAGTATGATTCACTTATCCCCTAGTACATTGTTTATTGTCAACATAATGACAAAGAAAACAAACCAGCAGAAGAGTTGCGGTTGTACTTTAAAGTTATCAGTTCGCACACGAAATTAACTCCTCATTAGCAAAGAAACCAAACCTTGTCTTGTGCTGGGTTTTAAGTTTGCACATGAGCATTTATCTTTGAAAAGTGCACATCTCAACCAACATGTATCTAGGATGACTTTTGCAACGATTCGTGATTTTTTTTAAAAAAACCCACTACCTTGGTAATTAATACAAAATAACAGTTTAAATTAAAATAATGATACAAAATCTTAATAATGCTTTTTTATAGCAATAATTTTTGCCTTTCCATGTTCATGCAGCAACTGACAGAACTATGCTTTCTCAAGCTGTAATTGACTCTCTCTAATGCTATGATTGGATGTCAGAAGATATTGTACATTATGTTAATGAGACATCATGCATGGTGAAACCATCGGAACTTGTACCATGTTGTTTCACTTCAGTCAGCTATGAATGCAATTTTGTTATTATTTTGTTCGAGGTTTATTGTTCTTTTTACTGCAGGGAGTACATTATCACTGACTTTAATATGATCATTTAAAAGTATATTGTGCAGACTGAAAAAGAAATAAGGACATGAATGCATTGTTAGATTCCAATAACGTAGCATTGAAAAAAAATAATTAGATTCATTGTGCAAAATGTAGCATTAATACAGTTTGTGAGGCATTGTCATTATGTTAATATTATCTAAAATGTGATTTGGTATTATGTATCATACAGTATCTTCATTAGAACTAGGAAATGTTTATAATTAACTGAATGATCACATTTTTTTCAGTATCAAAAAGTAAGCAAATTGCTCCCGAAAGAGATAACAATGTAGATAAATCGGTGCCTTTCTTTGTCTCTCTCTCTTTCTCAACCTCTTCAAAGTATGCTTGCAGGGGTCATAAACAGTAAAGCATGCACATATTATCAAGACCACGTCCACTCCACGGTGGTGATCTGATGCGACTCCATGAGAAAGCATGATGTGCAGAGATATTCTCCACTTGTTGCCGCGGCAGCTCGGTCGGGATGCACAGAGAGATGGTGGAGGTTTTTTTCTTAATCCTCTCCACCTCCACCACGAAACATGGGGTTTCGAAAAATCGCATGAGCTGTACTGTAGATTAGACACTGCTGAACCTAAATTTTCTATCCTGTCAGTAACATTTTACAATATTTATTTTCTGAATGCTTCCTGATGCATATTGTGTGTTGTGAAAGGTTCCCAATAGCAACTAGGAATACCCTCAAGAATAACAACCAACCTATTTTCGATAAGGGAAAAGAAGAAGACCTCAAGAGCTTCATGCAGGCATCACTCTATCTTCATTTTTTATAGACTTGTATTTGTTTGGGATTGCTTTCAGATTTGCAATGGGATCTCAAAATTTGTTGTGTTTGTGTATAATTAGTGGGGATTTGAATCGCTGAGAAAAGTGAACAGATTGATATTCCACACTAAAAGTCTTTCCAGCAGTTTTTAAAAAAATGTATTTTAGAGATTTCCACCTGTCATTTTATTTGAAACATGAATTATTTCACAAAAACTTAAACTTAAAAAATGTTAATGATACATGTGTGATCTTTTATACTCTTTATAGCATGCTTAACAACTAAGTGCCCCCACCCCCAATGTTTGTTACATCATTTGTTTTGATTCACTTCTCAAACTTCATTCCACATTTTGGCATACAAATTTGTCCATACTTAGAAACAGCAAAAATCAAGGTTGGAAATATTGCAAAATTCTGTTTTCCCAAATCACCACCATGATTATCAAAACCTCCTAAAATAATTTTTGACCTTTGCGAATTCAAAAAGTCCTCAACAAGTCCTCTCCTTTTTCAGAGTAAATTCAATGAAATCAGAGCCTCCTATTGTAGCCATACATCCTTGTATACAGACAGTTCGAAAGATGGAGTAAAGTCGGAGCTGCCATAGCGACATCTCATGGCACCATCTCGAGCCAATTACTGGATAAAAGTTTTTATTACAGAAATTACAGTCATACTTGCAGCTTTGAACTGTATTGAAACCTCTCAAGAAAACAAATTACATCATCTTTTCAGATTCCCTTTCCACATTGAAGGCCTTGCAGAATCTTAATTTTGATGACCCAGTAATATCCAAGATATTAGAGAAACATGATGTTCTCATAAAGTCTGTTGGCTGCCTAGTCACATTGGCATAAAGATTAATGAAAGGGCAAATAAAGATGCCCTGCAGTCACCCATTTCCATTGTATAAATCAGCATGTTTGTCATATTTGGCAAAATATGTGAAATGAATACTCCACAAACAAACTTAAGATCATCATACCCACTATAGGTGAGAGGTATCCCTGGTATAGAACAAATCGGAGAGATGAGGTGTTGTTGTGCCGATCACGTATCATACACGCACCTGACTCGTGCATACCTCCAAAGGGTGAACATCAGCCAGAGTGTGTACCCTGACAGTGGAGCACATTCTTGTTGAGTGTATAGATTTCCACCCTGTGCGGCAGAAGTCTTTTGTCATGAACTGCTCAAAGAAACTGAACAAGGATGTACCACCCGAGAAAATCTTTTAAGGAGTGTGGTTTATACAAGAAATTGTAATCATTTTATAAGGATTTTAAATGTGTTATCTTTATCTGTTATTTTATATACATTTTACAGAATTTACATCTTTATGTTTTATATTGTATCTTGTTGTGCTTAGTTATACATTTTTTTGGAAAACTTTATCATCATAATTTGTATGCAGTTCATTTTTACATTTTTGGAACATTACCTTTTGTTGGCACTACATAGCCACTTTTGTGCTGAGGTGCTGTAAAGCTCGGCTACATACATACATACATACATACATACGTACATAGTTCATTGTTCGATATATTATCCATGGCAAAAGTATATGGCAGAGCAACATCAATGCTACATAGAAAATGCAAATTTTTTGAGAAATTTGCAGAAACTTAATTGAGCTTTCTAAAAGCTGCTTTAGACTTGTAATGAATTTTTATAGATTTTTCCTTCAAAGTTAATGAGTGCCAATTTAGGACAAAAATCATAAAGATGTTTTTATTGTAAGCAACAAATATATCTTAAACATTTTTCCATTTAGCTCAAGTGGTCATGGAACAAGTTTGTTATTGCTCTAGTTGGTCCTAGATGAAAATGGTGCTGCTCAGAGATCCAATATGGCCACTATAGCAGCCGTCTTGATCTTGAAAATCTTGTTATTGTTACTCCTAAATGGATGGTCATATCACCACAGGGTTTTCACTAAAAGACTTCTTATGATGTCTAGTTGGTCCTAAATGAAAATGGTGCCAATCTGATATCCAATATCGCCACCACAACAGCCATCTTGAAAATCTCGTTATTGCTACTCCTTCTGAATGGAAAGTCATATCGACATGGGGATTTTCACCAGAGGACTTCTTATGATGTCAAGTTGGTTTTAATTAAAAATGTGTCACAATCTATTTTACAATATGGCCACCTCACCAGTCATTTTGAAAAGAACTTGTTATCACTTCTCCTGCTGAATGGATGCATTATCTCCATGGGGTTTTCAATGCTCGGACATCCAATATATTAAAAATCTTATCACTACTCCTGAATGGATGGTCATATGGGCACAGACAACTAATTCAGTTCCCATATGATAGATGATAACGTTAATATTTGGCCAAATTACTCTACTTTTTTGGTAAGTCTGACAAATTATGCTTACATCCTTTGAATGATCTATCCAAGAGGAAACTTAAAACAATGAAAATTAACCAGATATCAACATGGATTCATAGAGAGAGGTCGATGATGCAGCGCTTTACGGTGGAGAGAGCATGGAGGGGATTAATTGCCCCATTGTGATGGATATAGAAACAATAATATCATGTGAACTGTAGGGTAATATAGACTCTTCCTTGTAACCTGAATACAGCTAGTGGGGGAGAGGGGTAGGCCAATTTTTTTAAAAAGTTTGGATATTTATGATGTCTTCTATCTCTCCTTTTGAAATTTGTCAGACCCTAACCCAAGTTTCACTTAGTAAAATCTTGCAGAAAGTCAAGTTGGACTTTCTGGACCAAGTTTGAACAATTGTCTGCTTTGCTGCAGTTTCTAATATTCTTTTATATTTTCCATGCTTCATTTCACTTTCAGTCTGACAGCTGATAATTTTTTTTTAGATATGGGTCGGTCAAGGTCTCGTTCCCGCAGTAATAGTAGAAGCCGTTACAGCCGCAGCAGAAGTTATAGTAGAAGCCGAAGTTCAAGTCCTGAAGGGCATCGTATTCATGTTGCTGACCTTGGGCTTGATCCATCTAAATCTGAAGTTGAGAGGCAGTTTGAAAAATTTGGTCCACTAATCGAAGTTTGGGTGGCTAGGAATCCACCATGCTTTGCATTTGTGGTATATAAGTATAAAGAAGATTCTGAAAAAGCAATTCAGGACATGGATGGAAAGTAAGACTAAAACTTACAATTTTTTTTTCTTAACTAAAAATATATTCTTGCAAAAATTGTGATTTACAGAATATTCCAAAGGTTCCAAGACCCATCAGAAATCCAGCATTCTCCAATTTTCTCTGGGAGCAAATCTAACTTGCAAACGAATTCAAAAAATATCTCTACTTATCACTTTTGTTTCCCATGTTGAGCTCCCAGTAGTATCATCAAAGTGTGGATATATTCAATGCAGTCAACATACCATCTATACTTGCTTGGAATTCGAGTCCAACTGGAAACTGCATAGACCCAGATTTGCCATCGCATAATGCACTGGCAGATCTGGTTCTATGCAGTTCGTTAGCAGTAATCAGTAGAACAAACAACATAACCCTAATCTGAGAGTGCATTATGCTACAGCAGATCGGGGTCTATGTTGTTCACTGTTGGACTTATAAGTGAATATAGAGGGTATATATTAATTCCTATCCCTTGCCCTAGCTGGCTTTACTGCCATATCTTGTCTAGCTGGCTTTACTGCCATATCTTGTCTAGCTGGCTTTACTGTCATATCTTGTCTAGCTGGCTTTACTGCCATATCTTGTCTAGCTGGCTTTACTGCCATATCTTGTCTTGCTGGCTTTACTGCCATATCTTGTCTAGCTGGCTTTACTGCCATATCTTGTCTAGCTGGCTTTACTGCCATATCTTTTCTAGCTGGCTTTACTGCCGTATCTTGTCTAGCTGGCTTTACTGTCATATCTTGTCTAGCTGGCTTTACTGCCATATCTTGTCTAGCTGGCTTTACTGCCATATCTTGTCTAGCTGACTTTACTGCCATATCTTGTCTAGCTGGCTTTACTGCCATATCTTGTCTAGCTGGGGCTTTACTGCCATATCTTGTCCATTGTCTTGTAGTCAAGAATGTGGTAAGTAAGCAGCAATATATACACAGACATATTGTTTACCAGTTAGGCCTACTACATCAGTGCAATTGAGAGTCACGTGATCACACTGAATGAGTGGAATCAGCATAGCATGTCATAAATAGCAGCAGTTTATATGGATGCAATTCCTGGCTCGTTTTCTGTTTCTGCCAGTTTGCTAATAATATCAACTGTGATCACATAATAGATATCTTTGATTTTTTTCATCTGCCAATTTTTCACTGCAGATATTGTCATAATCCTAATTCTTGTGAGAAAAATATTGCACATGCTATATATAACTGATTCGTGGCAGATAGTTTCAAGTTTACCATGCCTAAGCATAAGGCAGAAAATGATGGACAAGGGGGAAACGATAGCCAGTATCAGGATCTATGCTAGGAAGCCTGATTGTGGGAAGCATGCTAATTTCTAAAAATTAGCATGACTGCACATAATCCACTCAACATAGACAATACAATTTTTGTACATTTTCCATTTTTGTTTTAATAAAACCTTGTTTATTTATTAGACAAAAATCTCTTTACATGCACAAATGAAATTAATAGGGATGTTTGTATTCATAATTATGTACATGATCAAATTAGATATTTATGCCATTTTTTACCATTTTTGTCGAGGCCACGTTAGTGGGATGCAAGCCATAGCAGTCACTTTTCCACAAGCAGCAGCTTTGTCAGCATCATGAATAAATAGTATGTTATTTTTTGGGATTGAAGTTTTTTTGCTTGTGTGCACGTTTCCTAAACTCCTTGATCCTTATCATACTTGGCATTTAATCATTACGAAGCTAAGACAATTCATTTTGCAATATAGATTGAGGTCAAGGTCACAGTTGGAGAAAATTTGCATTAAGGTTCAAGTTTTTAGCTTTACTGGTCATAGACCAGAAGAACTTATGGAATGGCCTGTCATCCATCTATTAGCACAAGTTTTTTTTTATCTCTACACCCCTAAACTACTTGGAGGATTGCGATGAAACTTGACACACACATTCCCAAGGTCTAGTTGGTCCTGAATGCTCAGGCATCCAATATGGCCACTATATATAGCAGCCATCTTGAAAACTTGCTATTGCTACTGCTCCTGAATGGATGGTCATATCAACATGCTTTTTCACTAAAAGACTTCTTATGATGTCTAGTTAGTCCTAAATGAAAATGGTGCCAGTCTGAAGTCCAATATAAAATCTTGTCATTCAAGAATATCAGAGATTGTTTCAACACTCGGCAGTTGAAAAGAAGAATTGGTCTGATCTTGAATTCTTGGAAATTCTTTTCCTACAGTAGAGCATCAGTCCCTTTGAGGGACTCTTGTTTCCTTTGCTTACATCCTAAACCCATCGATAGATTCTCATCATATTTGGTATGAATCATTTTGAAGCAAAGATAATTGATTCTACACACACCTGCTTGCCGCTATGATCTTGTCAAGGTCACAGTCATAGAAAATTTGCATTAGGTTTTAGTTTAAGCATTTTCTTTTGCTTATTTTCCTAAACCTCTTCATTGATTTTCTTTATCATTAGGATGAATCATTATGAAGCTACAGTAATTCATTCTGTGACATGCACACTCAACAATTTGACCTTGGGGTTTACATCATTGCATTGACTTGGGGGATCAACATGCAGGCTGAGGACTTATTTATTATTTCTTGAACTTTTTTTGGACTTTTTTGTCTGCAGTGGGATGTTTTATGAACACAAGTCTGGTTTATGCTTCAGTCCATTGAAAATGTCAAAGTTTTTAACTTTTACTGATTTTTTTGTGATACGATCTGAAACCTTTGTGACAAGTTCCAATGTGGACTTAATGCCTTTGTAATTTCATCATCTTGCATCTACATACACACAAACATATATAGAGAGATATGAGCTGTGATGTAAGAAAATATCCCTTTAAGCATAAAATTGACAGTTAAAGATTTTTTGTATTTAATTTTTTTTTTTATATCTCTACTGGTCATAGATCACAAGAGGTTATGGGATGGCATGTTGTCTGTCATCCATTGTTTGATGTCCATTGTCTGTCCATCCATTAGTGTGTGTGTGTGTGTATATATATATATATATATATATATATATATATATATATATATATATATATATATATATATATATATATATATATATATATATATATATATATATATATATTTCTGCTAGTATTGTATAACACTTTAAGTAGTTTAAAACATAGACCCAGATATGTCATCACATAATGCATTGGCAGATGATGTGTGTAAGGCTGTGTGCTTACAATGGTAGATAGATTAAAAAGCATAGACCCTGATATACTGGGGCATTATGTGGCAGATTATTGTTTATTACATAACAACTGTTATTTACATTATCATACCCATATCATAATTTTTATATATGTAACACATGTAATAACACCTCATGACATCATAAATGACATCTTAACATCATGGAAAGGAAATCCGTAATGACTGAGGCATCCAAATGTATTTCAGAGTCATTTCACTACACTATTCTGTGGTTTCATGAAATAAAATCTGTATTTTTCATCATTGGATAAATTGACTGTTACATTCATGCTCATTTCCAATGAAATTTACGAAACTTTGAATACTTTCAATCTTTTGCTTACAAAGGCTTACAAAAGACAGAAATTTTTCAACAAGTTTCATAAATTTCATTTGAAATGAACAGTGATGTAAGATCCTCAGTTTATGTGTCTTGCAAATTGTTACTGGTTATGCATGAGGAAATACGATAACAAACAAGTCTTCATTTCAGGGTGATAGGTGGTAGCAGAATTAGAGTGTCTTATGCAAGGCCAAGGACAAAGGGCAGAAGGAGAAGAGGTTTTGACCCAAATTTACGATGCTACCAATGTGGCGAGCGAGGTCATTTTTCTCGGGATTGTGATGAAATATGGAGACAACGTCGCAAAAATCGGGAGAGGGAGCGGAGGTAGTTTAGTTGTAATGTCATGTTATAACCATTGGTTTAGGTATTCTTTCTTGATGGACTTAGATACCCAAAAGTATAAACTATTTTCAAGAATGTAACCAAATCTAAAACATAGTTCATGTGTCTGATTTATTACAGATCTTATATTAATTTTCATACTGGTTAATTTCTTCTCTTTTTTTAAAATTATAAATACAGACATTATATCAGATGAATGATTTTTGTTTATGGTGCTTTTGTTTAGAATGTTGTGATTTGATATATCAGTCAGTATGTGCATGTAATAGTCATTATGTTTTGGATCTTTTAGCTTAAATTCTTTTACTATTTTCACTTTGCTGATGCATGTTCTTTTACATGTGCTGTCAACTCTGCTATAATTTTGTTTATTACTACAACATGGCTTTCCTAGAAGCAGAAAACTTGCATCTCTAACTCAAGCTAATCTTCAGTTACCCCTCATCAGAAAGCTTTGGAGTTTCCAGGACTTGTGTAAATTTTATTGCTATGTTCTCCACAAGAAGGTTCCTATAATTTTAGCACCAGGACCCCTCATTTAAAAAGCTCTGGACTGGATCCCATAAACTTTTAATCTATGGAATAACTGGGCTTCTAGCAATGTTTACTTTGGAGGTCTTCTGAATTGCTTGTTTGTTATCTTATGGCTCAATAAAGCCACCACAAAGAAAGTTTTTGACCTTTAATTATTTTGATAGTCAAGTAATCTTTTTCTTCTTGTGTTAGACACAGCATGGGCTATTCCAAAATCAAAGTTGGTGGAGAACAGTTACAGTTTCGAAGTTATGCATCTAATGTGAAGCAATTTATTGTTCTGATTTCGGTTTTAAAGGTATTCCCTGTAACACTTTAATTTTGAACATTAAGCCTGAAACCCAGAAGAGGTTTGTGGTGGGATGTTTTAAAGATATTAGCTTTCTACATTCTTTTTTTTTTGTTTCTGTATAAGGAATCCATGAACTGTGACATTAATTGAAGAGAATTGTTAAGTCATGTTCAGATACCACAAAGTACACAGTTGTGGTATTATATGATTCATGCACACAAATAAAAATATAATGTCACTTTCTTTCAGTTTTTAAAACTTCTTTTTGTTGAAGTGACTTTCAAAACCTAGAGAGACACTGCTTCCAGACTTTAGCCTTACCCTTCGAGATAGCTTAGAACATATTTTCGGGGTTATCAAGTTTTGGAGCCTTTGTTTAGTTGAGCTGTAGTTTTTTTTTTTTTTTTTTTTTGTAAATTGTATCAAATTAAAGTTATGCATGTATTCACTCCCCATTTATCTTTATAGGGTGTAATTTTGTGTGCATGGCTGGATTTTTAGCTCACCTGGTCAAATGATCTTGTGGTATGGCTCTTCATCCATGTTCAGTAATCCATTATGCATCCATCAACAATTGCTGTTTTCAACTTCTTCTCAAACACTTTTTATCTAGTTTCAACCAAACTTGGCAGGCAGCATCCTGGCATTAAGGCCTTTCTGGTTTGTACAAATGGTGCTAATCTGCCTGATATGGCTACCGTTATTGCAAAAGAAAATCTTTACACAACTTCTTCCAGAAAACTGCTTATCAGAATTTTGCTTAATTTGACAAAAAGTTTTCTGGCATAGAGAGCTTTCAGATTTGTTCAAATGAGGCTTGATCCACCATCAAATATGGTTGTCGTTACTAAAAATAAAAAACCTTTAAACTACTTCTTCAAAAATCACAAAATAGAATTTGACCAAATTTGACGGAAAGCATCCTGTCATAGAGGGCTTTCAATTTTATACAAATTATGCCATTAAAAAAAAACGTGGCCACATTTACTTTATTTGTAAAAATCCTTAAATGACTTCATTTCAGAAACTGCATTCTGTCATAAAGGCCTTACAAGTTTGTACAAATTATACTGATTCTCCATCAAACTCGGTTCTCAACATAATTTTGCTATTAGGAGTCCAGGATGCTCAGCTTGCAGAAATCAAGGTTCCCCTGCCAATTATAAGAGTCACAACCTCAACCTCAACCTAGAGGGTCCCCAACTTTGCTAATGACTACTTTTAAACCTTTTTAAAAAAATGTGTATTTATCAATTATTAATTTATGATGCATAGGTAGATAGATAAGGACTGTTCCAATAATACATACTTGGGACCCAGGGGAGGCACTTTCAATGTGGTGTAGTCATTCATAGATGCAATTTAGAATTTTTTGTCATATTGAACTTTTTGAGTAATTAGAGTACGGTACCCAGACACATATTTAAAAAAAACTGCCCTCCCTGGGTGCCTTGTATGTTTAAATGGAACAGCTCTAGGTGGTTATGGAAAGCAATAGGTATCATAGAAGGGTCAATCTCACACATGGTTGCGCACACACACACACATTTGACATTTTAAGTCTTAAAGACAATACATTTTTTTAAAGTTTTATGCCTATTTAAAACATTTGGTTTTTAACACTTAAAGAGCTGGTTGCATCATAAGTTGTGCCATCAGTAGAGGTCCCATAGTTGTTGTCATGGCATTTGCTGTTTTTTTTCAGGTAACCTCTAAATTTGATTGAAACGAGCTTTCTATAGTATTTTACCATGCAGTTATCAAATAAGTTTGACAAATGCTCAGTTAAAATACATGCTACCTGGAAAACTCAATGGCTGACTCTCAACACAATTCATCTTCAGATGATGATTTCATTTGGCAAATACTGGCTGATGATCGCGATGATGATAATGATTTTGAAGGTTTTTAAGTAGATGCAGTTATTGGAGCCTCCCGTTCAGTGGTATTTCGAAACATCAATGTAGAATTGGAGAATACTGAGCCAGTAAACTATTTAAGGCTGTTATAATGAGGATCAAACAAACTTTTATGCAGATCAGAAAGTAAATGGGGCGGACTTCATGGACAATAGCCACATGGGAAAACACCTGTCACACCTGGTGAATTTTCTGTATGTTTTTTACAACTTTATATAAAGTTGTAACAGACATTTAGAGGGTTGACCTCCAAAGAATAGAGTATTTTTTAGACATTTGAACTTTTCCATTAAAATATAAGATAAATGCAGGTGAAATACAAAGGTAATTCGTAATTTTACCTGTATTTACACCTGTAAGAGCTAATATGAAAAAGTTATTTGTGTGACTTGATGCATATAATAAAGTTCAGACCTTACAATCATTGTTCATGTAGGGTTTGTGTATCTGTTATGTACACTAATTAAAGCAGAGTGCATTTTCATTTCTTTCTCAAAAAATTCAGCACTGAGGGACCTTGTACTACAAAACTATATAGCACTTTAAGGGTTAACATTAAGATTTGTTTAACTTTTCCTTACAATAATTTTATTCACAAGAGTTATTTCCCTTACTAAGATGGACATACAGTACAACTTTTTTAGAGCAATCACAACAGATGATTTGTTGATCAACGATTTGCAGAAAATAAAATTATCTGCACTACTTTTGCATGTATACCTTAAAAATTAACATGTAAATAACACTAAAACTTAAGGTTATCTATGTCGATAGCTTCAGCTCACTTGGCCGTAATGCAAGTGAGCTTATGGTATGGTCATGCATTCGTTGTGCATCATTCATTTTTCTCTGTGTCTGGCCATCAACAATTGCTTGTTACCGCTCTAGAGTTCATATTTCTGATCTGATTTTAATCAAACTTGCTAGTATGGGTTTCTATCATCAAAATCTTGGACAAGTTTGAGAATGAGCCAGAACCATGAATATTAATCTGATTGGTTAACCTTGTTACCACTCTAGAGGTGATTCCTGATCCGTTTTTTGATCAAACTTGGAATATATGCTTAAATCATTAAGGTCTCAAATGAGGTAAATAATGGACAATATTTGCACCTACTAATGAGGTCATTATGCATCTGATTGACTGAGATTGTTACCACACTGGAGGCTACATTTCTGATCTGATTTTGATGAAACTCCAAATATATGCTTGTCATTAAGATCTTGGATGAGTCTAGTAATGAACAATATCCATGCATACTAATTAGATAATCTTACAGCTGATTGACTGAGCTTCTTATACCTCTTGAAGCCAAATTTTTGATCTGTTTTTTATTACATTTGAAATATGGACTTTTATCATCAAGATCTTTGATGGGTTCAGTAATGAGCAAGATCCATGCATGTTAATGAGGTGATCTTGCGTCTGAGAGGCTGACCCTGTTACCACTATGGAGGCCAGATTTCTAATCCGATTTTGATCAGATTTGGAATATATGTTTATATCATCAAGATTGCAGATGAGTTCCACATATTAATGAGGTTATCTTGCATCTGATTGGCGTAGCTTGTCACTCTGGAGGCCATATTTCTAATCCAATTTTGATATAAGTTGGAATATATGCTTATGTCAACAAAATCATGTAAAAGTTCGATAATGAGTGAAATGCACACATATTAATGAGTTGATCTTGTATCTGATTGGCTGAGCTTGTTGCAACTCTGGAAAGCATATTTCTGATTTTGTTCAAATTTGAAATGTGAGCTTGTATCATCAAGATCTTGGATTGGTTTGATAATGAGCAAGATCCATGCATATTAATGATGTAGTCTTGGATCTGATTAGCTGTAACTGTTATCACTCTGGAAGCCATATTTGTGATCCAGATTTGATCAGACTTGGACTGTGTCAGTAATGAGTGAGATCCTGGTATATTTATGAGGTGATCTTGCGTGTGATTGGCTGACCTTATTACCACTTTGGAAACCATAAAACATTATCCAGTTTTGGATCATAACTGGAATATGGGCTTTTATCATCTTGAGCAATTTTGAAAGTAAGCGGGAGCCATGCAGATTAATGAGGTTATCTTGCATCTGATTGGCTGACCGTATTACCACTCTTGAAGCCGTATTTTTGACCTGTTGGGTTTATTATCAAGATTATTTATGAGTAAGAGACTGGATATTAATTTTGCCTATATCTTTAGAAAGAATTTTTATCAGGATATAGTAAAATGGGTAAAATAATCATATTATAAAGTCAGGGAGATAGTTTACGTACGATGTGTTCTTACAAAACTATATGATGAAATGGTCAGCTGTTAAGTTATGTAAGAAAGGTGAGCAATATCAGCCCCACTTGGGCCTCCTGTTATGCTTTTCTAATATGGTTATGTTTAACCACAATAAAATATTATAATTGAAACTTGACATGATGTTAGAGCTCAATGCCTTTAAGCAAAATAACTGATACTATGCCTAACCCAACCCAACCAAACCAAAATATTGTTGTGCTTCTCTAATGTACCCCAATATAGAGTTATATGGAAAGAAAAGAAAATGCCACTTCCACCCCTAGCACATAACATTATTGATGCCATTAAAGACAATGGTATCACAAGACCAAATAAATTCTCTAGTTGTGTTAGCATGCATACTCAGTATACATGACATTATGCAAATTACCCTCCATCTTGCAGGTGTTTTTCCAAGTCCCCTCACATTACAATCATACCATACTGTCCTTTGCAGGTCAGTTAACTATTTAAGCAAGATGTCAGCCAGTTCATTTAGGTAGGGATTACTACAGTTAGAAACACCTTTAATGACTTCACAAATCCACTTGACAAAATTTGACCATGTTGTACAGAAAGCAAATTTACACCAATGATGCCAATCCACCATCAACAGCTTTATTTATTTTAAAAAAAAAAAAAACAGAATTTGACAAACATTGAACGAAAACATCCTGGCATAGGGCAGGTTACGAATTCACCTTGTTGCTATAATAGAATTTACTTACAAGACCTGGCATGCACTGCCATATTGCTTTCGGACAAACAGGACAAAATTGTAGTGTACACAATGTGATGCTTACGATGAACTATGTCTTATACTCTGTGAACTGTGTTGCTCTGCTCATATCAGTGTGTACAAAATAACACTCAAAGATAAAATATTAATGAGACTTGTTTTATAATCTTTAAGTTCTCTAATTTGGGGAGATTAGTGATTTATCAGCTAAGAAGATTACTGTTTTATTGTTCAATTTAATAAAAACAGTCAATACAAACCTGCATTCAGTAGTAACCACCATTCATTGTCGTAATTGCATCTTGTATTTCCACGCCTGGTTTCAGTAAAATTATAATCTCTGTTTTGCGAAATGTTATGGTCCTTTATTGTCCTCTTGTTTATTTTCATTCGTGTGTAAATTCATATATTTTGCAATTTTCCTCTTTGTCTGTCTTTCTTACATTCATTCATTGTTCGTTTGTTTGTTCATTCTTTCATTCATTTTATTCTTACGTCTACTCTTTTATCAACTTGTGTGCACCTACCTCTGTTTGTCCATTTCATCGTGCATTCGTTTTCACTACAAGACTGAATGGTGAAATAGAAAACTAAATGAATTAGATTATTAATGGAAATCTCAAGAATTATTATTTAGAAGAAAATAAATCGTCAGAAAAATCTGAAGGCACATAGTTATAATTAAATTTATACAGTCATGGTGGAGGAATTCCTGAAGATTTTATTAGAATTTTTATCGAGCGCAAAAGTATATGCGATTTAAAACTTTTCATGCAGTAACTTTTTGAGAGATTAAAAAGATTGTGTGTATCAAAATTGGCATGAAAAGGTAAATAAGTCAACAAAATCTATGTATTATAAAGAATACATGTCAGTACAGAATGTCGAGAAATATTTATGCTGAGGATTACCTCTTTACATTCCTCTGGACTTTTCTACATTTAGATGTCATGCCATAGACTTAATATTGAGACAGGTGACATTGCTTCAGAGAGTTTTTTTTTAAACTTCTGTTTCAGAAATACTTTTACTATTAGTTCATGATGTACACTGCATTTTTTTAAAACTTTGATAAGATATTAGATCAAGAAAATAAGAAGATAAAACAATGGTGTGCCTGTTCATCTATAAAAAAAAATTATGTAGCTTGATTTCATCTAAAAGTCCACAGGTTGTATATCATTTATTAGCTAGATAAAAGCCTGTACTTTATTTCTGACAGTTATACTATAAAAAGTGCATTGTGCTCCAATATAGTAACTTTTTTTGCATGTAATTATAGGACAGTAGCCTAAATTACTGAAATAAAGAATATAAATTTACTTCAGTTTCCACTTGTAATGAGATGACACTGTAACCATCCTTTCAGTTGTATAACAGAGTGACTTTCTATTGGGCTTTAAGGTAATTTAGTCCCAGGAACATTGTCTTCAGTTAACTCAACATATTGAAACTTAGCTGCCAAGCTACAAAGTTTGTCCGTAGGGGTTAAGACACTGCCCATGCGGGCTATTTATAGGCATGAGGCTATTACGCATTGCATCACATCCGCCTAATACGTAACCTGCCCTATTGAGGCCTTTCAGTATTGGACAAATGCTGCTGTGCCATCAAATATGGATGAAGAGATCAAAATATAGAAACCTTGAAATAGTTGTTTCCATCACATATGCATTCAACAGCATTGGAAGAAATTTCTTAAGAAAGCATCCTACTGTCCCAGATTCCTTTGCCAACTTGTCTTGCTTTTGACTGTTAAGCAGATGTCAGCCAGGTGAGTGATCTCAAGTTCACTTGCACCTCTTTTTTTTTTTTTTTTGGGTCTCGATTGTGAAAAATGTTGCAAATTGGTAAAGTACATTTCGGAATGCTACAATTCAGCATCTCCAAATTATTTCCTCGAAAGATTATTCTTAGAGTGTTGACATGATAAATTTCAGCTAATCAGATGATTTTAGCTTCTTTTTGGCCCAGAAAAAAATCAAATTTTGCCTTATTAGAGTATAATAGTGGAGATTTGGGACATTTTATCACAGTTTTTGGTTTTTTCTCTAATCACCAGATTTCATGTCTAAGGTTGGAAATAATCACCATATACTGTTAAAAAATGTACTTTGATTCATATTGTATTTGCTGATTCAATTTTATGATATATTTTAATTTTAAAAGCAATCAAATTTGAAACTTTAAAAAAAAATATGAATTCCAAGTAAGGTAGGCAATTGTATCAAGACTGTTTACAATTTCTGCAAATATCCATATCTAATAATATCAGGGTTTTTTCAGGAAATTAAAAAATGCCTTTTTGACAAGATTCTCAATTGCTGTAATTGAATCCTTAGAATCATTAGTAAGGAATTTAAGCTGAAATTTTCATTTGTAATGCAGTATATAGGTAAGATGTAGAGTAACACCTGTATAAAAGGGCCACCTTTGGGACTGCATACATTTATTAATTAATGGTGGCTCTTATATGGAGGTTAATTTTATATGGAATGTATTATGTTGTGTCTTATAAAGGTGGCTGTGTTACAGAGGTTTGATCATACTTGACTATGATACATATATGAATGATATAGTGAGAGCAATCAGACCTTTTAATAACGAGTCAGCTGTCACACAAATGATTGTGTTTTCATGTTAAATACAAATTTAATGTTTTGATTACAGCAGACTATGTTAGGCATGTCAAAGAGCTTTCTTTTCTTTTGGAAAATCCTCCTTTTTCCAAAAGTAAAATGAAGAAAAAATGGAGAAAAAAATACTTAAACTTGGCAATCCCGTTATGAATTGCTTTTCCTTGTAGAACTGCAGATACTGAACAGCTGCATTCTTACATGATTTCTACCATGTTATATGCTAATTATTTGAAGTTGGTGATGACTGGTTGTTTGAATTGGTCAACAAATCAATTATGATTTTATGTGATTGCAAATTAAACCATTGTAATTTCTGTCTGTAAACTGTTCAAGAATAATAAATCTTCCAAAAATCTTGTTGTCTAACAAACACCTGAACATTTCAGTAAATATTTGCTGTTCAATAGGTTACTTGGTAGTAAAATTGGCTGTACATACACCAAATAAAGCTATCCATTACATTGTTCACTCTTTGTTGTTATACTAAAAAGTTCAAAATTGATTCATTCCTGATCAAGCACAATAATTCAATTCACACAATTTAAAGTTTAAAAATAGGGTAGATTCCTGTTTTTAATTTTGGAATAGTAAATAAGGGTAAGGAACATTGAAAATGAGACTCATTCAAGGTCTCATCAGTATAGAGGCCAATACTGAATTGGTTAAAAACCAATGAACCCTGATCAAGTTATGTTGTGGAAACCAAAGTCAAGAGGACAGGTAATCAGGGGGCATAACTCCTCTACATGCTGTTATGGAATGATTGAAATCAAACTCATTCAAGGTCTCATCAATATAAGGCCTATACCAAATTTGGTTGAAATCCAAAACATTATCGTTAAGATATGTTGCAGAAAACAAAATAAAAAGGGCAGAAAATCAGGCAGCATAACTCTTATAAATGAGGTCATCTAATGCTGGAATTCAAACTTGTTCAAGGTCTTGTCAGTTAAAAGACCCATACTAAAATTTGGTTGAAATCCAACAAACCCTGGTAAAGTTAGCCTGTGGAAACCAAGGACAGTGCATACGTCCTGCAAATGAAGTCATAACATATAGAACTCATCAATAATCCTGTTCACTTTATTTAAAGGAATGTTGGATTTCAGCCAAATTTATCGTGTACCTTTATTTAGGTCCAGTATAATGTTTTTAGGAACATTGTCCATATTTGGCCCTCAAACCTCGTTGAACTTTTATGAGACCTTGAATGAGTTCAGTTAACAGTGTTCCACAACATCATTTACAGGAGTTATAAACCCTTGTCAGTGTTCCTGACTTGTATTTCCACAGCATAACTTTACTAAGATTTATTAGATTTCAACCAGATTTGGTATTGGCCATTACATTAATGAGATTTTGAATGATATATATTTCTAGCATTCCACAACATCATTTATAGGAGTTATGCACCCTGATTGACTGTTCAGTATAAAAACAAAATGAACCATAATCCTGTTCATGTTATTTTCATGGGTAAAGTAAAGTTGGATTTCAGTCAAATTGATAATGCACCTTTATTTAGGGCTAATAGAAACTTGATGTTTACAGGGGCATTGTCTATATTTGGCCCTCAAAACTCCTTGAACCTTGATGAAACCTACAATGGGTTCAGTGAACAGTGTTCCACAACATAATTTACAGGAGTTATAACCCCTGATTGTCTGTCCTCCTGATTTGGATTTCCATGGCTTAACTTGACAAAGGTGTATTGGATTTTAACCAAATTAAGCATACAACTTTATACTGACAAGACATTGAACATGTTAAATTCCAGAATTCCACATTATCAATTAGAGAAGTTAAGGCTCCTGATTGTCGATCCCCTTTTGGTGTAGCAGCATAACTTAACTAAGAAAATTTTGGATTTCAACCAAATTTATCATACACCTTTATATTATTGAGACCTTGAATGAGTTGGATTTCCAGCAGTCCACTTTGGATTCCTAATAGAAATTCCCCTGTTTAAGGAGTAAAATGTTAGTGACCTGGTCCTTTGTAATGCACCCACCGCTAATAGCTCTAGTTTCAATTTAATTAACATGACTTCATTTTAGCAATATCAAATAGATAGGTGACTAATATCATTTCATCTAATTTTATATTTTTGTGTTACTTTTGTCTAGAAAAAATAACAAGTGTTCTCAACAAAAATAACTGCTATTTTTGCCATAAACCCATGAATTCCAATATTTTCATCAGGGATGGTTCGTAATGGTATGTTAGAGCAAGAATATGGTGGTGCAGGGCTATAAGTGTAAGTGGCCTTGTGATTGGTCACTTGGCTTGGAGCTCAGCCATTGAATGGAAAGATGACATGGATTGGTGGATATCACTGTTGGTTAAATGTGGTGGAAAGTGAAATGATGGTTGAATTTTGATTTGTTAATGTGGCCTTATTTCAAAAGGTAGGTACATTTGTCTTGGGATTCACTAGAAAACTAGAAATATACTAAAATCCAAGGTTCTAACCACTCTCAAAAATGTATTAATTTTTTTGTTATGTTATTCAAATGTTGTCATATTTTCATGTTAGATATTCATGTTTTAGTTTTAATGATGTTATATTCAGAGTTATTATTTTCCAGAAATATTTTCATAACCAGACATGCCTAAGAAGATAAACATTTATCAAAACCCTAATATGGTGAAGAACAAATTGCTTTAAGGAAAAGTCCATGAAAAATTTTCAATCGCTGTTATTTAATGGACATTAACGTCATCAATACAGAAAAATTTATATTGAGAAAAATGTGAGCTTATAAAAATTATTTAGTTCAGACTTTTAAAAATTAACTATCTATTCTGTGTTGGGTGCTCCAATATTTGCTGGCGTAAAATATATGAATGTGATGAAAGTAATGGAGGATCTCCAACTGGTTCATTGTGTCACATGATTGATTTGTTTTCATCGAAGTGCTATATACACTACAGCTAAGAATGTTATTTGGGAGAAATATTTTGATTTAAAAAAAAACAAATGTAATTACACTAAATCATAGGTTTTGTTTGCTTTTAGTTCAGCTGCTCATTTTTGTTGCCCACTAGGACTTAAGTTTTTGTGACAGTTTCCAATCCAAGCAAAAGTAAAAAGTTGATGCTGTGATTACTAGAACATTCACTTGAAAACAGATAAATTGTGCTTTGACTTGTCCAAAAATTAAAAGCATCAGTTCTTAATTTATGAAAGTACTGCCATCACGAGTGTCAGCTGCATAGTACATGTAGCCATTGTAAACAAATCAATCTTGTGACTTCACAAACAACCCAACCTCTTATGGAGATCAAAATTTACTGCTAAGACGGTACTTTATAGTGATTTATTTCATAGCAATGCAACAAAATTCTGTTCTGATGTGGAGATTAAACACTGTCTGATACATTGAATAACTAAATGCAACATGGACTTTCCCTTTAATCTTATTATCTATTTATAACATGTTCCAACTATAAACAGTGTAGATCTGGATGTCTTTGTATACCAGTAATTCCCTGGTATATCATTGTCTACACTGTTTAGACTGCCAGCTTATCAGCAGATCTGTCTTTGTATACTAGTAATTCCCTGGTATATCATGGGTCTACACTGTTTAGACTGCCAACTTATCAGCAGATATGTCTTTGTATACCAGTAATTCCCTGGTATATCATGGGTCTACACTGTTTAGACTGCCAACTTATCAGCAGATCTGTCTTTGTATACCAGTAATTCTCTGGTATATCATGGGTCCACACTGGTTAGAGTACCAGCTTATCAGCAGATCTTTCTTTGTATACCAGTAATTCCCTGTTATATCATTGGTCTGCACTGTTTAGAGTGCCAGCTCATTAGCAGATCTGTCTTTTTATACCAGTAATTCCCTGGTATATCAGGGTCTACACTGTTTAGACTGCCAGCTCATTAGCAGATCTAGATCTGTGCTGGTCCACTTCCAACATTGACTAGATCTATATGGTGTACCAAACAGGTAAAAAATACTAGTACCATTGCAAAGCTACATTTTGTTGATGCTTACGTAGTTTTTGCCATTGCAACAGTACAATTTACCATTGCAATTATATTTTAATAGTAATATGTTACCTGCCACTATTGCCTTGTTTACCTTATATAATGCTAAGTCCCCTCTGAGCTTATAATTCCAAACTCTCATTATATGAAACATTCTAAAATTCTAGAACAGAGAGAAGCCAGAATCAGTCTGACTACCACATCATTGGCTCTTGCTGGATACTTTTCCTCGTACACTTGGATCACTAAGATGTGTTCAGTTTGCTCTTGGAAAATTGCCTTCGTTTACATGTTGTAATACATTTTTTGGCAAATTATTATTATTTTCGATTTTAAATGAGTGGTAATTTAGGGGACTTGATTGTGCTGTGTTCAGCTAACAGTGCTCTTCTCTGTTCTTGCCTGGTATAAGGAGAGTAGTGCTTGCTGGAGGCAGTTACCAAAACTTCTAGGCATGCTTTTTCAATGTCCATGGCATTATTGTCAGAGCTGTTCCACCTCAGCAGGGACATTGCTCTGGACACCGAGAAAATTTTACTGGATCACAGTAAGAACCTTCTTAGGGCTGCTCCATTGGAGGAGGAGGCTCTCTTTGAAGGTCACATTTCCTCGGTGGCACGTGGCACTGCAGGACCTGATGGACCATTAGCACCAGTCTCTCGCAGCTGCTTCTAGCCTCTCAAAACTGGCAAAACTGGCCAGGAAGAGTCCTCATCCTGACTGCCTCTCTGGGTCTTCCTTGAAGTTCTTTTGAACAATACAGCCTCAACAGTCAAGGAAACAACATCAATTCAAACCTCCCTTTTGCCCGTCTTTAGCTAGATGAGGCAACCGGAAGGGTCAAGGGAGGAAGCCAGTGAACTCCTCCCTCTTTCCCAATGGAAGGGGAACGGGGGGGGGTCTAGGGATCGAACCATCTCCTGCCATGCATCTCTTTTCCCGGGATCCCCCTCGGGACTCATCTAGCCCTCTTTTCAGAGGTTTGGTCAGGCATAATGGAAGATACATGGGTTCTTTCTAGGCTACAGAAAGGATAACTGCCTCGTTTCAGGGAACATCCTCCTCTTGAAATACCCCATTCTTTTTCACCAGTCAAAACTTGCTCAATTAAGGGAAGAGGTTAACACCCTTCTGCAGAAGGGTGTAGTAGAGAGAGTGGCAAACTACCAGTCTCCAGCTTTCTATTCCCAGATTTTCATGGTCTCCAAAAAAGGCACAAAGTTTCAGTTTATCATTGATCTTGCCACCCTAGACATGTTTCTTCAGGAGGAACCATTCAAGATGGAGACTACCACCTCAGTCGGAAATGCCATAAGACCTGGCGACTGGACAGTCTCCATTGACCTTTATGATACATACCTTAACATCTAAATTTTTCCACCTCACAGGAAATACCTCAGGTTTTTTGCCTGGACCCAAAGATTTTCCAGTTTTGAGTTATACCGTTCGGCCTAGCCTCCACTCAAAGAGCTTTTACCGAGGGTGATGGAAGTAGTTACTGCCCACCTTAGGCTCTGGGAATCCCCATCCCCCAGTATTTCAATGACTGGTTGATGTACAATGGCATCAAAGAGTCCCTCTTGCAAGATCTGTCCCTCTGCTGGTCCACAGTGACCCAGCTTGGAATCATTCCGAACCAAGAGTAATCAGATCAAATCCCTTCACAGGATTTTGTTGATCGGGATGATTTTCCTCACCAGCCTTGGACAAGCTTGTGATCCACTGGACAAGATAAACAGAATCCTGGTTCTTTTGGCGGCGCTTCAGGCCAAGACCTTGTCAGCTTGCCTATATCTTACCCTCCCCCCCCCCCCCTCGGGACCTTGTACTCTTTGGTGGACCTGGTTCCCCTAGGAAGACTGTACTTGCATCTTCACTAGTTTCTTCTTCTGGCACACTGGAAACCGCACAAGGATCCCCTGTCAGCTCAGATTTCTTTTGGGGTCAGATTTTCATTAGCGCTTGAGTTAGTGGGCCAGTTGGGATTGGTTTCTGGCCACAGTTCCAATGCACACCCCCAAACTGTCTGTACACGGACGTGTCAGATTTGGGTTGGGGTGCTCAATTGGTTCCAAAAGGGACAGTTCTTCAGGGTTTGTGGTCCCTGGAAGAAGCTATCCTTCACATAAACAATTTGGAAATGAGGGCAGTATTTTTAACCCTACAGGGATGTGTTAACCAAATAAGTAGTTACTGTGTGATGGTCTCAGGCATCAGCAGTAATGTACCTCAGGTGACAAGGAAGTACACATGCTCCCTCTCTTTGCATGGAGATTTGGAACCTCCTTTGTTGATCTGCCTCTGAGGGATTACTCTCCATGTTTGACATTCTGGGCAAGAAATATATTCTGGTGGACAGTCTGTCTAGGAAAGTAAAATTAGTCCTCACGGAATGGTCTCTATATCAATCCATGGCAGTCCCAGTTCAGACTGGGGTGGGGGGATACCCTTGGTGGACTTGTTCATGACAAGACTGAATAGCAAGCTCCCCTTTTATGTCTACCTAGTTCCAGATCAGAGGACCTAGGCAGTAGACTCCTTCAGTCTAAGTTGGGATTGTCTGTTTGCTTAGGCCTTCCCACTTTTCGGTATCGTCCTGCAAGTGCTCAACAAAGTTAAGACCTTCACAGCTCAGCTCATTCTGATAGCCACCCTGTGTCCGCAATGATTGTTGTTCAATGATTTACTTGACCTATTGGTAGACCAGCCCAGGACATTACTTCAGAGTAGGGACCTGCTGTTGCAGCACAGGGGGGTCTCGTCTCTACAACAGCCCAAAAGATTCTCCACCTTCACGCTTGGATTATCTCAAGTGATCTATCCACCAGGACAAGTTTTCAAGCAAGGTTGCAGATTGCATTATCCAGGCCAGGAGATTGTCTGTGTCCAAGGTCAACAATGTGAAGTGGTGAATCTTTTGTGATTGGTGCAGTAGGAAACTTGTTAATCCTAGCTGTCTCTCTCTGAGCACAGTGGCAGACTTTCTTCTGTTCCTGTTCAAAGATAGAGAATGTTCAGTTTCTACTATTAAGGTATATAGGGTAGCCATGTCCAACACGCTCAAGTTCTCGAAGGGTCTGGCCATTGGTTTGGACCATCATCTTTCCGATCTTATAAAGTATTTTGACTTGCAGAGACCAGTGTCTCGTTCACTAATGCCTAAATAGAATCTCTCATGCGTGTTGTAGGCTTTGTCAAAACTCCCTTATGAACCGCTGGGTGAAGCTTCCTTGGAGAACCTTACTCTTAAAACTGTTTTTTTCCCTCTCCTAAGCATCTGTGAGAAGCAGGAGCAAGCTTTATGCCTTGTCAACAGAAAAAGGTTGTTTACAGTTCAACATCAATCACGAGTCTGTTTCTCCTTTTTCAACAGGGTTTTTCTTGGCAGAAAAACAGCTTCTTTTGGTGGCCCCGCTCTCTATAGAGATCCCCAGTCTCAGTCGTATCTGTGCTGGGGATGATCAAGATAGAATTTGCTGCCCAGTTAAGGCATTATGGTTCTGTTTGGCCACATCGAAAGAAAGAAGAAAGGGTAGGAAGCATCACTTCCTACCTATTAAGGGCTCCACTAATATCTCGGCATCCACCATTTCCAGGTGGATTGTCCTGACTATCAAGAGTTTATCAGTCCCTTACTAAGAGGGACCTTTCCTTCATGAGAATTAAAGCCCATGAAGTCAGGGCTATTGCTACTTTATGGGCCCATATTTATCATTTGTCATTGGATGATGATATGAGAGCTGCATTTTGGTGGTCTCACACTACTTTTTTCTCCTTTTATCTTCAGTCTTTAGCACACCAGAGCGAAGGCATTTTTTCACTGGGCCCAATAGTTATGGTGCAAAAAGTGACCCAATCTGCTGCCAACTTAAAGTAGTGGACACCTATCGCAACAGTGAGTATTTTTAATACCAGTTTTTTTAAGCCATCAGTCTTCCTCTGAACTGGCAAATTCAGCAAGGCAGTAGTGATAGGTATTGTATTACTGGTAGTTTGTTTTGGAGGGTGGGAGGATAAAATTCATTAAATAATGTAATACCTCTCACTATTGCAAGATTAACCCCTACCACCCAACTTTGATGGCCCAAGCATAGTCTGGGTCCAAGTCAAAGAGGAAGAGTATCCCACATGAGTCAATGATGTTAAAATCAGACTGGTTGTGAGTTGTCTCTGTTGTAGAATTCTAGAACTTTACATATAATGGGATGTTTGGAATTATGAGCTCAGATGAAGGGACTTAGCATCCTGGAGAGTAAGCAAGGCAATAGTGATGGGTAAGTAATACAGTATTAAAACTAGTTTTATGCCCTCAAAAAATACGTTTTTAACACTGGTCTTCTTGCAATGTTATTTATAATCAGTGAAATGGTATTCATATAATACTAATATTCAACTTACATTACAACGATATTTTAATACTGATGTGATGGTACTTTTTAGTTCCTCTGGTCAGGAAAGCTTATGGGATGGTCTGTTTTTTGTCGTTCCTCTGTCCGTTAGCAGAAGGAAACTGTATACACACATTCAGCCTAGGGCCTGGTTGGTTCTAAATGAAAATGGTGCTGATCAGACATCAAATATGGTTGTTACAGTTGGCACCTTGAAAATCTTATCACTACTTCTCCTGAATGGACAGCCATATCAACATGGGGCTTTCACTAAAAGACTTGATATGACGTCTGGTTGGTCCTAAATGAAAATGGTGCTGATCTGACATCCAGTATGGCCAAAACAGCAGCCATCTTGAAAATCATCTTATTGCTACACCTAATGAACAGAAAGCCATATCAGCATGGGGTATTTACTGGAAAACTTCCTATGGTGTCTGGTTGGCCCTAAATAAAAATGGTGCCAATCTAGTATCCAGTATGGCTGCCCGTGGCCATTTTGCAAATCTTATCACTTCTCCTCCTAGATGGAAAATCATAAAAACATGGTGTTTCCACCAGAAGACTTCTTATGGTGTCTAGTTGTTCCTGAATGAAAATGAACCGATCTGACATCTACCATGGAGGTCATCTTGAAATTGTTTTTTATTGCTACTCCTCCAGAATTGATGGTCATATCAACATAGGGTTTTCACTAAAAGACTTATTATGATATCTAGTTCATCATAAATAAAAAGGGTGCCCCACAAACTTCCAGAATGGCTGCCACAATGAACATCTTGAAAATCTTGTCACTGATGGAGTTTTCACCAAAACCTTGAATAAGTTTCATTTTCAGCTTTCCACAACATCATTTGCACTAGTTGTCCCCCTTGATTGCCAGTTCTCCTGACTTTGGGTTCCACAGCTTAACTTTACCAAGGATTGTTGTATTTTTCACCATATTTGATGCGTTGCTTTATGTTTATGACACCTTAAATTAGGTCATTTTCCAGCAGTCCATAATGTCATTTGCAAGAGTTATTCCCCCTGATTGCCCATCCTTCTGATTTTGCTTTCTACAGCACAACTTTACCAGTGATTCTTGGATTTAAACCAGATTTGGTGTGTGGCTTTATGTTGTTCAGTCCATGAATGATTTTGATTTCCAGCATTTCACAACATCATTTACAAGAGTTATGCCTTCTGATTGCCCATCCTCCTGGTTTCTGCCGCATTACATTTCCAAGGATTGTTGGGTTTCAACCAAAGTTGGCATGTAGTTTTCTATTGACAAAGCCTTGAATGAGATTTTGAATTTGATTCCAACATTCCACATCATCATTTAGTGGAGTTATTACCCCTAAGTGCCCATTCTCCAAACTCTGTTTCACAGTACAAGTTCCTCTGTTCATAGCCCTGCCAAGCAAATTATAGAACCATGTATACTCACTTATAAGTTTTGTTCAAGTACAAACTATACAGACCCTGATCTGCCATTGCATAATGCGCTGGCAGATCTGGGTCTTTGTATTTGTTAGGAGTAATCAGTAGAACAAACAACATAGACCCTGCTCTGCCAGTGCATCATACAATGGCAGATCAGGGCCTATGTTGTTTGCAGTTCGACTCAACTTGTAAGCAAGTATATATGGAAAGCAGAACCCTTTGTGATGCACCCATCACTAATAGCTCTAGTTTTATTTATTTTCAAAAGTTTTGGAAAAGGCTTGATGTACAAAATTTGGGATTTCATGCAGAATTGTGCATTACTGTTTTATGAGTTGGTGAACAAAATTTTCCAATGTAGGTCACCGTTATCAAGCAGTATAGGTTGACACTACAGATGCACATTATAACAGTATGATATCATGAAACTTTAGACCATGGCATCATCCAGCTCACAAGATATATCACAGTCTGTTGTGAATGAAATTTTGATTGAAGTTTAGTAAATAATAAAAATGGCATATATATTTGAATAATTGTAAAAACAAAATTCACAAAGCGATGTTGAACGACCTGGAAAGTGAACTTAATTATAAATTGGAGTGCATAATGAACAGATTATTTTATGTGCACTGTCTGATATGTTGTGTGGACTCCTTGTTTTAGTGTAGCTGAAAAAGCTTGTTGGCCACATGCCAAAACAACTCATCTACTTGAGATATCAAATAGTACACATACAGTAACCTGTACATGAGTACATGTTCTTCTCTTGAGTTTTATTGACAATTCTAAAATGACCAGGTTGATATAAGCACACCAGATTTATCTGGCTTAGCATTTTTCATTGTGTGACATCAGCTGCAATCAAACATTAGAATTGCATCTGTTTGAGTACAGATTTTTCAAATTTGTATTGCCTGCAAAAGCATAGTGAGATACAGGTGTAACTTTTTGGAAGCAATGGCGGAGGCGTCAGCATTAAGAATTCAAGTTTTTTCAAGTCAGATACACTGGTTGGTACATCATAGCACTGAGTGCAAGTGACATCATTCAGCTGAACCCTTATAAAAATGAAAATCTTTTTTCAAGATAATTTGTAAAGAATTTATTTTGATTGATGATCGTGTAAAAATATGGTCATACATAGTTGTTTAAATTACAATGGTGGTCAAAAAATCTCTCCCAAACTTTTCTCTCATGTCCTCTAGCAAATGTTTGATCTCTTGCATTCAGCAAATCATGTATGATAACTCTAGTGACAATGGTTTTACATTTCTGATATGTGTGTTGACAAATCTAACTTTTTCATTTGAGTTATTAATTCATTTTATAAGTTTTTTTTGTTGTTTTTTGATTATTTTGTTTTGTATTTTACAATATGGTGTAGTATAATTTATTCACAAATATTGTATAAGGTTTAAATTTTTCGAAATCTATAATTGGTTCTTTCAGAAGCACCAGAAAAAGCCAATCCAAGTCTCATTCACGCTCTAGGTCCCGCTCTGGTTCACATCAGAAGAGAAGTCAAAGCAGGTGAGAAAGAAAGAAAGAAAGAAAGAAAGGAAGGAAGGAAACAATTCCTTTTTAGCTCACTTCTGTGAAGTAGAGAAGAGCTGTTGCACTACCCCTGGCATCAGCATCAGAGTCCACACAGATAAAAAGCATATACATATCTCAACCGTTCTTTCTTCCTAGGTCCTTGTTAATAGTTTGGAGTGGGTTTCATAGCCCCTATCCCCTGGGGAGGGGGCTAACTTTGTATATACATGTACATTAGTTGTACATTCTTGGTTAAGTGTTTGCATTTAGCTCCAGTTTATTGCACACTGTATTAATACTGTTATACCTGAAATCATGAATCTTGGTGAGGCGATGCATTTTGATGAATACTACACCCTCATGACAAAAGTTGGTCACTGTGCCCCATATTTCATGCTTCAGTGACTTCGGTTAAATTTTAAGTTTATTTCTCAAGTTCTGTTCATGCTAGTATCATGATACTAGATGATTGTACACATCTCGGTTAGTAACAACAAAAGAAGGACGCTGCAACCTACATGTCACACTTCACTGGATTAGGTTAAGTTTGTGATTAGCTCATGATCAGACAGGTTTTTTGTACCATGTATACATACTGTCATATCTAGAATAATGAAACTTGTGAGGAGATGCATCTTGAGTATTGTACCCTTGTCACAAAAGTAGGTCACTGTGACCCATATTTCACACTTAAGTAACTTTGGTTAAATTTTGTTTTTTAACTTTATTTGTCAAGCTTTTTTCATGCTAGAATCATCAAATTAGGTGATTGTATGCATCTCTGTTGGATCCACACCCTTACAACAAAAAGCCACTGTGACCTATATTATACAGTATACATATTGTTATACCTGGAATCATGAAACATGGTGAGAGGATGCATCTTGACGAGTACTACACCCTTATCACCAGTGTTGCACCTTGAGCATGGGACTACAGGTTTCCTGCAACTTTTTGTCATATTTACCCCAAATTTTTGTCAGGAAAAAAAAATATGCCTACAACTTTTATTTAATGGCTCTCCATCCATATCTATGTTGGCACTAGCAATGGTCAAAGTCATTAAAAAGTGATAAAATATGTAAGAAGGCGATGAATATCCATCTTAAAACAATGTGTCTGGCAATGAAATATTCAAGGTTTGTGGGAGTCCGCTGAGTTTGCAATGTAAAGTCTTTGAAGGCCACCAGTGTGACATATTTACGAGGTTAAAGTCACACCTACAGCAATGAAGATTTAATTTATTTTGAGGTTGAATTAATAACAAAAAAGACCAAAATTATGCAAATCCAAAATTTATCTTTTAATTATTGATTTATTATTTTGAAAAGAAAAGTACTTAAGAAAACATGGGTATTTATTATTGTAAATGCTGCTAGTAATGAGTGAACACTAAATTTGAATGAGAGCAAGATCTGAAACAGAAAATTGTATGGTGCAGCTCATTTCAGGTTAACTCAAACATGTTAATGTTTTCATGTATTACTGAGCACATTATAAAATGTTTATTGCAATAATGTAAGTATCTAAGGAAAATATGCAGACAACTACTGTATTTTGGTGTGTATAACGCGCACCGATGTATAACATGCACCCCGATTTTTGACCCAAAATGAATGGAAAAAACTTAGTTCTGCCATATAACGTGCATGTGATATAATACATTTTAAAATCGTGACTACCGGTATTTCGCTCCGTTTTCATAGTGCAACAACAGTCGGTCATTTTGGATAGTGAATGAAAAAGTGGCAATATTGAAATTGTATCTTTCCGATTTTATGGTTGGCCCATAAAAGGGCCCTTTAAAGGTTCGTCTAGTTGATGGAGTTCAATCTATTGCATCAAATCCTTCAAATTCCTCTTCATCGTCATCACTCTCGAAAGTCGCTGTATGTCCTCGTCTGACACTCTCTATGTCTGGATACTTTGCACTTGTCCCTCTGTCTGCCTATTTTGTTCTCTGCATTTTCTTCAGTCTTTCCTTCATTCTTCTCTACTCCCTAACAGAAGACTCTCCTACATTAAACTCCCTCCCAGCGGCTCTGTTACCTTGTGCTTCCGCATAGGCAATGATGGTTAGCTTGTCTTTCGCATTGTACGAATTTCTTATACGACCCATGTTGATACTTTGACTATATTCGTTCAGATTCAAGATCGAACACAATATGCTATGTGAAAGTTTAGGTCCAGTATTTATACTTATTTGGACTAACATGACACCTCTAAAATATATCCCCATGTTCAAGCTAGAATTTACCACGACAATGCATTGTAATTATGTTTGGCCCATCAAAGTTTTAGCCGGCGCTGATTAGCTTTAAAAAACCTACGCTGAGTCAATTAAACACTGCTCACTGTATTGTAACAAAGAAGTACCGTATCAAATACTGTTGTTTAAAATGAGAAATAAAACAAAGAAACAAGTTTATTTTCTGAAGAAAAGTAAATACATTGCAAATTTACCTAGACAAAGCAATGTGACTATGTTTAGCACATCAAAGCTTTAGTCGGTGCCGAGTACCTTGAAAAGACCACACTGAGTCAATGAAGCACTGATCACCGTTAAAAACACGCGCTGAATCAATTAAATATTGCTCACCGAGACAAAGCATTGTAACCATGTTGAGCGCATCAAAGCTTACCTGGCGCCGATTACTGTGAAAAGACCACACTGAGTCGATGAAGCATTGATCACTGTATAGTCACAAAGATATCTCAAATACTATGATTTAAGATGAGAAATAAAACTAAGAAACAAGTTTATTTTCCAAAGTAAAACAAAAATGTTTTCCGACTTCATACATTAACGCCGTGTCAGTGTTACCATAACAGGCTAACCGTAGTCACGCAAAAAATGAGAACATTAACACTGTTTGAATTCTAAATATTATATTTCAATTCAGACACGAATAAATGAAGACAAAATTAATTAGATCCACAGTTATCGAATATTAAACATTTGAAAAATATTTTCCGACTTCATACATTAATTGATTACTTTCTTTCACAACGTGTCAGTGTTACCATAACAAAGAAACCATAGTCGCAAAAAATATGTCACCTAAAGGTGCCTCTGATGAGAAAATTAACACTGCTCGAATTCTACACATTTTATATTTCAATTCAACCAAGAATAAATGAAAAACAAATGTATTAGATCAACAGTTATGGAATACTGAACATTTACGGAACAGGTACGGTAATCCTCACAGTGGTATTTGTTCCGCTCCGATGCGACACTTTGCACGGCTTTTGAACAAGTTACCAGTCGTTATGTACATGTATTTCCGGTCGAGGCACAGAACAAAACGCTACACAGATATGTGAAATGAAACCAGTTTATCAACATAAGCAATCAAAGAACAAGACTATCAAGGTTTGTAAGCATTATTTATTTCTTTAATAAGGCTAGTACCGGTAAACAATTTAGTTACAATGCAATGTGCAACGGATTTAATATTTCACAAGGAGTGAATGTGACACATGTAGGCGGCTATAGTGACTTCATCCTCTCCTCAGATCGACCTGGAAAAAATCTTTTTTTTTAGTTCTTGTATAAAACGCGCACCCCCGACTTAAGATAATAAAATTAGGTGAAAAAACTGCGCGTTATACACACCAAAATACGGTAAGTTAAGGTGGCAAAACTGCTGAAGCAAATAAGATTATCTCATTTTTTTTAGCACTGCTAGTGCATTATGTAAAACAGTTTTACTTTGTTCCTTTAAAATGTTGTGTGTCCCCCAAATTTGGAGGGTGGGGGACACAGTGTCCCCTGCTGTTGGGATCCTGGGTGCAACACTACAAACGTCATTTTGACCCATATTTCATGCTTGACTGAATGGTTAATGTTTGTGTTATAAGTTTATATTTCAAGATCTGTTTATGTTAGAATCATCAAACTAGACGATTTTATTCATCTCTATTAGTACCACACCCAAACAACAAATGAAGGTCATTGTGACCAACATTTCACATTTTACTGGCCTGTGTTAAGTTTTTGCATTTAGAACCCGACCAGGTAGGATCTTTGCATCCTGTATACATACTGTTATGCCTAGAATCACGAAACTTGGTGAGGTGATGGATCTCTCGTCCTTCACTGACTTTGGTTAAATCATGTGTTTTATGTTTATATCTCAAACTCTGTTCATCCTAGAATTATCAAACTAAATGATTGTATGCATTGCTTTGTGATTCACACTCTTTCAATAAAAGAAGGTCTCTGACCTACATTCACATTTTACTGGCTTGCATTAAGTTTTGCATTTAGCTTATGACCACATGGGGTTTTTCATTTTGTGAACATACTATCCTATCTAGAATCATGAAACTTGGTGAAGGTGTGCATCTTGATGAGCACTCCTCTCTCATTTAAGTAGTTGGTCATTATGGTCCATATTTTATGCATCACTGACTTGGGTTAAATTTTGTGATTGTAGTTCATTTCTCAGGTACCATTCATACTAGAATCATGAAATTGATGATGATGTACATCTCCTTTAGAACCACAACCTTACGACAAAAGAAGCTCAGCATGACCTATATTTCATCTCTTACTGGATTTGGTTAAGTTTTTGCATTTAGCTCAAAGCCTTAAGTTTTGGGCATGCTATATGCATACTATCCTACCTAGAATCATGAAACTTGGTGAGGGGATGCATACTCCATTGACTTTGTTGAAATTTATAGTTCATTTATTAGGTGCTGTGTTATGTTCAAAGCATGAAATGTGATAATTGGATGCATCTCTGTTAGTACTACACCCTTACAACCAAAGAAGGTCACTGCGACCTACATTTTATACTTTACTAACACAGATATTTATGCTTAGTTCATGACCACATAGGTTCTTCCATACTATGTACATCCTGGCCTACTCAGAAGGCCCTTTCTGACCAATGCAGTTGGAAGTAGGAAAATATATTTATTCATTGGTAAACTTTACATATTAATGACTATACTTTTTATATTGTTACCCTCATCAGGTTAACTGTGTATTGTACGTACATACGATTGAGTATAGAAATTAGGAGAGAGAACTGCATGCTTTTCGTGTGAGATCTCAGTTGTATTGAATAATCAAGGTAATTACAGATTCATGAACTATACTTGTAATATTTATCGTCACTTCAAGGTTACTCAAAGCCTATGACTTTCACCCAGTAAAATTGGGCTTCTAGGTGTGGACAATGATAATAGCTTCTGAAGGAGATTTTAAGAAAAATCTAAAAAAAATTTTTTAAAAATTCAGGTTTTTGTCAACTCATTTTAGCACCTCTACTTTGCTGTCATAGAAAAGAATGTTCTTTTCTATTGTTTTATGCCTTTTATGCCCCGTCACAGTATGTACGTATGTGGTTTATGCAGCATGACAGCAAAATACTGGCTATATAGTGCCAGTTAAAAGTTAAGTTCTAAATATGTAGGGATACATTAGTTTGAAAAGGGCCAACTGTTTGTCGTGAAGATCACTTTAGTATGAATTTATTTTTGCTGCATAATAATTAATGTTTACAATGGCTGCTGGTGATTACTAAAAGCTTCATAGAGGTGAGCTGAGTAATAATTGAATTATACTTTTTTTTTAGCTCTGGAGAGCATATAGGATGGTCTGTTGTCCGTTGTCAATCTTCCAATGTCTGTCTGTCTGTTAGCACAAGTTTTTGTTAATGCTACTCATCGTAAACTGCTTGGAGGATTCCATGAAACTTTAGACACACATTCATCCCAAGGTCTACTTGGTCCTAAATGAATAATGGTGCTGCTCAGTCATCCAATATGGCCACCATAGCAGCCGTATTGAAAATCTTGGTGCTGATCTCATGTCCAGTATGGCAGCCACAGCAGCCATCTTGAAAATCTTGTTGTCACTACTCCTCCTGAACATAAAGTCATATCAGCATGGGGTTTTCACCAGAAGACTTCTTAGGCTGTCTAGTTGGTCCTAAATGAAAATGGTTCCACCTGGACATCCAATATGGCTGCCACAGTGGCCATCTTGAAAATCTCGTTATCGCTACTTCTTCTGAATGGAAAGTCATATCAGCATGGATTTTCACTGGAAGACTTCTTATTTTGTCTAGTTGGTCTTAAATAAAAAATTGTGCAGATCTGATATCTAATATGGCCACCACAGCAGCCATCTTCAAAAATCATATTGCTACTCTGCCTAAATGAAAAGTCACATAAACATTGGGTTTTCACCAGAAGACTTCTTATGGTGTCTTGTTGGTACTAAATGAAAATGATGTCAGTCTAACATCCAGTATGGCCACCATGGCAGCCATCTTGAAAATCTTGTTGTTGCTGCTGCTTCTAAATGGAAAGTCATATGACATGGGGTTTTTGCCAAAAGTCTAATTATGATATCTAGTTGATCCTGAATGAAACTGGTGCTGATATGACCTCATATATGGCAGCCCAAAGAACATATTGAAAATCTTGTCACTATTTCTCCTGAATGGATGGCCATATCAATATGCAGGTTTCATCAAAAGTCTTCTAATGGTGTCTAGTTTGTCCTATATGAAAATGGTGAAAATTTTACATCCAATATGGCTGCGACAGTGGCTAATTTGAAAATCTTATCGCTTGAGAATATCAGAGATGGTTTCAACACCCTGCAGTTAAAAAGAAGAAATGGTCTTATCTTGAATTTCTGGAAATTCTTTTCAGACTGTAGAGTGTTAGTCCCTTTGAGGGACTCTTGTTTTTTCACTGCTGGTTTCCAGATTATTTTCAACAAATTTAGGTCCAGACTTGAGACTCCTACATACCAATATTTGACTGAATTCCCAGCAACATGTTACAGTATATTATGTACATGTACACGTGTGGATCGTACAGTTTCTTTTCTCTTCTCTCTTTACATTTGTATATCTGTATATCTATGTTCATTATAACTTTGATACTGTGATTGAGACTGAGTCCAGAAGACCTTTTAGTGGGGAAAAAATAGATGGGTCCCTAGGTAAAAATGTTGTGTCATGGACCATGGGCTTAAAGAATTTTCAGCCTCTGTTAAAAACTATGACACATTTAATATTCTTATTTGGCTATGGATGCAAGAGATATGCATGTAAATAATAGGGCCATATAGCATCACTGATGTCATGATACAGTACATCTCAAGATACTTGGGTCCTGATACAATAAGTCCAGTGTTTCAACCAGGATGCACCATTGTGGAATTTGTGCATAATAGATACAAAGTCCTGCAATAAAAGAGATTTAATGTACTAAAACTGGCATGCATAAAATGAACAATATGCATTTTGTACCTTCAATATGATACAGATGTGCCAACCAATCATTAAATATCTGAATTGCACAATGATTTTTTATTTATTTATGAAAATGAGCAAAATCCATCAAGTGATCTTTTCTGATTGCACTGGTCACTGTGCTCAGCCTGTCTATTTTCCATAATTCTCCCAATCCCAGATATGGTGAAAGTCTAGATCGTCTTGAATCCCATAATATTTCTTTCAGAATAATCTTGGCATGCTACTGAATTGTAATACCACAATGAAAATATGACACAAATTCAAATGTGTTGAGGTAACTTGCAATGCAGTTTTATTAACATTTTTAACAGAAAATTTTGTAATCACTTGGATTTTTGTAAGTCGTGTGACCTGATGTAGCACCATTTGCATTTGTAAAGGTGTTCAAAAATTTCACTAAGTAGTAGTTATGAAACGATGGATAACCAATTTTTTTATCCCATTATCAAGCTCAGACCATTATAGAGATCAAAATAACTGGTGAGATGATGACTGTTGCAAAAAGGATGATAAATCCAACAATGATGAAAGTCTAACAGAAAGTGAAACTTCAGATATTTCATTTTATTATGATGTGAGAGCAGTTAATAGATCTTACATTTTGTCCAGTTTCAGGGGTCAGTAAATTATAAAATTTAATAATTAGGCACACAAAAAATGTGTGTTTCCTGTTGCACTGGTTTTAAAATTAGGGTAGGCAGGTATTTTTTTTTTTTTTTTTTTTAACATTATATATAAATCAATTAATATTTCAAGCACTTCATAGTACTGGGCAAAAACCAGCTCAGTTAGATGCACAAATCAATTTTGGCAATGTGATTTTTTTTTGTTTGTTTAAAAAAAAAAAAAATCTGGGTGGGTGGGGAAAAAGTGCTACGGTCGGCAGTGAGAAACAGGGACAGTCAGCTGACCGGAAACACATATTTCTTTGGCCTTAAAATTTTAAATTTTTAAGTTCTAAGGTGTTATCATAAATGGGCATGGTAATATGACATATTGTATCACCAGAAAAATATAGATATTCCTCATATGTATTGCTGTAAAATTACATCCCAAGTAGATAGAACTGTCTAATGGTTATCCTGGGACCTTTAATAAGCAGTAAACTGCCATTTCACAGCTGTTGTCATTCCCATATCATAAAAAAAGAAAAAATGGACTTAAAATAGACAAAATGTAAGGTCACTTAAAGAATTAAAGCTATACAGCCAGCCACAAAATTCAAGATAGAAATTGGCACACCTACCTGCAGAGTTGGGGTGGGATTGTTGGGAGCAATAAGAGAGATACCTTATTTGAGTGGTCTCTGGATAGCAGAGTAAACAGGGAAGTTCAACTACAGTAGTTCTACGGACACAATTTTCTTATGTTACATACGATATAGCATAATTGATAGATGTTGTCAGTTTAATCTTTCATGGAGATTGCAGGAGTGCTCATTTCCAATGAAATTTTTGAAACGAGTTGAATGATTTTTACCTTTTGCACGAGTTAGCTAGCAAAAGATTGAAATCATTCAGTGAATGCCATATTAAATGAACGCAACCCTAAGATTTCATTTATGACATGGAAAAAAATTGATTTCAATAAATCTTTTGAAAGTTACATTGATTTAGCTAGAAATTCAGTTGGGCACTAACCTCTGTAATGGTGCAAAATGATGTATTTGCTCAATATGACATCATATGCAATATTTTGTGTATTAACATATAAAAATTCTGAAGTGGGTCAAACCAACAGCATATCAATGAGGTCATCTGATAAATTGTATGTATTAGCTTTATGAACTTCAGGAATATCTATTTGTATGTCCATACAGGAATTTTTTTTTACATATGTAAAACTAAATGTTTTCTAGTAAAATAATTATAACAAAAGTCGTTCTGAGCTCTTGACAAATAAACTTTTCTTCAGACCTGACGAAAATGTGGAAGTAGCTAAGTATGTACTGTAAAATCAGAATATTTTGCTGATTTAATTTTATTGTGTGGGGGTGGCAGAGGGAGGGGGCTTTTCTTCATTGGTAATGTATATTCATGAAATTAAATCCTCCACAAAAAATGGAATTGCATCGGATGTTAAAATAAACATTGTGACCCTGACAAAATTTTATCTCCATGAAATCATCCCTTGATCCCCAAATCACAACATTTTTTTCACCATGAAATCCTTCCTTTACCCCCAAGCCATGAAATTTTATCTCCATGAATATTTCTGATTTTACAGTGTTTCTTGGTATTTGTTTGGTTTTGGGAAGTAGTATGTAAGACAGTTGATCTATACTTCATTCTCTCTTTAGTAATGGTGGTAGACTCGATGAGATTTTATTTAAACTAACACATTTCAGGCTTAAGTTATACTAACACATAAAAGTAAGTTGTAATTTGGCTGAACATCTTTTGGGAAGCTTTGCTTTTTGGAGAACTAGCACTTAAAATATTCAAGATTAATTAGATCCAACTTGTGAAAATGACGGCTTTTAAAGTACATTGACATTAAGGATGCTTGTATATGCATGAATATAAATAAATATATTTATTATAATTTGTAGTGCTGTATCACTTGAAAGAAACTATTAATCTTCAAATTAATGGAAGAATAATTTTTATGCAAATTCAGGAAAAAGCTAAATAAAATATTGA
Source organism: Margaritifera margaritifera (assembly GCA_029931535.1). Taxonomy (NCBI): domain Eukaryota; kingdom Metazoa; phylum Mollusca; class Bivalvia; order Unionida; family Margaritiferidae; genus Margaritifera; species Margaritifera margaritifera. Next base: position 1,761,814 of record JAQPZY010001498.1, read on the forward strand.
TAGTAATCTTATTATACAGTGCTCCAGCTAGGATTTCCTTTTTTATTATAGAGGGATGGGCAAAAGGGTCACCTTTATATTAGGGGCATTTTTTTCAACCCATTGCGCTTTTATTAGAGAAAAAGGGCATTGTTTGCAAACAAAGGACTTCATGACTTTAAGATATCATTGGAAGTTAAAGCAGGCAAAAGCATATATATATATCCAGTATTAAATAAACATATAAATATATGAATTAAAGAGGTAGTATACTGATCTGGAGAGAAGCAGATGAGAGAAACCTTGAAGACAGATGGTAGGATCTAGAAGGAGCAGTGGGCAAGGCACTGAATGTAGAGAGTAGAGTATTGTGACAGAAAGGCAGAGTACCCCTCTATTTCTGTCTAGCTGGAACTCTGTTATACATATGCCCATTGCTAATAAGAAAATGTACAAATTCTTGTTTTGCAATAGCGTAATTTACGGAATGTGCATTGATAAACAGTCACATTTTTATAATTGACAGTACATTGAAATATTATTATTATAATAATAATAATAATATTAATAATATCTTAAGAAAATAGATTGTGAACATACAATTTGATCCATTTTTTTTGGAAAAAATATTACTTCAAAAACCAGCTTTTTCACTCTGTTACATATAAGAGAGAGTTAGTGATCATAATAATAGTGATGTCTCAAAATCATACATTCAAACACGTGGAGCAAGTTTTGAAATTTGTACAAGAAATAATATTATTCCTCCAGTAAAACATTATTATTTTTCAGTGCAACATAATCTGAATTTTTTATAAGAGTATTATGTGCCAAATCAAGATTCCATGGTCAAATTATGTTGCCTTTTCATTTGATATATTAAAGACTAAATTAATTTTTAGCTCTACTGGTCATAGACCAGAAGAGCTTATAGGATTTCCTGTCCTCCATCGTACGATGTCTGTTAACACAAGCTTGTTATCACTACCCCTAAACTACTTGAAAATCTTGTTATCTCTACTTCTCCTGAATGGATGGTCATATCAACATTGGGTTTTCACTAAAAGACTTCTTATATTGTCTAGTTGGTCCAAATGAAAATGGTGCTGATCTGACGTCCAGTATGGCCAGCATGTCAGCTATCTTGAAAATCTTGTTATCGCTACTGCTCCTGAACATGAAGTCATATCAGCATGGGGTTTTCACCAGAAGACATCTTATAATGTCTAATTGGTTATAAATAAAAAAGGGTACCAGTCTGACATCCAAATTGGCCACCATTGCAGCCATCTTGAAAATCTTGTTATGCCTTCTTCTCCAGAATGGAAAGTCATATTGAAATGGGGGTTTGCACAGGAAGACTTCTTATGATGTCTAGTTGGTCCCAAAATAAAAATTGTGATGATTTGTCCTCCAATATGGCTGCCACAGTGGCCATCTTAAAAATCTTGCTGCTACTATTCCTAGATGGATGGTCATATCAACATGGGGTTTTCACCAAATGACTTCTCGTGATATCAAGTTGGACCAAGAGGAAAATACTTCCATTCTGACATCCAATATGGCTGCTATCTTGAAAATCTTGTCATCGCCACTCCTTCTCAGTGGAAAGTCATATTGACGTGGTTCTACTAGAAAACTCTTTATGATCTCTAGTTGGTTCTAAATTAAAAAGGTGCAGATAAATCTCCAATATGGCTGCCATGGTGCCCATTGTTTAAAATCTGGAAATCTTATTATCGTTACTCCTCCTGAATGGATGGTCATATTGACATGGGGGTTTTCACCAAAAGCCTTCTAATGATGTCTAGTTGGTCCTGGATAAAAATTGTGCCGATCTTGCATCCAAAATAACTGCCACAGTGGCAAATTTGAAAATCTTGATGTTGCTAAAAAAAAACAACATCGGAGATGGTTTCAACAATAAGCAGTTAAAAAGTATAAATGGTCTTACCTTGAATTCCTGGAAATTCATTTTGGCCAGTAGAGCATCAGTCACTTCGAGGGACTCCTATTATGTAAGGGGTATTGGGTTTTCATCGATTTTAATTTGCCGTAAACTTCACCTTTAATCTTGTCTCATGGTTCATGGTAAATTTTTGTTGAGGGATTTGTTATGGGATTTTGGCAAGGTTTTGACTGTAACATTTTAGTACCTTAAATTTTGCATGGCACTATATATCTTGAGTTGTGCTTATTTACTTTTAAAACACACACACACACACATGCAAACAAAAATATTGTCCATATGTGAAGAAAATAGGAATCACTTTCCAGTCATATTTTAGAATTGAAATGAAAATGTCATTTTCTTCAAAATGTTGAACATTGATGACTGCGAAAATAAATGACTTCAAAGTAGATGTAGATTTCACTATGGGTATTATTACATAGGTATAAACATCATCATATTACACCAAACATTGTCTTGTGCAATATGCCTGGAACACCATTTTACCTTGATGGTACATAATCATATAATGGAAATCAACAAATTTACAGCAGAAAGTAACTTCTTTTAGTATTACAATTTGAACGATTTTTCTTGTTTTGAAAATAAATGGAAATGCATTGATATGCAAGACATAACAGTTCTGGGAATTTTTGTTTATTAAGTCATTCAGCCATAAGGTTTTTGCTGTAGACTTTGACCAGGTTTCATTTACAGGACTTGTAATTGGATAAAATGGGTTTAAATATTAACGATCCTATATCTGTGTATCTATTTATGTTTTGTCCTTTACAGGAGTCGATCACAATCTCAGAGTAAGAGAAGCAGAAAAGATTCTGACAAGTCCAAATCCAAGTCAGAGAAAAAATCAAAGTCCCATGATCGAAGCAAGAATAAAGAGTCCTCCAAGTCTCCACAGCATAAGGAGTCTACCAGTAAGTCTCCCAGGGAGAAGGCATCCTCAAGCAAATCACCAAGGGGTAGGGAAACATCCAGATCACCCAGGGAGAAGGCAGCCTCAAGCAGATCACCAAGGGGTAGGGAAACATCCATATCACCCAGGGAGAAGGCATCCTCTAGCAAATCACCAAGGGGTAGGGAAACATCCAGATCACCTAGAGCTAGAGATAGAGAAACTTCATGGTCAAGATCTCCTGCACAACAACGACAGGAGGAATCAGCAGAAAGACAACATCAAGATTCACAGTCTCCAAATAACAAGAGGAGTCGCTCAGGGTCACCTGATGGGAGAAGGTCAGTGACGCCTGATGACCGGTCAAGGTCTAGATCACCATATCAGAGGTCAAGATCAAGATCACCTGCTGCTGATCCCAGGAGTCCTGAACGTGAGATGTCTCCCATGAATGGACAGGGAGATGATTATTCATAGACTTTAGGTCAAGATTTTCTTTTTTTATGATCAATTGCAATTATCATTTTATTTTAGTTACCTCTAACAAGATTTTTTAAAAAATAGTACTACCTCCATTATTGGAATTCATCAAAGAGACAAAAAAAGGCTCAAATAGTGTGGATCTCAAAGATAAAGAATCTAATTCAGAAGATTATTGCAACACCAGGACTTGCTGTCCATTTGGATAAAATAATAATTTGGATAATTTTGTGTGTTTTTAGGATTCAGTCCCTCCATGCATATGGCATAGTGTCCATTCTCTTTTACCAAATATAGTTTCTATTAGTAACTATAGTAACAAACCTTATGATCTTACTAAAATTGGCAACCAAGTAGATCAAATTTTCTTTTCATGTTGAATTTTATGTCAGGGGAGGCAACTAAAAATGAGGTAAATAATTATACTTAATGGTAGTTATTTCTCTTGGATATTGTTCCGTTGATGATAATACTCGAAACAATAGTACAAAATGATTTAAACATAATATATAATGATTTCTCAAATAATGTTTCAAATGTTAATCTAATTTGTTTGTGATGTATAAAGAGAAGAAAATGTAGAAAAAAATATTGTAAAGATTATTTATAGCACTAAGTTTTTGTTAGTTAAAAGGACCATAGATAACAATATCTCTGGAGTTGTATTCTTCCATCAGGTCTTATGTAATCAGGATCACAATAACCATCCAAGTCATCAGTATTCTCAATACTTTGATTTGGAATAATGGGTGCAGTACTCTGTCTATTGCTATTGATTGCTACTGAATAATGAGGGGCAGTACTCTTGTCTATTGCTATTGATTGTTACTGAATAATGAGGAGCAGTACTCCCTTTTGCTGTTGATTGTTACTGAATAATGAGGGGTAGTACTGTCTTTTGCTATTGATTGCTACTGAATAATGAGGGGCAGTACTCTTGTCTATTGCTATTGATTGTTACTGAATAATGAGGAGCATTACTCCCTTTTGCTGTTGATTGTTACTGAATAATGAGGGGCAGTACTCTATCTATTGCTATTGAAAAATGTGGACAGTACTCTATCTTTTGCAGATGATGGCTGTTGAATAATGGAGGCAGTACTCTTACCTTTTGCTATTGATTGCTGGTGAAACACTACAATCATCAATAAGATAAGACAGTCATCTTCAGTAGATTGACATTCCCAGTTCTGTCCATTACTGTGAATTATGATATTTCAGAGTCGTTAATTTTTGCCTATTATTGCCTGTTAAATATATTCACTGCATAAGTTCACAATTTGTATTGTATGACTGCTGCAGTGTAACATTTTGGTCAAAACAAATCATAAAATTTTTATTGCTTGTGAATTGTTTTTTTTTTTTTTTAATTTTGTTATAGTTATCAATTTGATGCAATAATGAATACAGAATGATACAAGTCATCATCATCATCATCTTTATCATCAGCATCTCATGGAATATAGGTTTATATCATCAGAATCTTGAACGAGTTTTATAATGAGCAAGATGCATGCATATTGATGAGGTGGTCTTGCATCTAATTGGCTAACCTTGTTACCACTCTGGAGGTGATATTTCTGATATAATTTTGATCAGAATTGCGATATGGGTTTATATCATCAAGATCTTGGATGGATTTGATAATGAGCAAGATCCATGCATATTAATGAGATACTCTTGCATCCAATTGGCTGAGCTTGTTACCACTCTGGAGGCCATATTTCTAATCTAGTTTTGATCAAACTTGGAAGATATGCTTATATCATTAATATCATGGATGAGTTCAATATTGAACAAGATCCACTTATACTAATGAGGTGATCTTGCATTTGATCGACTGAGCTTGTTAAATCTCTGGAAACCATATTTTTCATCTGATTTTGATAAAACTTGAAATATAAATCTATATCATCAAGATCATAGATGGGTTCACTAATGAGTGAGACCCATGCATAATAATGAGATGATCTTGCATCTTATTGGCTGACCTTGTTACCACTCAGGAGGCCATATTTCTGATACAATTTTTATCATACTTGGAATATATGTTTATATCATCAGGATGTCAGATGGGTTCAGTCATATGTGAGATTCATGCATAAGAATGAGGTGATATTGCATCTGATTGGCTGAGGTTGTTACTACTCTGGAAGCCATATTTTGATCCTATTTTGATTAAACTTGGAATGATTGTTTATATTGTAGGATCTTAGATGGGTTTGATAATGAGCAAGATCCACCCATAGTAATGATGTAATCTTGGATCTGATTGGCTGTACTTGTTAACACTCTAGGAGCCATATTTGTGATCTGATTTGATCAAACTTGGAATATATGCTTCTGTCATCAGGATCTCAGTTTCAGCCAGGACACACACTTGCAGAATTTGTTCAAAATAGACACCAAAAATCAGGTTTTATGCAGCAAAAGTGGCACAAAAAAATCAGCAAGGCATGTTTTGTTGACCTTGAATCTGATACGGATGTGCCAACCAATCATTAAATGTCCAAATTGCTCAATTATTTTTATGAATCGAGTAATCTTTTTTGTTTGCATTGGTTGCTATGCTTGGACTATCTGTCTTCCCCCATTCTCCTAATCCCATATATGGCAAAACATGGGATTGTCCAGAAATAATTGTATACTCAGTATATCCCATAATGTTTCTTGGTTGAGAGGTTAAGAATAAGATTGGCATGTGACCGAATTGCAATACTTTTGATGACAAAATATGAAACAAATTCAAGTAACTTGTTGAGGTAACTTCCTCTCCTTTATTAAAAAATTTAAACTAAAAGAATTTTTTTTAGTCTCGGTGACAGGTACATATGGTGCAATGGAGCACCGATTTCTTCCCCCCCCCCCCTCCGCCCCCCAGTATCATGCTCAGATCATGAAGGAAATAAAAATTAATGCAGATATGATGACTCATGTGAACAAGCTGGTAAAACCCACAAAATGAGATGAAAGTCAAACAGAAAGTGAAACTTTTGACGAAGAATTTGATTACGTAATGGCGGCAAAAAAGAAAAAATGGTCACACCCCCGGTAAATTGCTTGAAAGCTGAAACTTCACAAAGACTGATTACTAATGTGGGGGCGGGGGGGTGGGGGGCATAAAATTGTATACTTAGACATCTGCGCTTAGAGAATGGTCACAGGCAATAAAAGAGGAGAATCATACAGTAAAGATAGTTATTTATTTGGTTTTTCAAATAATGTGTAAATGATTCCTCATTTTATTGTGAAAGTTGACCCGTTATGATCAAAGCAATTGGCCCCTTCTTTTCTCAAACCTGGCTGAAACACTGAGATCTTGGACTGTTTCAGTAATGAGTGAGATTAATGCATATTAATGAGATGATCTTGCATCTGATTGACTTGGCTTCATACCACTCTTCTAGTCATATTTTTGACCCATTTGGGTTTATTGTCATCAAGATCTTGGATGACTTCGATTATGAACAAGAGACTGGACATATTAATTGTGCCTTTATCTTTAGAAATAATTTTTATCAGGATATAGTAAAACCGTTAAAACCAACACTATATAAAGCTTGGGAAATAGTTTACATAGGATGTATTCCTAAACTACTACATAAGCCTGTAGTGTGTTCCTACACTATTATAAACCTGCCAACCCTTACAATTTGACTTTATGTCTTACTGAAATGACCCTTAAATTACAGACTTGCGGAATAATAGCAAAAATTACACAAATATGATAGTTGCAATAAAACCTGGATACTGGCTTGTTTGTGTTTGATCTGGATCTGGGTTTTGTATTAGATTCAGTGGAGTTCGACAGGGAACCAGTCTAACTTTACAGGAGTACCTCAAATGCTTTAAACTGCCCATAATTTTCATTCAAAATGCCCGCATTATCAAGCAGTTGCTTATATAGCATTTTCTAAAAATGGCATCCAATGAACAAAAACATGTTAAAGAAGATAAAGACAATAAGCCTCTTAAAAAGTTGAAACAATTGGCACACAAGTATAAAAAGAAATATTCAGATTCTTGAAGGAGGGGACAGGAAAGGAAATAATTATGTTTATTGGACATCATGTCTTGATTTGGGTATGTCTCGTGGCAGGAGAGATGATCACCATCGCCACGTGAAATTCAGAATAAACCCAAATATTATGTCAGGTTGGGAGAACAAGCAAGTAGCCTTTGAGCTCCATGTGGTTTGGAACTGCAGTTTCTGAAACTGTACTGGAGGTAATTAAGGTCTAAGTGTACTTTGCAAACTTTTTAGTTGAACATAATGTTTGCCTTCACTGTATCAGCCTCAGATCACACATCTGAACTGTTTAAATGCATGTTTTCAAAGCTGACAATTGGAGTACATGATATTACTATACCTTACTGAAAATTGGTCTAACTTATGGAAAAATATTGACTGATTTACTAAGAAAATCTTGTTAGGGTTGGCAGGTCTGATACTACATAAGCCTCTATTAGTACTACACTCATACCACAAAGAATATCACTGTGACCTATATTTCACATTTTACTGCTTTAGGTTAAGTTTTTGCGTTAGCTCATGACCCTATAGGAATTTAGCACCCTGTAGATATATACTGTTATACTTATATTCATGAAAGTTTGTGAGGAGATGCATCTTGATGAGTACTACCTTATCATAGAAGTAGGTCACTGTGACCTATATTTAATTCCTCACTGACTTTGGTACAATTATTTGTTTCAAGTTCATTTTTCAAGCTGTGTTTACGCTAGAATCATCAAACTGGATGATTGCATGCATCTCTATTAGTACCATACCCTTACCACAAAAGAATGTCACTGTGACCATTTCACATTTAACTGGCTTGAGTCAAGTTATGCGGTTAGCTCATGATGAAATGTTTTAGCACCCAGTATATATATAGTTATACCTAGATTTATGTCACTTGGTCAGGAATGCATCTTGATGAGTGCTACACTCTCATCACAAAAGTAGGTCACTTTGACCTATATTTCACGCTTCACTGACTTTGGTTAAATGGTGTGTTTAACATTTCTTTCTAAAGCTCTTGGTTGCTGCTTATGTTCCAGTCATGAAACTTGATAACTGGATGTTACTTCAATGCTCTTAAACCAAAGAAGGTCGCTGTGACCTACATTTTATGCTTTACTAGCATGAGTTAGGTTTGGTTTTTGTGCGTTTAACACCATTTTTCAGCACATGATAGGCTACACATGACGGCCAGCATATTTGGTGGAGGAAGAACCTGGGAAAAACCACTGACCCACAGGAAGCTACTGGCAAGCTTTCTCACATACCCACATTAGCCAAGCCAAGACTCAAACCCATGCGGACAGAGGTTAAATGTCAGTGATATGTAAAGGTGAGCACCTTAGACCACTCAGCCACCCAGGGCCCCACTAACATGAGTTAAGTATTTGTGTTTATGATCACATTGATTTATCCTTATTAAACCTATATACATTCTACCCCATTCAGAAGGTCCTTTCTGACCAAGGCAGTTGGAAGTGGGAATAAATACAGGATATTTTCTTTTTCTACATTAAAATTGGATATATTTCAGTGTGTGGTACAAAAAAAAAAATATTTTTTAATGAGTGGCGAAGCCACAAGTCAAAATATATAGTTTTTAGTACCACAAGATGAAATATATCCAGTATTTATGCAGGAAAAGAAAATTTTCTTTTTATTATATGCCAAACTTTCTCCAGAATTGAAGCTTAGAAGATTCAACTCACTCTTCAGTACAACACCCCACCACCCTTTTTGTGAATTCCCTCACTTTCATAGGCTTATTATATAAATATCAGTGACTTAAGAGCGCTAGGATTAGGATGACCTAATCTGTCGAAGGAAATTACATTTTTGACATTTTGTAAACTATTTGATCATATCTGACCACAGAGCAAGTCCAATTCAGCAGTGCGTCATAGCAGGTTTATCATTGTTGTCTAGGAAGTAAGGGGAACTAACTTCATAGAGACCCGAATGGCGTAGAGTCGGATTTCTTCAGCAAAAATTAGTTTCCATACCTAAAATGTAATGCAGTTTCTATTTATTTGTTCTGGTTCATAAATTGCTCATTTTTGTTGCTGCAGATATAACTTCTGTAGGCACAATCAATCAAATATCGCATGGAATGATGGGAAATCGTGTATTTTCACATGTGAAAATATAGGAATGAAAAAATATATAAATTATTTGGCCAATAAATTTCTATATTTCATCCTTAATTATATAATAAATATGTTTATTCAGTGATAAACTTTCCATATTAATGACTGTACATTGTATATCGTGATATGTTACCCTCAGCAGGTTAACTGTGTATTGCACATGTGAAGGAGTTAGCTGAGTGGACTGCATGCTGCATGCTTTTTATATGAGGCCTCACCTGTAGTGGTTAATCAAGGTTATTATTGATACATGAAATATATACTGCTGGCTGTCACTCCAAGGTTACTCAAAACCTGCAACTTTCACCCAGTAAAATTTAACTTCTAGGGTTGGACAATTATAATAGATTTTTTAAGCAGATTTCACCAACAATGACAATGATTTTTAAAAAGTAATACAAAAATAACATTAATCTGTTTATTATGAACTTATTACCTCTACTTTGATATGATAGAAAAGAATGTTCTTTTTTTGTTTATGCCCTGTCACAGTAGGTAGGTAGGTACATTGGTAGGTGAGGGGGTGGGTAGGTAGGTGGGTGTTTTGACATTATGTCAGCACAATACTGGCTATATAGTGACAATTAAAAGTTCAAATTTCTGATTTTAAAAGGATTAAAAGTTCAGATATATAGATAAAACATTGCAAACAGATCTTTTGTTGGAAAAGGGCCAAGATCACTTCATTCTGAATTTATTTTCTGCATGATAATGTTTACAATGGCTACTGGAGTCTAGTGAAAGTAGAGGTGAGCTATGTAATTGTTGATTACACTCTGGTTTCATTACCTGTTACCTGCTATTTGCACACATGTTTTTAATAAAATATTTACTACCTTCATAATTTTGTATCCGCAACATGATGTACAATTTTTTTTTTCATCAGCAGTGTTATCACCTGTATGTATTGAACAGGTCTTTTGAGAATATATAATTTGCATTCATGTGTAAAGTATTGGCGAAAGCTGAAAAAATGTAATTATTTTCTGAGGTCACTAAAAATTGATTACCAAATTTTGTGCAAAATGTATCAGAAAATTTGTGTAGAGACCATAATTGGAATATAAATATATTCAAGCTATTATTACATACATAATTAGAATTCATTTTTGTAGTGTATAATAAGTTATTAAATTAGCTTGTAATTTTGAGTCGCATAAAATCAGTTTTTATTTAAGGTATTTGAGTCATTAATATGTAGATTTTTGAGTTGGAAGGTCTTGGAAGGAAAGAAATTTTTGTTGAAACAGCAAAAATTATTGGATTGATGCCAAGTATTCAAGTGACCAAAGTTGTAGTGTACAAGGTGGTATTAACCATAGTTTATCTCATGGCTTCATTGATATAACATTTCATAAATGCATCACATTTTTCAGTATTTCACAAATGTAATATCAACTGATGATGTCACAAAGAAACATAAGGCAGGGCAAAGCACAGTTTCTAGAACATTCAAATATATTCATGCCATTTCGCTACACTAGTTTGCAGTTTACTGAAAACAAAATCTGTGATCCTTGTGAAAAAATCCGTGATCTTTGTAATTCAAATTGGTGATCATTCTTGTGTGATAAATAGTCTTACATTTGTTCTCATTGTAAATTATTCATATGAAACCCATTGAATTATGGCCATCTTTTGCTTTTCTATGCTTGCAAGAAAAAGAAGAAATTATTTAAGAATTGAATGTCATAGTTTTCAGCATTCATGAAGGTCTGCATGAATGTCCATATCAAAGCGAAGGTCATTCATGTATAATGTGTAATCGATTTTTAAGCTTAATGACCTCATGAATTATGTAAAATATGAAGTTCAATTCCTATATTACAAGTATAAAAAATATGAACAAATCTCAAGAAATAATTAACTATATTTTAACCATTGTTTGCAAATATTGTCAAAGCACCCAAGAAAATGCATGGTTACATAAGTAGTTCCTTTCTGGTGTTATGAACTAATAACTCATAGTATTCTGCATTACATGATATGATTTTAACCAATCTAAATGCTTGTTACAAAGGCTACGTAAAAATCTACAAGTATTCAATTTTTATACACCCGTCATAAGGAGGAGTGTACTGTTATGATATTGTCAGTCCATTTACCGTTACCAGATTTTGTGGATGGCTTGCACTTGGGGTAAGCAAGAACCCTATAAATTTTGGATTCAAATGCTCCAAGGTAAAGGTCACTGTGACTGAAGAAGGAAAATGGCTTCCACACAATAACTCAAGGTCTGCACAATTTAGTTACCAAACTTTGTGGATGGCTTGCATTTGGGTTAAGGAAGAAGCCTATTGATTTTGGGCTGAAAAGGACAAAGGTCAAGATCACTGATTGAAACAAGAAAAATGGTTACTGCACCATAACATTAGTTTCACATCACAGACCTAGCCCAAACTTTGTGGATGGATTGCACTTAAGGTAAGGAAGAAGCCTCTGTGTTGTTTTTTGTTGGGGGGGGGGGGGGGCAGTCAAAGGTCAAGATCATTCTCACTGACATAAGGAAATTGGATCCTGCGCAAAAATGTCAGTTATCAACAGAGGACTATTAAACATAGGGTGGATATATAATGTGCTGTTTGCAGTACTTTTTTTTTTTTCTTCAATAAATGTGTATTTACCAGTGCTTTTATAAGATCATCAGACGAGTTCACTACAGACCATGCATGTCATAGGAAAATGGACATTAGAGTAGCAAGGATAATTAAGTGATAACACTTCCATTTTTACAATCTGCATGTAAAGACCACATTTATATGAATGTTGAGTACTAGGGGTCCCATTTACATGCAAATTAATACAACTCAACATGTATGTATGGACCACCTACACATATAGACCACTTTTAAATAGTAAATGTGTGGTTGTTTGACATTTAAATTCATTCCTCTATATCTTGTCCTGCTTTCCTGCATCAGCAAGTCGTACTGATTTAGAAGTGTCTTGGTTTAAATACAGAACTTAAATAAGGTTGTATTTATATTAATGTTCTGCGTGTAACATTTAGGTATGAACATAATCTGAATCATGAATAATACAGTTATCTTTATGGAGAAATAATTTTGCCAATGCATAACTGGTTTTGAATGCAAATTTATAAAAAGTGTCCGTTTCCATACAGTAGTTCAAATCCATTGTTTATATGGCTATTTCAAAAATAAATGTGTAGGGGGAGTTGGTAGGCTTTTTTTTAAAAAGTAAAATTAAACTCCACCTCATGAAGGATTTGACAATGTCTTGTTTTGCAGCCATAGAGAAAAACAAAACTGTCATTTGTAGATGAAACATTTGTTCAGAAGACCTTATTTTATCGAGCTTTGTACCATTTAGAATAGCACGCAATTGACTTCTTCAACTTTCTCGTCAGAGTTAATTAAAGTTATTTTCCCGATCTTAATGAAATCACATTAAATTTAACCTTTTTACATGTGTAACAGATGTATTTATTTTGCTACTTAAGTTGGCACTTGTGTCATTGTCTGTTGCCTACCATCTGAAAGCCTTGACATGTTTTGCAGGGTGTGCTCAGAACCCCTTTGATGAAAAAGCGATGGGGATAGCACTTAATGGTTTTCATTTTAATTTTCAAATAAAATTAAATGAAAAGTAAACTTCATATGAATTTTTCTTGTCACTTGTGTTGTTGAATTTTGTACAAAGATTTTGCAGATATCATTGAGGAAGTTACATTGCTATAGTAGCTATAGCAATAGAAATAGTCAAAATCCTGATGTTTGTATAGCTACAGCAATAGAAACAATCAAAATCCTGATGTTTGTATAACTACAGCAATAGAAACAATCAAAATCCTGATGTTTGTATAACCACAGCAATAGAAACGGTCCAAATCCTGTTGTTTGTATAGCTAAAGAAATATAAACAGTCCAAATCCTGATGTTTGAATAGCTACAGCGATAGAAACAGTCCAAATCTTGTTGTTTGTATAGCTAAAGAAATAAGAAACTGTCAAAAATCCTGATGTTTGTATAGCTACAGCAATAGAAACAGTCCAAATCCTGATGTTTGTATAACCACAGCAATAGAAGCAGTCCAAATCCTGATGTTTGTATAACCACAGCAATAGAAACAGTCCAAATCCTGATGTTTGTATAACCACAGCAATAGAAACTGTCCAATTCCTGATGTTTCTATAACCACAGCAATAGAAACAGTCCAAATCCTGATGTTTGTATGACCACGGCAATAGAAACAGTCCAAATCCTGATGTTTGTATAACCACAGCAATAGAAACAGTCCAAATCCTGATGTTTGTATGACCACGGCAATAGAAACAGTCAAATTCCTGATGCATGTATAGCTACAGCAACAGAAACAGTCAAATTCCTGATGCTTGTATAGCTACAGCAACAGAAACAGTCAAATTCCTGATGTTTGTATAGCTACAGCAACAGAAACAGTCAAATTCCTGATGTTTGTATAGCTACAGCAATAGAAACAGTCCAAATCCTGATGTTTGTATAGCTACAGCAATAGAAACAGTCAAATTCCTGATGTTTGTATAGCTACAGCAACAGAAACAGTCAAATTCCTGATGCATGTATAGCTACAGCAACAGAAACAGTCAAATTCCTGATGTTTGTATAGCTACAGCAATAGAAACAGTCCAAATCCTGATGTTTGTATAGCTACAGCAACAGAAACAGTCAAATTCCTGATGCTTGTATAGCTACAGCAACAGAAACAGTCAAATTCCTGATGCATGTATAGCTACAGCAACAGAAACAGTCAAATTCCTGATGTTTGTATAGCTACAGCAATAGAAACAGTCCAAATCCTGATGTTTGTATAGCTACAGCAACAGAAACAGTCAAATTCCTGATGTTTGTATAGCTACAGCAACAGAAACAGTCAAATTCCTGATGTTTGTATAGCTACAGCAACAGAAACAGTCAAATTCCTGATGCTTGTATAGCTACAGCAACAGAAACAGTCAAATTCCTGATGCATGTATAGCTACAGCAACAGAAACAGTCAAATTCCTGATGCATGTATAGCTACAGCAATAGAAACAGTCCAAATTCCTGATGCATGTATAGCTACAGCAACAGAAACAGTCAAATTCCTGATGCTTGTATAGCTACAGCAATAGAAACAGTCAAATTCCTGATGCTTGTATAGCTACAGCAATAGAAATGGTCCAAATCATGATTTTTGTATCTACTACTTGTATGTCAGAGCATACTATGCTATGGCCATGACCATCTATCCATCCAACTATCCATTAAAATTTTGGTTTCTGCATGATAATGTTCAAGACTATGTACCTTGACTGAACTTTTGGGATGGCTTGCACTTGAGGGCAAGAAGCCTCTTGATTTGCGGGTAGAATGATCAAAGATCTAGGTGACTGTGACACAGAATAAGCAAGAAGGGTTTCCCACAAGACAGCTTTAGTTCAAGACCACACACCTTGTGTCGTCTCTGTCTTAATTTATATGGTCATATGTTTTCTGTAAACAGGGTTCGTACAAGTCTGGAAAAAGTATGGGAAAAGAAGATTTTGCCTTAAAGTATGGAATTTTGGGTTGCTGCGTCTTATTTTGCTAAAGACACTCGTTGCCTGGGGTGCCATTTGGTCTAGTAATGGTCCTGCTGGTTCAGTGTGGTTGGCAAGACATGTGACCTATCACCCACTTGTGATTGGTGGATACTGTTTTATATTATGTGGATACCACATGCTCATTTATAGTGATACAGACTTCGAATACATGTGCTAGAAGGGTCTGGAAAATATTGCAGTCCAGTCTGGAAAAAGTCTGCAAAAGGTCTGGAATTTGTTTTACCAACAGCTGTGTGAACCCTGTGTAAACAAATTAATAAAATTTGGCCCCAGAGCCTCCCTATTTACCTTTATATGTAAATATTAAACACCTATTATTACTGGCAGTAACCTGCTTAGCTGGTGGAAAGCATAGAGTCCACCCTGAATACTACACAATACTGAATATAATTGTCATGATAAAAAGATGAATAAGAAATAAGGCTATAATTCTGTAAATCAGCATTCAGGTAACAAGGTTTTTTATGCACCATGTCGATAGTAATGCATAATAAAATACAAAGAATACTGAATCTGAAATTGTCATCATAGTTCTTTGGCAGATGTAATTATTCTGATAAAATCTGCCAGTCAAATGTAAAGTTATAATTTTAGTTAAATATATTTGTTCATTTCACGGTATTTGTGCGTTTAATTTTGTCAAATAATTTTTTGAAAGGAAATCGAGATATAATACTAAACTTCATATCATTTTCTTTAAACCCATATTGTCATACATTTGATAGACCAATTCAAGCACAATGGTTCAAGTTTGGTAATGGGGTCCATAGCAGTACCACATTTTATCTAGAATCCTGTTATAATGAAGAGTATTACAATGAGGGAGAGCCGTAATTTTTTTTCATCCTTTGTACTATTTCTACCTGTACTATTTCTACCTGTAACAAAAATATCAATGTTGTCAGAAGCATCAAAAAAGCAGGTAATGTAAAGTCCCAATTTGAGGAGACATTTTTAGAAATTTAGGGACTAAAAAAGCATACAGAAAGATGCTCATGATTGACCCAGAATTAAGGAAGATCAGACAATCAAAATGGATATAAATTAAATTCTGAACTTTAGTTTAATGACGAAGAATAGAAAAAATTCAGACAACTTGATACAGTTCTATAGAAAATATAAGATAGGGATGCCTTTAATGTGGTGTTGGTATCCAGACAGAAATGAAAGTCTGTGTCAGATCTTGGATTACAATGCCAGTACTCACCACCTATTTAAAAATAGTTGGCCTGAGATCCCTCACCTGACCGACACGTGCCGAATTGCCAAATGCAAAATCAGTTGGCCAGTACATGCAGATGTGGGTCAGCAGGATGCGCTTGGTTGAAATTTCTCGTGCTGATTCCATATGTTATGAAAATGAATGTTAGAAGGTTTCTTTAGTTTTTGTAGCTTATTCGTATTTGATCACACATCAGCATCATTTGTCCAGTATTGAAAGTCCCCTATGCCAGAATGCTTTGTGTCAAAGTTGGTCAAATGTTCAGCATTTTCTTTTTAGCTTTACTGGTCATAGATTAGAAGAGTTTATATGATGGCCTTTTGTCTGGCATCTGTTAGCACAAGTTTGTTATCACAACTCCAAAATAACTGGTAGAATTGCCACCAAACTTTACAGACACATTTATCCCAAGGTCTTATTTGGTCTTAAATGTAAATGGTACTCCTCACACATCCAATATGACAACCATGGCAGCCATTTTAAAAATCTTGTTATCACTGCTACTCCTAAACTGACAGTGAAATCAGTATGGGGATTTCCCTAAAAGGCTTCTTATGATGTGTATAAGGTCCTAAATAACAATGGTGCCAATCTGACATCCAATATTGCTGCCATTGGGTCCATTTTGAAAATCTTGTTATCACTACTCCTAAACAGATGGTGGTTGTACTCACTAAAAGACATTTTATGTCTAGGTGGTCCTAAAAAAGTGAAAATATAGTTGGAAGGGGGGGGGGATAAAACTAATTTTAATTATGTAATACTTACTTGTCACTGTTGTTTAGCTTATCCTTTCCTCAATGGAAAAATCCTCATCTGTACCAGATGCACCATCCTCCTGTTCTAAAAGTTCTTAGAACACGTGCATCAACCCAGTCTGACTTAATGTCATATGCTCGTGCCCAGTAGTGCTACATTCTTATCTGGGACTATGAGTATAGAAGGATATCGGAGCGAGGTGAGAGGAGGGCATCCAATAGTGACAGGTAAGTATTACATAATTAAAATTAGTATTTCTTCCCTCCACCCACCCACCCAAATATTTTAATATCAGTAATACAATATCTGTCACTATTGTTCAGCTGAATTTGTCAGTAAGTGGGAGGTTGATGACCTCCAAAGGAGTAAAAAATGTAATTACTTTCCTTGAAGATGAGTCACTTGGCTGCTGTTATACAGCAGCAGGTTGGGTCACTGTGCTGCAACTATTTGACCCAGAGAAAAATACCTTAGCACTGGTTTGATAACCAAAGGTAAAAGGAGGAGAAGATTGTATGCGATCGCCAAAAATGCAGCCTTCATAATGTTCTCCAAAGATGAATGGTTGAGATGGGCCCATGAAGTAGCTTATGAATGAAAGGTCTCTCAGTGAGTTACCAATAAGCTCTATCGATAGTGAACGAATTCCATCTAGAGATGGTAGATGTTGAAATATCAGCTGAGCCCTTTAAGGGAAGGAAAAGGCATTTCCTACACTTCCTTCTCCCTTTTGAAGATGCCAAATAGAACCTAAGTGCCCAAACTACGACAAGGCGTCTATCCTGATTATCTTCTGCACAGAAGAGACTAAGACTGGGGATCTCTATCAGAGATGGCAATACTGAGGGAAGTTGTTTCTTTGCAAGAAAACCTGGCTGACATAAAAGGGAAATGGAGTAATTATTCCCATTAATCCGAAACCATCCCTTCCCTATACAGAAGGCATGTAGTTTGCCTCTCCGTGCTGAAGCTACAGCTAGATGAAAAACGGTTCAAGTGTAAGGTTTTCAAACGAAGCCTCACTCAAAGGTTCATAAAGGGGTTTAGCCAAGGCCCATAAAACACATGAGAGATTCCATCTTGGCATCAAGGAGCAAGACACCAGTCTCTGCAGCTCAAAGTACTTAATAAAATATGCGAAGTGTGAATCTGAGTCAATGGCCAGGCTCTTGAAGAATTTAAGTGTGTTTGAAAGGGCTGCCCTATAACCTTTGATTGTGGAAGCCAAATATGTTCTCTCCTCGAAGAGGAAGAGCAGAAAATCTGCTGCTGTAGAAAGAGAGGGGCAGCTAGGATTAGTGCATTTCCTAGTGCACCAATTACAAAAGATTCTCCACTTTGCATCATAGACATTAGAGGTAGATCATCGCCAGGCCTGAACAATGCAGTCTGCGATTTTGTTTGAAAATTTCACCTGGCAGATAGATCGCTTGAGATGAGAAAAGCATGAAGGTGGAGAATCTGAGGTCTGTTGTGAAGAAGATACCCCATGTCTTGCAACAGTAGATCTTTCCACTGAGGCAACACCCCGGGTTGGTCTATCAACAGGTCAAGAAGATCGTTGAGCCACGATGTTTGAGGCCAAAGAGATACTATTGGGATAATCTGAGCAGTGTATGTCCTGAAATTCTGAAGTACCTGTGGAATCAATCTGAAAGGTGGGAATGCGTAAGTGAACAGCCAATCCCACCTCAGGCTGAATGCGTCCACTGCCCAGGCTCTTTGGTCTGGGACTGTGTAGACATAAAACGGGAGATTGTTGTTCAGTCTCGTGGTAAACAAGTCCACTAGAGGATTCCTCAATAGACTGAACAAGGACTTTGCAACTGCTTGATGCAGAGATCATTCTGTTAGAACTACCTTGCCTGTCCTAGACAAACTGTCTGCAAGGATATTTTTCTTTCCCGGAATGTGATGAGCACCGAGTGTAATTCCTTCTGACTCTGCCCAGAGTAAAAGGGTCCAGACTTCCATGCAGAGAGAAGGAGCATGAGTGGCTCTTTGTTGTCTGAGGTATACAACCCCTAATATTCTGTCTGAGGGGACCATCACGCAATGACCTCTGATTTGATCTATGCACCCTTTCAGGGCAAAGAGCACCGTTTTAATTCCCAAGTTGTTTATGTGAAGTAGACTTCCTGGGATCATTGACCCTGAAGAACTTCTGGCTCTAAATAAGCCCCACCCCACCCCCACCCAGAATGAGACGCATCGGGGTACAAATAGGAGTGGGGTTCGGGGGCATGCCGTGAAAATCCAGTCAGAAATTTTTCTTGATGATACTACCACTTCAGGTGGTACTGAAATGCCGACCCAAGAGGAATTTGGGCTGAAAGAGAATCCTTATGTGGTTTCTAGATCGCCAACAGGAGAAACCAGAGAGGAGGTAAATGGAGTCTTCCTATATGTGCCACGTCCGCCACGGATTTCAAGCTCAACAGAAGAGAAAAGTAAAGCCAGGCTGACAACAAGGTCTTGGACTGTAGAGTACTCAAAAGATCCAGGATTCTGTTTATCTTGTCTGGGGGGAATACAACCCTGGCACAGATAGGTGAGGAAAATCATTCATGTGTAAATGAAATCCTGAGAAGGAATGAAATCTGATTTATCTGTGCTCAGTACAAGTCCTAGCCGAGTCATTTTGGACCAACCGCGGAAGATATGATGTAACAGGGACTGTTTCCTGCTGTTGTTCAGCAGCCAGTCATCGAAGTACTGGGGTGATCCACATATACATAGGTGAGCAGCCACTTCTCCCATCTCTTGGGGTAAATACCCAGAACGCTGAGGCTAAACAGAATGTTATGGCTCGGAATTGGAAAACTTCTGCCCCTTGCAAAAATATAAGTATTTCTTGTGCAGAGGAAAAAATTAAATGTGAAAATAAGCATCTTGAAGGTTGATGGAAACTGTCCAGTCTCCGGGCTTGATGGTGCTTCAGACTGATGCTGCAGTCTCCATCTTGAAGGTTTCCTCTTACAGGAATTTGTTTAGGGGGAAAAGATATATGATGAGCCATTTTTATGGTACCAAAAAATCCAGGAGTAGAAGGTTGTCGACCGGATATTTTGAACCCTCTCTACTGCACCCTTCTGAAGAAATTGGTGCACCTCTTCCTTTAATTTGGTTATATTTGTCTGTTGGAACAAGATGGACTTCCTTGAGAGATGATGGAGTTCTGTGAAACACAGGCGTAAACCCTCCGTTACTATGGAAATGACCCGCCAATCTTCCGTGATGCTCGACCAGACCTAAAGGAAGTGGGATGCACAGCAAGAAATGTATAGAATCCGTAGGATCCCCCCTCACCTTCTCGTGGACGACTGTTGCGGAGGGGGTTTGAAAAAGGGTTGCTTACTGGACCGATTAGGTTGCATACCCTTTTGGAACTAGGTCTGCCCCATGCCATGGCTCGATCAGGCTGAATACGCTTCCTGACCTGTTTCGACAGGCCAGGAACCAAAGCGAAAGACCTATGTTGAAGGTCCTTCTGGTCCGGAGAGGCAAAGGGAAGTTATGAGACCACCAAATAAGGTCTTTCATTCCAGGGGAGCAGCCCTATGGAAGTTCTTGCTATGCTCTAGCAATATATTTGAGGTATCCAAAGCGACATCTCTGCAGAGATGACTCAACTCCGCCGCCAGAGCTATGGCCGTAGATAAGGCGTGTTTTGATGTCTTTGCTACTGCTTTTCTTGAAAATCAACAGGCGATAAAGATTCTTCCTTCAAAAGACCGAAGGAAGCCACTGATAACAGGTCAGCGTGAGAAGCTGTTGTCGCAATCGACCTGATCTTAATCTCTAAAGCCTCTAATGTTTTCACAGAGATGCGAGTGAATGACCCCGACGAAATGTCCACTTGCGAGGGGATGTAGGACTATTTTAACCCAAACTATCCATCCTTGAGGAAGCCCGGGAAATGAGGACATTGACATCCTGTGACTTTTCACGGGGAGTGAGTGGACTATCCTTTGTGATTGCCTTTTATATAGGACGAAAATGTTTTTGACCTTCTCCTTCCTTGATGCTACCTCCTGAGCAGAAGGTGGTGATCTCCATCCCTGAGCTGCAGGATCATGACTAAGATCACTCCCCTGAAAGAGGAAACTGCACATCCCATAAGGATTGAATGGAAACGGGGGGAACATCTGTCCGATCCCATTTCCCAGATCTTTCGGTGACCGGTATCATGACCGGTGACCAGTGTGCACTCGGTGACCGGTGATTGGTACCCGTATATTGCTGAACACAATGGCGACTCAGATCTGTGGAAGGAATACTCCGTAACAACCAGAGCTAGAACGCCGCATATCCCTCTTGGGGTTGCGCGACCTGCTCATCGCCATAGAAGAGCTTCGGGTACTTGCAGAATGTGGGGTGGGAGCGCAATCACTCCATGATAGGACATTGCTCTACCCCTCCTGGAGTAAGCCTTTTCTTGAGCTAAGGAAGGTGCCGTCCCTCCCTCCTGTAGTCGGGAGAGAAGGGGTGCACTCGATCCCAACTTTAGAACTATAACCCTTAACGAGTGCCGCCGTCTTCTTTCTAGAAGATACACTTTCTCGTTATATGGGAACGTGCTGCTCTTTCCTCTTTTATTTGGAGGAGCGCATTCAGTCCCAACATCAAGCTTAGAAGAAGCAGTTTCCACCCCCAGAGTGTTAATAGCTGCTCTCCCCGGGAAGGTGTTATCTCTCCCTCTTTTATTCTGACCAAGAAATACTGAAAATTATCACTCTGGACTATCAAAAGAGCTTTGGATAAGTAACAGAGTGAGGGATAATGTTCGCTAATCAAGAGGAATATGAACATATGTTCCAGGACAGCAATAAACCATAGCTGAAAGGTAGTTTATCTTTGAGTGAGAATTTTCCACGTGTTGACAAGATGTAGGCCGGAAAAGAATGTGGCGCTATTGCGTATGGGCCCATGACGTAGAGTTAGACTGGGATGATGCACGAGCTATAAGAACTTTCAAGAACAGGAGAATTGTGCATCTGGCACGGACGAGGGATTTTCCATTGCAGAAAGTGTAACCTAAAAAAAATAGTGACAGGTACGTATTACTGACATGAAACAATGCCAATCTGACCTCCAATATAGCTGCCGTCTTGAAATCTTTTTATTGCTACTCCTCCTGCACGTAAAGTTGTACAGACATGGGGTTTTCATTAAAAGACTTCTTATGGAGTCTAATTGGTCCTAAATACAAATGGTGCCTGTAGGGCATATAATATAGCTGCTATGGTGGGCATATTGAAATTTTTTTTATCGCTATTCATCCTGAATTGGGGCCCCGGGAGGCCGAGGCTCTAAGGCGCTCACCTTTACAGATCGCTCACACGTGAGTTCGAGTCTCGGCTCAACCAACGTGGTATGTGAGAAAGCTTGCCAGTAGCTCGCCGTGGGTCGGTGGTTCTTCCCGGGTACTTCCGCTACCAAATATACTGGCCGCCATGTGTACGTGCTGACAAATGGAGTTGAATCCCACAAAACCAATCATCCTGAATTGATGGTCATATCGACATTGGGATTTTCCAAAAAAGACTTCTTATGGTGTTTAGTTGCACCTAAATGAAAATGGTACCCGTCAGACATCTAATATGCCTGCCACAGTAGTCGTCTTGAAAATCCTGTTATCGCAACTCCTCCATAATGGATGGTGATATTTACATGGGGTTTTCACTGAAAGACTTATGATGTCTAGTTGTCCTAAATTAACATGGTGCCTGTCAGACATCCAATATTGCCACCACTATGGCCATCTTTAAAATACTGTTATCTCCACTCCTGTATATATGGTCATATTGACATTTGGTTTTCACTAAAAGACTTTTTGTGATGTCTGGTTGGTCCTAAATTAAAATGGTGCCGATCTAACATCCAATATGACCTCATTGGCATCATTCTTGAAAATCTTGTTAATGATTCTCCTCTTGAACAATGGTCATATCAACATGCTCTTTTCAATAAAATACGTCTTATAATATCTATTTGATCTTACATGAAATATGGCTGCTGTAATGAACATGTTGAAAATCTTGTCATAGCCTCTTCTGCTGAATGGATAGTCATAGTGACATGGAGTATTTACTATAAAAAAAACTTTTTTTGATATCTAGTAGGTCCAAATTGAAAATGGTGCTAATCAAATCTCCAACATAATACTTATAGTGGCCATCTTGAAAGTTTTATCACTATCTCTCTTTAAAGGATGGTCATATTGCCACATGATTTTCACTGAAACGCTTTTCTCAGTATGTAGTTGGTCCTAAATGAAAATGATGACATATGTAACCTCCAAAAATTTGGCAGATCTTGTAAAAGTTAATTCTATAGAATGGATAACCAATGCAACATTTTACAAATTTTATTAAGCTACTTCTTTCTGGCAACATATAGCTATGTTCATATATTTAAATGATGTTCAACTGACTCCAAAATGGCTGCCTGTATCATTTCCTGAAATCTTTATATGACTACTTCTAATTAACAGTCGCTTTATATCGACATTGGGTTTTAACTAAAACACTATATAACACTATGTAGCTAGTTCGAATGAAAATGGTGATCATCTGACCTCCAACTTGGCACCATTTATAACTCTAAAATCTTCTATTACTACTCTTCTTGCATGGATAGTGGCATCGACAGAAGAGTTTCATCAAACACTTCTTGAAATATTTAAGTTGTTATGAATGAAAGGGGCACATATCTGTCTACCAATATATCCACACTCCAAAAGATGAAGGAGTTTTGAAAACCAGATATAATTTACCTTTGGGTCACATTAATGGTCACTAAGGCATTTTTGAACTTTATTGAGATTGTGAATACAGAGACTTTTACCAGACTTTGTATTTAGTTGCATTCCAATGAACATGTTGATAGTCTGCACTCTGACATTGATTTTAAGATCAAAGGTCTTGACTTCGGTTTTTAGCTGTACTGGCTTGTAAACATGATAACACAAACATGTATGAATGGATTTTTATTATTTAACCCAGTTTGTAGATTTATTTGAAGAATACCTTGAATGATACAATTAATATAACTTCCTTTTTGATATTACATAAAGATTTAAGAAAACTTTGCATGTGGTTATATCTGGACATTGTCATGTAGAGTGATCTTATATCCATGATATCAGGTTCAAAGTAAAAGACAATGATAAAGAATTTTGTACTGCACTTCCAGGTATATAAGAAAATAGCTCTGTTGCCAAGTTTGGTATATTGGAGGTTTTCAAGAATATCGGAGATGGTTTCAGTACTCTGCAGTTAAAAAATAAATGGTCTTATCTTGGATTCCTGGAAATTCTTTTCAACCAGTGAAGTGTCAGTCCCTTCGAGGTACTCTTGTTTAGGTAAAGTTGTGTAAATGTTTTTCTACTTTTAGTAAAGACAGCCATATCTGATGGCATGAATGGTTTTAAAATTTAAAAAGATAATGCCGATCGGCCATTCAAAATGACCCCTGTTACTAAAAATAGTTCAAACCTGTTCAACGACTTCTCAAAAACCACTGAACTGAATTTGATCAAACTGGCTGCCATTACTAAAATTATTTTTAAAAAAACTTTGAATGCCTTCTCAAAATCCGCTTAACGTGATTTGACCAAATTTGACAGAAACCATTTTAGGATAGAGAGCTTATAAGTTTGTACAGTTGAAGCTAATATGCCATCAAATATGGCTGCCATTATTAAAAATAGAAAAAAACTTTAAACAACTTCTCCAAAATCGCTGAATATAATTTCATATTTTTGACAGAAAGCATACTGGCATGAAAACCTTTACAATTTTTATAAAAGACACCAACCCGCCATCAAAGATAAGGCCACCATCAGTTACTAAAAATAGAAAAACCTTTAAACAACTTCTTCTCCAAAACCACTAAATATAATTTGACGCACTTGACACAAGATATCCTGGGATGAAGACCTTTCAAGTTTATACACATGATGCCAATCAGCCATTAAATATGGGTGCCATTACTAAAAATAGAAAAAATGTAAACGACCATCTCAAAAATCGCTACCAAGCTTGAAAGAAAGCATCCTGGCATAGAAGGCTTTGAAATTTGTACAACTGATGCTGATTCACTATCAAATGTGGCCACCGTTACTAAAATAGAAAAAACTTACGACGACTTCTTCTCCAAAACTGCTGAACAGAGTTAGATCACAGATGACTGAAAGCATCCTGGTATGAAGACTTATTGGATTTGTGCAAATGATGCCGATAAGCCATGAAATATGGCTGCTGTTACAAAAATCAAAAATAAATAATCTGTAAACAACTTATCAAAAACTGCTGAATAGAATTTGAACAGATTTGACGGAGAGCTTCCTGACATATAGGGTTTGTACAACTGTTGCTTAAGCTATATCAAATATGGCTACGTAACTAAAAATATAAAACATCTAAATGACTTCTCCAAAACTGACGTACCGTATCCTGTCATGAAGACATATCAGATTTGTACAAATAATGCCTAGCTGTCATCAAATATGGCCGCCATTACTATAATAAATTTTGTACAAAATGTATTACTTCTTCTGTAAAACCGAAAAACAGAATTTGATCATATTTGACACAAAGCATCCTCACATGAAGACCTTTCAGATTTGTACAAATGATGCCGATCCTCCATCAAATATGGCTGCCATTACTAAAAATAGAAAATCCTTTAAACAAAGACTTCTCAAAGACTGCTCAACAGGACTTTACCAAATTTGAAAGAAAACATCCTGGCAAAGGGCTTTCAAGTTTGTACAACTTATGCTGATCTGCCATTAAATACAGCCACCAATACTAAAAAATTAAATCACTTCTACAAAACCCATGAACAGAATTTTACAATGTATGACATGTATACTGGCATGAATACTTTTCAATTTTGTACAAATGATGCCGATCCGCAATCAAACATGACCGCCATTACTAAAAATAGAAGAAAAAAAAACGTTGATAGAAAGCATTCTGACATAGATGCCTTTCAATTCTATATACATGATGCCAATCTGCCAACAAATCTGACCACTGTTGCTAAAAATAGAAAAACATTTAAACGCCTGATGATGAAAAACTGATCAACAACATTTTACCAGATTTTACAAAAACCATCCTGTTATAAAGGGCTTTCAAATTTGTACAAACGCTGCCAATCCACTATCACTGCTGAACAGAATTTTACCAACTTTGACACAAAGCGTTCTGGCATAGGGCCTTTCAATATTGGAGAAATGATGATGATGTGCCATCAAATGTGGATGAAGATATAAAAACTAGAGAAACCTTGTAACAATAGTTTTCACAGCATATTGCAATGAACAGCATTGGAATAGATTTCAACAGAAAATATCCAACTGACGTGGATTTATTGACCAACTGCTCTTGCATTTAGCTATCAGACAGCTGTCAGGCAGGTGATGGAACCGTGATAGCTCAGCAGGAAGAACATTGGACTTGTAATATTAGTGTCTCAAGTTCGATACCGTCCCAGACCTTCCCAGGTCAGCTGCCTTAGGGTGTCCTTGGGAACGTCGCATAGGTTCCATTTCCTCAGTGCGATATAGCCAAATAAAGTGCGGAAAGTGCCTTTAAAAAAAACAACCAACACTCAGCCAGGTGAGCAATCTCAGGCTCACTTGGGCCTCTTGTAAGTAACAGCATATGGTAAATCGGCATCATTTGTACAAACCTGTAAAGCCTTTATGCCAGGATGATCTGTGTCAAGTTTGGCTGAAACTGGTTAGGAGGTTTTTGAGAAGTTGAAAATAACAATTGTTGATGGACGACTGACAAGGCCATACTATAAGCTCATTTGTCCTTATGGCCAGGTGAGCTATTATAAAAAAGAAGAAAAAAAATAATCTTGAAGTGAGCTCAATTTGATTTTTCCTCCACTCTGCAGTTATGATTGTCGTAAGTGTTTACGGTACCCTGATATAATGAACAAAGGCCGTTTGTGTAAATCTGTAGAAGATGTATAAGATGGATATATACAAAGAGTTTCAGATTCATGCATGATTACCAAAAACAAAAAATAACAGTCTTTACATAAAATAGCTATCTATCAGACAATGACCATTTAATAATTAGGGAATAGCAGGGAGTTTGGGAATTTCGTTAAGCCAGATTTCTTTTTAATTTTGTAAATATAGTCTTTTGTTTACTGATAATACAAGACATACGAACAGACCGGGAAAGCAAAAGTTTTATTCCAGAAAAAAAAGGCTGGATATTTTAATTTAAATCTCAGACACAATCCCCCTACCCTGTTCTGAATATAGAATGATCGGTGCCAATACAATTCGGACTTTCCTCACCTACAAAGAGCTATTAATTCGGAAAATGATTCTAAAACAAATGTTAAAATCATCTATGCAATCCAAGAGTATATCATGCATACTAAATGATTTTCGTTTCAGCAATAATAATCTCATACAAAACATGTAAGTATGTAAATGTTTGATTCATACAAAACATGTTGTAAGTATGTAAATGTTTGTATCGTACAAAACATGTTGTAAGTATGTAAATGTTTGTATCATACAAAACATGTAAGTATGTAAATGCTTGTATCATACAAAACATTTTGTAAGTATTTAAATGTTTGTATCATACAAAAACATGTTGTAAGTATGTAAATGTTTGTAAGTATCGTGTGATACAAATAAATACCAAATAACACAATGTACTACAAGAGTTCTCAGTCTTTACAGACAGCCTGTTAAGCTTGTATGAATAGCATTTATTTCCTTTTTTATTCTTATTCCAGCATGATGTAATTCATTTTTGCAAAGATTTGCTCCTATGTAAAATACAGGGGTATGATGCAATGATTACCACTACTTGTGAAACCATATAATTTACAACAAATCACTCATATGCTTTTTATGTAATTTCTATATGATTTGTAATGAGATCTTATGTTCATGTAAATTCGTATTTTGAAAGAGGAGGATTGTTCATAAAAGTCAGTTGAGCTCGTTTCTTAATCCTGCAATTCTTTGTTGTGGAACCTTATATGAAACATTGACGTCAAATGAATATTTTTTAATATTGTTTAAGTAATTCAGTAGACTCTCATTTAACATGAGCATTATTATTCATAAAAACAGTGGTCATATACACAGAGCATTAAATATAAGCTAGGATACCCAGCCACAGAGAACAACAGACTCTGTATACGAAGAACATCAAACTTAGACCAATGAATTTATATGATAAGCAACTGAATATGTATAAAACAGTGGATTTTTAGGCGACGGTGGCCTTCTTAAAAAGTTATATAGACTTCATGGACAATGTCTAACAACAAAGAGCATTAAGCTAGATAAATGATAGACATCAAGATAGATAAAGAAATTCCCAATTGAATGACCATCAAGGGCATCAGAAATACAGTCGTATATAGTCATCTTTGAAGACCTTCGGACATCATGCAATCTGGTTATATACCACTCCTAGGGAATGCATACATTCAAACATTTTAGTAGTCCACTGATCATGGTGAGTTGAAACACTGGTTTATGACTCAAAAACAAAGGAATTTGACACTCTAATTAGTTAAATGTTCTATAAATTCTTACATGCAAATTATTGGAGGGTTTTACAAGGATATTTTCCATATTGTTTTAATCCAAAGTGGTATGTGCAGCTATTTCACTTGCTCAATGTGGATTTATGAAAATGTTTGGAAATAATTTAACCAATTACATAATTTTAGAAATTTTCATAGATTCATTAGGTAATTACAAATTCTTATTACTTACATATTAAATGCTGTAAAACTAGATTTGTGGGGTATTTTTTCTACAACTCATCTAGATTGAGTGAATGGAGTTTCCATATTTGATAGTTAGTACCGTATATACTCACTTATAAGTTGATTCCAACTGCAAACTACATAGACCCAGATCTGCCGTTGCAGCTTGTTAGGAGTAATCAGTAGGGCAATCAACATAGACCTTGACCTACCGGCGCATTATGCGACGGCATATCAGGGTGTATGTTGTTTGCAGTTGGGCTAGACTTATACACGAGTATATGCGGTATATACTGCATATTATCTAAGAGAGGTAATGCTAACAGGGGTTCTCAGTCTCAATTTTTTCATAATTTTTATTTAAATTCACCTTGAGTCGCCAGACTTATAATTTTTCAGGGAAGCCAGGCTTTTGTCTAATCAACTTGTCAATTCACAAACACAAGAATTCTACCGTGTTTATTTTTCCATAAAAATGGTTGACATGATTGCATGATTTGTTTACAAGTTACATTATCTAAAGAAAGGATCAACACTTAGAAAGTGGTTTTTAATATAATATCACAAACTAGTTAAAATTTAACAAGTGTTACTTTAAAAATGTTATTTATACAAACAAATAAGCATAACAATCACATTCCAAGGAAAACACTGAACAAAAAAACATTAAAACATTTGGAAATCCATCAGTATAGTAAGTAGTTTCTTAGGCTGTCTGTTGTTCAAAGTTTCCAAATATACTACAGATTTACAAGCGACCGTGTAATGTGCGAAGTCAAGCTAAAGAAAATATTCAAAACCCTCACTGTACACGTCTACTATTGTTTACTATCCATACTTTTTATATACGGATTAGAGTCATGTTTCCAGAAGTAAAACTATTTGGTTTGCTAGGTTCTTGTTTATCATTCTGTCAAAAATTAATGTAAACATTGGTCAATTGGTAATTAGTCTGAGAATAAACTCAGAGATGTCAAACATTCCGATTTGGGCAGAATCATTCCTATTATTAATCTCAAATAATGCCATTACGACAACTGATGTCAGATTCCAATTGTCTGGTCAAATAAAATTATATACAGTGTATATGCAAACTGTACCTTGAACACCAGTATATCTAGATCACTGAAAGGCTTGTAATGTCTGATTGCAATTCGTTTGTGAAATTGTACCTAAGTGCTTGTATTACACAAGCAAGTGAATATTGACCAATCAAAAATCCTGTCAGCTTAGTGCTCTGATTCATCGGACATAAAGATAAAATGAAAGGCAATCAATAGGGATACACTTCGATGAAAAAATGTGTCCTACAGAGATTCAAAACGGAATAAGCAATGTATTAACACTCGAGAAATAGAATGCCTTTGCAATCTTTTATCGATGGACTTCAGAGTAGCACATTGCGGGAAAGAATGTAGGAAGCAAGTTTCAGCCAAAAGTCAATTTGAAAAAGTATGGTTAAATACACGTATTTCAATAAATTATTTAATACAAATTTGAAGAATGTCTTTTTATGTTCAGATTTCGATTTTGATTTTTGTATATCTGCATTCATATTTAGCTTTGGCATGGGATGCCATCTCTGTTAATGACACTAAAATCTTGGAAATAAATGTTCATAAAATTATTATTATAAAAATTCGTCCTAACACAAACATGACAATGTAGGAATTCTGTATTCAGCATTAAAGTTACAAGACCCAATAGAATAAACGTCAAGTAAATCTCTTCAAATCAAAGGGTTCATTCAAAATACCAGCTTCTAAGTCTTTGAATTCCGATGATGATGTCATGCACAAGAAAACAATGAATAAAGTTCCTTAGCTATTTCAAACGAATTAGTATCTTCTCCCTTTGTACCTGTTTTATTGACTCACACTTTCCTGCATTGAAATACTAATCCATACAGTGATAACCTTGAGTGTCTTAAATGATGTAGGGTGTAATATATTTGGCACGTGTTCTCATGCGATGCCTAGATCTGCCTCATATATCTCCCTGCGTATATGAGTACCTTTGTCCGCATCGATGCTGTTCTCGTTCACCTTGATTCAAAAGTAGAAGAAATTAAATAAGTAAGTAAATGTATGTATGTAATATATGTAAATTGAATCTAAAAAGCAAGTAAGGAAGGAATTATTAGCTAGCAAGTAAGTTTGTAAGGAAGCATGCAGATAAGGAAATAAGTACGATTTGTATGAGTGACAGTTTATGTCGTAAGTGGAAAATGAAACACATAAATTCTCCCCATCACTAACCATATAGGAATTTAACACGACATTATATATCCACTAAGCGCAATGACACAAATTACATATCCACTAAGCGCAAGAATACACGAACAGTTGTATTTAAATCATCGACTACTCTCTCTCTCTGTCTCTCTCTCTCAAAGCAAGGAAAATAACATCCAGACCAATTTTTTAAAAATATTAAAAATTCTAGGTTATCAATGCATTAGTCCAGGGGTGGGCAAACTACGGCCCGCGGGCCACATGTGGCCCGCCAAGGGCTTTCATGCGGCCCGCCAAGGGTTTTCATGCGGCCTAGGAACAAGTCCTATGTTCACGCTATTTAATTTTCTCAAGGGTAAAATTTCTTTCTAATTTTGAGAGAAATGTAACCACGCGATGCCAAATACCCACCCAGTGGGAAAAGCCATAGAAATTTCAATAGAACTTTGTTTGGCTTGTTTCGCATTCTATTCATACATCTATGATTTTTTCCCAGTGGTTTTCTATTGCTTTGGATGAGAGTACTGATCTTCAGGATACTGCACAGTTGCTTATTTTTATCAGAGGAATTGATGCAAACTTTGACATTACAGAGGAATTGTTATCTATGGAGTCTCTCAAAGACACTTGTACTGGGAAAGATTTGTACAACAGTGTCATTAACAGTTTAATCAGATCTGAATTAAGCTTAGATAAACTGGCAAGTATTACAACTGATGGGGCTCCTTCACTCACAGGTAAACATTCCGGCCTTGTGAAGTTAATGAATGATAAAATTAAAGAAGATTTCCCACTGCACAGTGTACTGTCCTTTCACTGCATCATACATCAAGAAAGCCTCTGTAAGTCTTCTTTAAATCTTAAGCATGTTGTGGATCCAGTCGTGTGTGCAGTGAATGCAATAAGAGCAAGGGGACTGAAACACAGGCAGTTCCGAAGCCTGTTGGAAGATATGGAAGCTGATTTTACTGATGTGCTGTACCACACAAATGTCCGCTGGTTAAGCATGGGAAAAGTACTAAAGAGGGTGTGGGACCTCAAAGCAGAGATTCTCATGTTTTTTTTCTATGAAAGATATCTCTTGTGACTTTTCAAAAGAAATGCAGAGTGAAGAATGGATTTGTGATTTTGCATTTGCTGTGGACATAATGCAAAAATTGAATGAGCTGAACACTAAACTTCAAGGAAAGGGTGTATTTGCTCATGAATTGTACATGGAAGTGAAATCCTTTCAAATGGGGCTTAAACTTTTTGCCAAGCAGCTGAATGAGCAGAACTTTGCTCATTTTCCTCTTTTGAAGACGCAGACTGTTTCACAAGCATTATCTGACAAGTACAGTTGTCAGATCACGGCTTTAAAAGAAGAATTTATCAGGAGGTTTGCTGATTTCAAGGCAATGGAACAACAGTTCGACCTGCTCAGCTCACCCTTTGCTTGTGACATTGAAACAGCCACTGAAAAACTGCAGATGGAACTGATTGATTTGCAGGCCAACAACTCCTTGAGAAGAACTTTTGAAACCAAACCCCTGATTGAGTTTTATGCTTCTCTACACCCAGGAAAATTTCAAAATCTGAAAGAATTTGCCAGAAAGATGTTTGTGTTGTTTGCATCAACCTACATTTGTGAGCAGACTTTCTCTACTGTGAAAGTCAACAAGTCAAAGAACAGATCGCTTCTCAGAGATTCAAATCTTCACTCAGTTTTAAAGATCAGCACGAGCAACATGTCACCAAATTTTGACAAACTGGTCAATGAATGTGATCAGCTGCATCATTCGCACTGACTCTGTTTATGTTACTCTGTTTATCAAATAAATGTGCTTCTTTTGAAGTTTAAGTTTTCAAATATTAACAACTGAAAATTAATTATGATGTTATTTAGAAAAACCTTTTGTTTTTGCTATTTCAAATATTAATTATTTTACTTAATGAACAATGCGGCCCGCTAAAGTTGTAAATTTGTGTATGCGGCCCTTGCACTGGAAAGTTTGCCCACCTCTGCATTAGTCTAAATTGCAAGGATAATTAATCTGCATGGAACTTATAACTAGTAAGTCGAACATATGTACAACACATTAGTATTATCCATTAGTATTCTATTCACTGTCGACCAAAACCGTATCATTACATATCAATTCAAATCAAATTTTGATGGCACCGTTGAAGTATATTTTGCATTCCAAATTATTGCTTTGGTGGCTACCCCTAATTCAATATGGCATGCTCACCTTTGTTAATTTACTTCGGTGGTATGGCCTTGACTAGTTAGCGTGCATGATCCCCCCCCCCCTTCCCAGTAATTCCAGGTTCCTATTGATTGCCACATTATCTGATGTGGATAGATTTTACATAAGTCTGAACCTGTTCAACAATCCAGGGCCGTTGTTGCTGGACACGGTAAAGGTGTTTTCTAAGTGTAGACAATATTTATTCAAGAAAACATCTTCAATGCAATATCTTGGGATTCCTTTGAAAGCTGAATGCTTATTAAATGCTGTCTCTCCCCTGTCACCAAGACATTCTAGCACAATTAAAGTGTGTGTGTGTGTGTGTGTGTGATAAGAAAAGATAAGTGTGGTGGTGATCCATGTATTAGTCTGAAAAACGTTTCAATAATATTATGAAGGTTTGCACTGCCAAAAAATATATGTGTATTAATTTCATCACAGTACATAAAACTGCCAAATAATAATGTTTTAATTGTAAGTCGATATGGCAATATGAAAACAACACAATGTCTTAGAGTTTTGTTTGCTGGTGATTAGCTATTGTCAAGGCGCTCTGGTTTAAAGCTGGATATTATTTTTACACATTTGAATGTATACATTTATGGTTCTAAATTTGGCATGGCCATGGCCATACCAGTTCTACCACCTGTGATGTCCTTGTAACGTTAATTTTGTTGTGGTCGAAAGGAAAGGAGCATATTGCTGTTTTGGCTATAATGCCTCCAATCACTATGGTACGAGTACAGGTACCCAACGCAAGCTTGATACTAAATTTGCAATCAGAACATAATCGGCCTTCTCCGTCAAGTCCAGAAAGAAACATTGGATGTAATTTGCCGATATTGAAAACTATATTCGGAACTACTTTCGTTTATATGGCACAAGATGGCGGCAGAAGGAGACAAAGCCACAGTCGGAACAATGTTGGTCTTTGCAAAATATGTGGTGTACTCCTTTGCAAAATGTATGTGTATTCCTACAGCTACATCCGAAGTTATTTCTGTACTTGACGGAAATGGTTGAGCGATGTCCCAATCGACTAAAATGGGTCACAATCATGAAAATAGTATGTTATGAGTGAAGACAGCGGGTTTCAAAACCTTCTGATGCATGGCCCCTTAGATAA
The DNA here is from genome assembly GCA_029931535.1 of Margaritifera margaritifera. Classification (NCBI taxonomy): domain Eukaryota; kingdom Metazoa; phylum Mollusca; class Bivalvia; order Unionida; family Margaritiferidae; genus Margaritifera; species Margaritifera margaritifera. Next base: position 1,796,239 of record JAQPZY010001498.1, read on the forward strand.
CCCATGTTAGTATTAAGCTTGCATCGGGTACTAGTGGGTACGAGGAGCTCATCGACAAAAAGAATATGTATGAAGGGTATTAAAAAAGTTCTGAATATTAGTGCACTGTTCAAGAAAGTTCTTTATTAGTGATCAGTACGTCAGTGCATTCCCTTAAAGTATTCTCATGCACCTCTACACACTTTCTCAGTCTTATTATCCAATTATTAAATGTAATTTTGTATTCACTTCCAATCATGTGCCCCTCGGCGAATCTTTGATAACGAGATTCAACCAAAAATTACTTGGAGCTAAATCAGGGCTGTATGGACAAAAGTCTAAATGATGCGCACCTTCAGGAAGTCTCTCACGAAGGCAGATTTACACGCCGGTATGTTGCCATGAAGAAGATGGATACCTCAGGAACCGGTATGCAGACAAGTAGTTCAGAAGTGTTCCGCAACTTTTGGCAATACCGTATAGGCATACAAATGTTCAGGGACACTTGCAGAGTCAGGTACAGGTACATAGACATCAGGGCATCGATCAAAAAATGTGTATGGAGAGCGATTTGTGGTCTCTGCTCGTTTTCTCCGATCTAAATTGTATTATTTTCTCTTGAGTTGGACCCATCTTGCACAAACCTTTCTGAGTTTGAAATGAAATTTCAACATATTAAAAAGAGCTGACGAAATAATGCCGTTGATAAAATAAATATGTTCCACTGTGTATTGAGCATCTTCATCAATTGTTCCATTCAAAGCAGCCACTTCCCACCTACCATTCACAGACAACGGTCTTTCAGAATGTGGATTGTCTTCCATGGATTCGCGACCATCTTTAAAACGATAAAATCATCTTGAAATTGTAGGACATGACAGAGAATTACGTCCGTAAACTTTATCCAAGTCGGCTTTAATATCAGTCTGAGAGCACCCTAAGAGCGTCCAGATTTTACAGTGTTCTTCTCTCAACAGCAGAATTGTTCTTCTTTTCCAACATATTTAGGTCACTGTCATTTATCTATGTACGGTCACACGCATATATCTGCCGATGTCCGGCATGCTGCACATGCAACTGCAGATCATTTTATAGCTTTTTTTTAATCTATCGATAGCCGTTAAATTTATTGACAGGTTCAAAGAAATAAAATATTCAGAACTTTTCAAATACCCCTCGTATATCAAGAAGACCCCACAGATGAAGAGCAAATTCGAGACTGTCAAGATAAATGCTGGTAATTTAGATATATATTAAACACGGTAGCGCTGTATTATGGGAAGCCGTATGTGTCAGTATTGGGGACTATATACCATAGTATAAAAGAATGTATATCATGATATGCTAAGTACAGCTGACCATCTGTGTCAGTATTATGGCTGTATTAAATTTTAAATAATACATACCACGGTATTAATAAATACATATCATGGTTTAATTTTACATATCGTGGTTTTAATTAATTAAAATTAATGTATACCTCAATATAAAATAATAAATACTCTTGCATTAATCAATTTATTCTTCCGTATTAAATAATATATACCACAGTTTTAATTAATTTATACAGCGTTAATAAATAATATATACTGTGGCGTGAATTATTTCATTCCTTGATATTAAATCATAAATACTGTGGTATTATTCAATGTATACCTCGGTATTAAATGATATATACCGCAGCTTGAAATAATACAATACCTTCATATGAACCAATATAAAGAAAAGCTTTTTTAACAAGTTTTATTATTCCAATTTCTCCTAGAGTTCAATGTGCTTACATTTTGGAGAACTCTGGAATGAAGACTTTATTCATCATGGCGGATATATCGTTGGAGATCGTATTAGACAACTGGATTCTGACACAGTTGACAGAGATGCACCATGGTACTTATTGTTTATTACCATCGTATATGTTTTTTTATACTGTTTTTTTTAATTTTTTTTGTTTTGTTTTTTTTTATAGAAAGACCAATGTTTATTTCATACAATACCCATATATATATATATATATATATATATATATATATATATATATATATATATATATATATATCGATACTCTAGGTGCAAAATAAAAATGTTTGTAACGTTTGGCCTTATCAATTAATGCCATGTTATGTATTATAAATAACAATAAATATATTAGTATATCTATAATTAATAACATTAAATATATTAGTATATCTATTATAAATAACATTAAATATATTACTATATCTATTATAAATAACATTAAATATATTAGTATATCTATTATAAAAAACATTTTAATATATTAGTATTACCGTGGAATAGTCTGTTTTATTCCTATTACAACACAGTATTTTTACTTTCTTCATAAAAAATCACCAATCCTCATGAAGATTGTTACTTTATCGTGAAAAATACATATATTTCATGAAGATTGCACGTGTTTCATGAAGACCAAATTTTTCATGAAAGATTTCTCATTTTTAGTGAAAAAGTTGGATCGACGTGTAGGGGCACTTTTATCGTGAAAAAAAGTTATCTTCTTTTGAAGATTGCACCCTTTTCAAGAAAAACTACACATTTGTCAAGAACAATTTGCATTGATGTGTAAGTGCACTTTTTCGAAAGTGACATTCTTCAGAATCATTAATATATTTTTTCACTTAAAAAAGTAACTTTAAACAAAAAGTAGCATTTAACTGGTTACTTTTGGCCCAAAAAATCTATTACAATTTCTAACCCATTACTTTTGAATAGAATGTATTGGAAAAACATAATTTCTAATGCATTACTTATTTCAAGTAATGCGCTACTTTTCTAATGCGTTACTTTTTGCCACTTATGACATTACTGGCCCACTCATACATTTCACTATATATTCAAAGAGTAACAGAACAAAATAGTAGTAGATATGCCATGACTATAATGAGATAGTATCATAGTGGCGTACAAATTAGTATATGGTATGCGCGAGACCTAAATATTGTTGTAAATCTAGGAAGACTTTGAAATTTCTCTCTATCTGAAAACAAAGTAAAACTTACATATTCTGCTCTATCTGTTTGTCTATCTATCTATCTATCTGTCTATCTATCTATCTGAGATTATAGCGAGGAATGCGTGATCAAGAGCAAGAGGACAGTTACTCAAGAAACATTAGAATCCCAAATCCATCATTGGACAGATAAATAAACAACTGAACGTTATACTGAGTCACATGTGTGTCTAAAACAACCTTTTTCTGGTCATTAGACATGCAAATCAAAACATTTAATAGTAAGACCATCTCCGCAAAATAGTACATCCCGCCCAGGCAACCCCCGCAACTGAGGGAAGGGGGACACAGGCCCAGAGGGGAACCCAAAATTCACATCAAACATGCAAAATTTTATTGGAAGGGGTCCCTCAGAATCAAGTTTTGCAAAGAGAGGGGAGAGAATTTCTTGCTATGCCACTAATCCCGCTAATAAAGCTAAATGTATATAACATTTGATAGTGTAAAAAGCCAATGTAGTGTATCAATGAAATTGGAAGACTTGTAAAACCCAACCTCTAGCACACAGTATACTTTACATTTCAAACCATATGTTGGTTCAAGACGATAAAGTGGGAGGAGAAGGACAAGGTGGAGGAAACACACAAAAACTAAGTGCCGACAGAAAAAAAATGTTTTATGCATTGTACTCTACTCCCACACAAAACTAGCAAGTGATAAAAAAAATCCTGTTGCATGGAACTCTGTTCAACATCACGACAGCACGTGTCAGTAATGAGGTTAGTTTTATGGAAGGAGTGGTCACATTCAAATGAAAATAAAATTATTATGTGTGTAACTGTGTCATCAAAATATCAAATACAAAACAAACAAAAAAAACGAATGAACGGAAAATGTGCTAATGAATGGGTGGTATATTTTAAAATCTATAAAAGCTCACCTCATTCACCAAGTATTTCTTACCCACTCAAAGAACAATAATAACCTTTTCCTTCTGTTTCTCTTTCTTCCTGCTATTGTAGAATTCAAAGAGAACTACTCCTGCTTCCCATGTGATGGATAAGATAGCTGCCGCAATCAGAATGATGAAGACACCTAACATGTTGGTCAGGTCCAGCTCCGAAGAAGACTTGGCTTTCGTGCTACTCCTGTCATCTACCGTGCAATTCTTGCTGGAGGACCACCACCTGATAAAATGAGGTAAATGATGAAAAGATCAATCAGGACAAGACATATACTAAATATCCAAATATTTTTCACATTTTTATAGCAGAAGTCATTAATACAAATCTGTGCTTGTAAGTGTCATGCCTGGTTTAATACGATGGCAGCAAATGAGATATACATTAGCGACACATAAGATTGTTACTGGAAACAAGCAATAATAGGTCAAACAGTTATAGCTAAAGGCAGGTCGATGTCTAGAAAGCAAACAAAACTACATGGGTTACTTGCTGGTAAGCTCGGATTGCGTGATCTCGTACATTTAGATCTGTGTGTGGTGCGTGTTTGCCGGAAAGGCCTCAATTCTAAAACTAGATGGGAAATAATGGACACAACACATTATTAAGCCATGTTTTATCGTCTTAATCTAAAGCAAATAAGGTACTGAACATGCAAAAAGCTGATCAAATATCATAAAATGTTTTAATCAGAAACAAACATTGGTAATTTATCACGCATTTTCGAATTTTCTGAAATTCTTCTTTTACCAAAAAAACTTAAGTTCGAATTAATACAGGGAAATTAAAATTATTCGTTCCAAATAATTTACCGTGTTTTAAATTTTACAGGGTTCAAATTTGTTCAGGATTTACCATAGATGCCAATGCGAAAGACACATATATCATCATGGGTGTCCGCTGGAGGGGGGACAGTTGCCCCCCCCTCATTTGTGCAGTGTATATATATATATATATATATATATATATATAATATTATATATACACACATATATATATGTGTGTGTGTGTAAGCTTCGTCTCTTTGACCCCCCCAAAAAATGGCTTCCCCCCCCCGGAAAAACTCCTGCAGACGCCCATGCATATCATATGTGGCTTCAGTCGACCAATGTACCTGACTGTCTTTAAAAGGAATACTACTTTGTCCTTTGGTCATATAGTATAACCCTATACTAAAGTGAATGTGGCAGAAATTCTGCTCAGTGGATTCTGTTTCGCCGTTACATTAGGTAAAATAAATCGCTTGTGACCACGTTTTCAAGGAAAGCGAACTGACCACAATATTTGTGCAAAAAAATGCTGAACTCAAAAGTAAAGCCATGAGAAATATATACATTTTATAAATATTCTTTCTTTTGTTGGCTTTAACAGCACCTTTAACACATTACTGGCTATATCATGCAGAGGAAATGGGAGCTAAGTGCCTTGACCAAGGACACACCGAGGCAGCCGACCCGGTCTGGTCTGGCTGGGTGAGTGTCAAACCCGTAACCCTTGTATTACGAGTCAGACACTCTACCAGCTGAGCTACCGCTGCTCCCTTATAAATATTACACTAGCTCCATTACACTCGATCTATTCAACGAAAAAAGCAAAAAAGGAGTTCAAGATCTGGAATGTATTTTGGCGAGGGTGACCAGGAACATGTTGCACCTCTTGTCATTGTTCAGCCATTTTAACAACATTGGATATAAAGGATTGGTTTCATTATCCAAATAAAGTATAACAGAGCTTTTTCGAGACCTTCGATTAAATAGAAGGTTGAGCGATTTCGAACAGGTAATCATCAATGGAAACAATCACAAGCATTTATCTTAATTAAATATCCAAAAATGTAAATGAATTAAGTTAACAAACAACTTTCATTTTATGTGAGAAGTTTATATGAAGATTTTTTTTAAAAATGAGAGTAGTTTAAGGGTTTATGATAGTGCGCTAGGGCCTATCTGTTTGGCATCGTCAACGCTGTTGCCTTCCTAAAAAAGAGCACAGTTATAGGTAACGATATTAAGTCAGAAGTGACCCGTTTGACTAGATTGCCAAAACGTACCCAAAATGTGTCATTGAAAAGCTTACTTTGTACGTAAGTCATCCAGTATGCCTTTCTCCTTTAATGCGAGCAGCGCCATGTTGATGTCATCCCGATATGGGGCTCCCTTGGGGAATCCCATGCTGAAATGCTTGTAGCCGAAATTCTGCTCGATGGACTCTGTCTCACAGTTCCCCAGGGCCAAATAATCGTTAATAACCCCGTCGTCAAGAAAAGCAAACTGACCACTGGTCACTTGCTGTAAGGCCACCGTCCGATTGGGAAGAAGAGACTCCAATTCTTGAAGTTTCATGAAAACCCACATGCGTTCATACGGTTCATCCCTGGAAAAGGCCATGTTTTCTGATTAAATTTAGCATTGCATTTTAACTCTGCGCTGAAAACACAATTTCCCAATCTTCATAAATGGCGAATGGCTTAAATTGTTATATATATAAATATATATATGCACATTATTTTAAATAAAGGTTGTTTTCCTTTTGACACTTTCCCTTCTTCACAGGTAACAATATTAAAATTGCATGACATATACGACATCTTAATATTTTGTTCACAACATATCATACAATCAGATTTAATCAGACTAATGGGCAGAATAATGGTATTACACATACATGTATTCCTACAGTTCTAATAGTATACCAATACTAATATTGATACATGTACCGATGCATTCGCAGCTACGCATCATACCTCAGATGTATGCTGATTGTTGCCATTCGGACCACCTCGGCAATTTACGAAATAAGGATTGACAGAGAAGTTGTGAATGCATCGATCTATTTTTTCATTCACAACTTCTAGGTCATTCAAACCGTCAATACAATCATAGAAATAACCGAAGTGGTCCAAATAGATTGCGATTTATTTTTTGCAAAAGAAATTTATGGCGATCAAAATGTATGATTTTTGTGTAAATTACTGTGCCGACATATATCAGAGGCATATTGTTGTCTCACAGAAAAATCGGAGGTGCCTGAATGGCATTCATGCCATATTAGAATTGGCAGTAGTAATAATTTTAATCTAACTCACGAATCACAATAGTATGTATTAAAATAACAATTTAAAATACATGAGAAAAATTACAAAAGCTGAAGCAGTTGTTGATGCAGCTGAAAGTCAGCAACAATTGTGTACATTCATGTCAAAATTAAAGTACAGCTTGCATTAATGACGGAATGTGATATTACATATGGTAGGGAGAGATCTTACCACAAATAGAATTGGGGTGTTAATAAAAGAATTGTATTCATCCCAAGGAGCGCATTATGCACACCTAAAGCACTATGCATTATGTACACCTAAAGCACTATGCATTATGTACACCTAAAGCACTATGCATTATGTACACCTAAAGCACTATGCATTATGTACACCTAAAGCACTATGCATTATGTACACCTAAAGCACTATGCATTATGTACACCTAAATCACTATGCATTATATACACCTAAAGCACTATGCATTATGTACACCTAAAGCACAATGCAGAATACCTATACTTTTATTGTTATTCAGACGTATGGCTGTATAGCCGGCGAAGTTTATAAAAGAAGTTTAGAAAATTGCCTAATTTCGCAATGCATTCTATATGACACAGACAACATTTTTTTGGCACTTGAAACAAAATTCTCTTACCTAGACTCTTCGAAAAATTTCATCAGATCACTGTTATTGACGATACCGTATTTAAAGGAGGTTTGGCGTGCCAGTGCGTCCACTGTTGTGATGCGATTGTCAATTTGCTGAAGAGTCAGGAATGCAGCAAGGTTAGCTGTGTACGCCGCATTTATTACCAGGGTACAGAACCAGAAGAATGCAACAATAGTTCTCATTGAGGTTGTTTGAGGAGAATATTCTGCGCTACCTTTAGTAAAAATAATAAAGCCATCGACATCAATTAGAATAGCATGTGTACTGATTTATTGCTGACAAAATAGTTTTCTCTTGATAGAGAAAATACATTTCCTTTATTATCAACTGGCAGGATGTGAGAAAGATATTTAAATGCAATCTCATCTTCCATAGTAAACTACAGTAACCTTTAAATACAAAAACATGCAATTACCGCAAACACACACACACACACATATATATATATATATATATACTCTAACCTGTCCTTACAGTCACCTTTACTCAGTGATCACCCATTCACAACGGCCATTCTAATTTCCCCCGGCAAATTTCCTTTATAAATGTCCTGCTGTATGTAATGGTCACCTGCCTTCCGTGGTCAGCGGCCAGGTGTTTCCTAACCAGACAATGGTTTCTCCCTGCCTTAATCGGTCACTGGCGCTCATCTACAGTGAACTAAATTTAATTATGTAAATCGATGTACAAACATTTCTTATCTCGCTTGTACTCACCGTACTCCAGTCATTTTGACATCGGAACTCAAAGGTGTCAATATGTCAATTTCGAAAGTGAGGCAGTTTTTAACTTTAAGGTAGAGGGTCGAAGCAATTCGTTTGCCAGATGGTGGGAAAAATAGCCGTGTTATCGCAGCAGAATTGAAAGTCGCCTTTTGTACCAGTGTGACAGGTACAGTTTGATATCTTCATCTATTTGCCTGTGAATTAAAGCTATCTCTGAAGAAGAAAGGTCGTCTTCGAGAACAGATATGAGTTAAACCTCTTTTCATTAGGATCAGGGGTCATTCAATGTTTAAAACTCGTCTGTAAAGGCAGGCGAAGTTTTGGTTCAAGTATCAAAAAGAAAAGCCACATATGGCTTCTTTTGATTTCCTATTCATCACAGGCTTCTTACATAAGCCTTATGATCTTGGTGAGTTGAGCAATTGTCTGATCCATTATATTTAACGTGTGAACAGCTGTTTCCGAGTGAAACTTCTACAAGCTGGCTGACCAAAGAGTCAGTCCTGTTTACAGTCATATGTAAGCTGTCAATCAATAGTGAAATTATTGTTTTGTCATGGTGCATAAACAAACCACGATCGGTGATTATTTTAAGTCGGTGATGATTTAATTTATAGGATGGATTAAAGTGAGCAGGATACAGTAATCTTGTGTGAAACATGAAGAAACATGAATTTGGGAGAGAACAACATATACGCGTATTGTATGATTTTATTGAATAGTGCACATAAACAATCTTGATAACGTAATAATAATAATAATATTAGTAATAATTAATAATGATGATGATATTCGGTGCATAGTATTTGTTCAAAACCGAATTTTAAAAGTTAACCTGTGTACAGAGGTCACCTATGTACAAAGGCCAGTTTTGCCTTTTCCCATGGCTGGCCGCTATTGACAGGTTTGACTATATATATAGTCAAACCTGTCAATATATATATATATATATATATATATATATATATATATATATATATATATATATATATATATATATTTATATATATTATATATATAGGTGCCGCGCGTAACGGCACCTGTCGTTCTAGCTCTCGGGAACCAGCGACCTAACCCACTTGGACATGCACCCATCGCCAAAACGGGTAGCAGCTTGGTGAAAGGCAAGGACACGAGGTGCACGTTTCATTATTATCAGCTATTACAAAAGTGATGAAATAATATGAGGAATATATATGGTTATTGTATTAATACCTTGAAGAAGAACACTCAGAGAATACCACATGCTCTCCTTTAAGTCAAATCTCTGATCGGACTCTTGCTGTGTTTTGTCATACTTAGACATGAACCAAAGGGAGAATCCCACCAAGGCGAAAAAAGCCACAATCGTGAGCCAAAGCCAAGTGGAAAATGGCCACAAAAACTGGAAGTAGTGACGCGTATCTGGTGGACGCTTCTGGAGAATGCTCACTGAGGATGAAATTATAGTATAGGAGAAAGAGATCCTTTCCTCCCGGTCCGCTTTTACAGCCATGGCACCGATCGCGATGGAGGCATTCTGGACATGGAAGAAGATAGGAAATCAGGGAAATTTATATAATACTATTTTAACAAAATGTGCACACGATACTTTTACGACAAGTGCGAGAGTTTAAGTGACTTACACACTTATATGTAATGCCTGTGACAATGTGGTAATTGAAGCATTATTCAAGTCCATGTTAGTTTTCCATAGTGTATATTACATCATATTATGAATCTATTTTTCAATACCCACTAACAGTTTTCATTGCGCGTAAGCTATCATTTTTACACAGTTGTCATGCTTATATGTATTACAACGGTACACATGTCTCGCTTTTTCATACGTTCGAATCATAAGCGATTTTGTTCAAAAATACTCTGATCAAACGGTCATTTGTAAATAATTAGTATTACAGCCCTTATGCATAAATATTCAAGAGTTATTTAACCTTTCACTAATATAAAATTAAAGTTGTTTTTTTTTTTTTTTTTTTTAATGTAATGTCGGCAAACACAACTTCGTGATAAAAGAAAAAAGCCATAGTGTCATTATATCACCACAGTCTATGGAAATAACAAACTAGTTATGGATGCTTAATTATGTTGCCACATAGTTACAGACAGTTTTTGGAAAGTTACAAAAACTTGTAGACATGACCCATGCGGAGTCTACTTTTCAATAAATTAGGCATTTGTAAGCATCAAGATACACCACTGCACGTATCCTGAGATCAGGTTAAATTTATACATTTTCATACAAATTGCAATATTATGTGAGATATGGATTAAGGTCCTTTGGGTCCTGAAATATGATCATATCCTAAATTAGCGCCCTAAAAAAATTTTTTTTTTAAAGTGCACATGTGCAAGAAGAATATAACAGAGCATGAAATTAAATACCCCTTCTTTAAGTTCATTTATAATTAAATCCCATTCGCTTTCTCCACTTTGCGAGACCATTCCCTTTGGAAGTTCTGCAATTGTGAAATCAAAGTTCAGTTCGTTGGCCAGTTCTTGCAAGACATCAACACAAAATCCAACGTATTTCCCATCTCTGTACATTACAAACGGTTCATCCTGAAGAAAAAACAAACAACGTTTGCAAAATCCTCGTCTCTTTCTCATTTGTCAGCCATTGTAACTTTATAAATGGAAGACATTATAAAAGTCCATATTAGGATCATGTACACGCCATCGATTTCAAGGTATGTTATGTACTACAATACATGTACAATGCATACATGTATGTTATGTACTACAATACATGTACAATGCATACATGTATGTTATGTACTACAATACATGTACAATGCGTACATGTATGTTATGTACTACAATACATATACAATGCTTAGCACGATACACAACCAGCGGATTTTTTTAAATGAAAAACCAATTATAAGCTTTACTTTCTCATTACAGTATTCATGTATACATTTATCCCTGGACTGGTTCTCCAACATTTTAAATAAATGTACTCTGTTCTTTCATTGTCAAAACTAGAAATAATATGATTAAACTTAAAGATTTTTTTTTATAAAATATGAACAATTAAACCAGTCTGCAAAGATGTAACTAATTACTAGCGAGTACAAATCACTTCTTTTTTCTTAACATACTGCATTGTGCATGTCACTATACAGAATGTCAGTATCACTTATTTTGGTAAATAGTGTCGTACGAAATTTAGACTGCATCCCAGACTTCTCAATATAAAGGTCACATGCCAAAAAGGACAGTACTGGCATTTTCTTTAATTTTATTTCATGTACAGATTTGTATTGTATTACCTGCTTTGCAAGGACGTCGAAATGCTTCCCTTTGAAAACGTCCACGTCAAGTTTTTTGCCACTAGTGACAAATGTTCTCGTCTTTATTCCATCGCGAGAAAATATGCTTTCCCCCATCTGTAAAAAAATGATGAAAATAACAACCTTTAAAAGATAACTGAATTAAATTACTTTTAAGTTAAAATTACCTTCTCCTGTTGAGGACAAGTAGTTTGAATTTTCTTCAGCACAGTACAGCCTGAGTCTACAAGCTGCTGAACGTGGTCATAGGCTGTGGAAAACTACTAAATGATGTTGAAAACAATTATGTTACACTGTTTAAGCTCCATGCTTGAAATTTTTTTTTAAAAACTTCTAAGACAGCAAAAAACACAAAAAGTTCTAAAACTGGTTAGAGTTGTCATTCACATGGGAGTGAAATATGCTTGGTAGGAATTAGTTTCAGATTATATAAAGTTATGGTCTTGAATTAGGTACCATTGAATTAGGTACCAGTGAATTAGGTACCAGTGAATTAGGTACCATTGAATTAGGTACCATTGAATTAGGTACCACTGGAGCCTTCAAACTTAAATAAATTAACAGCGCAGACCAAAAGTATCACACATTGTTTTAGCAATCGTACAAGAATATGGCAGATTTTATTACAGTCAAATATAGCAAATATTAAGAACGATTTTAAATTTTGCTAATTGTTTAAAATCTGTTATTAGTTAGGTGGATTTTCGCTATTATAATTTGACTGGAGTTCTGAGTTTAACCATATTTTTTATGATGATTTGAATAATGTATTGCAAAACTTTCATTTTGTCATCTACGTTCACAATCTCACTTAGTTACATGTACTGACTATAAAGATATACTCCAAACCTAATGGACATATTGATTACAATAGCTTATTTATACCAAAGGTTTTAAATGGACATGATAAAGAAAAGAATAGAAAATATGAAGACCAGTTTCTTATATTAACATGGTAAAATATTATATTGATAAGGAAAAAAGTATGCCTTGTAGAACATTGGCGATGAAAATATTACGCAGATTTTAATTTGCGATTTTATAAAGTCCGCAAAATGCGATCTTTTGTGTGTGTGTGTGTGTGTGTGTGTGTGTTTATTACAGAGCAAAAGAGAACACAAAGCATATACTTGCGTTTACGATCTTACATACCGTACCTAGGCAAATATAAAATTATAGCAGAGAGGTTATTCTAATGGCCACGTCTTGCTCAGAGGCGCACATTGCTATACATGTATATAAAGCCTTGTTCAGAACTGTACCAGCTTTAAAAATCACATCCAAATGGGAAAGCATGCAATAATAAAATTGATATCCTGACATGAAACATTTTGTAGTAATCAAGTCTGCAAACGAAAAATGGATCAATGTCAATGTCAGGATTTTATTATTTACAATTAAGGAAACTCGAGGATATGATCACATTAGAAAGTAAATAATTGTCTACGAATAACGTATATAAAACTTAAATTTCATGCTATGTGGTATATCAAACATCATTCGTAAATGTTCCAAATTAAAAAAAACAAAAATTTAACAAAACTAATTAGATTATTATTACAGTGTTGCTTCTAGGATTTTCCAAATCGGGCCAACTCCCCCATCCCTGTTCCAAAATTGAGCATATTGTAAATTAAATGGAATAAACTTGGTCCTCTTACTTTAGAAACATGGGTCACACTGAAGAACACTCAAGTGCCTATGGCATCCTCAGAACAGGCAAACAAAAGGTTATTGTGTGACTTCTTGTACCCAAGAAATTTATTTAACTTCTAAACCTGATCCACGATTTTAAAAATATTTACCAATTGCAAATGTGTTCTTTTTTATGGTGTTCATGCATGTCAAACTTGGGTGTAATAAAGAACGATGGTAGCCGAAGAATATCGAGGTCGGTTGACTTTTCGTATATTCTCATTAACGAAACGATTATGTCTGAGAACATTTGGCCAAATGTGATTATGCATATTCATTTCGATAAAGAAAAGTAACCGCATGTTAACCGACTTCAGCATTAATCGGCTACCATCGCTCTTCAGCGAAATGAAATGGGGCACAACAGAATTTGAAAAACTCAACCACTTGATTGTACTTGGATATACTTCAGTTAGGAAAAAGGCATTACAGTAAGTATAGACCGACTAAAGCAATTAGACTTTAATCTGTGCAACTGTGTCAATATGGACTGCCAACAACGTGAGATATTCTTTAAAATTTGGACTCTAGTTTGGGGGTTGACTTCGACCCGTCCCTATCATAAATACCAGGGTCGACGTCTTACAGTGTAGGACTACAATATCCCAAGCCAGTTCGACTGGAAATTAAGCTCAAACTTTTCATTTTTGCTGGCACTTGCTGCACCGGAGGTGCTATGCCCAAATCATTTTATTCCGTTTCAACAAGAGATTCTCTTTTGCTGTCTCTTCGTTCATAATAATCCAGCAATGTTCATTTTGACAGTCCACGCGAATTTGCGCGTTCCTTCAAGGTTAGCATATGTCAAAGCAGCCTTAGGTTGGCTATCCATATGGCCTTAGACCACAATTAATTTTCCTATATAGTCTCTACATTTGTTTGTCAGTACAGAACTTTCCACTGTGTCCAAATCCTAATAAATCATATGTTGCCGTAAAGTATCTTCAAAGATGAACTCACGCTGAAGTTCTTGTCATAGGTTAACCGGCATTCTTATGAATGGCTGGACTGTAAACAAAGCAACGTGCAATGAGTCACAGATTTCACTTCCGGATCACCACCAATGCCTCATTACTCACTGTGCACTGTCGCCAAAATACACACAGACAACCACACTATAATGCTCATATTCTAAACAATAACCAATTTCCTTTAAATTAATACTAAGAATGACTAAATCTAATGCATACATCACTATCAAATTGAGAGAGGAAAAAATTATCTAAAAATAGACTCGGACTACATTCGTAATTAATTGTGTCCTTATTCCATATGCGAAACGGTGTGCATGTAAAATCTTTCCCCATTTCACAGTATCGTACTAACGTGGAGGGGGGCGGACGGGGCGGTTGCCCCGGGCGCCAGTGGTCTTGGGGCGCTGAAACAGCTGATAAAAATTCTGGCCCTTTGGGTCATCATCGTCTCCCCGGGCGCCATTTACCCTTAGTACGCCACTGCTATTTCTGTTCCACCTAGGTTATGAGCTTCAAAGCACAAAATACATCAAAGCTGGATTTGTACCTTTTAATGCCAGGCTTGAAAATAAAGTGGAGAAAGTGAGAGATCATAGTCTATAAAGTCAAACATTTCATGGACAGGAATGTAATCTCTCCAATCATTCCATGCAAGTGACTGCAAGAAAAACGTCTGCTTTCTGTACGTTTTTCAGCCCATAGGAATAAATATGAGCACAAGTTCATTTGGGGAAAGGTCTAAATAGTTTCATGTTCAAAAGGATTGCAAAATTGTACATCTGAAAGGCCCAGACGAGCCGATTATTTTGGTGGATAATTATTACCGGGAAGAGTAGGGAGGGTCGGGGGGGGGGGTAGTTTTGAAAGACTGCACAATGTGATGTGAGAACAGAAATATAGATATAGCTGGTTTTATACACCACTTTGTCCTAATTCGGTCTCTTTCGTTTGATTAAAAAAAAAAATATCCCCCATCCAGATAGAGAATTTGCCCCAGCATCAATCGAACTGCGGGACTTAGGATCGTTCAATTTGGCCAGCTTGTAATGAACCGCACGATTCCCGCAAACCCTCGCACTAGTAGCAACACTGTTGTCATTGTACAAAATGTACACTTTGTAACACGTTATGTAAAGCTTTCATACATATATTTGTAAATCGGTATTGTAGTTCGTGCACTATATAATATTAATGGATACAATTATATCTGGCAAACTCATAAATTCAAAATGTAAGTAAATTTCAAAGTATACTTACTCTATTTGATTCATTATGAGACTAAAAATGGCATAATGTAATTACAAAATCTGGTAAATAGACATTTGATTGTTATTCAATTAAACTGCTGCATTCCCTTTATTATATCTGTGTTCAAAAAAAGATCAACAGTATACCTTTTTATTATATATTTCATAAAGAATACCACTTTTAGCGATATCACTTTTGGAACTACTTTTTTCCCATTTAGAAAATACATACGCCCCTATGTATGTTATTAAAACTTGTATTTACATATTTAGGCATTTTCTTCTTCTTTTGCTCTCTCTCTCTCTCTCTCTCTCTCTCTCTCTCTCTCTCTCTCTCTCTCTCTCTCTCTCTCTCTCTCTCTCAGGATAAACAGATGTTAAAATATGTTAAGACTGTAGTATACACTTTTTTAATCAATGTATTAGGTGCCATCAAAAAATGACAAAAAACGAAATCCAAACAACAAAAAATAGACTTCAAGTATTAACTTTGTTAAAAATAGTTTTCCACATGAAACGTGCAAATTGTCAGTGACTGAACTTACATGACCTGTTTCTATTCGATATTCAGTGTCACTCATACAATATCGTATACCTGTTACACTCTACGACAAACGTTACAAGATTTAAGTGGAAACTTCTTGTTTAAATATACTAATAAAATTGTTTAAGTAGCGATTTTAACTCTCATGACAATTATAATAATGTTTGAAAACGATGGAGAAATTGGGGATAGATGACTGTTGATTGCAAACCGAAATTAAATGACAAACACAATTTGGGTGCATCTTCTATTATCGAACTAAACTGCGAGCTTGCCAAGACCAGACAATTAACTTTTTGAATGCAGATATAGCCAAAATAAGGAACCGAAATAATTATAGGTAAACTTACAATCACTAAATTAATTTGTTTAAAGATGTTACGCTCTCAAGTCTGTCAGATACGACCGTTGTAATGTCTGTAGCAAATGTATGACCACGGTTCATAAAAAGTGGTCCCGCAACGGTCAGTAATTACTGTCCAGTCTCACTCACCAGTGTTCTTTGTAAAATAATTACTGTCCAGTCTCACTCACCAGTGTTCTTTGTAAAGTACTTGAGCATATTGTCTGCTCCAACACCGCGAAGCACTAAGATAACTTGTCTATCATACCTGACAAACAACAACCAGCAGTTCCCAACCTCAGGTTGCGACCCGAATCAGGGTCGCCGTGGGTTCCTCAGTAGGGTCGCAAAGGGTCATCAGAATTTTTTTTTTAAAATCATATAATATACCTGAGGTTTGGGAGGTCCTGTTGGTGGCCAATTTAGGGTCGCAGCAAAAAAAAAAGGTTGGAAACCACTCGGCTAAACATCTACATAAAGGTGACCAAGTGGATATTTCTGTCCTAGACTTTGAAAAAGTTTGTATGACACTGTCCCCAACGAATTGTTAAGGAGTATATTATTTCATTATGGTATTGCAGGCAAAACTCTACGCTGGATAGACTCTTTTTAAGTTTTCGAGAACAATGTGTGGTTGGTAAATGGTTCCAAATCTGGTTGGTCCAAAGTAGCTTATGGAGTACCTCAAGGCACAGTACTTGGACCAGTGCTCTTCACATCAGACATCATGGTTGAAATTGATTCAGTAGATATGAGGCAATATTTTACTTGTGAAGTGGAAATATATTGTATTGTCGCCAATCAGGATAATACAATGTTTCCACTTCACTCGTGAAATATTTCCTTATATCTACTGAACAAATGTGGATATTCTCGATATAATTAGTTCATAAGAATAAATGGATTGATATAAAATGTCAACTAATCCTCTGAATATCTCATGAATTCATATACAAAGTGATACATTCAAATTCATATACACAGTGATACATTCAAATTCATATACAGTGATACATTCAAATTCATTACAGTATTACATTACAATTCAAATACGCATCGATGTATTAAAATTAATATACACAGTGATATATTAAAATTCATATACAGTGATACATTAAACTTCATATACGCAATGATATCTTAAAATTAATATACACAGTGATATATTAAAATTCCTTTATTTGGGATACATACATGAACTATTCTGACTTATATCCTTCATCATGTATACTACAGCTACCACTGCTACTACTACCACCAGCAGCATACAACTACCACCAATAAATATTGGAATAGACATAAATAATATGCAAATAATTATGTTTCATTGCTTGGCAAAGTGACGCTATGTGCGTCCATTGTTTCATATATATATATATATATATATATATATATATATATATATATATATATATATATATATATATATATATATATATATATATATATATATAATGTTCACTATCATCACCATCGTGGTCATCATCATCAACTAGTGATCAACATAATCATAATTTTCCTAATTATCCACGTCACCATCATTGTCATCTGCATTATTATCAATTCAGATAGTTTCAATGTTCTTGGAGAAACTTACATTGTCTAGAGAATCCACATATCTGTAAATGGGTATTTGGTACCGGTTTCGCACGTTAAATCCGTTATTTCCATTATGTTGGTCCCACACATAATCTCCAAGGGCTCCATTGTAGGTAAGTTTCTGCATAAAATATGACACATTAATCTTAAATCAGATGGTCAAAATGGTAGGGGTTTATCTTATACATCAAACTATACATGGAATTTAAATAAAAATTGTGTATTGGACATCAAGTTATACATGGAATTTAAATAAAAAGTGTGTATTGGACTGCATTTGAGCTGCATTTATTATAATACTTTCTTAAAAAAAGTAATATGGGCCAAAAAGAAGTTTAATCACAAGTTGAACAATCGATAGCACGTTGTGCCTCAACTAATGAGAATAGAATTTCTTTATTCAATTAAAAGTAGTATATTGAAATAATTGTTGACTCTTCAGTGTGAAAGTTCATACTAAAATATACTTAACAAGTCTCCCTCGAAGGGACCGCCACTCTACTAGCAGAACAAAATTTCCAGGAATCCAAGATAAGACCGTTTTATTATTAGTAACTGCTGAGCGTTGAAACCATCTCTGATATTCTTGAGCAATAACAAGATTTTCAAGATGGCCACATGGCGGCCATACTCGATCGGCACTATTTTCATTTAGGACCAGCTAGACACTATATGAAGATTTTTGGTGAGAACCCCATGTCGATATGACTTTCCGTTTAGCAGGAGCAGGGATTCAAAGATTTCGAGAAAGCTGCCATAGTGGGCATATTGGATATCAGATTGGAGCCATTTTGATTTATGACTAACTAGACGGCATGAGAAGTCTTTTGGTGAAACCCCCATGTCGATATGACCATCTATCCAGGAGGAGTAGCGATAACAATATTTTCAAGATGGATACCGTGCTGGCTATACTGAATATAAAATCAGTACCATTTTTATGTAGGACTAACAAGACATCATGACATGTCTACTGGAAAAAAAATCCATATCGATTTGACCTTCCGTTCAGGACAAATAGCGATAACGACATTCTCAAGATGGCTACTGTAACTGCCATATTGAATGTTAGATCGGCGCCATTTAATTTAGAGCCATCTAGACATTGTAAGAAGTCTTTTAGTGAAAATCACATGTTGATATAACCATCGGTTCAGGAGGATTAGCGATAACAAAATTTTCAAGATGGCCGCTGTGGCAGCCGCAGTTTTAGATTTCTGAGTAGCACCATTTTCATTTAGGACCACTAGACCATGGCATGAATGTGTGTGTAAAGTTTCATGGCCATCCTCCAAGTAGTTTCTGAGGAATAACGATAACAAATTTGTGCTAACGGACGGATGGACAACGGACAGCAGGCAATTCCATAAGCTCTTCTGGTCTATGACCAGCAGAGCTAAAAACTCAGTGTTCATGTGGAAAGTCTTATCATCCCGAATTTGTATGTCATACAGATGGCGCCTCACTTGACGCTGAGCGTCGATTGTGATCCGCTGATGTAACTTAGCAACGAGGGATGATACAGCTTTCCTGATCAATGTACTACTTCAATTATGCTTTTATTATATACATTATGTTAACATTAATCTTAATTAATTAATTACACAGAGACTGAATGCTGGAACTACTTTTTACGGCGTAACAAGGGAAACGAGTAATAAAGAATAAAGCCTACGAATATGTTTTTTTTTCATTAATATTTGGATACGCAGTACACATCGACATATTCCCCAGAGAGGATATTGCAATGGATTTAATCGGTATCACTCGATAATTTGAATGCTCCTGCATTTTGTTTTTTAATTTTATGGATACACACGGGTGGTAATGACGTTGGATTTCATCAGATTTGAGCTTCAAAGTATTTGACCAGAAATTCTACCGAAACTGAATGCAGTTGTTATGGAAGCTAGGGACGGGTGGAAGATTCCCACGAGATGTCTGGTGTGTGGTTTTGTGCTATTTAATGCTGCACCCAAAAATTTGTTTATGTAAAAATATTTCAAAGCAGTGGCACTGTCAATTGTGCATTCGGGTCCATCTATGGGACATCATAAAAAGTAGTTTCAGTTTTTCAGACCATTGTGAGTCAGAGCAAGACAGCGGGTGATACGGGTGTCAATATGAGATTGTCGGAGAAAGATTAATTGGGGCCTGAGAGAAAAGTTTGACAGATTTAAACAAAGGAAAATCACTATTTACCTTCATGAAAATGTCATGATTTAATCTTTGAGAATAGATACATTAAAAGAACATATGAACAGACGTAATATTATCTTAAGTAGGTTATATGTCGGTATACACAGAGAATAAAACAAATACATGTACATGCATTCACATTCATATATTATCATATACAAATTAATCTAAACTTACACATGATAAAATTAATGTTGACAGGCGATACTGAACTTTATACACATGCTAAACTTAACTTTATTTGTTATTATATAACTGCACTAAGTACTCCTTCATTTTTAAGTTTCAAATCCCACCAAAGTGTCAAAACATGAATAGAACAAGAGTAGCGTGAACGGCACATTATACGCCCTTCCCGTGTTTAATAGTCCTCTACGTAGGCACTAGTAGGGTATGGTTGCCTCTGGAGATTATTGACAAACGGGTCTCATTAACCTTGGCCTTTAGTCAAAGTATGCTGTCTTCAATTAAACTTAGTGTGCAGAAGTCATTATTTTCTTATTATACTTATCATAACCGTGCCCTCTGACCTTTAGACCCATCCACAAAATTTGGTCAATGAACTTACTCTTGGACAAAAGTGATTCTGCTAAACCCATTTTTCTTTGAGCCATAATGACCTTGGCATATGACCTTCTGACCCCTAAATCAACAGGTTTCTTCCATACATTAAGCGCAAAGCTCCCCCCCCCCCCCACACACACACATACTTTGGTCAAGGTATGTGGTATGTAACTAAAGTTATTATGCAAAATCCATTTTTTTTCAGCCACAATGACCTTAACCTTAGACTTTATAACCCCGAAATCAATAGGCTTACATCCTACCTAACGTGCAAGTCGTCCACAAACTTTGGTAAATGCACTTAGTCGAAAACTGAAATGTTTGTGTTGGAACCTATATTTTCTTTGTCACAGTGACCTTGATCTTGACCTTCTGACCCCCAAATCAATTGGGTTTTTTCTTACCCCAAGTGCAATTCATCAACACAGTCTAGTCAGATTCTAAAATGTAGAACTATTGTTATTGTGCAGAAACCATGTTTCTTTTTCCAGTCACAGTGATCTTGATCTTTGACCGCACGACTCTAAAATCGATAGGCTTTTTTGTTGGGGGTGGGTCCAATTGCAAACCATCCACAAAATCTGGTAACGGTAGATGGTGGAGAACTCTAGTTATTGTGCTGAAACTAATTTTCTTCATTAAGTTACGGTGACCTTGACCTTTCACCTTCTGATTCTGAAATCAATCAGAATTTTAATTTAGAACCAAGTGTAAGCCACCCACAAAGTTTTGGTAACTGTAGATGGTGAACAACTCGAGTTGTTTTGCAGAAACGAAATTTGTGACAGACGGGCTGACAACATCATAACATATTTACGCTCCGCCTTATGGCAGGCGTATAAAAATTGCTATTATGACATTAACTATTTTACAGGGAGCAAGTCTGGGTACCTGCAATGTTTTTATAGCAGACTGATACAAATTCTCATGTAAAATGCAACATTTACATATAAATACTATGAGAAAAGTATATCATTACCAAACAAATAACATTATATGGAGCTTACAGTTTCATGCTATATAGTTTTTTTTGACAAAACACTGCAGTTATGTATATGAGACCATTCTAAACTGTGTTGTGTAAAGCATTTATACATATGTACAGCGTCATGACAAAAGTGTCCCATCTCGTTAACAAATTTACACTGCGTTAAGAGCGTAAGTTTTGAAATAAGTCCGTACCGCATAACTTTGTTGATTAGTTGAGAAAAAGTTTAAAGGTAAGAAATATTACTAACTCCGGTAAGGTTATCAAGTTGATAACTCGTCATCTAAGTAAGTAAACTAAATATGGGAGGAAAACAATGGCTCAAAAACGTAAAGAGCATCATATTGCGAGATAATAAGTAAGACAAGAGGAATTGAGGACAACTTGGACCAAAGACAACTCGGCCCAAGACAAGTCGCCCCAGGTTTGAGAGGAATCGAATCCAACCCCAGTTGAACTCGACTCCATGCACTTTGATAAAGGACAAGTCGGACCAGTTGTTAAAGACAAGTCAGTCCAATTGTTTATTATCATCAAAAATGGGTTTTAAATTTTATTACTTAGTGACTAGTCTTTAACTACAACAGCATGTGAACAAAAAGTCTTTATCTTAATTGAAGGTTAGTTTGGGTTGGTTTTCTTTGCACATGGCATTCATTAGTGTCACCCGAGATGGGTGGAAACACGTTACAGTGTAGATGAATACCGGAACCGAGATCAGGTTGTCTCGTAATTGGGTTTCGCTATTTTCGGCTCGAGTTGCTTTAAGAAATTGTTTTTACTTGTCTTGAATAACTGTGACCTAAAATACAATTCAGTGCTACACCAGAAAATGTACATAGAAGACGCAGTAACGATAGCTTGGTGTTCGTGTTAACCGAGAACTGTTTCGGCTCGAAAAAGACACGGGAGTTGGTTGCATCTGAAAACCAAATTAAATCAGTCCGTGTCCATTACAATATACACAAGGATCGTCTAGATCTAATGGCATTTGCATTTAGAGGGATATGTTAAACGTGTTTAACGGAAGAAGCTTACTAGCTCCAAAGTGAACCACATTCGGCGAATTCATTGGTGTAGGGGAAAATTAGAATGGGTGGGATAGAGTGATATTAAGTGATGAGTGTCAGTGGTGGTTGATCATGATAATAAGATAAACGCATGACTGGAGAATGTTGCTTCCTGTACCCCAGTGTCTCAGAAGAGTTACCGAACGGATTTCTTCTTCTTCTTTTCACTGACATTTTGTAACCGAGTTCTGCTTGTTTTAGAATAAGTGTAATTGAACAAAGTCTCTTATACTTATACTTACATTTTGTTAATACGAGACAGAATGATACTACAGTTCTCGCCGCATACCAATTGTTGCCATAGTGCTAATATCTCGCTAACGGACGTGAATTTTTACTGATTATGCATACCTTTAACAGTACCTCACAAAATGATCGTATGCATAGTAAGTAAAAAGATTTTAGCGCTATGGCGACAACTGCTTCGAGGTCAATCCTACTGATCATACCTAAGGATATTCTTGTCTGGCAGAAATAGCCGAGGTGGTCCGAATGGCGGTTAGACTGGTCCTTGGGCAGTACAGTTTATTTTTGACCGTCTGCAGAAAGGACCTATCGACAGAGCACGCCTACTCATGAGCATTGTACACCATATAAAATCAGAGTATTTTATGTTGACAGTTACCCCATGTGAATTAGAGTTAATTTTTCTTAGTGTATAGTGACAATTTCATAAAACACAGTTGAACAATGTTGAATTTTGACGATTTTAATTTGTATATGTTATACAGTGTCAGTCGGCAAAGTGGCATAAAATTAGACCTGAATATCCGTCAAGTTTCCAGTACTCCTATAAATCGCGTGATGCCTCACACCTTTTCCAGCGATATTATTAGTCGGTGGGTCCATAGGTATCGACGCTTGTTATGGTTTGACTCACATACGGCGATAAGTTACTAAGGGTTATCAAACATCGTGTAAATAATATTCTTTCTTTCATCTGCCATGGAAATCATTGCAAATGAATCTGTCCTAAATAAGAAAAGTATTTCATTAACCTTCTCATATCAATATTAATGTTAAATGGGTGCAATAAGCATGAAAACGAACTTTAAATAGTCCCTACTAAGCGTCTGTGTACAGCAAAGCTAAACTTTATCAAAGTCAAGCGGTATTATAGCACATTTAACCTACCCAATGCTGTCGGTATTAAGCATAAGAAATTTGTAAGTCTGATTAATAACTTTCATTGTTTCTGACATTATCTGTATTAATACCCAATGCTGTCGGTATTAAGCATAAGAAATTTGTAAGTCTGATTAATAACTTTCATTGTTTATTATCTGTATTAATACCCAATGCTGTCGGTATTAAGCATAAGAAATTTGTAAGTCTGATTAATAATTTTCATTGTTTCTGACATTATCTGTATTAATACCCAATGCAATCGGTATTAAGCATAAGACATTTGTAAGTCTGATTAATAACCTTCATTGTTTCTGACATTATCTGTATTTTCATAATAATCTTAACACGTTACCTGGAGTTTTTACTTTACTGTTATCAATATTATTATGAACTATATTCCTTGCATTTGCTGATATTATATTTGGATAATGTAATAATAGTTATTTTTAAATGTTCAAGAAAAAGGCACGTTCTTACCCTGAAACCACACAGTTTTACCAATTATTGTATGCCATATGGCCAACCACACAGTTTTACCAATTATTGTATGCCATATGGCCAACCACACAGTTTTACCAATTATTGTATGCCATATGGCCAACCACACAGTTTTACCAATTATTGTATGCCATATGGCCAACCACACAGTTTTACCAATTATTGTATGCCATATGGCCAACCACACAGTTTTACCAATTATTGTATGCCATATGGCCAACCACACAGTTTTACCAATTATTGTATGCCATATGGCCAACCACACAGTTTTACCAATTATTGTATGCCATATGGCCAACCACACAGTTTTACCAATTATTGTATGACATATGGCCAACCACACTGTTTTACCAATTATTGTATGACATATGGCCGAGAATATAATAACCCATATTTTATGGAGGTATAAATTTATGAAAGGCAAAATATTCATCTATACATTCTGTAATATAATTAGCGGGCAGCAAAGTCAAAACTCCGATTTTAAAATAATTTGTGGATGAAGCTAAATTTGATTTTACTATTCTCTGCAGCATACAGTCCCAAATCAGCTTTTTAAAAATTAAGGTAGAAATATTTTCTTCGAATATTTCAAAGTGATAAAACATTGCAATATTCTATATGGTGAGTTTTGCACTAGAGTCTACTGCGCTCTAAAAGATCTGCGGTCACTCCAGACGATCCCTGCAATATCTGCATTCGCTCCAGACAACCCCAAAACAAACACTTTTGCCTGATTGCATTAGTTACAGCACTATCACCGATTTTAAACAAAACGTTTGGTTCACGGTTTCTGGGGGCTGGTGAAAATGTATGTGATGGTGCGGGATTGCTTGACATATCATAGAGTTGGACCATTGGTGAAAATTGATGATGCGAAATATATGCAGATTCTGAATAGTCATTCGTGGCCTGTTCTCACAAAACACTTTTTCCAACCGGAGTGACTTGTTTCAGGATGACAGTTGCCCTCACATGAGTCTTGAGGACTCGTTAGCTAAAGACATATAAAGACATTAACTGTTTGGCATGGCCCTCACTGAGCGCAGATATTAATATTATCGAAAATATCCGAAGCACCCTCCAATTCTGATTTCAGAGAAATACTAATATGATAAGATCAGCATATAACCGAATTAGAGTTCTCAAATTAAATTGTCAGTCATTTATCCTTTGCCACATAAGACGTGTATACCAGTCTATTCCAAGGAGATCACGTCAAGTTATGTATTCCATGAGACATACAGCAAAGTACTAACGGGCAAGTAAATATAAACCCTTTTCTTAATTTAATTTTCCTGCATAAAATTACAGACACCCATTTCATTCGAAATAAGACACTGCGTTAAACTAATGCAACACAAATGTCGTGACGCTGCATACACTGTTTGGCAATAGAAAATTTACACTCCTTGTGAAGAATAGAAACAATAATATTATATATATATATATATATATATATATATATATATATATATATATATATATATATATATATATGTATGTATGTATGTATTCCAAGAGTTCATGAAAAATATATGCAAGTATACTTACATCTTCTGTTTTATTTCGAGGCTAAAATTTTGACGATGTCAAAGGTTACAACAATCCGTTAAATAAAATACTGACCGCTGAAATAACTTATTGAAACTCTCAGATTCCTAAATCTATATATCCAAAACCATACCATTACATTATTAATCCATATGAAGAGATTATTGGGTCAAGAAAAAAGAAAAGAAAAAAAAGTAAGCAAAGTTTGAATATTTGATGAACCATACATTCAGGAGGTCGGATAACATACATGACTAGTCTGCACGTAATCTACCTACCTGAAACTACTGCTACTTGTCCTTCTGCTGCTCTTAGTGCCCCTGTTACCACTACTGTTACTAATATTGCTAGTTTTACTACTACTACTACAACAGCTCACTAGTGCCATCAACACTCATAAACATTGATGCAATTATTAACATCGAAATGATTTTTGTTATTGGATGTCAGAATGCAAAGTTTTAATATCATTATAATCATATAATGTAGTCACTGACAACCAATATGCAACTTTTACCAGAAAAACTCTTCGACCTCAAACATCAGCTATATTTCTCATTTAATTTTGATACGAGAAATTTTGATTGGTTCATTGAAACAGTATAAAGGTCTTGTTGGTTCAACATTGTGAGAAAATTGTTACCCGCGCTCACAAAGATTGGTTAAATAGGTGTATGCATATTCACGAAAACGAGGAAATCTTATCTAAGGTAGCCACAGGTGAAAAAGGAACGTAGCGGATTTTTGCCCGTGGCTTACGACGATGGTAAAAGTGTCGTTGAAAAGATTTTGTTTTTGTTGGTTTTAACGGGACCGTTAACGCATTATTGGCTATAGTATACCCGAGAAATGGGAGATAAGTGCCTTTTCCTAGGATCTACAAAGGCAGCAACCCATGCTGGCCTGGGGGGATATCGAACCCACGACCCTTGGATTACGAGTCGGACTAGCTACCACGGCAAGAAAGCAAAACTGAAATATCAACTGCATATATAGAATCTGCTTTTATCCCCAGTTCTGTGTAATTTCTTAAACTAATGAGAATCACATAAGGTTGAGTTTTCTTCAAAAATGACGACACTTGAAAAAAGTTCATTAGAATATGAAGAAGAAAAAACCCCATATATTAGCAATGGTTTGTCCCTTGAGGTAACTTCGTGTTCTTTTTTCACTCCCTCAAGTGATTTATTTTCACAATTCCGTCAGTGAACTAACCTCATCGTTGAAAGTAAAACCACGGCAATCTTTAGAAAATATTCCATATACAAAGTACAAACGATAGAACATGATTTTGTGAATGATTTTCGTGGATGAAAAAGTGCACATTGTATAGCAGTGGTCTCCAACCAAGTTTTTTTTTGGTGTGCCCGCAGAAGAGGTTATACGGAAAGAGGTTATAATGAATAATTAAACAAAAATGGGTTACGTTAATTGGTTGGTGCCCGCCACTCTCTCATAAACGCACAAATGTGCCCGCATGCACAAAAAGGTTGGGGACCCATGTAATGTATAGAATGTGCCACATGGAGTAAATGTAACTAACTACTGTAGTGCAGTATAGAATTTGGTACAGTAGTCGATATTATCTTGTTCAATGTAACTAACTACTATAATGCAGTATAGAGTTTGTTACAGTAGTCGATATTATCTTGTTCAATATAACTAACTACTGCAGTGCAGTATAGAATTTGTTACAGTAGTCGATATTATCTTGTTAAATGTAACTAACTATCATAGTGCAGTATATAATTTGTTACAGTAGTCGATATTATCTTGTTAAATGTAACCGACTACTGTAGTGCAGTATAGAGTTTGTTACAGTAGTCGATATTATCTTGTTAAATCTAACTGACTACTGTAGTGCAGTATAGAGTTTGTTACAGTAGTCGATATTATCTTGTTAAATGTAACTAACTATCATAGTGCAGTATATAATTTGTTACAGTAGTCGATATGATCTTGTTAAATGTAACCGACTACTGTAGTGCAGTATAGACTTTGTTACAGTAGTCGATATGATCTTGTTAAATGTAACTAACTATCATAGTGCAGTATAGAGTTTGTTACAGTAGTCGATATGATCTTGTTAAATGTAACCGACTACTGTAGTGCAGTATAGAGTTTGTTACAGTAGTCGATATTATCTTGTTAAATGTAACCGACTACTGTAGTGCAGTATAGAGTTTGTTACAGTAGTCGATATGATCTTGTTAAATGTAACCGACTACTGTAGTGCAGTATAGAGTTTGTTACAGTAGTCGATATGATCTTGTTAAATGTAACTGACTACTGTAGTGCAGTATAGAGTTTGTTACAGTAGTCGATATTGTCTTGTTAAATGTAACCGACTACTGTAGTGCAGTATAGAGTTTGTTACAGTAGTCGATATGATCTTGTTAAATGTAACCGACTACTGTAGTGCAGTATAGAGTTTGTTACAGTAGTCGATATTATCTTGTTAAATCTAACTGACTACTGTAGTGCAGTATAGAGTTTGTTACAGTAGTCGATATTGTCTTGTTAAATGTAACCGACTACTGTAGTGCAGTATAGAGTTTGTTACAGTAGTCGATATTATCTTGTTAAATGTAACCGACTACTGTAGTGCAGCATAGAGTTTGTTACAGTAGTCGATATTATCTTGTTAAATGTAACCGACTACTGTAGTGCTGTATAGAGTTTGTTACGGTAGTCGATATTATCTTGTTAAATCTAACTGACTACTATAGTGCAGTATGGAATTTGTTACAGTAGTCGATATTATCTTCAAGCTATTAGAGAAGGAATAAATAAAAATCACAAAAGACGCATATTGTTAGTATTCGTTATCCGATTCTTTTTTTTTTTTTTTATTCAAATTATGTTTGGCATAAACTACCACTGAAAACATATATGGGAACTAAGATGCATTGTAAAGACAAAAATGTATGCAATAGGAAATTGATCCACATTAATTAATAATCTCCATTTAGGCTTATTTGATCGTATTGTATGTATGTATGTACGACATCAGATCAGATCTATATATTACCATCAAACGATACATAGTATGAACTGTTAAGAAAAAGAGGATTTTACACGAGTGCTCATTTGATATAAAATTTATTAGACATGTTGAATAATAGTATATGCCACAAGCTCCTTCAGCTAGTGGAATATTGTATTATTCAACGAGTTTCATAAATTTCATGTCAAACACAAGGTTAAGATTCTATTTATCACATAATGTCAAGGACTTGCATTACTCAATAACGTTGCTAAGTTTTACGTAACAGTGGGGCGAACGAATTTATATGACGTCACGACTCTAACAATTGTGAGCGTTCTGTTGTAAATAGATTTATCACATAGGTTTTACTCACATACAGACATTACAGTCTTTGCGGTTTACAATTTTGTATAAGTCAACACGTCGACATATCACTTTATGTGAATCTGATTGGTCCAAATAAGCCCAAGAAATTCTAACGCAGTAGTTTTATTATTGGTTGGCTGCACAAAGAAAAAATTCTCTGAGGAAAACAGCAGTGTGTACCCTGGCTAAAGCTGTGCCTACCCATAAAATTCGGCACATAACTGGCCATAAAAATGCGCCCTCAATTATCCACTATGATATACGTTCCGATCAGAACAAACAGAGAAACATCAAGTCATATACCGTTTTCCTTTCGGCAAGACAAATTCTGCACGTCTCAATTCAACGAGAGTGCCATCTCCATTGACAAATTCGCGTATAATTCAGGTCCAAATGCAAACAACATAGACCCTGATCTGCCGTCGCATACTGCACCGGCAGATCAGGGTCTATGTTGTTTGTTCTACTGATTAGTTACAAACTGCATAGACCCAGAGCTGCTGGCGTATTATGCGACGGCAGATCTGGGTCTATGCGGTTTGCAGTTGGTATCAGTTTTTTACGCGAATATATACGGTAAACAACTTACCCCCCCCCCCCCCGGTAACAAATTCATCTCAAGTGAGACAACCCAGAATGTGCAGAATGTGCTCCACGCATCCAGATTGGAGATCCCAATGATTGTGATAGACATGAACTCAGCGGTATCTTATCAATAATTGCAATTTCAATTTAAAAATTCAAAAATAAGTAAAAACTGCTTACCTTGGATGAAGCAAACTGCATCAGTGTTACATCCAGAATACTTGTAAAGTTCTGCACTCGGTGGAGTGCAGTGTATATATCTTTGTACCATAAGGACCAGACCAAAACTATTTGCTTGTTAGTAAATAGTTTTGTTCTTTTTTTTCAATGACATGACCATCATTTAATATTCGATTGTTTTAAATGTTTTTTCACATTAGGAATGAATTTAATAGGAAGAAACTAGTGCATGAACTGTTACACTGTACTTACTGTTAAGAACTTATTATATGTTCAGATCTCATTCATAAATTCTCACCCGCATGACGTAACAGAATGTAAATGCTAAAGACGTCATTCTGCGTATTCATACGCCACACGCTCAAAGATTTGAACACTATTCTTCATTAAAAGTATTTATATTTTTTCAAGACGTTTCCTTTGTAATTCTGAGATAGTAATTAAAATGAATTTTATAAAAATCGGTGTGTATAAATAAATTATATTGTTGTACTGTTTGATATGGTGGCCTCGCCTGAAGTACATGGGGCTCGCAATCTCGCCCGCTGTACTTGTGTCTCGCCCACAATGTCCAAGTACAGTACACTCACTGTACTCTGTTATTATCCTATTCAATACAAGATTCTTACCTCGAGTCTTAATTGTCTATTGAAGTCGGAAGCAGACATAAATCGGTCCTCGGTAACTTCACTGGAACAGTTCTGAACAAACTTGGTCAGGTAATGATGTAGTATACCTACAACGTCGACCATAATCCCAATATCCAAGCGGGACATTGTGCTATTGTAGCTTTCTGGGGAAAAATAACCATTATGATTTACAGATTAAAGTTGTGGTAAATTGAATAAATCAAACATTTCAAATTGGATGTCAAACATCATGGCAAATAGCAAAAATGTTCCAATTTTCAAAATGCTCATAATTTGTTTGAATTTAAATGATTTTACATTAATTGAGAAAATAATATTTTGAGTTTGAAATTATTTCCTTTGTTTCACTGGATATGTATATTAAACGTACTAACATACTATTTGCACCTACTGGCGGCGTATTTTGTTGGGGGATTCCGAGGGCAAAACATGTTTCATAAAATATGTAAATATTTAGTATACATTGCATAGGTCGTTTAACTTAAACAGTTGTGCAAGACAAAGTCCAACTCAAGCCCAATTTACGCTATCAAACTTGTTATAATATAGTATTGGTTGAAACCAATACGTCAATAAAAAGTAAAGACAATTGTTTAATTATATTAATTTTCTCCATACAATTTCTTTCAAAATAGTTTTGACGTTATCGGTAGGTATTATAGTTTGTTATTTACGTGACGGCAATTTGCAATAAATTTCTACCCGGTTATTTCTCGTCATATTTCAATCGGTGAATTATTACATATAATCCACTAGTAAATAATTGGTCACTGACGGCTCTCACAGCTACGCATGTTCGGTTATTACTTGAAAGGTGGGAGGGGCTTATTGAAGCATACCCTGCATAAATTATAAGAAGTTATTAATATGTTGTTACTATTACACTAAGAACATCTAATTCATTCGTCCAAACCTAGAAACAATCCCATACAACCATCTTATTTTCTTAACCGTGAAACAGATATTTGCTAAATTCATGTTTCTCGCGATGCATAATAAAAAAATAAGAGGTGTACTTATTTCCATGGCGATTATGTTTGATAATTCACTCGCGTCTAAGATCAAGGAACTCGCTCATTCGCTGCACTCACTCTTGAATTCTGTTACGTCGGGCTTACACGCGAATTATTAAACATTTGTTCTTTCTTATAATTTCACAGTACAAATTACCGAAAATATTTCACTTGTAAATTTTGGGTCATATGACGGCTGTAAGTGTTACGTTCTGTCGGGAACTACCTGTACTTTAAATGTGGGTGGGGCATATTTACGCACATCTGCTGCACAGGTAGTACAAGTTCATAGCATGACGTCACAATGCGAGAGCTTAGGTGTTTTATCCATTATAACCATATGGTTAATTCATATTTTTACTGTTTATCACTGGTACAATATATTCACTCGCTATATGTAAACAAAAATCTACACAACTATTTTATTTTCTCAACTATCTCACGACATATGTAATGAATAGGGTGGTACATGTTTCCAAAGTGATCATGATAATTTACTCTTGCCCGGAACTAAGAAAATCACTCGTTCGCTACACTTGCACATGAGTTCCGTATCTTGGGCAACTTTGAAAGGTCAAATACAATCGCTATGCAATTATGCATTCTGTTCTACATTTGTACCGATTGCCTTAATTGGTATTTTTGAAGGATTCAGCAGCTGGAAGCCATACAAAGTCGCCATCTCATTCAGTCCGTCGACAATTTCTCGAAAATCCTAAAGAAAGAGTGCAAAAATGTAAAAGTAATTTTCTTGGTAAATTTCGATAGTTAACAACTTTCGATCATAAAATACTTACTCAAGACTTCCATTTTCTCAACTGTAATTTTTGACGTAGCTACATTATGCTCCTCACGTTAAAATTTATATTTTTGTAACAATTATCTACGAAGTGAAATTAGTTTATGTCTTCGTATTTAACCATGGTCACAGAGGTAAAAATGGAAATAAATAATTTTGTCTTGCATAGATTTTTGTAAATATTTTTTCAGATATGCAAGCTTATAACATCAGTGTGGAATCAAAGGTCATCCAAATAAAAAAAAAAGATTTTATAAATCGCAACCAAAGCAGTGGTGTAGCCAGAAATTTTTATGCCCCTGCCCGCCCCCCCCCCCCCGGCAAAACTTAATTCGGGGACCACCTCCCAATAAAAAAGTTGTTTGATGGGAATTTTGGTACCCCACCACCACCACCATCCCACCCCCACCCCCGCATTTGCGGGGGTTCCTTGGGCAGCCGACTGCTACGCCACCGAACCAAAGCCCAAAGCCTTCCGTCAGTGGATGTCATAAAACAGTCTGTACTTCAATAGATGTAAAAGGAGCACACTATTTCATCCGAAAATGAACACATTCAATAAACTATTTAAAATTTTAAATCTAAATCGACTGGTTTTTTTATTTGAGAATAAACATAATCAGACTTTTATATCTCATTTTTATATGAGAACATTTTCTAAAAAGAAAGATTAGAATATATTCTCACATGAAAATGTAAACTACTTTATCATATTCCATACAAGAAAATATTCTTAAATCATTCGAAAATGCAGAATCTTCAGATGTTGATTACAAAAGTATTAAACTATAATCCCAGTCTTTATAGTGTAAATTTAACAAAGACAAACTTACCAGGTAAGTAATGTTGAACTATAATCCCAGTCTTTACAGTGTAAATTTAACAAAGACAAACTTACCAGGTGAGTAATGTTGAACTATAATCCCAGTCTTTATAGTGTAAATTTAACAAAGACAAACTTACCAGGTAAGTAATGTTGAACTATAATCCCAGTCTTTATAGTGTAAATTTAACAAAGACAAACCTACCAGGTAAGTAATGTTGAACTATAATCCCAGTCTTTATAGTGTAAAGTTAACAAAGACAAACTTACCAGGTAAGTAATAAACCAGCTTATGGTGTGATGAAGCAGATGAAGACGCTGTGCCTGTGAACATGAAATGAGATTCATGGAGTTGAAATGATTACCGTATTAATATCGTATTTATTTACTTGCGTATGATTCGCATTAAAATAAATAAATAAATAAATAATATATATATATATATATATATATATATATATATATATATATATATATATATATATATATATATATATATATATATCGGCTGCTGTGGTGTGTCTCTGGACAAGGTATTTTACTCCCATTGCTGTGATGTGTTTCTGGACAAGGTATTTTACTCCCATTTCTGTGGTGTGTTTCTGGACAAGGTATTTTACTTCCATTGTTGTGGTGTGTTTCTGGACAAGGTATTTTACTCCCATTGCTGTGGTGTGTTTTTGGACTAGGTATTTTACTCCCATTGCTGTGGTGTGTTTCTGGACAAGGTATTTTACTCCCATTGCTGTGGTGTGTTTCTGGACAAGGTATTTTACTCCCATTGCTGTGGTGTGTTTCTAGACTAGGTATTTTACTCCCATTGCTGTGGTGTGTTTCTGGACTAGGTATTTTACTCCCATTGCTGTGATGTGTTTCTGGACAAGGTATTTTACTCCCATTGCTGTGGGTGTTTCTGGACAAAGTATTTCACTCCCATTGCTGTGATGTGTTTCTGGACTATTTATTTCACTCCCATTCCTGTGGTGTGTTTCTGGACAAAGCATTTTACTCCCATTGCTGTGGTGTGTTTCTGGACAAGGTAGTTTACTCCCATTGCTGTGGTGTGTTTCTGGACAAGTTATTTTACTCCCATTGCTAGTATTGAGAAAATAGTTATGACTAGAGGACAGATTTGACATACGAGTATTTTGAGGTGATCTCTCTTTATGCTGCGGTAAAAACTCAGTCTTTATCCATCATGAAATTATACACATTTATGTAGATTACTGAAGCATAGTAAATTTTATCTGAAAATTGTGCTGCGCCAAGCGGACAAAACCGAGTCATTCACCTCATGGAATGAGACGATCATAGTAAGGCAGACAAGAAACAATAGCTGATTACTTCACGAAAAACCGACGAATATTAGCTAAAAGTTGTTCTTTACCTGACCGATATTTACTTTTAAGAGTATTAGCTTGGGTTTTTTTTACATACGGGTATTTTGGGGTTGTCTTTATTTCCTGAAGTAAAAGAGTACTTCCTTATCGGACCTTCATGAAGAAAGGTATACCATAATATTAGATTGGTGTACCATGCACGTATGCTGTATATAGAATAATGTGCCCAACAATATTGGCCTGTCTTTTGCACCTTAAAATCTAAGGCAAAGTTATGTTGGAATAACAGAATAGTGAACCCGTCTCTCACGAAATAAAAATGCAGTGTACACGACAATAGTCTATTTTTATCGATAATATCATGTTCCTATGCATCCATAATAGGGAAGGCGGTGGATCGGCTAAAACGAAGACAGCAGCAGTTTTAAAGCAAAATGCATGCTCTAAAAGGAAACTAACAATAATTTGCTTCAAGTAAATTAATCTTATTTGCTCCAAGGACATCCTTCTTCTATCATATATGGATTTTATAGTGTTCGGGAAAATACATCGGACACTGTACAGGGTCGGCTCAAAATTGATTGGTGCAAATTTTCGTTATTAATGTTAGCAGCTAAAATTAGGGGCAACACTTTCTATCCATATCTGATAGAAGAAGGATTACCATAGAGCAAATAAGATTAACGTTTTAAAAATTACGATAAATTTTACTTTGAATTTAAAAAAAAAAAAATTTCTGTCTGATTCAAAATGTCGACAAATTTTGAAATTAACATTGTGTTCATTGTAAAAAGGCCAAAAGTCGCGTTGAAAAGAGGTAAATTTTCGACATACGTAGGGGTTTCACCGTCTAAAAATAGAGCATGACTCCGAGTAATATGGTCACATGACACCTCAATGTGTAGTCTGAGACGTGAATAGCACGTCGACCTCGAGATGCTTTCACATTAAGTTCTGTGGTAATAAAAGATTATTTACTGCTGGCGTAGATGGGATGAAATCATTTTAACGTGCGGTAATGTATTCTGCTGGGAATAAAGCAGTTTTGATCCGCAACCTTTAGAGCAATAGATAAAGCAAGTCATTTGTAGTGTAATTGAATCTTGGGGGTAATTCAATATGTTACCGATTGAAAGTATACGTAATAACGTTATCTCTCTCTCTCTCTCTCTCTCTCTCTCTCTCTCTCTCTCTCTCTATATATATATATATATATATATATATATATATATATATATATATATATATATATACAGCGATCATAATTGTTTTGTCAAAGTACGCCAGATACTCTTTATCGCTTGTAGCTCGGTTTTCTAGAGACGGTTGCATGTATCGTTATGCAATTTCACGTGTACATCACTTATCTTAACAGCCTTAAAAAGCAAATTTTTATTGTAATGACCCACTTTTCTTGCTAAACTGGCTATGCCAAGTTTTGAATTATATGCTATACAGGCAAAGAAGGCAAGACATCATTCAACAGAATTTCCTTTTGGTTCATTCTTGGCACAGACCTTCAAATTTGCATCCAATTATAAGAATGAAAGAAGAGAAAAATGTTTCATTTGGTTTTAATTTATGTTTTATACAATATTTCACTCGCGTCCTCACTGGTACTTTTCTAAAGTAACACTTTTATTCAAGTACAGAATTAATTATAAACTTGAAGTCTTGTATCATGCATTCTTCACTGCGTTTGTAAGGAAGTGAAGAAATCAGGGTAGCACACTGCTAAAGTACCAATTAATTATATTAAGGTATTAATAAGACATTTTCGTATATAAGACTGAAAAACTAACACAAAAAGGGCATCAGAAGTAATAGTTACAGCTTTAATGACTCTCTTGACCACGGATTTGTTCATTGAGTGGAGGATGAATTTCTCCATCTGGGCTTCGCGAAGGTTGATCAAGGTATGCTGCAGTTCAAGATCATCACTCGATTTTATCACATCAGGCAACATGATTGGCCAAACAAAAATGTCTTCTTTTCCGAGCGCATGCACTGGAGAAAAGTCATCTGAAATACATGTGTACAATGAATACAATAAATATTGAAGGGATTTATTTTTGGTAAGCTATGTATTATCAACAGAACTCTATATTTTAATATGATATCATTTAAAATAGACTGTTTTTAATGGTATCACATAATGAGATTGGTCAACTCAATACACATAGCCTTAGCATAACATATGCTTACTATATATTGTCTTCATTTCATCAACATGACAAAACTTGGCACAGAAACTGACATTATTCTCAAATTTCACAAGTTTACACAAGTTTACTATAATACCTATTTAAAAGGAGGGCGCTCAAAGCAATTTCTTACAGTCATAACTGAAGGTAATTCTTAGAGCAACGAAGCTTTTTAAGATGCAAACATGTTTTACCTAAAGAAACATCTGGCTTTTTCTATATTCATGTATCTAAAATAGCTACTAAAATTCCCATACTACTAAAAATATGCTAAAGTAATATATTTTGGCTTTAGATTGTCTTTCACTGCCTATCAATAAAACAAGAAATGTGTTAAAATG
Organism: Margaritifera margaritifera; assembly: GCA_029931535.1. Lineage (NCBI taxonomy): Eukaryota > Metazoa > Mollusca > Bivalvia > Unionida > Margaritiferidae > Margaritifera > Margaritifera margaritifera. The sequence continues at coordinate 1,833,569 of JAQPZY010001498.1, forward strand.
CCGATCCAGAAATATTGTTTAGTATCGTTTAGTAGAAACATAAACAAGTAGGCGAGGGATCTGTGAGATGGAAACACCGGTGATGGCCCAGGGGGCGAAGCCCCCTGAAGCTTCTGCATTTTAAGCGTTTCCAGGGCATAATTTTAACCATCTAACTGTAAAGGAAACTTACTCTAGGAAACGCCCCCGATCTGCCCCTGGTGTTGTAAGCAGCAACCAAATTTAGATTATTGCCTACTGCATTTTTAGTTTGAACATAGCTGCTTTTTTACTCAAGATGGTTGTTAGTCCTATATGTACAAAAAAGACTCTCTTCTTCCGATGTAGCAAAGAAAAAAAACAAAAAACGGGCACATGAATATTTATTATTATATTTATGGTAACATACAATATGGATTAAATTTGCATACTCCATTGAAATTCTTCTTGTAACAATAGTACCGACAGTGAAAAAGTTTGTATTAAATTACTTATTAGGAAAGTTCAACGCAAATAGCATACCGAAAAAATTATAGTCTTGAGAAACAGAACTTATTTGATTATCAAGTTCAACATATTACTCAAAAAGCGTAAATAACAGCACATTTTCATTTTGAGCAAAATTAAAGTAAACATGCTTTAGCTTTCTCAATTTTATTCTGACCAGAAATTGAACTCGTGCATGTTTTATCCCACCCATAAATTGTGAGCATTGTTGTCACTGTTTCCTGCTGCCCGTGTTCCGGCATTTAAAGGTACTGATTGCTATAGTTAATTGAATCGTGAATAGGAAAATGTGTTTTTAATTAAAATATATTCTGCCTCAGAATGATAATACTTTGACATTCCCTTGCATATTCCGATTCAAAACAACTTTCCATCTTTTAATGAGGAAATTACATGCAATAACAGAATAACAGTTGCATACCTGAAACGCCTGACATGTAAAACATAAACCGCCATGCTTTATGATGGAACAATATAACACTATATTGATCTGTATGAAACATAATTGAATTAATTGAAACTGACACTCTGTGGTCCCCGAGTCATACAGCAGCACAGCTACCCATCTAAAATATCACTGCAGCAAACAACAGATTATTCAAATTTCAGTTTTACACATTATATGCATAGGACACAGTGCATGATATTAGAATCTTAAAATGGACTATAACTCTTACATTGTATTGTCATTTTGAATGCAACACAACGTATTACATATTGACTTATTTCGATTCTTCAGTTTTTTAATATCAGCAAGAGATTTTTTATCTTCATACCATCGAACTGTCTCCTATTTTTTTTAAATCAAATTTGTCAATGGATGGTTTATTAGAAACTCAACCTTGTGCTAAAAATGCCACTTTCTTCCATTCCAAAGCTTTGATTGTTTTCGCGACTGCCTTCGAGAGCGATCCTGGATCGGGCAGGATAGGGATAACCCGTTCTGCCGACTCTATCCCTTGTTCTGATGACGTCACCAGGTGAACCTGCTGTGTGATGACGTAATCAGTTGATGTGAAGACATCGATTTGTGGCCCGATTGCCACTGCCATTGTATTGTTCTCAAATGTAGAGCGAGCTTAAAATAGAAAAAGAAAAAAAAAAAATATTATCAGATAAAATATATCGTATTAGAGAAAACATAATTTCGCATGAATGCGTCAGAAATAGAATTTCTTTTGTTTAAATCTGGTCGGAAAATTTATTATTATTCATATGAAATAGGTCGAGCCTAGGACAAAGGAGCGCATCATCAGTCAAGTATATATTTACTGACATTTTACATCTACCGACAAGGCGCTTCTCCATACAGTAGGACAACAACAACGTGACCTTATACAAATGTGTTGTATAAGGGAACGTGCACGATCATTGGATGTGTGGAAGAAATAGGGGTGGGGGTGGCGTTGATTCAAACAACTTATCGGCAAGCCATTCGGGCCATATTATAGAAACGCTTCGCAATCTCGAGACTCTATTACGCGAACTCGAGAGAGACAATCAGAAGACATTTTCAATTACATGATCTCTGTAATTCACGTAATCGAGCTCTCCTTTGTGCGCAATTGAGTTCTCCACTTTTTAAAATCGAAACTTCAACTTCGCGTAATCGAACTACCTGGCAAACCAACATCACAGGGCAATAACGTGTAAATATTTAGAGTTTTCGAAGCTGTAATGCTCGTATTTGAAGTTCGAATACGCGATCTAGAGAAAGCGAATTGGAAAAGTCTTTTGAATCACATAATTATGCATGCGAGACAACATGAATGTGCCCTCTCGAGTCTGTAATGCGCGATCTCGAGACAGCAAATCGGAAAGTAGGTTGTAATCAAACGATCTCTCTCTCTAAATTGCGTAGAAGTTTCCATTTTGCGCATTGGACAAATCGATTGTGCGTAATGGAGAGCACTATAGATCATATGATTGAAAAGTATCTTCTTATTGGCTCTCTCGAATTCGCCTAATCGAGGCCCAGATCGAGAAACGTTTCCACGTTATGGTCCCGGTGGCTTTACCATTTGCCATACAACTCTGTGCGCGACTCGTTAACCGTAGCTACTTTGTGAAGAAGAAAAAAAACAACAATAAAAAACAGCCGACACAAGCAAACTACTGCAGTTCGGGAGAGTTTTATTGCACACTATTTCTAGGTTTACAGTTATAGGAGTGATAAAGAGTTGTCGAAACAGACGCAGATTATACGAAGAATTCAAACATGACGACATAGCTCTGTCGAGACCTGAAACACATACAAAATTAAACTTTAAAAATCCGATAAACTGGTGAAATTGCGTCAGTGCAAAAATTCTTTGGGGCTCCCCCCATTTGATGCCAAATATGTAGCTCCAAGTAGCATTATAAAACAAGGAAGAAATATTATCTTCGAACAATTGATGACGAGAAAATTAACAAAAGATCACGGATAAATAGACAGTGGGTGGTCACAGACAAAAGACAATACGGGTGAAAATACAAACAGAAAAACAATTTTTGCCGATAAACTAACAAACGTGTGATCAGTAACGGGTAACAGAAAGAGAAAGAATGAATGAATGAATAAATAAATAGATGTGTGGATCTGAATTGATTGATGGATGGATGAATGACATTACGGTAGGATTATCTGATCTACGCTGAATTTCAAATGTATAATATTACTGAACAAGAAAGAACACTAAGAATTTTTTAAAAAAATTTGAATATGTACGCAACTACAGATATGATTGTTTCTCATTGAAATTTTGCTTCTACGTGTGTGTGTGAGAGAGAGATGAAGACAAAATGGTAAATAGAGATGCAGATAGACTGATTGGTATGGAAACATGGGCATAGGTATATTCCTTCTCCTGTCCATCAATGAGGTTTTATTTCCCATGGCTACACTTTCAGTGATATAACACTAACTGCAATTGCTCACAACCCCAACTGGAGTTCCGAAACCAGGAAAGAAAAGGAATCTTACTGGATACGCCGCTTAGAACAATGAAACCAAGCGGCTTAAACCAAAACGACTCCAAAAGGACAACCACACGTAAATAATATCATCATCTTTTTTCAATTAAACAAGTCATTCATTTTGCTCATTACTCATTCGCTCACCTGTAATTACTACTTTTTTTTTTTTATTTTTTTTTTTTTTTTTTTGTAGTTCTTCCTGGTGTTATTATTGCTATAGTCGTTAGTCGCATTACAGAAACAATGAAATATCTGGGATTTAATAACGGTTACACCACCTTACATTCAAAATAGATGGCACTATTGCTCCTCCCTTTGACAAAGACTCAGTGTGAGTCGAAAGCGCTTAAGCTAGTTAAGAAATAGTTTTGCACTGTTCGTTGTCAGTTTTGTAGCATTTATATATATATATATATATATATATATATATATATATATATATATATATATATATATATATATATATATATAAATTCATGAATTTTGTCAAAGGAAAATTTTGCTCTTTTTTTTTTTTTTGCTTTCCTTGATTTACATTTTCTGAATTTTGCATTCTCAGCTGAAGTAGTCATGTACAGTAAATCATGTGAAAAACCAGGAAATAGAAAACCAGAAACGAAAGTTTTGAACTGGACAATTGATGAAACAAGTTACCATAAGAGCGCGCTTTGTGAGCGGAGCCAAAGCCCCCGCTTTCGCTGAGCTGGCTAATATGGCTTTTTCAATACTTAACTTTACATATACGTCTTAAATATACAGCTCGCATTTTCGGCCCCGCAGGAGTTGCGGTCATTATTATTATTATTATCATTATTATTATTATTATTATTATTATTATTATTATTATTATTATTATTATTATTATTATTATTGTCATCATCATTATCATCGTTCAGCTCGTTTCGGCTGCCTCGGTGTGTCCTTTGGAAAGACTCTTAGCTCCCATGTACTCGGCATGATAGAGCCAATAATGTGTTAAAAGTGCCGTTAAAAAAAACAACAACAAAAAAACAGAAGGACAGACGAGGCGAAGACAATACAAGTTTCACTGAAGTATGATCATCCTTATATCGTGACTTTTCATTCTCTGCCTATTTTATTTTACTATAGCATACATTATTTTTTCGCGCTAATATTTACCCCATTTTTCCTTATGTTACTGTATAAAAAAAGAAAGTGCCACTTCAGTTAGTGAAGATTAAATTGAATGTGCCACAGAGGACTGAGTAAAAATATCTTATAAGATTTTAAACTGAGGTATGATGAATTCTATGAAAGGTTCTAAATCATTACTGTTTTGTTCTCATGTTCAGTGTACGGGTCGGTCACTTCAATATGTATAATTTCTGTCCTCAATTGCATTATTTACAGTGATATGCAAAACTTTGCATCAAGGAGAGCCAAGAATAACTGATATCTCAGAGCGTTTATTGTCCTCTTCATATGCCTCGACGCATACAAAATTATATTGGGATTATTTATCATAGTAGCAAATGTCTTATAAAATTTCAGCAGCAACAACAACAACAACAACAGCAACAACAACAATAATAATAATAGTTATTATTATTATTATTATTATTATTATTATTATTATTATTATTATTATTATTATTATTATTATTATTATTATAGACGACAATGATGATAATGATGGTGATAAACTATACAACTGTTTCCACACAGACATATATTCACCCTCTTTTCTTCGTCGCATCCCCAACACTTGGAGACATATACACTACCCGCAAAATAAAAGCAAATTCCTATGAAATGATAATATTTTCAGATATTAAGCTATGTACTGATATGACAAAAGTAGCGAACATATATATGCATTCGTTGAGGCTGTTTGAAATCCATTTAATTTTGAACAATGCCTGGTTCACAGCGATTTTAATCAGCTTTAATATGGTTTGAGAGTGTTAAAAATATAAGATTTAGAAAGAAAAAAAAATTGGTTCATAAGCGATCCTTTTACCCTGTCTATAAAGTGCTGTTTGTATATTTTTAAAGAATCTCAATATCTGACCTCAATAATCTGATTTAACTTCCTAATTAAAAGACATCACAGATCTCAAGGCAGAATGGGCACTCGTCGTTCATATTCAAGACCGTTCTAATAATTTCAAACAAAAATGAACGAATAACAGGAAATGATGAAATCTCAATTTAAAAATGAAATCTTTTAAGATTGAATGGTGTCGCGCAAACATTTAAAGGCTTCCCATTAAGCCCTCTACGTACTCGAGGATGTAGAATAGACCCACTGCACTCTTCTGCGTGTCGTAAAATGCCACAAAATGGAGGCAAGAGCTGCACCGGATCAGTAGTCAGCGTGCCGGACTCTCGACCGAACGGGTGCTGGTTCGAAACCTAACATTGGATCAGCGCCGGTCGGCTACCGTGGTGTGTTTTTGGGCAAGACACTTTACTCATAAAATCTTGGCACTAAATAACCTACTTGTGTTGCTGTGCCGTAAAAGACAACACCAAGGTTCCGATGATTTGTTTGGGAAGGATTTGATATCATGTTGTAATTCGTGTGTTTTCTTTGGCACCATTTTGGTAACTTTAACAAAATAGCATTTTCATTTGCATTAAAATTCGTGTCCGAAAAAAGGTGATACTACTTTTTCATAGGTGCATGATGTTACGTTTTTGACTCTTATTCAGAGGTTAGTATCACAGCAAACAACATAGACACCGATTTGCTGTCGCGTAATGCCATGGCAAATCAGGGTCTATGTTGTTTGTTCTACTGATTACTCCTAACAAACTGCATAGACCCAGATCTGCCGGCGCATTATGTGATGGCAGATCTGAGTCTGTGCAGTTTGCAGTTGGACTCGACTTATAAGCGAGTATAGACCGTAATACTATTTTTCCTCGTTAACAATAGGCTCCATGAATCATATGGTTCTGAATCCCATAGAAAAAATAAAAGAAACTTTGTACTCCAGAAATAAAAGCGAATTCAAAGCATCTTTCGTTTTGAAATTATTTTGCGAGCTGACGCTTACCTCTGGTCAGACTGTTGTAGACTGTGCTTCCGTTAGTGGTGTCAAACTCGAGCGTCTGGAATTTGATCTTGCAATACCTGTCCTCTGTTCCTAGGACGTCCGAGATAAACTCCAGCATGTTCTGAGCACTCTCTCCTTTGCGCGCCATCATCGCTTTGGAAAGAAAGGGAATAAATAATAAAAATGATTGTAAATGAACTCCAGATGTTATTAACGGATCCCAACATGTATATTCCTTTATCGATATATATCTGGCTCCCTATTTGATATACAAATGACCCCCTTTTCCCCAACACCCAGTCAACCCTTTAGCACTCGAGATCCAAGCACCATCAACGGAACGACAGGTAGCTATTCCCTGGTGTTATTTACCTTGTTATATAATACATATGGACGAGGTTGCCGAAAGCGAAAGGACTGTATTGAATAAAGGCCATTTTCTGCCCGTTTTTGTTTGTTTGTTTGTTTGTTTGTTTGTTTGTCTTTGTTTTTGTTTTTGTTTTTCTTTGTGGAAAAAAATAATATTGTTAAATTTCATGACTCTTTGTCTAATTGTGTTATTTAAGATACAAATGACCCTCATCTACATTCATTATGTTTATAGATTTCCATTTCATAGTTTAAAAAAACGACCTTTGAAAATGTGATGGTGTTGGAAACTGCAGAAAAAATGCTGAGTTTAGCAACTTCATAATATAAATAGATATGAGCACATTCTTGTTCGAGAAAGAAATTTCATCAGACTATGTATACATATGTCCACACCTGTCTACAAAATATCATCGTGGAGCCAAGTTGCGCTGATACCTAAAAACTAAAAATTCTCAAGTTTTAATAGCGTTGACATTTTGTTCCTGTTGCACTGTTGGAACCTTCGTCAAGAAATAGAACTGCATTTTCTACCACATTTTATTATGTTCCTACCAGTATTGAGCTAAAAATATTTAGAAAAAAAAAAAAAAAAAAGATTTTTAAACAATCTTATTGATTTCTTTCTTATATTCTTTATGCTTTCTAAGTGTTAACTTCTCTTGCGCACATAGTTCAATTATTTTGTAGAGACGCCATTGGGGATTCGGAAAAAAGTAAACAAAAACTGAGAGGTGTCTACAGTAAGTAAAATTGTGTTGTTTAACGTGCCTGAACATTGCTAATTTATCACATAAAGGATGCCATAACTAATAGGAATATAATTACATGTATTGTTGCTTGCAAATAAAGTACAACAAAAGGATTTGACATTTTTTATTCAATTATGTTATAATATAATTATGTTATGAGACATCCCATGATGTGGGAGAAATTAAACACACGGCAGGATCTATGTGTAGTGCATTTATTCACACATACACACACATATAACCTAAAATTCAACTTGCTGCTATCTATAGAGTAAGGTCAATGATCTAATTCCGCCAATCTTTCTTCCAGTATTAACTTTAAAAAAGAAAAATGTGGGACTGTACAGTACCGTACTTCCTTGGTGTACACAAGAAAAGGATCGTTTTCAAATATACTGTAAAATATACACTATGTCTGCCGCATAGGAAATGTGTAGACGGTACTTCACTTTCTATAAACCTATTTTTTTTTAAATAAAAAAAGATATATATATATATATATATATATATATATATATATATATATATATATATATATATATATATGTGTGTGTGTGTGTGTGTGTAAATTAATGTAGATTTTTAAAGTGTTATTAAATGTTTCATTGTGGTATTATGTATTATCAATTAGTGTGAGTATTCCTTTGAAATCAATATAAATCACGTACAGAATGAAAAAATGATGAGTTATAGACATATACAATTTTTCAGTGCTACGAGTGTATTTGTCAGATGTGGCTTTGAAGTTGTTATAGGTAACAGCATTAAGCATGTGCATCCGTGCGTATATATATATATATATATATATATATATATATATATATATATATATATATATATATATAATTTTCTGTATACCACATTCCATGGCCATTTATTTCCTTAAGCTTTTTTGTGTTTTGTTTTGTTTTTTGCTAAGACAGGGCCAAAGTTCAATCCAATATCATTTACTGCCGTACATATCATTGATAACAGTTGAGTCAATGTGGAGCGATCACAGACAAAATCGAATAAAAGTGAAAACATTAACTTGTGATTTTGCACTAAGTGAATGATTTATGGAAGCTATTGTTATGATCAAATGTCTAGATTTCGATGGGAATTATAACAGTGACCACTAATTTACTTATCTGGATGAACAGTGACCACTAATTTAGTTTTCTGCGATTGTGTCATAAGACAAAGAATCCAAGATATGGAATTGGTAATTGAAATCTTTAAACGTTACATTTTCTTTATATACTTTTTTAATAATCTAAGCAAACAATACTAATGTGTAGTAACAACAAAATATTTTACATCTGCCATGGTATCAGATTCATGTGCCGACATATATACTTTTTTGAAATTGTTTTTTTAAAACGTTTTTAATACTAGAGACTAGCCCAGTGATTCGTTTGAAACAAGCTAATGAATATTGAAATTCATTTTCAAGATTGAGGAGACACAGCATCGATGAAGATTTTTTGCGCGGGCATGTGTGTGTGTGTGTGTGTGTGTTTGTGTGTGCATTGCCACGAAATTAAGGAAAAATATTATAAAAAGAGCATATTTAATTTCCAGGAACAAGGGGACAAACACCAATACTTTCGGTGAACAAGAGAACTCAGAAACTTCTAATAAGGGCTCTTATCAATCATATCAGTCAATAATGTTGAACAATATTTAAAACACACATAGGTTTTGATTTTATCAGTAATTGTCTGAATTTTGCAACAGAACTTGAAGCAGTTTCATGCTGACTAACAAGTTAGATTTATTCATCATGGGTTACTAGCGTTTATTTCGGGATTTTTTTTAACAAATTAAAACCCTATTTTATGCAACTTTATACCATAAAAATAATACAATACATAATATCATTTTAAAATTAGTTAATAGTTTATGGATAGACAGTAGCAATGAGTAATATATGGAAAAGATTAAATATGAGAACACAAAATTTATGTTAGAAATTAAAACAAAACACCTCATACTTGTAACATACAGCATATGAAGAAAATCGGAGATGGGGCAGAAAACGGGTCTTATTCAATATAGTCTTTTGATTTTATGAGAGAGGGGATATTTTTTGTTTCTCGTTCTTTTTTCGAAATATGATTTAAAAATTCACATTAAACTGCGTAATGAGAAAGTAAAACCCCTTCGTAAATCTACGTAATTTTTTTAAGAATTTGTATTTTAAAATAAATATACAGCATGAAGTCAAACGATATCAAAATTATCCCCAAATCTGAGTTATTGCTTCTTTTATTAAATGGGAGGAAATGGATAAAGTAAAAAGTATTAAAATAAAAGTATCAATGCCTGTAGAATAAAGCAAGAGGTTTAATTCCTCTATTACATGTATAAATGAGCAAGGTGGTATAAAAAAGGTATACAATTTTCAATCAACTGAAAGATTTCACTTTCATCGCAATTTACACTAGCATACAAACTCAAACCTAATACATCAGTACATTGGTATATATTTTGCAAATGTAAAGATATTTGTATAATCCTTATAAATAAATAAATGAAAACGCAATATTGTGTACAAATTATGTACTATAGGGTAATGTTTAAAGTGCTTGGAAGCCGCGATGGCACGACATGGATATTTGGTGAGGCAGAGAAAGAGAGGTACATTCCTGTGTAATTTTAGACCCAGGAAACAACGAAAGGGACCGTGTGATGTATCTCATAATATCTCATAACAACCCATGCACCTTTTTATGCAATATTGCTAGTACTGTATTAATAATTTGTCGCAATATTTATTAAATTGACACAAGGTTGAAAAACTGTTTGTTTATAGTTGCTGCATTTTTATATGTCTGAGACCAGGGAAACAAACTTCTAATTTGATTTCATTAGAAGCCGTTGATTTATATTATGTCAAATAATAATGCTTTTTGTTTAATACACAATATTAATGTATGTATTACAATATGAATATAATAAATGAGTTTACAAATGACCGAATATTCCCATGTTTCCCCTTCAGAGAAAATAATATTGTATACATCTATAACAAGACCTTAGGGATCAGTCAAATATGTCCCTAACAACAAAATATTATTAAAACAAGAGGAAAAACATAGAAAATATAATCGTATATAATTAATTGGACTTGAATCAGCACCTTAGTGTACATCAAAATTTTATAAGTCCTGGTTTAAAAATTAAAATACAGAATTTAAGAATGAGAAATAATAAGTAATTTTAAAATTTACCCTTCGCATCTTCTGATTAAATTGAAAACAATAAATAATTTCGAAACTTTAATATTTACTGCGGTTACCGTAAAAATTAGTTCTTAGAAGAGAAACTCTCGATTAATAAAGCTCACAAATCGTTGTGAATTTATCATCCATGTCGCATTATGTGTGAAAGTGAATGTGCAAAGTTGGAAGTGCAATAAGTTAAATATCTTACCGGCTTGCAAAGTGGTATGAAATCCGGTGGCTTGGCAAAACCCGACTAGGATGATAATAACGCATCGTTTGAAGATGTTCATTATACTCTGATATTTTCAGTGAAAGATATTTTTGCATCCAGCAAATACGAGTCCCACAGTACCACTGCAGTTGAATACCTGTTGAATGTAGTTCTGACTCTGCCTCCAGCACTTCACTTTACGGTTATAACCAATATCTCACTTCCATTTTCGTGGGATCATTCATCATAAATGAATGACCATTTACATATATATTGGCTTCTGGCTTGTAACGGAGAATCAGCCTCCAGAGATGCCGCAATACTATCTAATAATGTTCGACCATCTGACATTACATTGTACCCTTTAACAAAAGAGTATTTTAATGGAAAGTCATAAATATTGAATTAATATCACTTAGGCTGAAATGGAAAATGTTTTTGTTTTTACTTTGCGCAGCAAGATCGCGCGTACCAAAGACGATGAAAGACACTTTACCGAGTACCCGCGTGAGTATCGTACCAATATAATGCCAGTGTGGTACGAATGCAGGCCTTTAGAGTAAACACAGTGATCTACAATGCAGTAGCTCAATTCGTATCATTTGTATTCGTAACACAAGATACAGAAGGATACGTATGTATGATTTCAAAACACGTGCTCATTCGTAGTTGATGTTATTTCCTGTACAAAATACTAACTTTAATAATACACAGACACTGTGTTGACATACAGGACAAGTGCCAAATATGTGTATTAATTTCAGAGAAAACAAAATGTACTCGAGGTTTTGTTCTGAAAAAAAGAGGTGACAGATTGCTGTTATGTGTTTTTAAAGGTTGTCTGCCATAGAGATCCAATATCATTTACTGCCGTACATATCATTGTTTATCTTTATCTTGTTTGACGTATTGTCGGATACAGAACAATCTGCGGACTGGAGAAAGAGCGTTACTTACACGTGCAAAGCAACATACAAGAAAATTGAATCAACAAGTATTTCTTAGTATCAAAGAAAGAAAGGATTCAGGTAAGTCAGTTACTTTGGAGTCAATATTCAATATAATTCACAAGTAAATATATTTCACACAAACACACACATACACACATGATTACAAAACAATTTCCAACGTTTCGAGGTAATGAGCACTCTGTCAGGGGAAGAAACAAACATGCAACATAAACGTTTTGGGAAAACCTGAACTAATTACATGATTGAATGACATGGTAAATCCACAAAAAAAGAGTTTTAAATAATGTAAGAAAGCAGATGAAAAACAACATAAAAATGTGTCAAAAACATGCCTATTTTGCTTTGGTGTCAGAATAACAAAAGTTTATCAAAAATAATGAAAGGTGGGGTGATAGGCGTAGAAATGTGTGTGTGTGTGTGTGATATATACATATATATATATATATATATATATATATATATATATATATATATATATATATATATATATATATATATATATATATATACAGAGAACGATTTATCGAAGAGAGATTGAAGTGTGTAATTAGTGTTATACAGTGAGACCTCATGCATCCGGACTGCATTTGTCGGAATGTCTCTGTATATCTGGAACGAAATTTTATCTGTCACGCTTTGAAGCTGTTCGTTAATCCTGGTTCCATTTATGAAAAGAGTAGTAAAGGGATGAGGATCAAGGTGACCGGATTTAGGCGGCTTCGGTGTAACTTACACAATAAAAATTGAGAAAACCAGTCCCTCACAAAAAAAACCCTGATGCCAAGTGTTATGCTGAGAACCAAATACATCGTACTTCATTACAGTTTCGCTCACACACAGGTCGATTATAAATATGGATAAAAACCTACGTTATATATATATATATATATATATATATATATATATATATATATATATATATATTAAGGAAGTTCCAGTCAACTTTATTTTTAGCTGAACACTGGATACATCAACTCGTTATCTTGTAATACCTTCACGTACACGTATCGTGTCAATAGAGAGGTTTAGATGCAGGTTTAAGTACCATCTTGAACTGGTAAACTGTTGTGACGTCATCACTTTGCGAGTCCTTCGAATATGTAACCTGAACTGGGGAAAAACTTTATTCAGTATATGTACGGGTGAGAGCCAGACTAACACGTAAAAAGGAAATTTGTGAAAGAAATTTAAATTTATTAAGCTTTTTTTAAAAACTACTACTAATAATGATACTAAATAAATAAACAAGAACGCTATTTGTTAGTAACGAGTGAATAACGGATATATTTCATCGAGTGGTATTTTCACCCAGGAGATGAAATATATCCGTTGTTCAGTCGGAACAAGCAATTGTTCTATTTATTTTATGTTCAAACGTATTGCAATATGTATAACAGATTGAAGTAGCAGATTTCTTACGCTGTCACTTGCGATAATGTCTGCTGTGTTTTGTGTATATTCGCATGGAAAATGTATGTGGTAACATAATTCTCTTTTCTAATTCAAGACAAAAAAAAATACATAAGCAAAACAAATAAGGACAATATAAGCATGTTGCGCATGAAAGGTGACCATACTTACCACTAGATGAAGCAAATGACAAAATGGCAGGTCACATTTTTGATCATAATGTTATCGATGTCTATTGAGCGCAGTGAAAAAATATTTTTAGTATTTGACTCGAGTAAATTATCAAAATTATTTCTATTGAAAAATCCACTAATTCACGGGTTAGCACAAAATAAATAACGATATTTATAACCTTTTATTTTTACTTCGCATCAAGGGCATTAGTCACCTCGGGATAAACAAATAATAATAATAATAATAATAATAATTATTATTATTATAATTATATTATATTATTATAATTATATATTATTATTATTATTATTATTATTATTATTATTATTATTATTATTATTATTACATATCAACTCAGATTGGCTATTATGGCGAGTCCTTGGGCAAGGCACTTTACTTGTCTTGGCACGATAAAACCTTCAAAGTGTTACTGTGCCGTAAAACCTGTAAAACAAGAAAAAGCATCCGGTACTCTGCGGGCCTATACAGAGGAAAAATCATAAAGCCTTAATTAAAAGTTGCAAATGCTTATAAACATTTTGTAATCGGGAGGTGTTTTTAACGGTAAACTAAATAAAGATTCAAGTCCGCCTGTATGAGAGAGAGAGAGAGAGAGAGAGAGAGAGAGAGAGAGAGAGAGAGAGAGAGAGAGAATAAATGGAAAACTGCATATACTCCGTCAAGTATGATCGTTATCTAAGCGTTTCCATTTCACCAAACTTTTTATCAGAGTCGATACAATCATCCCCAAATTTGAATTTCTTATCACCTCTACTATATTTTCAAGTAGAACTGTTTCGAAACCTCCAGGTAAAATGAAAACATTAAAAGTATCCACATACCGCACAGTTTTACAATATGCCTTAAACGGGGTGTGTTTACAGAAAAAATTAATGAGTTTTTAGCTTTGAGGTTTTGAGATATACGATGAAATCTATTTAAAAATTAGTAGACAATTCATTTTTCCTTAAAACAGAATGTGATTTTATAGTAATTTCTGCCCGGTACCATTTACTGCCGAAATTACGCAGATATAAAATTATAAAAGTCTGTTTTCTAAACAATTCGGTAATTTCTAAACAATTCGGTAATTTTGTTTTTACTTATATCAGTTAGTTATAGTATGGACAGACAAGTATGTAAATGATTGGGATACGTATGTATGACTTCAAACACTTGCTCATTCATGTAAAAATGCCGTGATAAAGAACCGACACATAATTTTGCATAAGAGGCAGATGTCAAACATTGGTATTATTCAAGAAAGGTCTTTAATTTTACATGATGGAGAAATATAACTATTATTTCACTTAAACTCAGGTTTGTATTTTTGCATGGACGGAGTTTTTAATGGATTGTGTGACAAATTTTTGGAGAATTTACTAAATGGAAGGTGGGCAAAAAATACAGAATCGACAAACAGGGTGATTCAAGTACAAAAAGTGACACACACATCCAGTTTGATCAATAGTAAACAGAAATACCGAATATTCAGTTATGTAAGATGTTCTCAAGTTTTCTTTTTGAAAACAAAACTGACACATAACTATTGTGTTTTGTTAAATTTATCAGTGAAAGTGACCTTCTACAAGATCTGCTATTTCTTTGTTCTTGTATTGTGTGGCAGTGGATATGGTATATTTTGCAGTGGATATGGTATATTTTGCAGTGGATATGGTTTATTTTGTACTGGATATGGTATATTTTGCAGTGGATATGGTATATTTTGTACTGGATATGGTATATTTTGTACTGGATATGGTATATTTTGCAGTGGATATGGTGTATTTTGCAGTGGATATGGTATATTTTGTACTGGATATGGTATATTTTGTACTGGATATGGTATATTTTGCAGTGGATATGGTATATTTTACAGACTGTAAATAAACCTTTTCTTACACGTGCAAAGCATAACAAAACAAATGTTAGTGCCTTAGTCTTTCTAAGTATTTGCTGAAGGAAATATTGCGGTAAGTAATTCGCTTTGCGGGTGTTTCACACTTACAAGATAGATAGATAGATAGATATGAATGTATGTGTTAGAGTTTGATGGCGCGTTAGCACAATACTGGTCATATGGTACCTATTAAAAGTTCAAGTTCTACAAATGTAGATATAAAGAACTGCAAAAACTTTAGGAAGATAAATTCTCCCCCCCCCCTCCGGTAAATTTGAGAGATAGATAACTATTCATATAAAAAATAGATAAAAGAAATATTGGAGTATACGTGTATTACCAGTGATAGTCTTATACCTAACACGATAGAAATATTTAAAAGATCCTGACAAAAACAATCCTACTACATATACCGGACTTTGTGCTGGATTCTGGGTGTATCGGACATATACCGGGCTTTGTGCTGGATTCTGGATGTATCGGACATATACCGAACTTTGTGCTGGATTATGGATGAATCATTCTATTAGTTTCAGTTTATTAAGAGAAAGCTTAACAATTCAGAAACCCAAGGGAGCGAGTGGTAGCGTGCGAGCGGGTTTTTTAATTGTTAAGATTTCTCTTAATAATTCTAATTGATTTAACAAAGCTTTAGCTTACAAACCCATGTATCTGCTCAGTTGAAAAAATAGTTTAAACTCTAAATATGTGTTTTTCTGAAAACTGGCCGTTTGTAGATAATGACCAAACGCTTTTTTAAAGATTCAAATGTATCTACCCACATTTAATGTTTCCCGTGAATTTGTGTTGTCCATTTCAACTTGTAAGCGTTTTATATAATAAATTACAAGTTGTAAAGAAAACAAATACAAATATAAAATATTGCTCAAGTCTACTTTATATCACCGAATTAATAGACCGGATACATTACCTTTTGGTCTTTTGTTATCTCGTAACACTTTCAAGTGTAGGTATCGTGTCAATGTCACTTCATCTCGTAACACTTTCAAGTGTAGGCATCGCGTCAGTGTCACTTCATCTCGTCACACTTTCAAGTGTAGGTATCGTGTCAGTGTCACTTCATCTCGTCACACTTTCAAGTGTAGGTATCGTGTCAGTGTCACTTCATCTCGTGACAATTTCAAGTGTAGGTATCGTGTCAGTGTCACTTCATCTCGTAACACTTTCAAGTGCAGGTATCGTGTCAATGTCATTTCATCTCGTAACACTTTCAAGTGCAGGTATCGTGTCAGTGTCACTTCATCTCGTGACACTTTCAAGTGTAGGTATCGTGTCAATGTCACTTCATCTCGTGACACTTTCAAGTGTAGGTATCGTGTCAGTGTCACTTCATCTCGTCACACTTTCAAGTGTAGGTATCGTATCAATGTCACTTCATCTCGTAACATTTTCAAGTGTAGGTATCGTGTCAGTGTCACTTGATCTCGTAACATATTCAAGTGTTAGTAATATGTCAATGTCACTTGATCTCGTAACATTTTCAAGTGTAGGTATCGTGTTAATGTCACTTGATCTCGTAACACGTTCAAGTGTAGGTATCGTGTCAATGTCACTTCATCTCGTAACATATTCAAGTGTAGGTATCGTGTCAACATCACTTCATCTCGTAACACAGTCAAGTGTAGGTATCGTGTCAATGTCACTTCATCTCGTAACACTTTCAAGTGTAGGCATCGTGTCAATGTCACTTCATCTCGTGACACTTTCAAGTGTTGGTAATATGTCAATGTCACTTCATCTCGTAACACTTTCAAGTGTAGGTATCGTGTCAATGTCACTTTATCTTGTAACACTTTCAAGTGTAGGTATCGTGCCAATGTTTCTTTATCTCGTAACACTTTCAAGTGTAGGTATCGTGTCAATGTCACTTGTAAGTAATTACACAAATCTGTATGGAGAGTATCGACCCTGACATTGTACGCTGCTTACTAATTTGCGGTGATTCTGAGTTATTGCCAGATAGACTGTGTATGAATATTTCTTTTGGTAAGCCAAACTCTGGATTTTTCACATTGGAATATTTTATCCTTAAATTTGAGGGCCGTTCTGCTGCAGACCAAATCATAGGTGTTTCAATTTGCACTAAAATTTAATATCAGAATCGATACAAATCATTTCCATTTTTGAATTTCGTTTCTCCGCTACAATATATTTATTTCATATCAAGTAGAACGGTGCCTGAGTCTCCAGATAAAACTCATAAATTAAAAATACCCCCCAAAACACAAAAAGTTTACCACGTACCTCCAATAGAGAGTGTTTAATTTCGACTATAATGTTTTTAAGTTGAATCGGAGATGTTTCCCTGACTAAATCTATACGAAAATGAGGAAAAATAAAAATAACAAATTTGTCCTTTAGCTCTAATATGATTTTGAAGTAATTTTGCCCTTACCTATTTGCTGTTGAAATTGCGCACATATTAAGCTTTTAACGTGTTAAACTTAATTGACAGCAAAAAGTGGGAAAATTGAAATGAGGGAGTTCAAAATCGCAACAATGACAACACATATGATCATTCTCTTGTACTTTTTACTCAGTAGCAAGGTTTCTGTTTGAAATCTTAGTTGATCCCGTCTTTATAGGAGTGATTTGAGACTGAGATTATACTCGGGCACATAAATAGTGTCGATAATCTCTAGATATTACTCCGTGATGGACAAAAACATTAAAAATAGTCCGCGTTTGAGTGTCTCCTTACTTTTTGCGTTACCTCTGCCCTTCAGTGTAGTTTGCTCTCTAGAAATGCAGCATTTTATGACTTATTTTAACCAGTTAAAATACAAACATGAGTACCCTTTTCAGGTACAGATCAAGATGAGATCCAGTAGAGTTCTTATTATTGGCCTTTGTATCTTTCTGAGAAATGCTTTCGCCGTGCAGAACGGAAACCAAAACACGTGTCCCAAAACAGACACAAACATACGTTACAGCTTCGTGATTGGTAAGAATTTTCTCTTATTATCTTCTTCGTATATTTGTGTTTTGGCTTACAATAGCTATGAATTAATTTTAAAAACGTATATTTTAAGATTATTCAGGGATAAAGAGGTCGAGAACAGCTTCAAAACCACGGTTATAATTTTCTGCGGGTTTTTTTTTTTTGGGGGGGGGTGGGGGTGGGGGGTGGGGGGTGGAGTGGGAGTTACTTTTATTCCCTTAAAATCAAAACGCCGGCGTTTATTACATTTTGATATGACAAGTAAATCCCGTATATTTTCGTTATATCAGCAAGTTTTACTTCGGATGGTTTATAGTCATGGGTTACAAGAGGTAAACAAATCCGAACCCAAAAATGAATGGATTCATCATTTAAAAATCTTTGAAACATACTTAAGAAAACAAATTGAAAATTTCTTTATTTAATTATACTAGAATTTAAATCGCTGTAATACTCTCGAGAGATGAGGTATATTCTTGTTAATTTATTTGGTGAGAGAGAGAGAGAGAGAGAGAGAGAGAGAGAGAGAGAGAGAGAGAGAGAGAGAGAGCACTTTCTGTATTTTTGTCGTAGCCTTACGTTCTTTTTAATCATTTATTCTCTCTGATGACTTAAAATATATGTCTTTTCCTTTATTGGAAGACAGTTGGCCCAGGCATTCATAGAACTTGCATTGTCATTTATTTGTCTACGCAAACAAAAGATTTTGAAAAATTATTTCAGCTTTTAGAATTTCCTTACGTCTTGTCCCTCTGATTCCATTCAGTCAATTATGCGTATCAGTAGGTTTTTGGCCTCAGTACGACATTTTCTGTCATTTTAAATATAAAATGATGATCGATTCTCCTCTCTTCTCTTACTATAGTTCAGGGACTACACTTCTGCCTATTAGTTACTTCAAGCAAAATGCTTATAATACAAGCATGTATATTTCAAATATTCCTCAGCGTCCGAGGGGGGATGGGCGTTGCCCTTTCTATATCATTACTTTTCTGTATCATTCCTTACTTATAAAAGTTTTATTTCATCCGAATCTGATAACTGTATGTGACCAAGATTGTTTCTAAACAATAAGAACATGTAATATTTGAGAAACGCAAGTGGCCGAGTTAATTTTGTTTAGAGAGCTAAAGAAATATGTATTGCATCGGCATCCAGTGAAAATAATCGTGGCCCATTTTCCTATCTATTATAGAATGCTTAGCTTTAATAACATTTTCACATTTTCTATTTTAGAAGAATGATTTGCATCA
Organism: Margaritifera margaritifera; assembly: GCA_029931535.1. NCBI lineage: Eukaryota > Metazoa > Mollusca > Bivalvia > Unionida > Margaritiferidae > Margaritifera > Margaritifera margaritifera. The sequence goes on from JAQPZY010001498.1 coordinate 1,853,247, forward strand.
ACGTTCTTTTACCCCAAAGTTTAGTAAAACTGATACATAATGAAAATATTGTATTGCATTGTATTTTATTGTATTGTATTGTATTGTATTGTACTTAAAAACCTGTGTCCAGTAGATGAAAACATTTGGTTTACTCGAACGTTATCCACATTCCGGTGTAAAGGTTTAACAGCAATGATATCATAATTATATGAAAAAAAGTCCATTTCATAATTCTATTCATAACATAAATATCTCTGAAAACAGAATGTAAAATGATTTCATTATATTTATCATTAAGGTTCGAGGGGCATTGGTGTACCTATCGAGTAAATCGCCTTTTCGAGATAACAAATATCAACTTCTGATTGTTTAACACCAGGAATTACGTCGATGATGATAAAATTATGTATTATATTGATCCTATTCTATTCTATTCTATTCTATTCTATTCTATTCTATTCTATTCTACTACAGGGATACTAAGTCCTCGTAGCGGCGAGACTTTCCTACAGACCAACATTGAGAATATCCTCCGCAACTATGTGGACGAGGTCAGGAACTGCTTTAGTTCCCCGAACTACGTGAGCCTGCCGGTAGAAGACTTGCTTACTATACCTAAACAGGGCTGGACTGGGATCCAAGATGGCATAAACAATGGTACTACTACTACTAATAATAATAATAATAATTGTAATGAGCTAGGGAATAGCCTGCAGGCACTAGGTGCTAGGTAAGGCATTAAAACCAGACAAGTTACTTAAAATACTGTGAAGGTTCTTTAAATCTAAGGCCACGGGAATGGTCCAATCTTAGAGGAAAAGACCAACCAAAAATACCATCAAGAGGCTGTTGAATACTACCACTACTACTACTACTAATAATAATAATAATAATCATCATCATCATCATCATCATGAAAAGAAGGAAAAGAAGGAGGAGGAATAGGAGGAGATAAGATTCCTGAGCCATTATGCAATTTAAAGTAGGACAAAATACATTGATAAATGTCCAGAAATTGAAATTCCAGTACTCTCAATTTACCCCCTACTTTAACATTACTGGACAATTCAGAAACGCGGGGATATTATCTCACACATTTAAGATGACCAAATAGGGAAGACTTTGAACGCAATTAGTGAACACAAAAAATAATAATTTGAATTTTATTTTACACATCAGAAATAAGTGTACATTACAGTGAGCTAAATGGCCAAGAGAGATACATTTGTTAGTATTATTTTGCCATATTTGGGTTGCTTCCCTTCGTACGAGTTATTTATGGGGTCAAAACAAAAGATGCAAATTTACCTACACCGTGAACATAATCAGTGGTATAGGATACGACTTACACCAAACTGCGATGAAAATATACTGCATTCAGGAAGGATTTTATACATAATGGTTTATGAAAAAAAAGAAAAGAAATAAAAATCGAAAAGAGCACCAGCTTTGTAGATAGCTTTAAATTGATGGGACATCCAAGTAGCACATCTGGCAAAAATCGGAGTGATGAAAAGTTTGCAGAAACACTGAAACAGTGTCTAAATATCCAGTCTAAGTATTTGATCAAAGACATTTTCCGGTACCCATGTAAATACATGGACAGCTTTGAAAAGTTAAATCAAACAGCTATACCACCCAAAGAAAAGCTTTTATTCCAGTTTCCACGATTTAAACGTGTCAAATGGAGATTATTGGTATGTTCAGGAAGTTACTAGTATTGAACATATTTCATGCAGAACACACCTGGAATTCTACACAACTATTATGTGAAAAAAAGATGCTTTTAATGGTGCTGACATCTATGTTTAAATGTCTGTGCGAAAACGTAGAAGTTAAACAATGCTCAGTATTGAAGTACTCCTGGATCATGCAAGTTTAAAGATACCGGGTGTTGAGTTAGAACAGTTTACCGACTATGACATGTTCATGATGATTGAGAGTTGGATACAAGGCGAAATTAGCGTGATACCACATAGATATGCTGAAGTAAATCATGAATATTACATGGACAAAGATGGCAAGATAAGAAACGATGGTGAGTACGAAAGGTCAAGGTCATTTTGTACTTGGATTCTAACAACCTCTATGATAGGCCATGAGTCGATACATTCCGATAAAAACTATTGATGAGCAACTGATGAACACATTAGATCGATAAACAAAAATATTTTGGAGATATCAGATCACTATGATATTGGTTGCATTAGAAGCGCATTTGGAGATTGTTACATTTGCACGACCATTTCAAGGACTATCCAATAGCTCAAGATAAACTAATTCCATATGAAAATGATCTATCACTCTTGCAAAAGGATTTGATAAATGAGCACAAGGGATACGAAACCAAAACTACCAAAATTATTGTACCCATGAAAAAATAAATTGCACACAAAGAATAAATTTGCTACAAAAACGTAAAGCTTTACATACAATTGGATTTAAAACTGAAAATAATACCCAGATTTTACTATTTTGATCAACAACTATCGTTAAAAATAATAAATTGGGCTGAATACAAGTATAAGGCATAAAACAACAAACGTCTTCGAGAAATACTTCTACAATTGATCAACAACGCTCTATTTGAAAAGAAAATGGAAATCCAATAAAGAGAAATACAAGACAAGTATTACAGATGAAAATAACTGTTTCAAATTTAAGAAAGATCTATAAGAACAATTATTGGCGATGACTTAGTGTTAGTCAGCCTCAAAAACAGGTGCATCAAACTGAGTGTTAGAGTTATCTAAATGGACAATGTTCAAGTTGGAAAACAAATATGGTGATGGAATGAGACAATTAATGACGGATACTATCTCTCTCTCTCTCTCTCTCTCTCTCTCTCTCTCTCTCTCTCTCTCTATATATATATATATATATATATATATATATATATATATATATATATATATATATATATATGAATATATATTGAGACAAAAAAAAAACAGTCACAAGAATGGTAGCATCAATTTTCATGACACTTATGATTATCCAAAGGAATAAAAAAAATTGGTTTATCTCAAATGGATAGAAAAAAAAATAAATTATGAGTTAAATGGTGTTCCAATTAGAAAGATTTGTGGGTTAAGGTCAAGACTTCATTTATTCACAACGGACAAAGACGAAACAGTAGCTTGTACAAAACAAATAATAAAAATTTAAATTAGAAACGTACAAAGAGTCCTTGTTTAATCAAAAGCAAAATTACCAAGAAATTAATTTACTCAGATGGTACAAACATGAGAAGCATAACATCAAAATTAATAAAACTGACTAGTCTATATATCGTCACAAATGTGTTGTGTTGTTTTGTTTTGATTATTTGTTGATAATGTAAAAGCATTATCTTACGGATAAGTAGGTCCCTTCCATTGAAGAGGTAATTCAAGAAATGTTAAAAGTTTGTTTCTTTTGTTCTGTTTGTGTTTCTACAAATTCTCCTTTCATTTAGTCTGGAATAACATGGTTTTCTTCAAACACAGTTACCATTGCTTTTTTGTCCTTGCTGTAGATGACCACTAACAACCTAAAAGTATCGCGTTGGTAACTTATAACAGAATTGTATTTGTGCACAATCACCCATACTGATATTTCAAAAATTCTGCCATAAAAAGACAGTTTGGTTAATCTAGTTGCTTTCTTTTTTACATCATCAATGTTGCCAAAGTCATCAATTAAAAACAAAATAAGTGTAACGTGATAGATATGACTCAGTTACTCTAGCCGCTTATCTCAGTTATCTTCGGGATCTATCACGATTACCTTTTCAGCCTCGATTACCACTTTCTTTTTTTAAAGTCTTGTTGAACAGAGAAGTTAGACAGATGATAAAGATGTAATCGTAAAATATTGTGTATTGATTCTCTATCAGATTTAGTATAAGCAAAGTGTTTTTAAGGCTTTGAAGAACACAAATTATAATGCTATGAGGCTCTTCCAAGTACAGTTATCTAGTCTAAAACATAATTGATTATATATAATTCTCTTGAATATTTACCTGAGCATCCAATTAATAATTATTTAAACACAATTCTCCTTTAGATATTATGTACATTTTTCTTTTTACACTGTAAATATTAGATTCAGATTCTTGTTTAACCACTAATGAATAAGCAACACACATAGTCCAGTGTAAAGATCAATATTAAATCAACACACATAGTCTAATGTAACGATCAATATTAAAGCAACACGCATAGTCCAATGAAAAGATCAATATTAAATCAACACACATAGTCCAGTGTAAAGATCAATATTAAATCAACACACATAGTCCAATCAATATTAAAGCAAAAATTAAAATCTTATAGGTTAAATCGGCAAGTTGAAATAAATTGTGTGTAAACCTGATTTTTTATTTGAATGATCTACTGAATCTAATGTGAATAACTTTAATTCAGTGAAACGTTATGAAGCCTAGTTAAATTTATGAAGGTTGACTAATGTCAGGATGTATATTTAGACTTAGTAACGCTCAACAAATCTTCACCATATTGGTATTCATACGCAGCTTCTAAACCTACGTATTGTTGTGTCTTTAGCAGTTGAAACTACAGCTCTTAAATTTACACATTAAATCAATGCCGAATAGATAATCCAAAGTTAGACCAATTCGAAAATTGTAAAGGAATACACATCCAGGCATTTATATTTCGGCTCAAAGTCTTTTTTCTCAATATCGATTTCCTTTTTTTTTATTTCATTTACTCTAACATCCAATGCAAGATTCTTTATGCGATGTCATTGTTCAATTAAGCTTTAAAAGTCTCTATGTTTCCGTCTATTTCGGTTTTAACGGTGTCAATGTTTGTTGTACACTTTTGTTCCAAATCATTGAAATCTATTCTGGTTCGCTTCATCCTTTTGTCTGACTCGTCAATAGTACCTTGCACCACATATATATTCTTAACCACCTGTAGATCAACATGTAACTTGTTGCAAAATTCAGTGGATGGAACATATTTTTTCTTTGGTCTTATCTCTCAAATCTGTAATAGATAAATCTCAAGCTGTTGTCGTGGCTCTTATCGTGCTTTCATTAACATTTATGTTATTTTTGACATCCTCTATTTTTTCGTCATCTATGTTAAATCATTCTTCTGCAAGTTAGCAAAGGTGAACTGGCTAAAAAAATAGAATAATTTAATTAGTTTACAGCTTCTTTAATAACCATATACCCATGTTTGACGATAGACCAATTGTAAATCGCAATAAAAATGTCAAAAGCATGATGTAAGGCATTTTTTTATTGTTGTATGGTACATTCTGTTGATACTGTTTGCTTTTATTTTAGTTGTTGTTGTTTGTTTTGTTTTTTTGTTGTTGTTTTTGTTTTTGTTGTAATTGACATTTGCTAGTAACAACTATATTATGTATAATTTAAACAAGTTAAAGCATTATATCAATGTGACTTTCTTTGTACGATTGCTTGTACAGCGTTAGCAATCTTATTTGGTAATAGTTAATGTGCTATCAGGCAGTCGATTGTGAACTAACTAAGTGAAAATAGAATAATTAGTTTTACACTTACTCTAGTATCCATGTTTGATGGTGGACCTATGGACATCTTATTCAACTTTTTCAAAAGCATGCTACTGCGAGAGCAGATTTAAGTGTTGTATGGTAAACAAATTTATTATTTTTTGTTTCACTCTACAGCTGTCTCTAGTCGAAGTCGATGATATTCATCTGAATATAAAGCTGTGTGCGTTGCACAACGTTTTTTATTATCTGGAAAATGTTACATTATACTTGGGATTGTGTTGTGGACGTGATTTTATTTTCTTATTGTACTTTGGTTGATTGTTCTGTTACGACTCTATGGTCTAAGAAAAATGTACAGAAAGAAAGTGAAACCAACAAATCAAGCTAAAATCAACAAGCAATTTATTTCTAGACAATTAAAGTGAAAATTCAAAAGACACTTATCACAAATCTTAAATATAGAATGTTCCGAATGAATGTATGTATCCTTGATAGTCTTTAATGTCATGATGTGCTAGTAGTCTTTTTAATGTGATGATGTGCCAAAATGAAGTACTCAGAATATCCTTAAATAAGTTCACAAAAATCCCAAAATCATCAATTCAAAATCCAAAATCCAAAAGTCTATGAGTACTTTTTTAATCCAATGAATATTTTAAATAATTCGTTTCTCAGATTTTGGAATGATTTTTCACAACTGTAATGGCCCTTTAAAGACTGATGTTAAGGTCGAAACTGAAAAACTGTCCACTAAATATGGTATATATAAAGGTAGGTCATATGACAGAATGTTCTAGAATATTATATGTGTATGTGACTCTTAACACACAACTCTAAGGGAAATTCTGGTTTTATCTGTAAACAAAATCAACCTTGACCTCAAATTGAATTAACAACTTGTTTACTAAAACCATCCTTGAACTCAAATACTAAGTAGACAACCTAATTCAAGGACAATAGCTAAACATGTCAACATTATACTTAACATTAAGGTTTAAGCAAATATTAAAGTCAAGAAACATTTATAATTTCCTAAAATATGTATAATATTATATAAACATCGTACATAACAGTTCATTGTTAAATCCAAATTCTTTTAATGACTGGAGAGTACTGAAGAATCTGTGAAGTATATTTAAGTTTACTTTTCATTCCAAGATATCTAAAGCATCAATCAAGTAAATAAAACATTTTTTTGAACATCGGAGACGGAACAAAGTCTATGTTCGCAAATTTATATCTTTTCTTTCACGTAGTGTGCTTGCGCTATTGTGTGATGTTTTAGAGTCTTTTTGTTCTTTCTGTAAACGTTTCGCTTTGGCTTTTTAAAATTTCTGTAAACTTTGACCAAGTTGTCTGCCACGTACAACTCTTCTTGAATATTTTGATTTTGTGAAATAACCGTTTTACGTTTTTAGCTAACTTTATATTCATACTCCTTTTTGACTTTTTCAGCTTCCATTTGCAAAACAATTTGAAAGGTTAGATCAATATAAATTAGAGTCGGAAAAAATGTTACTTGTAAGCTGTTTTACAGGTTTGCTTCGAGCGGTGAAAAATAATTTGAAATTTAGCTAGGTAAATAAAAAGATGGATACAAAGCTATGTCCCAGATCCAAAATGAAAAAAACACAAAAAAAAACACAACTCCCCCCCCCCCAAAAAAAAACAAACAAACAAACAATATAACCGAGTTCAACACAAAGGTTTATTGCAAACCTTGTTATAAGGCAATAAGTGAGAGATGGAAAGAAATTTTATTTTTTAGAAAGGATGAGAAAGAAACAGAACACGTAAATTAATACAATAGACAACGATGCAAAACAAGATTAAACGATAAGCAAAATATATAATTACATGCGCATTAAGATGCAACATTAAATCAGACACTTGTTATTCCATCTATTGATATTAATATTTATTGAAGATGGTTACATTTTACAAAACAAAAAGGTGTTAGTGATGATGATATAGATGTAAATCATGTCATATCATGTGTCACTGTTGACTTTTCTGATCCTGAACAACAAAGAAAATGTTTTATTGGTTAAAAATTAGATTATTGAAAGCCACCCAAAACAGTAAAAAGGATAAAATGCCACCCAGAAAAGAGACAGAGGCGCATAAAGAAAATAAATAAATAAAAACAAAAAAAAAACAAACTTCAAGATGGCTAACTTCATCATTAGTCAGATTTTACACAGTATTGCTTAGTCGTGCTATTCAGGTGTAATCTGTATCTTTCAGCAAAACTTGCAGAATACATGTTTTTGAACATGTATTAGCCACCTTTTACGAAACATTAGTATATCAGTATATATTTGAAATCAACAAATAAATACTTGTATTCTCTTGAATGTTATTCTTCAACACAGCTAGCTTTGACAAAGTTTGTAAACAAATAGATATTATCTCTACACTTTTGCTTTCATGCTAAACTCGTTAAATATTTCTATCTCCTCTGTGACAACTTTTGAATTCAATACAATCTACCTTTATTACGTGATTTTTATGTGTAAAATGTCAAATTATTATCTTGTTTTCGCTATTTGTCTTCAGTCTGAATGGTCTAGTAATATTTAATTTTGTGAAATAATACACTGAAGTCTGAATAATATTACAGTAATTTTAGAATAGTAGGTAAATTGAAAGTACTTTAATTTGAATTTCTGGAAATGTATCGCTGTGATTATTTTCGCGCAAGCGAAAGAAAGCAAGAAAGATGTAATAATTGAAATTTCACTGTGGTCCAACATTCTCAATTTATCCACTACTGCCTTGGAATCACCATTTACAAATACGTGCTCATAGTAATAATTCACAGTTTCAGATTTTAGTCGTACATAAAGAACGTCCCTAATGAGTGACTAGATGTCAATAAGCATTATCAATGAGAAGATGTATTTTATTCAATTTTCTTCCCTCCACATTAGATAGACTTTTTATTTTTATAAAGGTCAACAATACAGGAGTTGCATCGAGGACTCCTAAAATCTAATTTCTTTTTGGCTGGGCAAGCTGATTTTGATTCTGGGCCAGAAAACATTGTTTGTACTTGTCCGATGGGCAACAAGGGAAGCCCTACTGTGGGAGTTGATATTTGAGGTAGGTTTGCTGCATACTGCCTGCGATATTTTCAGGTCAAGATTTCGTAGAAAGGATGGTGAGCAAACTTGACATTCAGAGAGTATTTGTAGGCAGTGGTGTAGCTACACAAAATAAGCAAAACAAGCCACATCTTCATGACTGAGAGTAGATTTAATGCATGAAAGTCGTTTCAAATAATTCCGCCAAGTATTTGCACAGGCGTCATTTTTGCATGCATTAAACGAAAAGCAGAAATAAAGAGCAAACCAAACGTCAACCAAAAGAATCGGCCTTTTCGGGAGTTTACACTGAATGTATTTGTCTCGCTGGAATACGAGAGGTACTCTGAGTCATATAAAAAAAAACAGATCTGCCATTTTGTGTCAATTACATATATACATTTGACATTTATTTCCCGTACAATAATATTGAAAAAAATTATCGTGGGTGCAAACAGTACCGTTTTTGTATCTTCGCCATGTATCACAATTATGTATCTACTCAGTCTTTAGAATTGTACAAAATGTCATACAAATGCCAAATTCTTTTGATTTTTATTGATATTATCAAATGCATTGTATTCAAAGGCATCTAATATGAACTCATAATTTATTTAAATGGCATGAAACGTCGGATCTTTTATCTAGACAATAAACGGTTTCTGAACTGTGGGACTTCCGAAAGGCTTTGTTTATTATGTCACCGATCTATTTTTTAATTGTCAGTTAATAAAGTGGAATGTCTTTGAAGAACGGAAATCACGTCTTGGGATTACCTTATGTACTGGTATATAAGTCAGATCGATTAATACGTCGGCAAATCTGAGTCTATGCATTTTGCTAGGCATACCAGTAGAACAAACAACATCAACCCTGATCTTTTGGCGCATTATGCGACGGCAGATCAGAGTCTATGTTGTTGGCAGTTGGACCCTATATAAACGGTATATGACATCTTAACGTTACTTGGTGTGTCACGACTAGATATTTTCACAAGTTAAAAGAATATCTGATGGACTAAAGCATGAAATGAGTTCGATAAGTATTAGAGAGGTGCAATCGATTTAAAAAATCATGTGATCTAGTATTTACATAAATCGATAATTGATGCGTTTGATCTTATCATAACGTATACATGCTATTTAGAATTTAGCACAGCATATGTTTTGGTAATCTATATTGTTCTAATAAAGTCTCTTTAAAGATTTGTCTGTAAAGTCCAAATACGTTTTATTTTTTATTTTGTGAGTTGTAAATGCAAAGTTAATAATATTTTGAATCATTTTTATTTTAAGGTTTTCCGTTTTAAATTTAGTAAATGTGTTCTATCTAAATTTTTCTTGAAATTAATTAAATTATGCTCTGAAATAGATCCGCATGGTTATAAGTCACTTTTTTGTAAGGAAGCATAATACTGCTCATTTCTTAGCTAGTTAACCACTTCTATCCACTATCATTCGGGAATATTTCAAATTTGATAAATATTGGAAAATACCGGCAATAGAAGTAGTACAAAGTTGTAGCCAATATTATCAAAAACAGTACTTCATAAACTTGATCATGAGTAGAATTTGGTTTATTGCTCGCAATACCCCTTCCCTCCGACTCCTCCCAATTTTCCGCCATATGGTGTATGTGTACTAAAGACCTTTGACCTCCTTGCATCAGAAGTTTTCTCTGTAGCAATGCCTTTTGAAGCAGTTTTCTCTGTAGCAATGCCTTTTGAAGCAGAGAACCATTTCAGAAGTTTTCTCTGTAGCAATGCCTTTTTAAGCAGAGAACCATTTCAGAAGTTTTCTCTGTAACAATGCCTTTTGAAGCAGAGAACCATTTCAGAAGTTTTCTCTGTAGCAATGCCTTTTGAAGAAGCTTTCTCTCTAGCAATGCCTTTTGAAGCAGTTTTCTCTGCAGCAATGCCTTTTGAAGCAGAGAACCATTTCAGAAGTTTTCTCTGCAGCAATGTCTTTTGAAGCAGAGAACCATTTCAGAAGTTTTTTTCTGTAGCAGTGCCTTTTGAAGCAGAGAACCATTTCAGAAGTTTTCTCTGTAACAATGCCTTTTGAAGCAGAGAACCATTTCAGAAGTTTTCTCTGTAGCAATGCCTTTAGAAGAAGAGAACCATTTCAGAAGTTTTCTCTGTAGCAATGCCTTTTGAAGCAGAGAACCATTTCAGAAGTTTTCTCTGCAGCAATGCCTTTTGAAGCAGAGAACCATTTCAGAAGTTTTCTCTGTAGCAATGCCTTTTGAAGCAGTTTTCTCTGTAGCAATGCCTTTTGAAGCAGAGAACCATTTCAGAAGTTTTCTCTGCAGCAATGCCTTTTGAAGCAGAGAACCATTTCAGAAGTTTTCTCTGTAGCAGTGCCTTTTGAAGCAGAGAACCATTTCAGAAGTTTTCTCTGTAACAATGCCTTTTGAAGAAGAGAACCATTTCAGAAGTTTTCTCTGCAGCAATGCCTTTTGAAGCAGAGAACCATTTCAGAAATTTTCTCTGCAGCAATGCCTTTGGAAGCAGAGAACCATTTCAGAAGTTTTCTCTGTAGCAGTGCTTTTTGAAGCAGAGAACCATTTCAGAAGTTTTCTCTGTAACAATGCCTTTTGAAGAAGAGAACCATTTCAGAAGTTTTCTCTGCAGCAATGCCTTTTGAAGCAGAGAACCATTTCAGAAGTCCCATATTATCATAAATAGTGCCTTTTAGCGACAGATAATAGTGATGGATGGAACTCATTGCAATATAAAATGTTGTTTACATGGTTCAGCGACTTTCACTTTAGCATTATTCTCAATATTTCAATCAACTTATCTATAAAGACTATAATACTATGTTGTCTGATACCTGCGTAAATAAGATGGTTCCATAGTAGCGCAACAAAGTATCTTTATATTTTTGGAACTTAACTTTTAATCGGCACTATATAGCCAGTATTGTTCTACTCAGCCGTTAAACCTATACATCCATCCATCCATACATACATACATACATTAAAAAGATACTTGGTAAATATCTTTTTTAGATCTTGCCCTCATACGGCTTCATTTAAGTGTGCAATAATGGTTAAATACATGTATGTGCAAATTACAATTATTCATCCATGTCAGCTCTGAATACACAAGCGCCGCATAAAGACTTCACTGCCGTTGTTGGTCCTTTCTATATGAACCTGGCCATGATATTAGAGCAGGTTGGTATCCCTTATGTCGTCACGGATCACAAGGGATTTGATTGGTCGGATGTCAGCAGGGTAAACGATCACGTGCCTTGGAAGACGGTGGTAGAAGTGCGACCTCCAATGAAGGAGTTCAACCGTGCAGTCGTAGATGTGTTTTTGTTCAAAAAGTGGAAAAGCACGATCATGATAATGCCGGAAAATCCAAAACACAATCAAGGTAATTTCATTTTAAACCAAGTTCCGCTAGATATAGAAAGAAAGAGAGAAGGATAAAAGGAAAGAAAGATGGCATTCTGCAGTGGTAATCATCTGTTCTTACCCGCCGACATAATGTAGAGGGTCAAACTAATTTGACGTGAAAATTTATATTTAGTATGTAGTGCCGGTGTTATTACTGGCCTAATATTGTTTTCAATGAACGGTATCGTCATGCAGATGTCTTTAAAATACTCCTGTTATTTCAAGGAGTTTTTGTCAACCGTATATCAGTGATTGGAACTTAATGTAATGTCTTGATAACGTCGGCAACAGCAGATTTTTGTAGATAGGTAAATACCCCCAATTTATTTTGTACGAAACTTTGTTCTGTAGGTATAAAAAATTTTACAAGAAGAAGTTCCTTTAAAAGTTGTAAACCGTTGTAAAACAATCGTTTATTTTACAAATACAGATAGTCACAGCTTGCGATATGTATACTATATTTCTTGGTGTGCATGAGAGACGCACAACAAAGTTTTGGTTGGTTGGGATAAGCGTACTTTAAGTTATTTTGCCTCAAGAGGCATTTCAGAACTCCAGCATCATAAACAGATGACGTATGCCATGATTTTAAAAGACTGACTTTTCATGAATGGCAAAAACGTTCGCATCAAGGAATACATATTTACAAAATCTTGATTATGTGCTCTTGGTGAGGAGAAGTCTCCAAACGGTTGCAAATGATACATATTAACCTTATTGCTGTAGAACTTGAGAAAAACACAATTATGAGTTCTTTTCTTAACGTATGCAACTGTTCATAGTATTTCTTTCTCTATTTCATCAGAGTGCCAAAATCTTGCAAACGAGATGACACGAAATGGCATATCCCCCATCGCCTATTCCCTCAGATTTGACAATTCCGTAAACATCCACAACCAGACATCGGATGTTCTACGCAATATCCAACTTCTTGAACAAAAAGTAATTTTAGTCTGTAGCCCAAGGGATGATGCCTACAACCTGATAGAGACAGTCCTGCTAGAGGTATGCTTGATCTGTTTGTCTGTATGTTTGTCTGTATTATTGTTCTTTTTCTGGCCGTTTCTCGCTGTTTTATATCTCTTTCCATTCTGGTGCAGATATGCCTTCAATGAACAAGTTATTATAATCCCATTGTTTTAAGAAACATTGATATGTCTTCTACCTTTTCTTAACAAATTCGCAGTGATTTTCAACGTGTAATCAATCTGAATACTTTCCTTTACTTTTCATATGTGTGGGAATCAAACACTCTTCTCGCTTTGAAACTTTTGATTTCATAATCTATTATATATAGTAATCCACGACATAAAGTTTCAAACGCAAATCTTTCAGTAAACTAACACATTCCCATTATTATCACGTAAGTACTGTGTTATTTGGTATATTATGCACATATTATAGTTTTTCTACACAGCAGGACGTCAAATATGAATTCATGACACCAGTGAAGGCCAAGGTGTAGTGACCGAAGAATCCGAATACATTTCAAATTCATTTCACTGCATTATTCTGGGGTTTCGTCAGATAAAAATCAGTATATTACATCATGTGATAAATAGAATCTTACATTTTGTGTTCATTTCAAATGAAATTTATTAAACCCGTATAATAATTTAAATCTTTTGCTCTCTCAGGCTCGTAAAATATAGAAACTATTCAACCCTTTTATAAATTTCATTTGGAATGAGTACTCCTGTAACGTCCTCTAAATAAGTGGTAAACCACCATTAAAGTGTCAAATGGAAATTTGTCAGTATGGTTAAACTCGGGGGCGGATCCAGAAATATCGTTTAGGGGGAGCGTAAACAAGTAGGCAAGGGGTCTACATTTCAAGCGTTTCCATGGATACTTTAAACCATCTAACTGAAAAGAAAACTTACCGTAGGAACCGTTTCGCGATCATTTTTGTAGGGGTGTTTGGGGAAAGATGGGTTTGAGGGGCGCCGTCGTATTCCAACTTTTACTTTCAAGCGTTTTTCCATCTCAATTCGTGTCTAGTTTAGAACTGCAGAATTCGAATCAGTTTAAGTAACTTCATTTCTCTCCACAGGCAAAAGCTTTCGGTATGCTGAGTGATAAAAACTATAATTTTTTCATTCTTGACACCGTAAGTAAAAAAATTTCTACGTATGTTTTTGTTTGTTCATTACTGAATATAACGTCAGATATTTAAATGTCGCGATTATTTTACCTTATTTTTTGTTTCACATTATATTTAAATATTTCTTACGTCCTAGTTTGTTACTGATATTGTTCATGCATGATAGTGTAAACTTAGGGTAAAGAATATATAAGTGACAAAAGTTTCAGATACTTTCATTAGAAGATTTTCTGGAGAAAAAAAAACCTATATAATGCATCATATTTTCAATGCATAATATCAGTTTTTCTTCTTAATATTTCGAATAATTACTTAACTTGTCTCAGAGACACATTCGAACATAGGAGTGCACAAAACACAATGTGAACCATGTTCTATATATATAAAATCACAAATGATTTCGTTATTAATTTTATTCTTCTGATTTAATTGATTACTATCATCAACAACCTTAATGGGACCATTGATTCGGCTCCCCAACAAAGATTCCCTGCACTTTATATACAAATATGTATTTTGAGTGATCCTCCAAGCACGCTTTTGTTAATACAATTATTTTTCTCTTCATGAAATCCAGTCAAAATATACATGCATTAAGAAATCCTTATTGTACATATTTCATATACACCGAGATATAAACATTTATTTATAGTAAATATATTTGTAAATTATTTGTATTAAAAATTGTTTATTATAAGGTAAATACATTGCATTAGTATTAGTTATCATTTGTATCGGCATACTATAAAAAAATGCCGTGATTAGATCTTGTATACGTTATCAAACTATAACTTACCCTCGGCAATAACTCTGAATTGTACCCAATAATGGTTCATATTTACAGACAAGGGTAGGAGACAAGTTATATTTTATTAGTTTTTATTAATTAGTTTGCGAATCTTGAAGCTCAGCTGGTCTAAAGTGTATAGAAGAACCGTCATTGGCTGAAATTCTTGAGAGGAAAGTGCTACTTAGTGAGTGTAAAGAAAAATAATGATCGAGTGAGATTGAAAATTAGTCTTTAATTTTAACGTGCTCTTACATGAAAATAATACTTTTAAATGTTTAGAAGATCCGTACGGTCGAATATCTTACATTTCGCGAGCACCACTCGTTTTTCAACAAACAAGAGCTAATGTTTGAAGTTTTCTGTTTTAATTAATTTACGCATTCTATTACAGAGCAGCCGTACTTTCGTTGTGTCCGATTTTGATCGATATGCAATATACATTAATATGTTATATTTCATATATATGACACACAATAGAATCCTTGTGGACTCGTTATAAGCAATATTAATAATTGACTTAATAAAATATTTATGGATGGCTACAATACGCGCATTGTATGGGACACCGATATGTTATTTGACCATCTAGTGCTCTATCAAGGCAGGAAGAATTTTGGCTCATATTTGTAACAGAGCTGTCATTATATTATAATGCCGATGTTAATTTAGAAAATATAGTTTTGCAATTATCTGAAGTGTCATTACATGAGATCGATGAATGACAACGACACTCTTTTTCTCAGTTAAAGAACATATGGGGAGAAAAAACAATG
The DNA here is from genome assembly GCA_029931535.1 of Margaritifera margaritifera. Lineage (NCBI taxonomy): Eukaryota > Metazoa > Mollusca > Bivalvia > Unionida > Margaritiferidae > Margaritifera > Margaritifera margaritifera. Next base: position 1,868,880 of record JAQPZY010001498.1, read on the forward strand.
ATTGTCTGGTGCATCGAAATAATTATTAGTATTTGAATGAGAACCCATAGATAAAAAAAAAAGATACTTTATGCTAATCCTTCATACTGTATTTAAGTCTCGTGTTTATTTACTAGGTACGTACACTCAATTTTCCTGGAAAACAAATCGTAGAATCATTGTAGCTTTAAGCGGTGTAAGTATTTGAATACTTTTATGAAACCGTACACTTCTTTCGGAAAATGAAACGTAAAGTACTTTATCTCCTGGAACTAAGATGGAGGAGCTAGTCTTAGCTAGTATTTTTTTTTTTTTTTTTTTTTTTTTTTGGGGGGGGGGCATGGTACGTTTGGTATTTCATAGGTGCATCCACTTCAAAATTTGTCTGCGGTAGGAGTTTCACTCAGTGTAGAACGATAAAATTGTGATACAGTGAGAAAACCTAGAATCACTTAACAGGTAAAACCGTATGCTAAGTATTGATCCTATCCTGCATTGACAATGGCTGTTATCCCTTATGTACTGATAAAAATTGAAAAAACAAAAAAACTTTAATTACAGCAGTCTAATGATATTATCCTGACCAAGATAGGGAATTTACATGAGGATTTCTTACCTTCCTGCATAAATATGCATAGTGTATTAGAACTTTCTGTATCTGGGATGGAAAAACAAATCCGGTACTTTTTTATGTTCAAACTTTTCTTAGCATTATTTAAGGAGTCAATTTTTGTTTTTGTTTTTCTTCTTAGCTTTCTGCTTTCTGTATATGGGAGGTGTATGTGGTGTGTGGGGGGGAGGGGAGGGAGGGGGCATTTCGGGAGCAGAAATTTCGGTCTCTGACGCGAATATGTAGCAAAACATGATGTGAGTTTCCCACTTGGAGTTATAATCGCGTTTTACATGTTTGTTACTGTAGTTGCAATACAAATAATCGTTATTGACAAAAATATATAAACTGACTTGTTTTTAAGTTGTGTTTGGATAAACTATATATATATATATATATATATATATATATATATATATATATATATATATATATATATATGTATATCGACTTCAAGTAGATTTCCTGTAAACAATTTATTTTTTCCCTCTGATTTAATTGCTTGCATTTCTTTTATTTATACTGATGATGCTGTCTCATTCCTTAATTACCTCATACGAATTTCATTCTTTATAGTACTAGCAATAAAATTATCTTATCAAAATGAGATTGTCTTTTCTTTAAATGTATAGGTGACTTAGTTTAATGTGATTGTAATTTATTTATCTTGTTCTTATAATTTTTAATTTTGTATCACTAGAATTGTCACCTGAAACCACTAGAAGAGATGAACATGTATCGAAAAGGTTTCTCAACAGCCTCATGTGAGATACTTGCCTTTCGATATCGAGACAAAGAGGCGCATATAGACAACGATCTGAACGTTGTGCCGACACCATATGCTACAGGAGCCACAGATGCAGGGCAAATTATAAAGGAGGCCCAGTACAAATACCTGATACAACAGAAAACAAAGACAGACGAGTTCTCAAAGTCTAGTTTTCTAACTGCACTCAAGACGGTAAGAGGTCAAAGATTGTCTTTAGAACCTATATTCCTTAGGAAAATGTTAAATATTTTCTGCTGCAAACCTACACATGGTGTACGCCAGACCTTACTCTTGGGTGGAATGACCGTTTTTATGGCACATCGAAGGTTAAACAACTTCCAATAACGATACATTGACAACGGTCCAAATCCGTGTACAGATACAATCAGGGCTGTCGCAAGTTTGCGCTGGACGAAACGGCGCCCAGGCCGAGCGTCGCCTTTGGCGCCCCCCCACCCTCGAAAAAACCCACCGTAAACTGTTTATTTTTTCATGTATTAATAATCATGAGAATAATAACTAAACGTAGGTATATTAACGAAAAAGGTGTACGTTTATTTAAGCAAAATACAGAATAAAAGAACATGATCCGCGAAATGCCCCCTCCCCCGGACTTGGCGCCCCGGGCGGTCGCCCTTATTGCCTGCCCCTAACGACGGCCCTTCATACAATACCATAACGTTATGATTTGACGGCTTCTTTAACTTGATCCACTCTGCCTCGGAGTCCAGACTAGAAAAGTAGCAATCGTTCATAGAATCTTTAATATTAGTAAAATTTCTTAATTAAAAAAAACAGATTATGTATTAAATTACAAACACCTTATTTTTGAAGAAAAAAACTAATAATAAGTAATAAAAGTATTCTGAAATTTTCATGATTTTAATGATTGCTTCTGAAATTTAAGTAAAGTTTTTGCCAATAAAAATTGTCGAATTGTGAGTCTGATTTGCAACTTTTGCGTTAAAGACGCATCAGATGTATGGAGCCAAGCCTCGCTTGAGAAATGTTCTCAAAAGGATGTGATTTAGTGTCTTCAATCAAGCTTCACCGTGGCTGAATTAAACGTTAAGAACAAAAAGATCCCGGAAGCACTTCCGATTGTATTATAATTATTAAAAGTTAAATGATTGTATTTATAAATTAATGTTACTTGATCAAGAGAGTGTGAGTCAATTATTTATACAGACTGTGTTGGTGGCGCCTTTGTTAGACTCGTGATGAGTGTTATAATCTCAAAGATAATTTGCTTGTTTCAGACTAATATGAATACGTAAGGATATTTCGATAGATTTCACTCTGCGCAGAAAAAAAATCTTATTTATAATGGTGTAACTGAAAGCTAAACACCAAACGTTTAATTGGTAAGAATAGTTTTATTTTGCAGTTAGGCGAGCCTGTTTTATGAAAAGTCGCAATCGCAGCGCCAATTTCTTAATATTTTATCACGTGAAGAAAAAAAATCTGGAAGTAATAGAATAAGTTACATTGACAAGTTGGTGATGCGATGCGGGACCTACAGTCTATACTCGCTTAGAGGTCGAGTGCAACTGCAAACTGCACATACCCAGATGTGCCGGCATCTCTGGGTCTATTCAGTTTGTTAGGAGTAATCAGTAGAACAAACAACATAGACCCTAATCTGCCGGCACATTATGCGACGGCAGATCAGGGTCTATGTTGTTTACAGTTGGACCCGACTTTTAAGCGAGCTCAATACGGTAATTGTTCAAGTTTTATCATTGTATCATGATGATTTTTTAATACGACAGGTAGTCATAAAAGACGGTAGGACAGGATGGATTCAATTTAATGCCACGGGTGCCAGGACGAATTATACCCTGCAGCTGTACAAGCATGGAGGTGATGACATTTACACTAAGGTTAGTACACTAGCTGTGATGCAGGACCACGAATGCTATTGGGTAAATTTTCCTGATAAAACGAAGAAAAAAAGTTTAAATGCTTTTTATAGACGACTATAAAATTATAAATTTCTGGACTTGGAGTCTTTAGCTATATATTCATTCATCCTTTGTCGTGCATTAAATCTATTATATCATGAAGTATTCGTAATATAGGGAGAAAGGAATTGAAATGCACTTTTTTCTTGACCATGATACTTCAATTATCGAATTTAACTTTTGGATTTATATGTTGATATTGATTTTTAAAAACTATGTTTTAATTTTTACTGATAAAGATGTTGGTTCTATCAACATAGCTAGTTTTAACAATGCCATTGCAATTGTCACCTTCACACACAATCTCTCTCTCTCTCTCTCTCTCTCTCTCTCTCTCTCTCTCTCTCTCTCTCTCTCTCTCTCTCTCTCTCTCTCATGCTTTTACAATCAGGTCGTTATATACAGTATTTCCGGAGTACACAGCTAATAGATCAGTCTTCTAATGCACCGTAAAATTATATATGGACTAGATTTCACCAACTTAAGTCTGGACTTAAACTTAAGTCTAAATCACAGTGACCTGATTGGATACGATTTAAGTCTGACTTAAAATTAACCAATCAAATATCTTTAGTCGAGACTTAAAGATCAGACTTATTTTGGTGAAATCTGGGGTCTGAAGAGTCAGAGGCGTAATCAGAACCTTTATAAGGAGAGCATGACACGTGGTAATACATGTGACGTATGAAGGAGAGCATGACACGTGGTAATACATGTGACGTATGAAGGAGAGCATGACACGTGGTAATACATGTGACGTATGAAGGACTGTTTAATTCTTCTCTGATGCATGTTCATTGAACATAATGGACCCAACGTGTCATACTTTTGTGCGCTTATTGTGTACCTTTAATATTTTCTTATATTTCCTATAGTATTGACCGAATATGAAATAACTTTGGATTTTTCTGCTTAATATAATACAGTAATAGATCTGTCAATTGTAAAGTTGCGTGGTTTAATTGAAAGACAATGGGTTAACTATGCTTTCCTATTGCAAGATTGCCACGTGGAGACCGGATGGGAAATCTCATGATGAGAGGCTTAGGATGGTTAAGGAGAACAAGACTGTCAAGCAAGAGGTTAAAGGGATTTTCAGGGACGTGGAAAAAGTGGTGGTGGTTCTGGTACATACATACATACATACATACATACATACATACATACATACATACATACATACATACATACATACATACATACATACATACATACATACATACATACATACATACATACATACATACATACATACATACACACACACACACATACATACATACATACATACATACATACATACATACATACATACATACATACATACATACATACATACATACATACAGTAGTCCATCTGTAAGATGAACTATTCAGGGAACATTAGGAACATTGAAATCGTTTGTAATAACGAAGCATTCGTTATGACCAAGTGGTCTACATAAACGTGTGCCTTTCAGGAGTCCAGAAAGGATGTCCGTAATATACGAACATTCCTATTAACGAGGATGGTTATAGCAATTGAACACTGTACATGCATACATACATACGTAAGTACACCCGTTCGCCCGTCCTTCCATTAATAGATACACTCATATTACTTTCACAATGTACAACTTATCATTTTATAAGTAGATAGATGTGATGTAAAAATCGATTTTATCTCTAGAGGTTACTTTCTTTCCGTGTAAACATTTACCTGGATTAAAGAATGCCTTTAGCCTTACATATTCTGCTTCTGTTGATAATATCTTAAAATCTTTCTTGATAGGAGTATACAAATTGAAGATTGTTGGAGCATGATGAATAGATCAATCCGAATATACAAATTGAAGATTGTTGGAGCATGATGAATAGATCAATCCGAATATACAAATTGAAGATTGTTGGAGCATGATGAATAGATCAATCCGAATATACAAATTGAAGATTGTTGGAGCATGATGAATAGATCAATCCGAATATACAAATTGAAGATTGTTGGAGCATGATGAATAGATCAATCCGAATATACAAATTGAAGATTGTTGGAGCATGATGAATAGATCAATCCGAATATACAAATTGAAGATTGTTGGAGCATGATGAATAGATCAATCCGAATATACAAATTGAAGATTGTTGGAGCATGATGAATAGATCAATCCGAATATACAAATTGAAGATTGTTGGAGCATGATGAATAGATCAATCCGAATATACAAATTGAAGATTGTTGGAGCATGATGAATAGATCAATCCGAATATACAAATTGAAGATTGTTGGAGCATGATGAATAGATCAATCCGAATATACAAATTGAAGATTGTTGGAGCATGATGAATAGATCAATCCGAATATACAAATTGAAGATTGTTGGAGCATGATGAATAGATCAATCCGAATATACATATTGAAGATTGTTGGAGCATGATGAATAGATCAATCCGAATATACATATTGAAGATTGTAGGAGCATGATGAATAGATCAATCCGAATATACATATTGAAGATTGTAGGAGCATGATGAATAGATCAATCCGAATATACATATTGAAGATTGTTGGAGCATGATGAATAGATCAATCCGAATATACATATTGAAGATTGTTGGAGCATGATGAATAGATCAATCCGAATATACATATTGAAAACTTGTATAGTGCTTATATTATTTGGCTGATTGTGGACACTTTTGTCTGACTTGGAGAAATAAAAGCAAATAGCGCAAAAAAATTGACACGCCATTGAATAGTGCAGTAAAAATAAATGTATATAGAATTTACTAAACTTTGATTTAACCATTTAGCCAGTTTGTCCATTAAAAAAAAAACAGTTCATTTTTAAAGCACATACATTAGGCGGTATACAGTAATTGTACATATATTTTGCATACTCATTCATATTTGATACATATATTTTGCATAATCATTCATATTATATATATATATATATATATATATATATATATATATATATATATTGCATACTCATTCATATTTTATACATATATTTTGCATACACATTCATATTTTATACATATATTTTGTATACACATCCATATTTTATACATATATTTTGTATACACATTTTATGCATATATTTTGCATACTCATTCATATTTTATACATATATTTTGTATACACATCCATATTTTATACATATATTTTGTATACACATCCATATTTTATACACAGTGGCATAGAAATCAAAGTTATAATTTTAGGAGGAACCTTTTGTGATGCGTCGCCAGGACGTTTATGGGGACAACCTACATAGTAGTGAGATGTACGAAGGTTTTACGATCGATCTACTGAATATGCTTGCCAAACGCCTTCAGTTCAAATATGATATATTCATCAGTCCTGGAAACGCGTACGGTATCAAAGAGAGTGAAAGCTGGTCTGGCATCGTAGGACAAATTCTAGCTGGTGTAAGTAGTGTTGAAATAATATTAACGGTTTATGAATCACAAAAGAGGATTTGAAATACAATATGTGAAATGTTTAAAATAATCTTATCTCGAACTTTTAAGAAACTTTATTTGTAGAAACATATATTTTAGTTTAATATCTTATATACTTTATAATTTAATGACTGATTTTTCTTTGTATTTCTAACGATTTAAATTCGTCCATTAAAAGAAATTTGCTAAGATTCACTTTTGGTGGACGTTTTCCTTCAAACTGAAGTAGATGAAAGTATAGGAATGAGCTGACAACACAACTAATACAATTATTTCAAAAGCAGAGAAAAAAATGTTTTTGATCTTAAAGTAATGTCCTTCCAATTAAATGATTTTTCAAAATACAGAAACTTGTAACAGATGGGTGGTTTTTACTTTAAAGCAACATGTATATTGATTGCCTTAAACGTATCTAACATTATTGAACACGTAGAAACGGCAATATAGAGACAATGATGTTTTGAGTAGCTATTACCGGGCCGTCCCCGCCTAATTTCTTTTGGTACGGCCATTCTGAGGGAGGGGAACATTTCGCCCTGGTATACAATAAAGTTCGACCTTTAAGTAGATCTCATCTGACCGTGGTGACAAAATTAAACAGAAGTACACCGTTTTACAATAGACTTTCTTGAAACAATTCTTGTTAGCTCTTATTTTGTTTATCTTGGTGTTTACTCAAGCATTTACCTATAGTTCGGGATATCTCACACCTTATTACCAGTTTTATTCCATCGTCCTTAAGAATTGAAAAACATGTTAAAACGCTTTGGATTGGAATTTTCTTGCAAAACTTTCTCTTTGCAAATTCAATACACGTACGTTTATGGTCCCACATTTCGTATAGCTATTGCCGCACCGGCCTTGTATTATATAAATGATCATAAGTTCTGTGTTTGTTCCGCAAGTTATTTAAAGCTAACACCCCTTTATTCTATGAAAAAAGTTTGGCCATTTGTTTTAGACAATACATAGACATAGCTGAAAGAAAAATTGACCCCTACATTGCAAAGAATGCATGCTTATAATAGTTTTTGGCAAGCTACATATTGCATAAATGGCGAAGAGATTACAAGAGAATGATTATTTGCAATGTAGGCTGTTATTGTTGAATTAAAAAACATTGGATGGATTAATTTCTATTTCAGAATGCAACTCTCGGAATGGGAGCCATTTCTATCACGTCACTAAGGGAGCAGGTCATTGACTTTAGTCTCGGAATAATCAGCACGGGTGTAAACATCCTAATTTCTGAGCCAAATGAAAAAATGAACATGTTCCAGTTTTTTCAGCCTTTCTCTTTGGATCTTTGGATGGCCATCATAGGCGCCTCGATGGCGGTCTCAGTGATCTATTACATTCTGGACTTTAGAAAAGCGAGTAGACAGTTTACCATCAAGTCTACGCTGTGGTTTTCTATGGGAACTCTTTTGATGAAAGGAAGTGAATTTTCGCCAAGACCTATCTCGCAACGTATCCTCACCACAGGATTTCTATTCTTTGTTCTCATTACCGTGTCAACTTATACTGCCAACATGGCGGCTTTTATGACTATGAAAAATCTCGAGGAGCCTATAGAATCTTTCGAAGACCTTGCAGAGAGAGATGATTATAGAATATTGACCGTTGACAAATCCGCCACGATGAACTTTTTAAAGACCGGAACCAAACCCGTGTTTCAGAGACTTTGGGACAGAATAAAAGAAGGGGATGGGTTGGTGAAAAATTCATCAGAAGGGAGAAAGTTAGTGGAAAAAGGAGGCCATGCTTTCTTATTTGACTATCTTATAAATTCCTATGTGGAAATGAAGTACTGCGATACAAAAGCAGTGTCGTCGCCGATCCTTCTACAAGAGCACGGAATCGCAATGGCGGCGGGGGCACCTTTCAAGACAATTCTAAACATTGAGCTTCTGAAGTTGAAAGAAAGTGGGGATATTATGCAATTAAAGAAAAGGTAGGCAATATATTTATATTTCATGAATACTCAATGTTGGTATTATGCTATGAAACCAATAATTATGAAATATATTTGATTAATCTGTGATGTATTGTTTCTTCCTGTTGGTAGGTTTCAAATCTTTATGGAAGATACAAACATAAAAATGGCTTTATTTAAAAGAGATAACAGAGTTTCAAATATTCTAACAATGGAAACAAGCAAGACAACGACAATACAGACATATGCATGATCCTAACTGTGCATATTTTACACTAGTTTGTCGACTCTGCTCACAGGCTTGACAGTTAATTAACTACTGCCGATCTCCACACATTTGTCATCAGCTGTCAGTCAATCGAAGTTTATTGATAATTATAATGGCCTTCAAACTGATCCCAAGCCTAGATATGTTAGAATCATGAGATACTTATATCAGAAGTGATACGTTTGTCTAACACGGCGTCCTCGTGGTGCATTTGTAGTATGACATGAAGTTAGTTTTCTCTATATACCATGTACAAAGTCTTATAACTTCACTATATTTCATCCGATTTGCGGGAAAGTTTTATTATTGACTGCAAATTTCTCTCTAATTACGTGGAACAAATTTTGGAAACAGTCATTTTTAAAAAAAATAATGCAATGCTGATGAAAAGACAAGGCTATCTCGCCTCGCGCAATATGGCAATTCAATTATTTCATGTTAATAGTTTGAACCATGTCTAGGACAGACATTAACTTTCTACAACAAGGACAATTTACAATACCCGGATAATCATCTTGTTTTTGTATCCAGTTTGTTTTTGCCAGGTATTGAATAGGGTCAGCCCTAACATTTATATTTTTGTATGTTCTCGGTGCGATCTGTGCTATTTGTTATTAAGCCTTTCGATAATCCTCGGTACAATAAAAAAAAAAAAAAAAATAGGCAGATAAATCCTAACACCACCTAAAGTTTCCTTCACCTAAAGGTAATCAATATGGGATAATATGGTTTGCATTCATGACGATCTACTTAAAGAGACCCATTCTTGTGCTTTCACCTGTGACAATGCAAATCAATCAGATTGCCTTGGTGCTTTACGGAACTGCAACACAGGTAAGTTATTTTGTACCGAGATATTTGGAGTACAGTACCTTGCTCAAGGACACACCAAGGTAGCCAACTCAGGCTGTTTCGCATGCTAACCAATGTGGCCACCGCGGCTCCAGAACAAAGAGACCCAAAGGCTGTTGTTTTTCTTCTTGTCGCTGCACATCTTGGAACTCAACTTCAATAATGGAATGGTAAACGTCACGTGACCAATTCAGCATCACCATCAACATCCACAACCGCTGGAATCAGATGTTCTTTCACGATCAACCACTTTATCCACTCGGCTATTGACACTGAAACTTCATTTGGCGAAAATTATGTCATGTAATGTGACCGCAGATGAAGCGTATTTTATACTTGTTATGACTTACTGCATTTACTTTGTATATGTCTGCTTTGGTTTATTTATTTGTTTCACTTCAATCACTGGCAGAGGCGGCAGATAACATCTTAAACTTTTTCACAAAATATCTTACTTTATTTAATATTATAATTGTATTTGAAATGCAGCTGTGGAATCAGTCATACGAATGAAATATATTACATTAGTTAATATTGCTTACAAAATCTTAGCATGTTTGCCTCCCCCTCCCGCCCCCCCCCCCCGTTATAATTGAAGATGCCTTTGAATTTTCAAAAGATTGTATTCCGTTGATATTATTAATTTCTTTCTTTTTCATTGTTTCTTGAATGCACAGATGGTGGGATAATGCTCAGGAGTGCGACCTCGACCTCGCAAGTCGAAGCTCCGGGCAGGTTGAATTCGATTTGGTTCACACAGCCGGAGTCTTTATCGTCGGTGCCGCCGGTTTGGGTTGTTCTGTGGCTTTCTTCCTCTTCAAGAAGTTTTACCTGGTAGCCAGACAGAATGAGGAACAACGACGGAAAGAGAATAGGTTCGAAGAAAAGGGCGGCTCAGATTCCAGAGCCGAGAAAGCGAGCATTCCTCTGTTTGGAATTCATGAAGGGAAGCAGTCAACTGTCTGAACAACGCATCGAAAAGGCACTCACTACCGAGATTTCATTTGTTTTCGTGGACATAATTTTTCGTGGCTTTGCAGAAAATGACATTTTTGGACATTATTTCAATTTATGGATCTGTCACTGAGGGATGACGGGAGGTCTTGTTTCAATCACAGAACACTAAATTTTGTAACAACCACAAATTGTATCCAACGAATAGAACTTAACCTGCAGTATATTTGATCAGACTTTTGCAAGTTGGCTTCAAAATAGGCACGCAAATAATGGTCCTTTATTTAGTTTGTTTGACACTTTTCTCTCGCTAAAAGTATTAAAATAAGTTTCAGCCTATTAATGACAATAAGTGTGGAAGACACGGTTAAATGACATATTCCAGATAAATAAAAGTTAAAACATATCGGAAAACTGAAGTAGAACATGAGTCAATAAAAATATTTCAGAGAGGTCTTTCTATAACAATGAACTACAGCTGTTATTCTGTGTAACTTTGCTGCTGGTATTAGCAGCGATAATATAAGTTTGTTCACTCCAGAGATAGAGTGACAATTATCAGTAGTAATAGTAGTAGTGATCTTTTTTTCCTGAGAATAGTCTGTTTCATGTGGGGTTAGATTTTAAAGACCTTCCGCAGTATTCATGATCTTTTGAGGGGTGCCGCTTTCCGCAGTAGGTCTGTCTTTTTTATGTTATTTCTTTGCTTTTTTCCTAGTTTGTGGTGTACTAATCGTAATGCACCAACTTCAGCAGGTACGAACTCTTTCTCTGAGTTTTCCGGACCTTCCTAAGTCTTCTGCCAAAGTCAACGTACTTGAATACTTTCTCTTGCTCATTGCGCGCGATGTGCGAGTCCCCCTGGCATTGCTATGTTCTATGATGTAGATTATGTTTCTCTAATAATAATAATAATAATAATAATAATGGTTTGGTTTTGGGTTTTAGGGCACAACAACACATGAAGGTCATTTAGTTATGAGGCGATTGTAGTTTGCCGGTGAGATTTATAGCTATTGGATTTACGGTAAGATTTCATGACAAGGATTAATCTGTATACGGATAACTGGGTTATGTATCTATGCATCAGTAGTGCGCTACCTTGACTTTTTCACTTCCTTACAAACGCAGTGAAGAAGGCATGGTACCAGACTACAAATTTGTAATTAATTCTATACACGAATAAAATTGGTACTTTAGAAAAGTGCCAGAGGACGTGAGTGAAATATTGCATGAAACATTAAATCAATTCAAATGAAAGATTTTTCTCTTCTTTCACGCTTATAATTGGATTTGAAATTATGTGCTAAGAATGATCCAACAGGAAATTATGTTGAATAATGTCTTCCCTGCTTCGCCTGTATAGTACATAATTAAAAAACTTGCTATAGCCAGTTTAGCAAGAAAAGTATGTCACAACCACAATTTACTTTTTATAGGTGTTAACATAAGTGCTCAATGGGAATGCACACAAGAAATTGCATGACCATACATTCAACAGTGTTTAGGAAACTGAGCTACAAGCGACAAAGAGTGTATGGCGTACTTTGCCAGAGCAATTATGATCGCTGTATATATCTAACTTCGATAAGAGAGAGAGAGAGAGAGAGAGAGAGAGAGAGAGAGAGAGAGAGAGAGAGAGAGAGAGAGAGAGAGAGAGAGAGAGAGAACATTATAGTTTAAACTTTCACTCGGTAACACATTCAATGACACCCAAGATCCCTGAATACAACAAACGACTTACTTTATATATTGCTTAAAAAATAGTGGATCAAAACTCCTTTACTCCTTGGATTATACATTACTATTTATTAAAACGATTTCATCCCATCTGCGACAGCAGTAAATATTCTTTTATTACGACAGAAATTAACGTGAAAGCATCTCGAGGTCTACCTGCTATTTGTGTCTCAGACTAAACATTGAGGCGTCAGTTGACCATGTTACTCGTAATCCCTACGAACATCTCACCTTGACCTTTTTTAAACGTGATTTTTGGCCTTTTTACATTGAACCTAATATTATGTTCAAAATTGTTCGACATTTTGAATCAGACAGAAAAATCAAATTCAAAGTGAAATTTATAAAAAGTTGTGTCTGTAATATTAAGTGCTAACATTAATAATGAACACTTTTAAAAGTCTTTTAAGTGTCCGATGTATTTGCGCAGACACTATAAAATCCATGTCTGACTGAAGAAGGATGTCCATGGATCAAATAAGATCAATTTCCTTTAAGCAAATTATTGTTTGTTTCCTTTAAGAGCATGCATATTTCTTTAAAACTGCTGCTTTCTACGTTTCCGATGATCACTCCGCCCACCCCACTATTCTTGCACAGGAAGCGGAAAGGGGACATTATCTCATCGATAAAAATAGATTCTTGTCGTGTACATTGCTGATTTACCCTGATCATATTACAACATTATTGTGGCATGTATCAATGTGCTACAGACAGCCCAATATTGTCGGGCACACTATTCTATTTATATTGTACGAGACGTGTACACTATTCAACTATTATGATAAACCTTTTTTAATGAAGTTTAGAAAGACCGTCCGACATGGAAGCACTCTTTTACTTCAGGAAATAAAAAGAGCCATATAATACCCGTATGTAACAAAAATAATAAAGAGGACGCTCCAGCATCCTCTAACAATATGGCGCATAGACTATAATAGTCGCGTTCGCGAGAAAACGATATGGATAACCTAGACAAGAATACATGATGACATTAATAAAAATAAGGATATTATCTACACTAACATAGGAAAATTCACTTTTCCTTAATGCGTTAATTCGTTAATGGATAATGCGTGCCCCTAGCTATATTTGGCTAATTACAAACGCTATGCCCTTGACAAGATGGGGGAAAGTTAAGTGCACTAATACCGACAAAGGTAGTTGTGTAGATAAAGATCTATACTAGAAATCTAGATAAAATTATATCTGTGTATATTGTGAAAAATAGTCACGTGTGTATTTGTTTAGCATAGTTAAGCAGCAATTAATGTTTTTCTCTGTAAGATGAAGCACATAAAATCTGTTTTTTTTAAAAATCATACAATGGGTATAATCAATATATATTTTACTAAATAAATCACTATCAATATTTCTCATTACTTTCCTTTGTCCTTAATCATCATTGCTTTGTTCACTTGAAAAATTATTTTTTTTGTTGTATTTTTTTCTTTATTTCAGTTGACGTTATCGTGTCCTCTTATCATATGTTATTGTTGTAATTAATGTAAAATTCGGTCAGTTGAAAATAAATCATGTCGTTCTTTTTAGCTTTTGACACTCCAAAAATGAGAGATAATGTAGTAATCTGATATTACTAAAGACTGTATACTTATAATTTTGTGTAAGATTTGTGTTCATGACAAACTGATATTTCTATTCTATATGATATGTAGATGTAATATTGTGATTGTTTGGTCTATACTACAAGTAAATGTTCCATAATATATTATACTGACTTTGTGGCTTTGTCATTTACTGTTTTGTCCAATGTGGTGCAGAAAGACAATTTTATATAAACAAATCATGAAAACGATTTCCTTTCAAAATTATGTGTTATAATAAAAGTCAAATTGTAACGCACAAAACTAGCAAACATTTAATGCCTGAACAATTCAAGGAAGAATTAATAACTGGTTAGAGTTCCTCTCCATTTCATTGATACCAAGAACTGTATGTACAAGAATCTATCTTTATGAGACCAGAATATTTTGCGTTGTTTACCAAAAGTATTGTTCATAACAGCATATTTTCCCGTATGTCTTTCTCGAAAAAAAAAAGGTCTACATTCCAAGGCTTTACGCTCTGTTGGTATTTTTTTAGTGTACGTTCATATTTACTACCACCACACCCACGCCACCCCATACATATGCTTTTAACAATGGTGCACGTTTTCTTCTACTTCTGAGATTTATTCTGCATGGTTTCCTAAGGGACCACTATTCAAGTTGACGGAAAATAATACACATCTTGCCTTATGGTACTGCACATATTTTTACATGAGACATTATGATTTTTCAGTTTTTATGGGTAGATAATCTTTTACACTGTTGTACTATACTGTGACAACAGTTTCGGCTAGCTTGATGCTTTATAACTTATGGAACTAAATTTCAGCGTCAAATTTATTTGTCAAAAGGCACTCTTGTCAAAAAGCACTCTTGTCGCTACTTTTACACGTTTTTGTCGTCTTTAATTCAACTTATTTGAAATAGCCATCAATCACTGATGGCGTTGTGTAGTACTTGTGTCTATTATGCAGATTTTAGATGACACAGTCGCTTAGATTATGTACGTTTCTTTTGCACGTTATTACTTTCGGGGTTGCAGTGCATTTAAGACTGATTTCATATGAGAGAATATGAAACTGCCTAAAGCAAAGTTAGGGCCTATTTTCTGTACTTATTGTGCGCGTTTCATATAATTGTTTTTGTCTCGCATTTTTAAGTAATTGGCTCTCTGTGGATGTATCCCGTCATATCTAGAACGATGTCGAATGATTTCATCTTGAAATGTTAAGACAAGCATGACTGCCTGGTCACTTCCAACTTCTTACGTAAGTTGAATACACTCAACTTTATTTACAACAGCAAATTTGGTTTCCAGTCATTTTTGTCGCTGTCACGAATGTATCGTTGTGAAGATCAAATCTTTAGTCTCGATGGTGGTGTGGTAAGGTTTGGGATGCGCGTGCGCACCTCCGTTAGGGATGCTCGTGTGTACCTCCGTTTCGGGATGCGCGTGCGCACCTCGTTTCAGGATGCGCTTGCGCACCACGTTTCGGGATGCTCGTGCGCACCTCGTTTCGGGATGCGCGTGCGACCTCCACTTCGGAATGCACGTGCGCAACTTTATTCTTGATGCGCGTGCGCACCTCGTTTTGGGATGCGCGTACGCACCTCGTTTCGGGATACGCGTGTGCACCTCCATTTCGGAATGCGCGTGCGCAACTTGTTTCTGGACGCGCGTGCGCACCTCGTTCTGGGATGCGCGTACGCGCCTCGTTTTGGGATGCGCTTGCGCACCTCGTTTCAGGATGCGCTTGCGCACCACGTTTCGGGATGCTCGTGCGCACCTCGTTTTGGGATACGCGTGCGCACCTCCATTTAGGAATCTTTATTCTTGATGCGCGTGCGCACCTCGTTTTGGGATGCGCGTACGCACCTCGTTTCAGGATGCACTTGCGCACCTCGTTTTGGGATGCGCGTGCGCACCTCGTTTCAGGGTGCGCTTGCGCAACACGTTTCGGGATGCTCGTGCGCACCTCGATCGAGTGACCTTCCCAGGTGTCGCTGTAGATGATGACGTAATCGATGTACGCGTCACAATTATCTAGACCAAATGTTAACATGTTCATTAGACGTTGGAATGTTGACGGAGAAAAATTTTTAATTCCAAAAGGAATCACTTTATATTGATAAAGCCCATCTGAAGTAGCAAATGCCGATATTTCTTTTGCTCTTTCCGTGAGTTGAATTTGCCAGAATCCTTGTAAAAGGTCAAACTTGGTGACATATTTCGCATTTCCAATTTTGTTGATGCAATCATTCATTCTTGGCATTGGAAATGAATCCGTTTTGGTGACACTGTTGACTTTTCTAGTGTCAGTATACATGCGGAATGTATTATTTGGTTAAGGCAAAAGAATACATGGTGAACTCCAATAACTTTTACTTGGTTCTATAAAATCATTCTCCATTAAATATTGGATTACTTTTTTAAAATATTCCTGATTGAGATGATACATCCTATAAGGATGCTGTTTCACAGGTTTAGAGTCTACAATATCAACGTCATGATAGATTTTATTTGTTCGTATTGGAACCTCAGGAAAAAAGTGCTCATACTCATGTAATAGCTGTTTCAGTTCATTTTCATTCCTTTTCTTGTAGATGTGAACGTTTCTGGTCCAGATTGTTTAATATATCTGAATTCTGAAGTTTGGTTAAACCTGAGTCACGACGGTCAGATTTTATTCAGTCATTGGCATCTTCACTGTGTGGGATAGATACAACTAAATTGATTGAATAATTAACTTGACTATCTCTCTCAAAATACTCCTTGAATATATTTATATGACAATGTTATTTCTGTTTCCGTCTCCCAGGAGTGGTAATGATATAATTTAAGTCATTTACAATCGTTTCAACTGTATAAGGACCATACAATTTATCCCGAAAAGGATTCTTAGGTATGGGCAAGAGAACCAGAACTTTCTCACCAGGCTGAAACTCATTTCCTTTGTATTTTTGTCATACCTTAATTTCATTTTTGACTGAGTAGAGTGAAGATTAGTTCTTGCTACTTAACAAGCCTTTGACAACTTATATTTGAAATCAAAGACATAGTCAAGAAGATTAATCTTTGAATCTTCATTTGAAAGAAGTTTCTCTTTCAATACCTTCAATGGTCCCCGGAAAGTATGTCCAAAAACCAGTTCAAAAGGACTAAAACCCAATGACTCTTGAACTGATTCCCTAACAGCAAACAACACCAAATGAACACCCTCTTCCCAGTCCTTTCCTGTATCAAAGCAATATGATCGAATCATATTCTTCAAAATTTGATGAAATCTTTCTAAAGCACCTTGACTTTCAGGGAGATAGGCAGAAGATTTAAACTGTTGGATGCCTAACGCATGCATAACTTGTTGGAAAATTCCAGACATAAAATCTGATCCTTGATCAGACTGGACAGATTTGGGAAGGCCAACAAGTGTTAAAAACAACTTTCGCAAAGCTTTTACAATGGTTTTAGTTTTAATATTTCTCAAAGGAATTGCCTCTGGAAATCTTGTAGACGCACACATTATGGTCAACAAGTATTGATTGCCTGACCTGGTCTTAGGTAAGGGACCGTCACAATCTAGCATTATTCTACTAAATGGTTCGTCAAATACAGGAATAGGTTGCAGATGATCCTTAGGTATCTTCGGATTGGGTTTTCCTACTATTTGACAAGTGTGACAAGGTCTACAGTATTTGGAAACATCACTTTTAAGTTTAGGCCAATATAAATTATTAAAGATCTTGTGATAAGACCTATTGACTCCTAAATGACCAGTCAAGGGAGTTTCATGGGCTAGACTAAAAATTTCCTGTCGATATGACATCGGAACGACAATTTGATAGCTCACTGACCACTTGTCACCAGCGGGTACCTCAGGTGGTCACCATTTTCTCATAAAGACCACACTTTTCACAAAGTTTCAATCTGGGACTGGTGTGGCTTCATTTTCAGAAACAAATAGGAGATCTCATGATCTTGTTCCTGTTAGAAAACGAGTGGTTGTCTTTTGTCACCCTGATTAGAATAGAGAGAATGAGTAGTAAAAAGAGGATTACTCTGTGATCAATACCTATTAAGTGATCAATACCAGGAGAAAATGTAACCTCATCAAAAGACTGACCAATAAACGTTTCAGCTAAAAGGAATAATTTTCTGATCAACATCATTCTCAAGAGCTCTTTTTGCTATTGCTCTGGTAACTTCACAAGCAGGATACAAATTTTTTTTTTTTAATCGGATCAACTCTTTGATCCAAACAAGGCTTATCAGTTACAAGTGGATTAACCACGACCTTATCTCTAGCTAGGTCATTGCCTAGTAACAAATGAATTACTTCTATAGGTAAAGAAGTCACTGCCCCAACAGTCATAGGTCCGGAAACTAAGACTAATGCCATATTGACACAATGGAGAGGAACATTTACAAAGCCGCACTCTACTCCCTGAATAAGAACACTTTCACTAGAAGAAGACTTCTCAGTCAAAGGCAAAGTACCTGATAACAAAAGACTGTGAGAAGCTCCTGTGTCCCTTAATATTTTAATAGGGATAGGTTTGGCAGAATAACCAATAAGTGATATAGAACCTTCTGACATGAATGGTTCATAAGTCTCCAAAATAGAATCAGACTGGAGTTTGTTTGACCCAACAAATGTATTGCTTTCAATACAAGACCGTGCCCGTGACCTCTTTGAAATAAGAGCATTTGGAATAGTTTTGTCTTTATTATGTTGCTTACTTGTCAACATGCAGCAATAAAAAATGACGTGCCCTTTCTTTTTACAATAAGTGTACGTAGGAAGAGTTAAGGATTTCTGATCAGTCTTATCAGATGTTTGATTCCTAAAAGTTTTACTGGACTGAATTTTGGAAATACTCGTATGAGACTGAGATGGGGTTTTTTTTACCAATAATCTGCTAAGAGGGAGACTTACTGACAAATGAAACTTTGTGACTTGAGGAATAATCATCAGCCATGCGAGCAGCATTTTACAGTGAATTGTAGACTCCACGAGCTTTGCTAATAAGTACACTCTGCAGTAATAAAGTCCAATGCTCTCTCGGCCACTTCAAGTTTTCAGCAATTTTCTCAAAGTGAAGAAAATATTTATCTACTTCTTTTTCCTGATAAGGGGTACTAACCCAATATATCTGGTAACATAAAAACCTGACCTTGTGATGGGAGAGTGCTCCGCTTGCCAGTTCTAATTCTTTAAATCTATATTACATTTCCCTTCCTTCTTCTCTCTCTCTCTCTCTCTCTCTCTCTCTCTCTCTCTCTCTCGCTCTCGCTCTCGCGCTCTCTCTCTCTCTCTCTCGCTCTCGCTCTCGCGCTCTCTCTCTCTCTTCATTTGCATTCCCTTCTCCTTCATTTCCCTCTCCTCTTTGGTATAAAATGGAGAAGAAAAAATCCAGGCCAGTTGACGGATTTTCACTTTAAAAATATATAATAAAAATAAAAAGGTAAATTACGTTTTTCTGAGTAGATATAAGGAAATAGTTCACGAGTGAAATGGAATAATTTTGTATTTATCACTGGTGGCTTCGCCATTCGTGACAATACAATGTTTATACTAGTGAAATATTTCCTTACCTCTACTATTAAAAGCCACCAAAAAAACAACTATATATCCCTCTGTTTATAACACCTCAACAAAAACCTATAAATACTCTTTTAAAAAAAACTCATTTCGCTTTAATTATTTATTTACAAAGATTTGTCAGTGGACAAGAATTTGACGAAGAGAGAGAGAGACGGGATGATGTGGAACTAGATGATATTATCTGAAGCAAAAAGATGACATACTGAGTTAGACAACTGAGATGATAGCATCGTACGCTGACAGTCACTGACCCAAATGTTTTGGTAGTTATATATATATAAAACCTATAAATACTCTTTTAAAAAAAACTCATTTCGCTTTAATTATTTATTTACAAAGATTTGTCAGTGGACAAGAATTTGACGAAGAGAGAGAGAGACGGGATGATGTGGAACTAGATGATATTATCTGAAGCAAAAAGATGACATACTGAGTTAGACAACTGAGATGATAGCATCGTACGCTGACAGTCACTGACCCAAATGTTTTGGTAGTTATATATATATATATATATATATATATATATATATATATATATATATATATATATATATATATATATATATAATTGTCAAGGTTACTCTGTATGTGTTAACAATTATAACATATATAATAAACTTTTGATCCTTACACAACACCCCTCTCGCACATTAATTATATAAGCTGTCATTTTGTTTGAAATCGATATTGACTGGGAATTATTTTTCTAAGATTTGTTTCTTTACACTTATTAATATTAGATGCATCCATAATAGTTTTAAAATGACTCTTGAAAACGTTAGGAAGGCTTTCAAAGTTCAATGAACTTGTTTCAAACTTTGCTCAGCATATATAATGTTTTGTAATAGCTACAAAAATATTTAATATTTTTGTTTCGCTTAAAATTCTCAAAGCTATATTCTTTTCATTTAGTTTTAGACTTATATTGAAGTTTTGTTTTAACCATAAATAAAATAAATGTTTAATAGCTTCTTGGTCTTACAAAAGTCAAATAATTCATTTTCATTAATTCCAATTTTATTTTCAAGAACGATGTTGTAACCAATATTCTATGTAAAATCATATACTGAAATTATTTAAATTTTCCTTTAAGAACGAATTTTTTTTAAAAATTTCGTCTTGTAATATATTATTTATATCATTACCCCACTTTGTAGAGTACATAAGTTCTTTTTTCCCTTAATGTATCATGAAATGTTTTGCATTTCCTTCTATAATTTAGACGCTTTACACCATATATATATTACAAACTGTACAGTTTTTTAATTAATGTGATGTCTTTTGTTTACTACTCAACATATTTAACTAGTATCTAGACATTCTGGTTTTATTTGCTTTGTAATCAAGAAACATTCCTGCTATCCCAAAATTGTCTATAAGATCTTCTAGTGGTTGTATTTGGCCACTACTGTTATAATTTGGATTCCAGGATTTTTCCAAAATAATTTAGCAAAAATGTACAGATTTTTTCATATTAGTATTGTGCCACAGAGGTAACAATGGCATATCTTCTAAAGCTTTAATCTTAATTTTCTTAATATATTCCGACCAAATTTATAACACATCTTTCCAAAATTTCTCTGTATTATCCGCAACTATTTTGCTAAAAGAAACTCCATTGTATAAACAAATATTATTAAAATCAGTCTTTGATATTCTTGACCATTTTTTATTACCCTTTAAATGTGCCTTAGCCATGTTAATTTCTATTCTTTAATAAAAAAAAAAATTTTAATTATTTTTAATCCTCGTCCATCATAATCATGAGTGAGTTTGTTCATTTTTTTTTATCAGGTCTTGAATTCCAAGTGAATTTAAAAAAAAAACAAACTTTTTTACCAAATCTGAGGTAAGGTCAGAAGGTGGATTGGGTAAGGATACATATAATTGCGCAGATTTAGAAATTGCCAATGATTTAATAATATATACTTTACCATAGAGAGTAATTTTTCTTTTACACCAGATTCTTAGTAACTTCTCAGTTTTTTCTATTATGCGCTTTGAATACATTTCCCATATATCAAATAATCAGTTGTGAATATTACTCTCAACGTTTTAAACTCACTTTGTTCCCAGTAAAATTTTACATTTTTGCAAAGCGTAATATTTGATTTTTACAATGATCCAATCCATATCTCTCTAGTTATTATTTTTTTCAGTATTGACCATTAACCTTGAAATTTTATAGAATTTACCTAAAGTTTCTAATGTATTGTGAAGAGATTCCGCTCCTCCATCAAGATTTGTTTGTTTGTCATCTACATATTGGAGCAACTTGTATTCATTATCATCGACAGTAATGGCTTTTATTTAGTGGTTATTTCTAATTATCCGTCCCAACATTTCTACACAAAGATTAAAAAATGTACGGCGATATCGGCTCTTCTTACCGGCAGCCTCTTCTTAAGTGGAAGAAATCAGATATGAAGCCATTTTGTATAATATATGATGTGGCATCATTGTAAAACAATTTTGTCCATTTAACTATTGATTCACCAAAATTAAGATAGCGAAGTGTTTTGACAATAAAGGCCTAGTATATAGTATTGAAAACCTTTTCAAAATCAATAGATAATATCAGTCCGTGTATATTTAACTTTTTCGTTTCGAAAAGAAGGTTATAAATAATTCTTATATTTTCACCTATAAATCTACCTGGCAGGAAACATTTTTGGTCTTCATTACTTAACCTATCTAGTACTCTTTTAATTCTATTAGCTATAAAAGAAGATGCCATCTTATACAGATCTGTCAGTAAAGTTATAGTCCTCCAATTTTGTTAAAAATAGGTGTATATTTTTATCAGGTTTGGGTAAGCAAGTTGTAACTACTTGTTTTTTGAGTAATTGAAAGCGATCCTGTCCTGTATCCATATTTGATTGATCTCAATATAAACCATCCAATATTCTTTACCCACAAAAATTAAAAATTCAACCTTAAAGCCATCTAGTCCAGAACTTTTTCCGTGTTGCATATTTTGAACTATTTTGCCTAATTCTTCATAAGTAATTTCCCCTTCTAGATATTGTGTATTTATATCATTATTTGGTTTCAATTCAACCTCGATATCAATATCTTCTATATTTATGTTTTTATTGTTTAATGTTTGATAAAATTCTTTGTGTTGTTGTAAAATATCTTTTGTTTCACAATATTCATTTCCACCATCATCAGTTAATTTAGAAATTACCTTATTTGCATAGTTTCTATTTTCAAGACTGAGAAAATAACTTGTAGGTTTTTCATCAAGATTAGAATTCTAGTATCTTGCCTTTGACCGCAGCATCATCCTCTCAGGTTTCTTTTTTTTTATAGTTATCTTCTAATTCCTATTTCTTCTGTATCAATTCAACTATTTTAATATTTCCTATAGATTTAAAATTTTCATATACTTTTTTTTCCCCCAATATTTCGATGTCATTTTCTAATTCATTTTCTTTTTCGACCATTTTTATTTCTTTGTTGATGAATATTTAATATTATTTTCACTTATCATTAATAATAATGTTTCTTAAAGAGCTGATAGTTTATATTAAATTGTATATTTCGCATACTAGTATTTATATTTTGAAAATCTGCATGTATAATTTTAACTTCTTGAAAAGTATTTGTAATTAAGTTAACATATTCTTTATCTCTTAACAATGAATTATTGATTTCCTGTATCCTCTATCACTCTCAGCATTACTAGGTTTTAGTTTTATAATAATGCCAGAATGATGAGATCTATAACCCGGTACTATGGCTGTTTCAGTTGTCATCTTAAAAAATATCTCCCGACGTTAAAAAGAAATCCAGTTTAGCCTGTTGTTCCGGATTTTTCCTATGCCACGTATATTGCTTTTTATCTTTATGTTAAATTCTCCACACATCTTTGCTATTCGATGTTGCAATTATATGCAAAAGTTTGTTTTTTGCTTTAGGATTTGTTAACGTGAATATAATTTTGTAAATCTTTTTTAGGATCCAACACAAAATTAAATTCCACATAGATAATAACAGATTGATTTTCGAAGTTTTTTCTAATCTAAATTTTCGTACAATTGTCGACAGTCATTATTTGGTCATATACGTTTACTAGCGAGATTTGTTTCCCCTGAATTGCCTTCAGTATATCTTTTAAAGCGATTTATCTTAAATTCAACATTACTTTTCAAAGAATTGCTACTCCTCTTCCGTCACTTCCAGAGCAAATGAAAATGACTTCTTGTCCCCGTTCTGCCCGTATATAAAAACTGAAAATGACTTATTGTCCCCCATTCTGCGCGTACATACAATTTATCGATTTAAACTGATTTGTATATAGCTTGTAAAGAAATACTATTATATTGTGTATTTCTAATGAAGAGGAATACGTCTCCCCTCTTGTTTGTTTCTCCTAAACCGTGACAATTTTGCATAAAATTTTTATAGTATTATCCATATTTTCTCTTCAATGGATCTATCTTTTCTTAAATTCACAAAATCGACGCATTGGCATATACAAATTGTTGTATATTTGGTACCCTGGGATTTTTTTATTATAAAAACAAAACTCTACACAGAAATGTAAAGGTCATTTAAAAAAAAAACAGTTTGCTTGCAATGTGAATAAAGGAAAAATATAAACAAACGACCAAAAAGTAATAAAATGCAATATTTTGGTCGGAAGTCACCTCATTATATTAAGTGGAGCACGAATAAGTTACAGCTTGTATCTATTTCTTGTATATATCTACCAAATCAAAAACATTTTCCCACCATACAATATATGCACACATACATATACATGCATACATATATACACACATGTATATATATATATATATATATATATATATATATATATATATATATATATATATATATATATATATATATATATATATATATATATATATATATATATATAATGCTAGAATCCATCCGTGTGAGTAAGACGATGAATATGTAGTAGCCGTTGGTGATGACCTTTTAGTTTTTGCTGCATTTTCTCTGCTGGCTAAAATGTCCTATCCTGGAACAACATGGCCTGCCGCAAGTGACACAACTGTATTCCGTGATAGGTAGAGCCTGGTTGGCGCACTGCTTCCTGCACTGGCGCTTGCTGTGTAGTTGGTTCAGCCACTGTTTATCATGATGTTGCACTCCAACCCGTAGCTTACGGCGATAGTTTTCTCTGCTGTTTGCCAGTGACTCGCATTCGTCGATGCCGATGTTGAGATTCTTTATAACACGCTTGCATAAGTCTTTAAAGTGGAGTTTTGGGGGTCCTGCTGGTCTCTTGGCATTGGCAACTTCGCTGTAGAGCATGTCCTTTGGGATGCGTCCATTTTGCATCCTATGCACGTGTCCGAGCCAGCGCAGCCGTCTCTGTTTAAGGAGTGGCAGATTTGCTTGGTAGTTTGATCTTGGCAAGGACGTCAGCGTTGGTGAACTTGTCCTTCCATGTGGTACCAAGGATGCAACGCATTCAGCGGAGGTGGAAGCTGTTGAGTTTCTTCTCATGGCAACTGTGTGTAATTCATTTTTCGCTGCCATACAGCAGGATACTGAGGACACAGGCCTGATAGATCAGCATCTTAGTCTTGATGGTAAGTTTGTTGTTATTCCAGGCATGTTTGGTGAGTCTGCCGAAGGTGGTGGCAACCTTTTCAATGAGAGTGTTGATCTCTTCGTCAAGTGACAGGTTGTAGGTTACTGTAGATTCTAGGTAGCAGAATTTGCTGACTACCTCCAGGTAAATGCTATCGAGGGTGATCGCTCACTTCTGTTCAACGCCTTGTCCCATGACTACTGTTTTCTTGATACTGATGGTTAGGAAGAACATGGATCATGCATCAGAGAGACCGTTCATAAGGTTCTAGAGCAAGCTTTCTGTGTGGGCAACCAGTGCTACATCGTCTGCGAACAAAAGTTCTCTGATCAGACTGTGCCGTATTTTGGTCTTGGCTTTCAATCTGGCGAAGTTGTACAATTTCCATCGAACCTCGAGTGCAGGTAGACGCCTTCCACTTTCGCGTCGAAGGCATAGTTAAGAGAAGAAGATACCTAACAGGAGTGGGGGGGGGGGCAACCGATCTTCCCGAGTATCTTAAACAGTCCTGCCCTGCTGACCGTATCGAATGCCTTGATGAGATCGACAAAGGCAATGTAGGGTGATTTCTGCTGCTCTCTGCATTTCTCTTGCATGTGGCGTATGGAAGATATCATATCCAGTGTTATCCAGTGTTGATCTGCCTGCTCTGAAGTCACATTGCGCCTCCGGAAGCACTCGGTCTGCTAAGTTTTTGGAGTCTCCTCAAGATGACCCTTGCAGAAGCCTTCCCTGTAATACAGAGGAATGAGATGCCGCGGTAGTTGTTGCAGTCCCAGCGGTCGCCTTTATTCTTGTATGATACCGGTGTTGCGCATGTTCTGTGGAACTGCTCCTTCCCTCCAACAGAGGAGAATAAGGCCATATTGATGTGGTAGCAGGCTGGACTTTCCACACTCGAGCACTGTTGACACCTCGTTAACCTCCACCATGACAGGTAAATCTGGCAGTGCGTCAAGCGCTAGCTGGGATATGTTCGTTTCGCGGGAGTACAGCTTGAGGTAGTGTTCTATCCAGTGAGACATCTGCTTGCTTATGTTGGTGATCACCTCGCCATCCAGTGCTTTCAAGGGGCAACTTTGGTGATAGTAGGGCCAATGGTTTTCTTGATCCAGTCATACATGGTGCGGATGTTTCCCGTGTCTGATGCGGTCTGTATTTCCTGGCATAGATCAGTACTGGTTTGCGCAGTGCCTTGCTGTCTTCTACTCCGCACTCTTCGCCGACTTGAAAGCTCGAAGTGTTTCTGGTGTTGGATTTAGGTGATGTTCTAGGTAGGCAGCATTCTTTGCCTCTATCACTGACACCATTTTGTCTGCGTGGGTCTCGAACCAGCCTTTGTTTTGAGTGCTGTTTTTACCCAATGCGGTGATAGCTGGCTCGTATATAACTGAGCTCATGGCGATCCAGACTTCTTCAGCATTCCCTTTTAGACCTCTTTTGGACATAACGTGCTCCGTGGTATCTAATAACTGCAGGTATTTCGCGTTTTTTTTAATGCTGCATGTGTTAATTCGTGGCAATCATTCATGTTTGGATCCATGTATATTGTGTGGTTGCTCTGCTGTTGACAAATGAGTCATCGGTGTCAGTCTGCACTTTGATAGTTGTGAAGTACACTGGCTAGGTCGCGTCTCCTGGTAATAATCAGGTCGAGTTGATGCCAATGACCGGATCTTGGGTGGTGCCATGACACCTAGAGCCGATGTTTGCCTTAAAAAATTTGTTGTTGATCCAAAGCTGCTTTTGAGCGCGCAGTTCGAGTAACCTTTGGCCGTTCTTATTAATCATGTCATTACCGTTGTGTCTGAGACATGATGACCATGATTTGTGGTCTGATCCGACTTTTCCATTGCAGTCGCCGTGGATGAACAGCTTCTGTCCCTGTGGTACGCGCTCATGAATGTCATGTAAAGCGTCATAGAAGCGGTCCTTGTCTTCAGGGGATGAGCCTGTGTCAACTAGTTTTGTTTCCTGGAGAGCAGATTGGTCGATGTTCAGCTTATGCAGCTCACGGTCAATTAGTGCAGTCTTCTGACATCCTCTGTTGCTTGTGGGTCGTCAGTCATTCCAGGATAAATGCTTCTGATGTTCCAGCTTCCAAGCTGGAAAAGTTTGGGTACACTCTTGCCGTCTGCTTGTCGAGAAGAAATTCTAAGCCCATGCACCCGACCGAGGTGGGTCAGTACCTTACTAGCTGGGGGCTTTCTAGCTTTGTAGCGGGAGATAACTGACCACTATGATGAAATGATCCCTCCCACCGTCAGAGGCAGCCCGTGCCGCCCGTGCTTTACACCTATTGAGCTGGACTTATAACCGGTAAACTGCTCCCTCCAGTGTTCTTCCCTTGCTGATGAGAGCAAGAATGAAGTGTCCTCTCCATGGTTTACTGCGTAGCCTGGCAAAAGTATGGAGGCTCAAACTTGCCCAGCATCTGAGCCCCCATGTAGACCTCGCAGACTGAGTCCAGAGGAAAGGTACGTGCCGATACGTCTGGAACCGGCTTGGTTGCAGGAGTTGCCGGAAGGTGTATAAAGTGTTCACAAGCCGCCTAATGGGACCCCACTCCAGTTTTTCTATTAGGGTTAACTCTCTTATACTTTGGCTCTCCCGAGTCTAACCCACAAACCAGTGGAAGCTATTTGACACATAGTTGGGGCTTGGTTGATAGATGCTAGGGTGTGTCCACACTCTGGTGAGCCTGCACATTGCGTCTTTGGGTGCCAAGCTCATCCGAGATCCCCTACAATTTAGCCTGGGGCCGCAAGGATCCAGTTTCCATTCTTGCCGCGAGGAGGCACTGCGGGAGTTTTTACTGTGTAGAGGCTATGTACTGGCAAGAGAGGCTTTAGCACTCGACTATCTTTTCGCAACGAGCTAGCTAGGGGTAGTAGCTGAAACTACTACACTAGACGCTTTGCGCCAATCCTGTTGCTCGCCACTAACTCATGAACCCACTTATAATCCCTTTTTTCTTATATAAAATGCAGCAAACAGGCTCCTATTTGCTTAACTATAAAAACAATCGCAATCAAAATTGGTAAATAAAAACTCA
Organism: Margaritifera margaritifera; assembly: GCA_029931535.1. Taxonomy (NCBI): domain Eukaryota; kingdom Metazoa; phylum Mollusca; class Bivalvia; order Unionida; family Margaritiferidae; genus Margaritifera; species Margaritifera margaritifera. Next base: position 1,897,200 of record JAQPZY010001498.1, read on the forward strand.
ATATATCTCTTGTTGTATCAAATATTTATATGTATCTTTGATAACTATACAATAAGATGCTAAAGAAACGTCATCATTTAATTGCAATAGGTGCATGATTTTGAAAGCGGATTAAATCGGACTGTTTTATGGACAGTAATCCTGTTCGAAATATTATACAATTTAATTTTTGTACAAATGTTAAGATTACTATAACAACGAATATTTCTTCGTTAACAGCAAATCAAACAAAAAACATCACAAAGTATGTTTCGGACAGGGACACTCTGAAAAAATGTGGTTTCTAGTTGTAGTCTTAACGTTGACGAAGGTTGGAAGTGATAAGTGTATGTTAATTAGGAAAAGAGCAAGAAATAAGCATCTTCATATTGCTGGAAAAGAAAACAGGTAAGGAAAATCATTCCTCAACAAGAAACTATCTTTCCATCCCTATATAGCAGCTTTAAAAAGCAGAAAACTGGAAATAAATTAAGATGTGCAATTAATGGAAACTAGCATGACCAGTAAAGATAGAGACATCCATATTAAACGTCAAATATTTGAACATGATGTGAAAGAGAAGCTGCCATCGAGAAGAAAATAATGAGCACCAAAAGTGGAGAGCTATTTCATTGAAGCCATATTTATTAGAGAAATTTCTTTTGAAAAATCATGTTTTAAAAATTGAAATAGTTTAAGCAGCATGATGGCAGAGTCAAAGGCTCCTTTAAAAAGAACAATATGGACGCGAGTAGTATAAAGCGGTCACTATGGGGGAGGACTATGGGAATTTAACATTAAGTTTATGAAAGTATGGTCCTTTATGGGAATACAACATGATGGAAAGACAGATTAATTCATTTAACAGACAAACGCACACTTTTTAGAAATGGAAAAAGCTGTGAAATTCCGAGGCATGATTTTATGTTCTGAGTGTACTTTTAGAAATTGGAAAATAACATGGAAATTTCGATTATATTTGTACAGACCCTTAGAAATGTTGACTTTATTCCAGGAACACAACTGCAACATTGTATCAACTTTGTCAAAAACAATGAATGCACTAATTCTCATTTTGCTATATTTATATTATTCATATTGGTATTGTAGCCGAGAGATAAAGAGAGAGAATTCATAGAAAATAGTTGCAAAAGATCATATGCTTGTTCTTTTTTTTTAAATCACCACTTAATATGATCCACTTAACTTTTTTATTATTCATAAATAAAGAAGAGTGATGATTAGGGAAGTCTCTTCTCTTCATATGCAATGCCTATGTTCTTACTGGGGAACAAATGTACAATACAATACAAATATTTAACAAAAAATATATTTTCCATGTTGACAACGTTGGTTCGTGAGTTCTGGGTTTCAGTGTTCCATGACGATTTTGTCTTGGCACAGACTTAAACTACATTATCGAGGTGAAAAAAGAGATTTACTTTTTCATCATTTCTAGGAAAATGGTGTCCAAAACAGGTCAATAAATTGGCTAGAAGGAATCGAAAGCTTCTTTGATGAAAAAGAAAATACACAATGGAATCTGATCTTTGTAATTTCAAGTTATTACAATTGGTTGAAACAGCACATCGTTTGTTCTCAGATCGTTGTCGACTTTGTTCCAATGAACACAGCGATCCCGTTACATCATACCATATTGATAAATGTTTTGTAAAACGATAGGTGCAGACATTTGTCGACTTGTCAAAGCAAAACGGTATTGGGTACCAAAATGTCGACAGGGTCAAAAAACGTTACCGCTCGTACCAAGAACTGTGAAACCTGGTCCCGAGAAAAGAGTAATGATTAACGTTTTATGTGTCACTCTCATAGACATTGGTCTTCAGTCTGTCCAGAAAGCAAAGGGAAAGTGAAGGAAAAGAAAAGGAGATGAACGAGGAGAAAGAGAAGGTCGATATTTTGGAGCAGAAAGAAGAATCCACTACTTCAAAGAAATTCAAACAAAGATGCTGGCAAGACACCATCAGATGCTGGGGAAAAAAAGAAAACAAAAACAATGAACTTTGCAAAATGGCAAGCTTCAAATTCAGCGTCATTATTAAAAGTAAGTGACGATCAAACGGTCTTGATTTGTTTATTATTCCTCTTCTACCCTCTCCAATCAGGACTATGTGTGGACAGTTTGTGTTTTTTCTTAAAATAAGATTTTCTTTCATACACACAATTTGTTTTTCTTCTTTTAATTTTGTTTTTGGCAATCGATTATCAGAATCTCTTTAAAAAGCAATATGTGACTTAGTGTTGAGTTCTCTACTACCATCTCCAGTATATTCTTTGAGTATTCTCTGAGCTAGACTGCCATGTCTACGTGAAAGCGAAATAACAATTAAACACCGAACTGAGACAGCCGTATTTGTAAGATGCATTTAAGTCGAGAGATAATGGTGTATAAAAGAGTACTGGAGTATTGGAAACTGGTGAACAGAAGTTTAGATCAGCGCAAAGTAAAGAGGTGTTATCTTTGTTAAATAGATTTGCTAACACAAACCACTAACGCAACGGCACTTTCAGGGCCACCCACATATTTCAGAAAACAGGGTATTCATCATCCTATGTGTTTGTGTTTGTAGATATGTGTTTAGTGTGTGAGAATATGTGTTTGTCATCCTATTATAGTATATCATTCCCCTATACATTAGTTTGTAAAAATGGGTGTTGGATTGTAAGTGTTGGTGTTGTTTTGTAGAAACGGGTGTTTGTCATCCTATTATATATTATATCCCTAACATTAATTTGTAATGATGAGTGTTGATTTGTAAGCATATGTATTAGTGATCATACCACACCACTTCTTTCCCTTTCATTAGTTTCAATGATACAATATGTATTTGCTTTGTTAGCTAATTTATGGATTCTTTCACTCGTTCATTTCTTCATATATATTTATATGTTTTCCTCTAAACGTTTAAAACAATATTGCTAAAACAACGACTTCGCCTGAACTACCGTGGTCTTGAAAAACAATGTACGTTTGCTTTATTTTTTTATTTTTTAAATATACCTCCCCCTCAATACAAAACTACAGTAAACATTATATCGAATTTATAACTTGTGACCTTGTTTTGACAAAGTCTCTCTCTCTCTCTCTCTCTCGGTATAAGAAAGAAATATGAATAAGGAGTTATAAATCATCCAGATCATTCTTGCTTTGACAAAGTGTATCAATATGCTGCTGTCGCGTACTTATATCGGGTGTGTTTGCATTAAAACAGACAATGAACTTGCTTATCGCAACATGTATCATTGAATGATAACTGCTGAGAATACACATAGACATTAGTTGTAAATAATGAGTGTTGGATTGTAAGTATGGTATGGGTGTTTGTTTGTAAGAGTCAGCATATCACATTCTCCCCTAGACATTACCTTTATAAGTGGGATGTTGGTCTGTAAGAATGTGTGTTTGTTTGTAAGAGACATCATACCACATTTTCCCCAAGACATTGGTTTGTAAGGATGAGGCTTGGATTGTAAGTATGGATGTTTGTTTTTAACAGTCTGCATATCACCATCACCTATAACTTTCGTTGGTAAGTGTGGGTGTCTGTTTATAAGCGTCAGCATACCACCTTCTCCCCTATACATTAGAGTGTGGTGTTGGACTGTAAGCCTGTGTATTCCTGTGTAGGAGTCAACATACCACCTTGTCCCCTAAACATTAATTCGTAAGGGAGGGGTGTTGGATTGTAAGTATGTGTGTTTGTTTTTAAGAGTCAGCATACCACCTTCTCCCCTAAACATTTTGTAAAGAGTCAGGTATTGGATTGTAAGAATGTGTGATTTATTGTAAGAGTTACCATACCAGTTTCTGCTCATGACAGTAGTGTGTAAGAATGAAGTGTTGGATTGTAAGAATGTATATTTGTTTGTAAAAGTAAGTGTTTGTCATTAGGTACAAAATATCAGCAAATTTGATTTGTTATTCCAAACCCTGCGACAATTTTTCTGTTATCGAAAGTAATTATATAGACATAAAACATATAGAATTAAGCAAAATGTTGACAAGTTTACCTTTTTCTCTATACCAGACATATTAGTCTGTAAATGTAGGGTATTAGATTAAAAGAATGTATGTTTGTCTGTACAAATAAGTGTTTGCTATTTTAACCACTGCGCCTGCGTCTTTCTTATCAAATAATATTAAATAAACATTATTTTTAAATTAAGCAAAATGCATATATTAGTTTGTAAGTATAGGGGTATTAAATTGTAAGAATGTGTACGTGTTTGTCTGTCATTATATTAATATTATCAGAGAATTTCATTTGCTACTTCAAAGCTATATTTTTTTCTTATCGATAAACAAAATCAAGAATTACGCAAAATGCATACTGTCACTCAATTTTAGTTTTTAAGTTCCCATTTTTAGGTGTTGTCCGGGGTAAGACCACGATTTTAAAGTCACAATGAAATATATACCAAACTGATATTGAAAAGAGCCGGCCCCGCCCACACCCCACTCCCCTACCTCCACGAGTTATCGGATGGTAAAGCATCACTAGTGTGCTTGGTTTAATACCAGCGGTATTTATAGTGCTGAGAAACACCCACAGCCACACCCACACAAATATATATATATATATATATATATATATATATATATATATATATATATATATATATATATATATATATATTAATACATACATACATACATACATACATACATACATACATACATACATACATACATACATACATACATACATACATACATACATACCCGGGTCGAATTTCAGTATAGTACGAATTAAAAAATTCTCTAACCTGTAAACTATTAATGATACGTTTGTGAAAGTTGATGGACAGTGGAAATTTATTGATTACGATGTATTCACATGCAAAATTTCATAAACATGACAACTCTATTCAAAGCAATGACTCTGTCCGATGCTACAGTAATAAATTACTCACGGTGTATATCCTTCTTTACTTCCTAAAGAAGACATTATAGCTATTTATTATTGTTAATACTGACCTAAACTTATGCAATCCAATGAAATTAGGAAACATCTGTGAAATGTGACGGTATTAAAGTTCAAGTAATTTAAAATTCGGTCTGAGTTTGCATTTATTTTTAAGCACACGTACTCATGGATTACGTTAGTCATGGATTACGTTAGTCATGGATTACGTTAGTCATGGATTACGTTACTCATGGATTACGTTACTCATGGATTACGTTACTCATGGATTACGTTACTCATGGATTACGTTAGTCTCTATTAATTCATGGACATTTCCAACATACTTTATGGATCACGAAGCACTGTTTTACCTACTGTTCCATATTCATGTGAAAGCAATTACTGTGAATGCAATTACTGTGAAAGCAATTCATGTGAAAGCAATTACTGTGTCTAATTCAAATATTAGCTGTTTCGTAAATAAACTGAAATGTTTTTACTGCATTTTTAAATCTGGTGATTGCAAATAGTATTCACTATTTCATTGAGCTTGAGCACACGGAACACAAGAGCACATTTTCATTACTGAACACGTTTCATACAAATATGGAAGTCGAAATTTTTCTTATTGTTTTTTCCCGTGGCCTTAATAAGCTTCTGTGTAAATATAACTTAGTGTTGAATAAACAATCAGCAAATCAGTTCCGCTTTCTCAAAGCCCATTTTATTCACAGCCGTTCGAGGTGACACTTTGTTACGTGTAGTTTGTAAGTCTAGGGATATTGGGTTGTACGAATGTGTGTTTGTCTGTAATAGTAAGTGTTTGTGTGTCATTATGTAAATTTAATATGCTATTTCAAACTCGGCACCTATATTTTCTGAATGAATAATACCACATAGACATAATAACTGCTATCTTTTTCTTCTCCTGAATAAACTAATCTCAGTTCAAATTATAATTTTCACATAATTATTTTACATGAAATTGTTTTAACCAACAATGCGGCGACGTTCTTCAAGTTTTCATTTGAAATGGTCTTTTATTTTTTTAAGTTTAAATGTTGCAAACGTAACAATTGAGAACCAAATTTTCATTTAAAAAATAGCAAATATTGCAACAGCAAAACGAACATCGTACGTATAATTTATTTTTTTTTTGCCTAAATTCACTCAGCATTCTCAAAAAAATAGTAGGATATATATTTGTCATCAGTCGAATATTTCCTATTTTGAGCCGAGCTCATATTGTGTTTATATGAAGGAAAAACCACATAGCGTACCCCATTCCATTATCAGTTTATTTGTAAGTGTGTATATTAGTTTGTTAAATAAGAGTATGTTAGCTATAGCATTAAATTATCAAAATGGAATTATGTAGCGTAGTCGCAAAGTTCGAATAGCATGCCTATCGTTCCGTAAACATTTATTAATACGCTATAATAAAGCTGGCTACTAGGTGCATCGTCTCCAAGCCGACATGCATCTGTACCTATCTCTTTACAAACCATTTGATCTATACAGTATGATGCAGCAGGGTCACTTAGTACTTTGGAACAAAAGTCGACCACGATCTATACCTATCGCTCTAGAATACCATTTCTCAATGCTGTATGATGTCGCGGGGTCAATGAGTACATTGTAACAATGTCGACAACGATCTGTATATATCGCTCTACAAAAAATATATCAATACGGTATGATGTCACGGGGTCATTGAGGACATTGGAACAAAGTCGTCAACGATCTGTACATATCGCTCTACAAAACATCAATTAATACGGCGTGATGTAGAGGGCTCACTGAGCATATGGGAACAAAGTCGATAACGATCTGAGAAGAGATGCTGTTGCGCGACCAATTTTAATAACGTGTGATTACAAGGATCAGATTTTTTTTTTTATAGAAACAATGGAATAGTAGAATGACGTCTTCGTTATCATTATGGCTATATCTTTCTTTTAGCCCGACAACGTAGTTAAAGTCGGTCGCAAGACCAAACCGTTATGGTACATTGGAACCCACATCTCACTAACCAACATTTCAAACCCTGTAAATATATGTTCACTGTTAAAAGTTTGCATTGTGTTGTACATTGCACATTGTTGTCCCCATTTTGTTTCCCCAGTTAGAACTACCATATTGTACATGAAGAGGAGAGACTGCGCACTATTCATCATTTCTGAGTAAATGAACAAGATGAGCAGGGTCTATTAAATTGTTGATTTTAAAGAAACAAAAACGACGGTCTTTCGTGATTTATTAAATATTTCTCTCTCTCTCTCTCTCTCTCTCTCTCTCTCTCTCTCTCTCTCTCTCTCTCTCTCTCTCTCTCTCTCTGTGTGTGTAACAATAACTAACAATATGAATGATATGAATATAGTGAAATGAGACCTAGTGCAATCTTTGTTTTCACAAAGTTGATAAAATGTTGCAGTTGCGTTTCTGGATAAGATCAACCTTTTTAAAGAGCTCTTAAAATAAAATCGATATTTACACGGTACTTTCAAAGTTCTAAAAATACTCTCTAAAGATAGAATTTTTCCTTAAAATTTCCGCTGTTTTTACCAGTTCAAAAAAGTGTGTGCTTGTCTGTGACTAAATGTATGTGTCTGTCTCTCTATCGTCCTCGATAGCGTTCTGAACATAATCTTAAATTCCCATAATCCTCACACCAACGTAATGTTAAACACTCATAGACCCCCCAAAGTTACATCCATAATGTTGAATTACCATAACCACCAGAGTGACCCCCTATACTAATCACGCACCGACGGTCAATGACCACGAAATACCATTGGAGGACAACTTTTTGCAGTGTTTGTGTGTGTGTGTTGAGGGGGGGGGGGGGGAATGCGGTCTTTGAAAAAAATGGGAGGTCACTTGTCCTGGAGGCCAGGAAAATTTCCTCAGCAGAAAGAAGCGCTTGTGAACTTAGACTAGAATTATGATTTGTATTATAGTGAAACACATTCCATTCATTCTTTGACAAATTTGTCTGCGGGTTAATTCCAGCGGTTAATAAAGTCAAAATTAATTGAAGGGGGGGGGGGGGGTAACTTTGTAAAAGATAGAGTTTGACCTTACTAGTGATACCTTATAAAAAAATTAAATTGTAGTGGACAATAGCTTTTTATATCAATATTTTTGTCTTACATAAAACCACTACTTATGGGCGGGTGTTTTTTTTATAAAAACAAATACATTTTTTTAAAAACACAAAAATGACCATATACCCAGTTTAATAATGCTCTATTCTATTTACAAAACAAGGTAATTGCCCAAGCTTTTGTTGGCAAATATAAGTAACACTTATGTTCCGCATTTCTTTTCAGTTCTTTTTAGTTCGGCCTTGCTTTTGAGCTTTCTTTCCAATAGGTTTCTAAGCCCCTTTAACCCATATTTCATGCCGTATAATGTAACTTATTAGTTTCCATTTTCAGTTACTTTTTGTTTATTATTTCTATTGTTGGCAGAAGCTGATAGTTCAGATGCAGTTCATGCAAGTATAGTTAATTACCTGTATTCTGACGATTGATAGAACAGATTAATATGCTGTTAGGTAGGATACATCACACTAAATATTTGGATTAGCTCCCTTTGTCCATACATACCGTTTATCAATATTTGGCAATATTCGTGGGAGATTTAATAATCATTTTATCCTTTTTATGTTTTTCTTTTCAGCATGAAGGGTTATTATTTAAGCAGTTATTTACTTATTTGTATGTTATGTCTTATTCTTTCTTTTTTTTTTTCCTCCTATACTTCGCTGTCTTTTCCTTCGCTCTTCTCGTTATCCTTTATACGAATTTCCCTTTTTGTGTATAAATGATATACACATACAGCTTCCACACAAATAATTTTAAAATATCTGCCCACAAGTAATCATTTCTAACATGTGAAAAAACCAACAGGTGGATTTTTTGTGTGCCCATAAATACCACCTGATCTCAGCAATATTATTATTAAAAAAATAGTTGTCATGTAATTTGTTTATCTACCGGTACTTTTAATTACTTTTTTGTTATAAATATTTCCCTGTAACACTTCTTTAGATAAGGGTATCTCAGTAATATTGTTAAATTCTTAAGGTTATGGGGATCATCCTCAAAGACCTGATGTTATTAATTTTCCTAAGGCAAAAAAGCATTCTGTATATTTTTTACATGATACACATTTTCAAACAAAAGAGGAGAAAATTGTTTGTATTTATGGGGATATGGATATTTCCCAGCCCTTGACCACCAGTCTAGGGGTGTTGTATTTGTATTCAGCAATAATTTTAAATATAAATTAAACAATTTGAAAAACTATACAAATGGAAATAGATAATTTTAGATGTAATAATTGAATGAAAACACTTTTTACTGGTGAATATAGTTGGTCCAAAGACTGATTTACCCGATTTTTTTGTCAGAGATAAATATAGCTAAAAACTTACAACAAGATAATTATGTAATTATGGTAGGCGATTTGAACCTAGTTATGAATCCTAATAATGATAAAGCAAATTATGTTCATATAAATAATCCTAAAGCTAGACATGCACTGAGCTACATTTAATCGATATTTGGAGAGAGTTAAATATGGAAAAGAAAGGTGTTACATGTAGACACAAAAACAGACTTACGCAATCTATTTTATATTTTTTATTGATTTCAGATAAACTGGTATGTGATGTTGATAAATCTAAAGCAGGATACAGATCTGATTACTCTTTAATACGGTTGGATTTAAGGTCAAATATGCAGGGCGAAATAAATCTTAGACTTACTGGGAATTTAATAACTCTTTAATAAGAGGTTTGAATTATGTTATTTTTGTCAAGGAAAAGAACGAGGATATTATCAAACTCAATGCTTTGCCCGTATAGTCTATTAAAATCTTTGCAATGTCCCTAAATCAGAAATACAGTTTACAATTGATGATCAACTCTTCTATAAAGTTTTATTGATGGAAAAATTAGAGGAATCGCAATATCTTATGCATCATACAAAAAGAAACAAATTAATAGAAGAGAATAATATTTAACTGATGAAATAAATAATTTGGAGGAAAATAAGGGATTTTCTACGGATAAATTAGATACATATAAAGATGAAAGTAGAGGAATTAGAGATCAAAAATAGAAGGGGTTGATCTAAAGCAATTTGGATAGAAGATGGAGAAAAAGTAAGACAATACTTCTCTAATTTGGAAAATAGGAATTATGTTTCAAAACTCGTGCCTCGGTTGTGGAAAATTATTGATCATTAATAGATCATGAAATATTAAGTGAAATTAAGTCTTACTATTTGAATCTTTATAAGTCGAGAGAAGTAGAAGATGTAAACTGTAGCGTACTGGGGGGGGGGGGGGGGGCAGACGGGGCGGTTGCCCCAAGCGCCAGAGGTCTTGGGGCGCCAAACAGCTGATAAAAATTCGGGCCTCGTATTCTGGCCCTTTGGGCCATCATCGTCGTCCCGGGCGCCATTTACCCTTAGTACACCACTGGATGTAAATTTAAATATTTTTTAGCCCGCAGTTTGAATTACCTAAACTTAATTTAAATGAACAAAACTCATTTGAAGGGCTAAATACATATGATAAATTGCTATCTAGATTTTAAAAAATGGAAAACTATATAAAAGGCTAGGCTCATATGGAAAACTATATAAAAGGCCAGGCTCAAATGGAAAACTAATAAAAGGACAAGCTCAAATGGAAAACCATATAAAAGGCCAGGCAAAAAGGGAAAACTATATAAAAGGCCAGGCTCAAATGGAAAACTATATAAAAGGCCAGGCAAAAATGAAAAAATATATTAAAGGCCAGGCTCATATGGATTTACTGCAGAATTTTACATTTTTGGAGAAGTATAAGACCTTTTTTCTTCTTTGATAAATAAATTCTTGTTCTCATAAGATTGAATTATCAAACCCTCAAAAATAAATAATTATAACTCATATTTCAAAAGGCAATAAAAATAAAGTACTGCTAAAATAAGATGGAGATCTATATCTTTGTTAAATACTACTTATAAACTTCCCTCCACAACCATTGCAAAATGAATTAAGAAAGTTTATCAAAACTAATACACCCAGATCAAACGGGTTTCATTTCTGATCGATATATAGGGGAAAATATAAGAATTATTTATTATTTTTAAAAAGTTCGAAATATTTTGTTATAACTTTTTTGTTTCTTCGAACCTGTCAATAAATGTAATGTCGATCGATAGAGATAATACCCTTCTATCAAATGATCTGCAGCTGCACGTGCAGCACGCCAGACGCCTGCAGATACATGCGTGTGACGTAAAATAGGTAAATGACAGTGACCTAAAAATGTCGGAGAAGGAAAAACAATTCTGCTACTGGGCAAAGAGTAGGCTGTACAATCTGGGGCTCTTATGTTACTCTCTGACTGATATCAAGACCGACTTAGATAAAGTTTACGGATGTAATTCTCTGTCATATTCTACACCTTGGAGGTGGTTTCATAGTTTTAAAGATGGTCGCGAATTCATGTAAAATGACCCACGTTCTAGAATACTGCTGTCTGCGATTGTTGACCGGAAGGTGGATGATGTGAAGGGGGCATTTGATGAAGACGCTCGATATACAGTCAGCTGTTTTTCAATATGATGAAGAATCATTTGAAGCTGAGAAATGTTTGTGCAAGATGGGTCCCGAATTTGTTGATGGCTGATCAAAAACAGACTCGGGTTGAAATTGCCAAAACAGCTACTCGCAAAATATAAAAAGAGTGACCAGAGACGTTGGAATGAGATTGTCACAGGTGATGAATCATGGATTTGCTTTTTTGCACCCGATTCAAGAGAAAATAATAAAGTTTGGATCGAAGAAAACTATTAGAGACCACAAATCACTCGACGCAGTCGGACTTTCAAAAGAGTTTTATGCGCATTATTTTTAGATGCAAACGGCCTGGCTCGACCAAGTACCTGTGCCTGACTCTGATAGTGTCACTGGACATTTTTGTACCTCCAAGGTGTATCCAAAAGTTGTGGAACACTACCGAACCATCCATCCGTGAACCTATACCCGATGTATCCATCTACTTCATGACAACGCACCGGCGCATTAATTAATGAAGGAGCACAGCATCCACACTTTGCCACATCCTCCATACAGCGCTGATTTAGTTATAAGCTATTTTTGACTGAATCAAAGATTCGCTGAGGGACAGTTTTCCAGCGTATGAACAACGTACCAGAAAGTGAATACAAAATGGCATTTAATAATTGGACAATCAACCTCTGCATGTGGAGTACATTGAGGGCATGCACTGACGTACTGTTGACTAAAAAATAACTTTGTTTTACAGCACAACAATATTCAGAACTTTTAAAATACTCCTCGTATGATGCAATATGCAGAAGATAATGATATCCCTGGTCTTCTTCTCCTTGTTAACGTTGGAAAAGCCTTTGATTCGGTTTCATTGAAATTTGAAGATAATATTTTTATTTATTTATTTTTTTAAACATTTGCCACAATGGTTAATAAATGGGTTCAACTATTTCATAAACATATTAAATCATTTATCAATGTGAATAGTAAAGTTTCACAACGGTTTCCTACTGAATGCGGTTGCAGACTAGGTGATCCCTTGTCGTCATATATGTGTATTTTGTGTGCTGACATTTTAGGACATATGATATAATTAGATTAAATATTAGATGTATAATGGAATGTTTCCAGTTTGATTGTCATTCTCAGGGATTGATATACTTGACAAGAATAAATGAATACTTATTTGATTAGTGATAGGGAAGACAATAATGAATATGAAATATATCATTTAAATACTATCTCTCTCTCTCTCTCTCTGTCATATATATATATATATATATATATATATATATATATATATATATATATATATATATATATATATATATATATATATATATATATATATATATTCATCTATTATCTCCCATATGATTTTCATTTTTCTGTGTACAATTATACTTCTTTTAAAAATGACGAAAATAATCATATTCCAAAATACATTAAATTTATTGTTTAGACACGAGACTATCCAAATTTTTGTAAGGTTGTCTGTAGGTGGTACCCCACCCAACAGGTACCTCCTATACACGGGCTTTATTAAAAAAAATACAAATAATAAGCTATCACAATGCTATTTACTCGTTTCAAAAATGCGTATTTAAAATACAAACATTATTGTATTGCCTATACCTGCAATTCAATAAGCGCTGATTGAAATACGTGACGATAATCCTCTAATTATGATGTTTGCCCGGTGTTTTGAAGGAATTTAAAGGTATGATATTAATGTCCATATAAAACATTATTTTCGAATTATGACCAGATCAATGTTCCTGCGTTTCATTTGTAGAGTCTGTGCATTCTCAGTCACGAACTTGAAATCAGCTGTATTCAAAGGATGATTGCAATTTCGTTGGTTGTGTATCTTAAATACGTCGGGCGATTATTCAGTGTTGAAAATGGCCAGTATGTCATTTTGCATAGATCTGCTTATAAACACCGATTTTTCGAACGGCATGTTCTCAGCAAAAGCATAATGATATCATACGCCTTTTCAGGCTGAGCAGGTGTAAAACTTGAGAGAAAGCGAGTAACGAAGAAGAAGATAATGTTGACTATACTGTTGATGACAATTAAATCGGTGATAATATTTATGATACGCATTATTGCTGCTGCTGCTGATGATGATGATGATGATAATGGTGATGATGATAACACCTATGATGAACTTTAATAATAATAATAATAATAATAAATATTATTATTATTATATTATTATTATTATTATTATCCTCGAACAGCCACTTTTCGTGCAATTAACGTGAATTTTAACGCGTTCGTTATAATATTGTGAGAATCTATTCAAATAACCATTGGAAAGTGTTCAACTATATCTACTTCATTTAATCATCGTTAAAAAATATTGGGCATTCATGTAAATTAGTTCAGAATTACCGTTTTTCCGAGCGTGTATAAGTTTACTTATTTCCAGAAGTGGCATCCATGGTTTGTGACACTGACTAAATGGTCACGTGGCATATGACCGGAACATGCCAGTTAGACCAAGGTATGGATATTATTAGTTTATAGCGTCTCCGTGTTTTTGAAATTAAAAAAATAAAAATTTTAAAATGAATAATTTTGTTTACGTTAATTCTATATGCAGTTTGTGCACTTACATTACTGCTTGCTTGTTCTTTACCAAATAAATACATGACTCAATAGACTGAGAGAGACAGGCTGACAGACAGAGACAGAACGAGAGAGAAATTTAAAAATAGACACTGGTGAATGGATACACATTTTATTATAATAGATTCAATGTCTTTTGATGTAGAATATATGTTCATTATGAAATAATACTGAAACGAAAAGTCCGTAGTGAATATACATTTCGAGTGTAAATTTTTCTTACATTGTATAAGAACCCCACATGATTAAAACCAAATATTTACATTGGTTCTCCCGTTGTATAAGTTCCCAAATTTGGTTTCCTGTTCAAGATATGTAAACAAAGCCATCATATGATCGGTGGCGCTATCTTTAGCATATAATAGAAAATTAAAGGCCAAAATGTCTAACACAAATAAGGCATTAGTGAAAATATAGATTTTAATTATGATTTAAAATTACATTAAATTACCTGTTTTGATCTCATTTTGTCTGATTTTACTGTTTAATTCATTCTGGTCACTCTTGAAGAACGCTGGAGACACAGTCGCTGACGTCATTATCTCGAAACAAGCGCGTTAGATCGCGAGAAACATGGCGCACGATTGAAGGATTCTCATGACATCGGGTGGTTGCACGATATTATTATTATCATCATCATTAATGTATTACTCAATAAATCAAAGGATCAAACAACTGTAATTCGATTCAATCTGAGATTTGTGTTCGCTTTAAAAATTCATGAGGATTCTCAAACACAAATTATCATCTTGCGCTCAATAATACAAAGAGATATTTGAAGAGCACACCTTGTCCAATTTGACGATAGTCGCCATCATGTTTCCATATATATAAATACGCTCACAACTAAGAAATAAATCAACACTAGTAAGTCTGAAATCTTCATTTTCAGGGAACTTCTACTGTATTTATAAGGTATCATACTTGTGAGTATGATATAGGTCAATCCTAAAAACAGGAATTTTAAGAATAAATATTTGTTGAGCAGGAGATGTATATGACATGTGAGGAATTGATTCGAGAACAAAAATGTATGTAAATGTCTTATGTCATAGTAATGGGCTTAGTGTGCTTACTCTTTCGAATCGCCAGATATTTATCACTTATTCTTCCCGTATCATTGTTACAATTTTTTAAAATTTGGACAGGAAATGACGTTAATTATGAAATTATAAATGGGGACAACTTTGATTGACATTTATAGTGGTTGTATTACTCAGGTGTTATCATTTCTAAGAACCGACGATTTCATTGAACAATATTAAAAACATCAAACAGCCGGTCAGATGATTCACAATTGAACATAAACTTTGCCAACTGTCCATCTTGATTGGACAATCGATTTTACTAATCCTATTATCTTTCCATCCTCGCCAACTTTTAATGTTTCAATGACTTAAAACGTCTCAAGAGAGGCTTATGTTTGTTCATATTTGTAGACACAGATACATTATGAATAGTAAATCGTTATTCGCCCTCCCATAGCTCCCAATTCTTTCTTGTGTCCATCTGTACAATACTTTTCGACGCAGTTGTATGGTTTGATTTAGGACCTACTGAAGACCATTGTACCATGAAACGTGAGAAGGAACATATTTGATTGGTGAAAAACATTGGTTGCTTGGGGGTCGAATGGGAATGGAATCTCGTATCCGATAGCATTTTATCTTATAGTGGACCTTTTGAACTAAGTCGTTGAATAAAACATTGGTAAATCTCAGTAAAATTTGGAGTTTCTAAGTTAGAAATACATTTATTGAGAGCAATTTAGACATTTCGAAATCAAAACTGGTCCTGTGTGCCATGTATTATACGCAGCATCTATTGCGTGTATACATATACAGAGTAGAGGATAGTTGTCGAGTTTGGTAAATTCGAACTTACATGACCTTGGCTACTTGAATACGACACTTTCCCGCTCCCGCATAACAGAGCACGACATCCCTGACGGACCCTCGTTGAATTGCTTTTCTACAATAGAATCAGATGTTCCCGCTCCCGCATAACAGAGCACGACATTCCTGACTGACCCTCATTGAACTGCATTTCTCCAATGGAATCAGATGTTCCCGCGAACGTTAGGAGAGGATGGCTGAATACAGCAATGTTTTGAGAAAATATTACAAAACATTTGAATCACAGAAAAGCTGTCTGTACCAATACGTTATCTTGCTGAAGTTTTCGTTTTGTAATCCAAAGGAAAACGGTCATGATCAGGGGTGGGTGGGTGTAGTCCATAGTATTTTTGGAGAGAAATGTGCAATCCTTTGTCCCATATCGTATACTATGCTTAATTTAAATTCATATACAGTATTCATATACCACTGATATGTAGAGCTGTCTCACCATATACTTGTATATTGTTAATCGCTATGCACGATGTCAATGCAGACTTGAAAAATATAATATTGCCCCCAGGATTTAATTGCAGTCAGATGGATACTTCGACGTAGTAAACCCTAACTTCCTAATTAAGAACCTATTTGTGTACTGAGAATCCGAGATAAGGCACCAGTCATGTATACGGGATTTACTGACAAAAGATGTACTGATGTACTGCAAGATTCATAAAATGCATCCAATCGGAAGAAACGTCGCTAGATACAGTACCAGTATAGAGAAAGTTACCCCCCGGGGGTCATGGCCATTGAGGTTGCATTTTTACAAAGGTTGCGAAGTGCATCACCGATTCGCGAATGCTCTTTACTAACACTTTACCTACATAATTTAAGTCCAAATGTGTGGCTTCATATAGAAAGATATATTTTTTACCAGATCTGAGCACATATTTATATATAAAAAAAAGTATAATATCATATCGACCAGTTAGTAGTATAAATTGTAAAATACAGGCGCTCTTAGATTATTCTCCGACTGATATCAAGGCTGACTTGGATAAAATTTACGGATGTAATTATCTGTCATATTTTACAATTTTGACCTGTATTCATCATTTAAAAGATGGTCGCGAATCCATGGAAGATAACCCACATTCTGGAATACTGTTGTCTGCGATTAGTGAGCAGGAAGAATCTCCTGTGAAGTGGGCAATTTGCAATTGATGAAGATGCTTGATACACAGTGGAAGATATTTATATTATCACGGACATTAATTTATCAGCTGTTTTTAATATATATTGAAGAATAATTTGAAGCTCAGAAAGGTTTGTGCATGGGTCCTGCATCTATTGACGGCTGATCAAAAACAGACTCGGGTTGAAATCGACAAACAGGCACTCTCCAAAAATGACAAAGTGGAAGTGGCCCGATCCCCGAAAAAAACAACACAGACAAAAATACCATTCGAAAGGGTGTTATTTTTATTATTATTTGTTGTTGTTGTTGTTGTTGTAATGTCATTATTATTATTAGTAGTAGTAGTACTAGTATTGTCATTATTATCATTAGTAGTAGTAGTAGTAGTAGTAGTATTGTAGGGGTGAAACGATTCATCGATATATCGATGCATCGATACTTTTGCCATATCGATACACGTATCGATACAAGAGGTGAAGAATCGATATAAAACGATCTCTACCCTATAAAAGTTACTTTAATCTTCAGAAGTGGTTTGCCTTTTTATTCTTTAAACTGAGAATCGATAATGTATTGTATCGTAGGCTGTGTATCGTGAATCGTATCGATACGCGGCACAGGTGTATCGTTTCACCCCTATAGTATTGTCATTATTATTAGTAGTAGTATTTGTTGTTGTTGTAGTAGTATTGTCATTATTATTATTATTAGTAGTAGTAGTAGTAGTAGAAATAGTAGTAGTAGTAATAGTAGTACACACAAGGCAGATAGATCAACACAGTTTGTATACGAAGGTCAAATCCATATCCTCAACATATTTACAGGAAGGAATGGTTATAAACATATATTCTCTCAGGGTTTTCCGACCAATGTTCTTGGTCGGGTAAGGGTCAATGCCATATGATACTCAAGCATCTCTAACAGTCACAATATTCTAATTTCTATTCGTGTGTAGCGCTTTCAATTCTGATAATGCAACATTAGAAATATTATCTTACCGGAAATGATCTTAGAGCCTAAACGAACCGAACAATAGTTCTAATGAGGAAATTAGACGTGCGAAAGAGCACTAACTACTCGACTAAACAGGTGTATCAAACAGTGAACGGTGATTTAATATATATATATATATATATATATATATATATATATATATATATATATATATATATATATATCAGCGCTTCTTACCATCAAATAAAGCTCATATTACAAATATTTTGTGGAATAGAGAATATGCGCTAAATCTTTAACGGTTGACCTTACCTGCCAATGACATCAAAGATGTTTACACATATTTGTCTCAAACATGACCTCATTTTTTATTTGCGGACTCTTTGGCAACGGTACGGACATTTTCAAAAGACACTTTGTACATACATTTTCTTGATCTTTTTATTATCAGGAAGACGTATACTGAGTGTGAAAGCTAGTTGGTGGTGAAGTACATTTTAATTTCAGTAATGGGTGCAAAATGAAAAAAATGTCAACATTAAAACATCTCGTAATGTTAATTTTCAGACACGTTTCTTTTTTCTTTTTCATTTTCTCATTAAAATAGAAGATATAATATCAAAATGCCGCATACCGTACAAAACATACTGGTACATGACTTAGCGCGTACTTTTCATCAGTTTTCCGTATGGATTCAAATATGTTGTAAATTTTTCTTTGATTAAAAGATATATTTATATCTATTCTTTCTATTTTTTAATGGTCATCACATTATGTGCATTATTCCAATACAAAAATGGACTATCGCCAGTCAAAATGTTACAAGTCATCATAAAAAGTAATACAAAGAAACGAAAACATACTGTTATTGTGCTTAGACAATATCCATTTATTAATCTCCACCCCTTCACACACACACACACACACACACACACACACACACACACACACACACACACACACACATACATTTTAGAGAAAATATTAAAGGACGTCTGCTACGACTCTAGGTCTTAAAATAATGTAACAGAAAGAAAGTGAAACCAACAATGTAAGTACAATTAACAAGCAATTTATTTCTCTGTAATTAAAATGAAAATTCAAAAGACAGTTATAATTTGTGAATAATTCTAAATAATCCTAAATGTCCTAAACACAAATCAAAATTATAAAATGTTCTGAATGAATGAATCTTCCGAATGAATGAACAGTCTTGAATCTCCTGATATACCACAACGATACAATCCAGAATATCTTTGAGAATATGCCCAAATATCCAAAAGTAATGTATATAAATCCAAAGTTTAATGGGTACTTTATGGTAACTCCAATAAATGTTAATATAAACAATTTCTTTCGAATTATGTCTACAGCACAACAAGGTGTCTACCAACTGACCAAAACTTTAAAGTGCGGCTTACTATCATGGACAAGGTTAAACACACATAATAGGTTAATTATACATAACACGTGGCCGACTTTATTAAAAATGGAATTTTAGGCCTGGTTTAAAACCCAAAATATCAATTTTAAAGAAGACAAAATATTTTGATATATTATGCACAAATCAACTCCAAATTTCTCGAAAAATGCAGTGGCGGCGCAAGCGTTCGAGGTGCCCGGGTGCAATGTTCTTTTTTGGCACCCCTACTTTGCCACAGAGAACAGTTTTTATGTCCATTGACAACCTCCAGCCTCCCTCTCCCCCATCTACACCCATTTACAGCTATAATAAAGCTCCCGACGGCGCCCCTCCCCCCGCCCTCACCCGGCGAAAGAAAGCAATTACCCCCTCCCCCCCGCCGTCGCAAAAGAAAATTATTTAAAAGAATTAAAATTACTGATTTATTTTGAACTTATAGACAGAATAAAAAAATATTTTGTGTAATTTTGTAATGTATAGGGTTTTTTCCCTACTTTGAAACAGTATTTACTCTGGAGCGCAATGAAGTAAACATTGCTGCGAAGAATCTTCTAACAAAACGCTGCCATATGAATGATAAATCACAGAGGTACTCCACTGGGTTCTATTCCAAAAAAACACTTTTAAAATATATTTTAAAATGCGAGTTTTATACTTATATTAATGCCTATGGTCATACATATAAGTTACTAAGACTGACCGCGTAATCAGTTTGATTCATATGGTAGAGTGATCGATGTGTATTCCAGAGAAATACTAGGTTTTTTTTTTTGTTTTTATTCACTGCCTTATTTTTCGATGCCTTTTTAACCTGTCTAGTTGAGTCGCTTTATATTTTTTTCTAGATAAACAAATCACTTCTGTTTTTTCCTTATTCATAGCTTAAAACTATACAGATAAATATAGCATCAATTTTGCTTTACCGTCAGATAATACAATACGTGTGACTTAATAGGTTCACAGTTGATCCCGTGCTCAACAACAGAGGTGATACATGCTTCAGCTTATGTGAGCCTTCAAGCAAAGTGCTTTATTGAGGACTCTTTTTCTCGTGAAAGCGTGCCTTGTCCCTTATACTGCGTATCCACGGTTTTTATAAACAAAGACACTTAGAATGATTCATTATAAACACTTAGAATGATTCATTATGATAGTACATTCTTAATAACATAATGAGAAAACCTATTTAAATATTTTAATTACGTGTTCCGCTCTTCCTTTTTAAAAATGTTGATTATATGCACTAATTTCATAACGTTGAATTGATATGTCATTCTCTCTCTCTCTCTCTCTCTCTCTCTCTCTCTCTCACACACACACACACACACACACACACACACACACACACACACGCACGCACACACAACATAACACAACACAAGTTGGCGTATTCCTTTAGGGAGATTAATCTAAAATGTATATTCCGCTTACTTAAAATTCTTAAGTTATCAATTTTCAAAGCTAGACTTCACTGAAAAGGAATCAATATTCAAGCGTTGTGATTATAATTGAATAAATTACCGATGCAATAAACCGTCTAATTTGAAAGCGAGATACAATAATTGAGTCGATACGCCAAATATTAGTTTGAGACGTATTAAGTCTCATGAGACAGACATACATATACGAAATTTTATGACGCACCAGAGTAAGTGTGGTGTAAAAGTTGTGTTCTGTTCTCTTCTGTTTTCATAGACTAGCCTGACCTCACACGTGTACTAGCTAAACCCGTCGGTTTGAAAACCCTGTCTTTGATTTATATGTTGGTTTAGAGACGATAAGTCAGTTTAGTATCCGCAAACGGTATACACTTCTGTGCAATGCATAAAGTTATCTTAATTCTTTCTTTACCAATGAGTGCTCACAGAAACTGAAAAAGGCTGTTGTTAAACGATCCTAGTATTTTATTTACCATGACAATGTGGAGAGGCAGATGTTCAGCTGTCGTGAAAGAAGATACTTCAGCAACCTTAAAAATGTAATAAATATTAGCGATAAAAATTGTTGTTACTTGTCTATGTGGGAAAATAGCCACTGTGTTCTCTTGTCATTAAGCAACGACAGGAAACTTAACGTATCTGACACAGAAGTCGGTGATAAAACAAGAGATTTTAAATGGTTTTCAGATGACAACGACCTGTTGGTTTGTAGCTTGTGTTATTTGGATGTGGGGAATATATGGACTAAATGTAGCAACTTCGAAGATAAATAATTCATTAATGACGATATAAATAATTTTCTTTAATTCATTCCAGACAAATACCTTAAGTGTTCATTTTTTGCGCAATCTCATTTTCGAGCAAGTCTGCTTTTCGAACCAATTTCGCGGAATCATATATTTGCTGAGCATGTTTGATTGTGTGAAACTCTTTAATTAGTTTAATAGTTTGTGCGTTCAACATAAATTTGAATGAAGTTCGCACAAAAATAGGCAAAACCCTAAAATTACGACAAAAATATATACACTTGGTGTATATTGGTTAGCAAACGCTGTCTCATAAGAAAATAAATAAATTGTTTCAAATTATAAAGTCATATGAATGTTAAAGAAGGCTGGATACTTTTGACATGAGGTAAGTAATTAAACTATCCACAATATGTTAGGAATAAATGCTACTTACATATCACTAATCACAAAGTTATCTCGGACACTTTCGATAGACTGATTCATTAATTCGTTGGTTAAATGACTTTGTGATAGATAGATAGATAGATAGATAGATAGATAGATAGATAGATAGATAGATAGATAGATAGATAGACAGACAGACAGACAGATAGATAGATAGATAGATAGATAGATAGATAGATAGATAGATAGACAGACAGACAGACAAATAGATAGACAGAGAGATAGATAGATAGATAGATAGATAGATAAATAGATAGATAGATAGATAGATAGATAGATAGATAGATAGATAGATAGATAGATAGATAGATAGATAGATAGATAGATAGATGGATAGAGGTGTATGTCGGTATGCAATTATCAAATATTTCATGATTAATATAGATCTGCTGTCGGTGGCTAATTGTCAAATATTTACTGATCGACGCATTAGAAAAATATGAATATCCTATTGGTATTTTCAATTAAAATTTAACACTTGACAAAGAATCCTATATCAAGGTGTGCTTATTAACCTTAAGCCGAACATTACTGATAAATTATTCGCCTAAAGGTAAATACCGACTTCTTTAATTTCTAACATCAAATATTAATGAAAGTAGGCATTGAAATGGTCTTAAACTTCAATAACTAATTAATCAACGCCTAAGGCAAATCTTTGCTCACTAATAGTCTTTGTAATTTATTATATTAATCGTTGCTAATGACAGTCCCGGCGAACAGTAACGAACAAACATCAATTGAGAGCGTGCCCAGGCGACAGTAACTACTGTTACAGCATTGTAACACTCTTTTATCAATATCAATAACAATTATGACGAGTCTTGTGTGGGAGTTGGTGGGAGTAAGCTGTAGCAAAGGGCAGGATAAGTGGACCTGGTCCATGTAAACATATATTTCGAAAGAAATCTGCGGAAAAATTCGAATTTGTTGGTTCTGTTATAATTGGCAAACTGGAAAAGCAGCTTTTAAGAGAAATGGATGAAATCTCAATTTCTATGGAAAAAGTCACCAGGAAAAATATCGTTACAATCTTATAGTATTTTCATTCATGCCTATTTTAGGCACGTAAATTAATTAAATTGCAGGATTTTGCGACTGGCATGCATTTTCACTTCATCGATAAAGTTTAAGGCTATATATGTAAAATACGATCTGAGGACAATTTTACCATTAAAAGACAAATTACAAAAGTAATCAAATCATAATTTGAGATATCGAAACTGATTGTTGATACTGGCCATTTTTTTTTTCCTTCTTTAAATCTCTTATGAATATATGACATCATTATGCTCTTTTATTGGACCTTAACTTTATTGATCACTGACAAAAATTTCGCTTGGTTTTCTCGTTCTCCCTTTATACAAGTGGTGTGATAACCATAACTCTGACAGAAGGCCACTTGGAAGATATCCATCTTCAAAGATAAGCATTAATTGTACTTTGATCAAAGACATTTAAAAAACACTATTATACAAGCGATTCAATACGTCATTCATCAGATATATTTACTTTGAACCAGTGACTTCTTATCAATGTTAAATTTTATTAAAAGTGTGTGGCTGATAATTTCTGAGAAATACAGGTATATTTGTCTCATAATTATTTTGATATATTTTTTAAATTTCACTTATATAAAAATATTGTCATGACTAATGCGATTTTTAATAAATGTGAGCCGCATTAGCCACTTAACCTCATTAATGGAAAGCCTAATTGATGTTTAATTATATCACATGAATTTAGGATATTAGTTTATATCATGCATATGAAATTTCGTTCAATATATGTGTGTGTGTGTGTGTGTGTGTGAGAGAGAGAGAGAGAGAGAGAGAGAGAGAGAGAGAGAGAGAGAGAGAGAGAGAGAGAGAGGGGGGGGGAGGGAGAGAGAAAAAAAATTAAAGTAAAGTTATAAAACACGTTGTAGCAATTAAAAGAAACGTTTTTAATATACCAAGTATATTTTATATCTGTTTACACTTTATGATATATTTTTTAATAGTGGAAATTATTGTCCTAATCAAAATTAATTAATATATCTCGATTACTTCCTGAGATGTTCTATACTCTATAAAATCAAAAGGTATCTTATGACTTGATAGGAGACAAGTATATAATATATGTGTTGGAGACAAGTATATAATATATGTGTTGGAGACAAGTATATAATATATGTGTTGGAGACATTATTTAAAATCTTCAAGACATTTTCTGAAGCTTACATTCAGTAATGAAAATTTAAAGGAACATTTTTAAATCGACATAACATCATATTAAGTCAATTAAAAGTCATAGTTTGGATTTAACTATACAAAACATTTTATATAAAAATGAATTTTCGATGATAAATTTGGTAAGGGGGCGCTCTACAGATAATACATGCTTCTGAGAGAGTGACAGGTGTAAGATGAAGTTGTTTGCATTTGCAACATGCACAATGGAGAGAATGTTGGCATACCTCTCTGTTACTTTCATGCACTGTGGCTGAAATTTCTTTACATATTGTACTTGTGGAAACCGGACATGATCTAAGCACACAGCAGACAAAATGGCCGCTCCAAAGTACTCGAAAAATCAGCCTGAATTAGTCAAAAGTGCACTATTTTCAGCAGTTATTAAAATAGGGAAACGAATTTTGCCCGAGCAGACAATACCAGCCTCTGAAAGTACTATGAATGAATTACAAAATATCTAAGAAGTAAAAAAAGTTATCGGCTCTTTTTTTTTATTATTTACCTTTGAAGTCCAGGAAGTGAAAATGACCAAGCGGAGCTAGCAGTTTTTTGAGAGGTGCACATCTTATGTAAGACCAAGCTGTATACTCTATAACCCAAATTTCACCCATCAATCATACACCAAAATAAAGGGAATTCAAAGTTCTTTTAACAATACCTAAGATATACAAGGTCTTTTTTAAATAGCCAGGACAGCCTGTGAGGAAAATCTGGCTAATTATTTTTCTTTAAAAATCTAACCCTATGCAAAGTACGAAACTGGAGAGTGCCACCTAAATGAAAAACACTGACAGCATTTATACAGTAATTTATGTAAATCATAAAATATATTTTAATTTATGACATGACTAATGTGTTATTTACGTTAATAGACCCATACCATAATGTATATGTATATATATATATATATGTGTGTGTGTGTGTGTATGTGTGTGTGTGTGTGTGTGTGTGTGTGTGTGTGTGTGTGTGTGTGTGTATGTATATAACACGTTTAACAACACCTCATGATGTCTTTGTACCTTATAACGTCACAAATAACGTCGTAACGTCATGCGAAGGACAGATGTAACGACCGAGGTATCCGAATGTAGTTCAAGGTTATTTCATTACACTATTATTCGGCTTGGTCAAATAAAATCAGTATTTTTCATCATGCGATAAAAAATCTTAAATTTGTGCTGATTTCAAAATAAAATTTATGAAACTCGTCAAATAATTTAAATCTTTAGCTTGTCAAGGCTCCCAAAATTATTCGACTCGTTTCATTTCATATATATCATTTGAATTGAGCACTAATAAAAGATTCTCTATTAATATGATATCTTTCAGCTTATATGCTATGTCTCATAAAATTATAATTATATTATATAGGTTCATATAATATGTTATCAATCATGTAAAAAGAATTTCATTAGATATCCAATAAATGTAAGTGGGTCAAAACAGATTAAATTATAGATGCTCCTTGTAATATGATTGAAATTAATTTTTGATACTCTTAAGTTATCGTGTTTAAAGCAATGCCAATTTACATACAAATTAGGAGACATCTGATTTATTATGTTTTCAAGTTGTCATTCAGCATAAAACTTGTCAATCATGTATGAGGTAGTACGTATATTTTATGAGAATACAGCCATTAGAAGATTATTTATTTAGAATAATTAATGGTGTACATGGTGAATTTATTTCTTGCACTGTAAAGACCACACATTGGGATGAAGTAGTTGAGTATAACCGTTTTTTTTTTTTAAATGCATATATAGACCAATTCATGTAAGTACTTTGTTAAATCCGACATTATGTGAAAACCGAGTCAGTTATAAGTTGGATTAACTGTATATTTGAAGGAAGATTAGATTTTACGCTTAACAACAGTTACCTTTAACTGTCTCTTAGCACGTTAGTGACAGTATTAGTCAAAAACGAACGAAGCACACTTTTTGAAACATCGATTTCTAACACTATATCACATGGAAATGAAAAAGAAATTTGAAAAGGCCTTACAGTTATGCGTCTTGGAATAATGTTTAGGGAAAGTGTTAAAGGCATGAATTATTTACCCTGTGATATAAACTGTATGATTTCTGTTTAGGTTGCATTCATCCAGAACTACATCCCTTGTTTGTGAAAATGCATCAAGCTAGATTTAAAACAAAATGTAACTTTTCTTTTCCTCAAAAATTAGAATCCCTTTCCTCATTAATATAAGGATCGATACATGTTGCGAACAAGATATGAGAAGAGAGTGAGGCAACAGGCTTGAGTTACGTTGACTTTCACAGATGTCAAATTTCATTCAGCAAATATACTTAGAGACATCGCACGAATCGCTCCTAAATGTTATCAGCAGTACTTCCTTTTCTTATATGTTTGAAATATTAACTTAGAATTCGGAGCAATTAAGTATACTGTATTTGCAAGATGGATTTATTCATACAAATAGAAACAAAATTATAACAGAACAAAGGACACAGTTCAACGAAAATGGACAAACAAACATGCAGACAGACAGGAATACGCCCCGCAGAGTTTATGAATCGAGAAGAGTTTGTGCATAGATTTGCCTTCCTAAATTGCAGTCTGTCCAACCCCTGCTTCCATTCAATTTGTTTTCCGAACCAAAATGAGATTCTAGAAGCTAATTAGGAAGATTGGAACATCCAAATTGACAATCCAACAAAGTTTTATGACGAAGAGGGAGGAAATTGAGGAAATCTACAGGCCGCTCCTCCTGTTGCCGTCTGCTTGTGTCACGTGATGATTTATGGTCGAATGTGTCACTTCATCATATCTTCTCTCCGCTATAAAACTTGTCCACGGAAGCGTTTTTGGGATGTGTAACCATTCAAATCCTTCATCGTAATTAAACCAGTAACCCGATATGTCAATGTATGTCTCTAATATTCTCTCGTGCTATTACTGGTCCAATAGGAGGGTTGGCGACTAGGGTGATCAATTCTCTACAAGACGCCGGTTGTTGCTCAGCGAGATTAGACTGTAGCAAACTGATTTGATAGACTACCAGTTTTATTACTCTAAAACGCATTTGATTCCAGATAAACATTTATTTTAAGCATTTAGTGTGAATCTGCTTCCACAAATATTTGTCATAAAATTAACCATTTTAGAACTAAAATATTCTTCATAAATTATGCTTCATCGCCTACACTGAACCAAACACCTGTCTGTTAGTTAACTGAGATTCACAAATTAAGAAAGAATTCCGGCCCATGTATTAGCGTTTCTGCTAGAATCAGTTAGACAAGACAAAATTTGATTCAAGCAGACAAAAGACAGTATTTTAATTTGTATGCATATGTCATTCCAGATAAACTTTGCGATTAAATACCAAGTGTACAGATCCAAGTGATACTACCAGCAAACCTTTGACACTACTTTTGAGTGAAAAATATTGCATGATGAAAATACATGCTATTGCTTTTATCCTGTTATTCCGTCTCAGAGGTTTGCAAACTAAACAGCTTTCTGATAAGAGAATACAAGCAAGATATAGAATAATTAGGACCCGTTAGCACTCATTAACATACATTATTGGTTTGAATTTGCATGAAAAGAGTAAAAGGATCGATCATAGCATAGGCATGCTGTGTAACAATAACACATGAAAGACATTTCTGTCAATATTTACCAGGTTGATCGGCACTCGACCAAACCTTTGTTTGGATATCCATTCTGAAAATATAGGACCCAGATCGTAAACATCCACAGTCTTTTTAAGCATTATTTTTGTTTCGGACCCGGGTCGTTGCATTTTTACAGGCGTATAATTTGTTTGCATCAGTAAAATATCATGCAAATCGTGTTACACTGCGTGCCTCAGAAATCCAAAGAATATCAAAAGCATGTTTTGCATTTTACTTCTCTAACAGCTGTGGCAACATATTCTAATTCTTAAGGTGAATTATCGGCACTCTGTTTGCAGTAATCGCTTGTGTGATAGAACTTATTAAATACACAAAAGATGCCAGAGAAGACTAAATTGATATCAAAGAACACAAAACTCGAAAAGTACCATTGTTCTTTGCTCAGAAGATACAGCAGCTGATCCTGTCTGCTAGTAGACAGGAAATGTTGAAATGCATGATCAATAAAAATGAATTTAAAGAGATATGAACAAGCTGTGCACAGGAATAGTGTCCATATCTACAATTATATTTAGTCACGAGAGATGCAAATAAAATTCTATAAAAACAAAAAAATGACTGATTCATTTTCTCAAGTAAGCTTTAATTTTCAAAACGGATACCTTAATGTGAGGTGTGGGGCTAACCGAATTGCATCACTCCAACTGGAACTGACGTCATATTGCATTTATCGTGAAAGCAAGCACATTTTCAGTAGAATAAGAGTATGTCTTTAACTTGTTATTCAGAAATATACACATTAGCTGACAAAATGACGTGAAGGTTTAGAAATTACCTTTCTAATAAACAAGTATATCGTTTATTTAAAACATACTAATTTTAACTCATCTGAACGTAAGACCAAGCGATCGTTGATAAGCTAATAAAAATGGACATGGGTACGTCGTGCGTCATCTATCGAAACATTATCTATTTTTAACTTCTATTAAGAAAAAGGCTCAGCCATTTTTTAAAACCAAATTTATCCGACAGCATAATATACAAATGATGCTGAGCAGACTTTCAATGCGATTGTTCTCAATAAAAAGTCAAGCATTCAAATTCCATTTATCGAAAACCACTCAAAGAATTTTAATCAAATTAGACAGAAAGTATTCTGGTCCCAAGACCTTTTATATTTCAATAAATGACGCATACTCTTTGTTAAATATTGCAGTCCTTACTAAAAATAAAAAATAAAAATAACATAATGACTTCCTCTCAAAACTCTTGGCAACGAAATTTTACCAAATTTGAAAGAAAACATCTTCGTATGAGGGCATTTCCATTTTTGTGCAAAAGTTGATAATCCGACGTTAAATATAGTCAACATTAAATGCAAATGTATTCTTGTAAAAAAAATATGCTTAAAATCTTTTGACTTAATTTGACAGGAAAGATTATGGAATCAAATGTGCTTAAGTTACTTTAAAAAAGAAAACCGCGCAAACGACTTCTCAATAACTGCTCACCAACTTTGTCATAAATTGAACTAGATCATTCTGGTATCGAAGCCCTTCGGAGTTATTCAAACTATGCCGATTCGCGGTCATATATGGTGGCCTTTATTGTAACATTAAAAACCTTCAATAAAAAACTTCTTCTAAAAAACCGCTCAACATAATCAAATCTAAGTTTACACAAAAACATTATGGTATCAAAACCTTTCAAGTTTGCAGAAATGATGTTGCTTCGGAATTAACTTTGACCGATGCTGCTTAAAATGGAAAAAACCTGATGAATTATTTCTTCTCAAACATCACTTAAGTGAATTAAATTGAATTTCACAGAAAGCATTATGCATACATATGACTGCAAGATGTTCGGGTAACCGTATATAAATGATTCTTACATGTAACTTTTTGTAAGTCTTTGTTGGCCTCATATACGGGCCTGTACTAAAATAGTAAATTAGTATGTAGCAAGAGGCTCCACTTCATCGTCACCTTGCACCTCTATAAACTAGAGGACAGTGGCCAAATTACTAACCATTAGCAAGACATAAAGCCGCTTCAGATGACAGTGCAAAATTTTAAAATAGACGAAAAGAAAATTCGGCAGTGACAAAAGTGAACGTGATGTCATCGGCAACATCATTCTTTTCAATAACTTAAGATTTTTATTGTTATTTTAAAAGTCATGCCACACGCATCTTATCGCAGTTCAAATGCAAGTCTTGGTGTTTTATGGAACCCTTGTTTTCAATAATTGCCTCTCCTCAATCTTCACTCACACCAACTCCACCTCCCTACCCCCTCTCCTTTCGCCCTTTGGTGAGGAGAGACGGTTCAAACTTCTTAAAATGATGGCACATTTATGATTAATTTTTGACCACAACCCGATTAATTGATTCCTTAAGGAGATAATACTCGACACAGAACTTGCCCGTGCATGCATGCACTCATCCACGAACGCACAGTAAGACAAAATTTACATACTGAAACACAATTAACTGAGTTGGACCATTTAAATTAAGCTTCTCTTTTTCTGGGTAATATTATAAGTAATACTGTGGGTACATCTATAGTCAAAACAAAGGCAATATATAAATTTCCTGTGGCAAATAAACCTACAGTTTTGTTGGTTAACGATAGCTTAAAATTAACGACACGAAATTTGTGTCAAAGATTGAAATAGCAACTGCTGCAAATTAAATGGTTTTCAATACAGGCCCACTGGCTTCCGGTTTCTACTAAAACTGAATGGACAGCGGTTAACTGGAAGCTTCTCATTCAAAACCAAAACCAAAACAAAACAAAAAAATAAAAAATAAAATAAAAAATAAAGCAACAGTTTTGGTTATAAAAATCCCGAAAACAAACAAGAATGCAGATAAATTATACTGACTAGAAAAGATAAATTAAACTGTGTTTTAATTATCTTTATTGTTTTCAGTTGTTAACTGCATTAATAAGTATAAGGAAAAAACAAAACCCAACTCACATGTAGATATCTTGACGCCTTTTACCAATATTTGATATTCATTTGTATGTTGCGGGTAGGCTTATATCTAATTTATGAGAACTGTGTAGCAGGATCCCCATTTTCAGTACACATGGCAATAAAATATGTTTAAACCAATAACTATATAGCTTACTGTCCAATCGATTATAGTGCAATGATGAAATAGTATGAAAATATACAAGTTGTTATTAGTGGCTAAATGACCAGATCACTGCCTGACTGATTTATTGACTTACTGGCTTAATAAACAAGTCTCCCTCTTACATCACAGAAAAATTAAAAAGCTAAATAATATATTTCGTTGCATTCGCATTTTAAAGGAAAGTATTACATTATCATATTAAAACATTAAATTTAGCATAAACATATTAAAAGAAAAAACAAGTTTGTCCTATTTTTCTACACAATGTGTTTGTAATAATGTTTAACGTTTTTTGATGGTTCATATAATGTAAATCACGTGTATTTCGAATAAAATTTTCCTTAGCGTACATTTTCTAGAAATTGAAACGCAATTCAAACATCTCACGATTGTAAATATGAGTATTTTTTAAAAAAATCAACATGTAATTTAATGCTTTAATGCTCGTTGTTCGCGCGTTCGCAAAAAAAAAAAAAAAAAAAAAAAAGTAGATCCTCGCGAAGTTATGGGCAGTTTGCTTTGTGTCATGTCTTGAACAGCAAGGATGAGATCTTTGTCTTTGAACGAAACTCAGCTTGCTTATTAGCAGATAAAAGTTGATACCTTTAATCTGCAATTGCTTTGTGAATAACCAGTACTGAGCCACTAAATTTGTCATGAAACGTGCATGATATGCAAAGCCAATGAAAAAAGCCTGCCTGCTTTGGCTTGCTGATAGTAAAAAATAAATATTACTTTTTTAACGGTTGCTATGAAAATGGCGTCTGCATTGTTTTCAACAATTTCAGATTTTGTACAAGTCATGTAACACCCATCTTATTGTAGTTTGCAGACGAGATACAGTGTTCTGCCGAATCCCTTGCTTAATTGTTTCTTCTACTCAGACTTTATTCACTTCCTCCTGAGATGAGGATGGGCGGTTCCATATACATAAACGCACATTTACAAATCATTTTTGATCAGACCCCAAATAGATGAGGCTATAAACTGTAACTACCTGACACAAATTATTCATCCGCTAACGATCAGAGAGGCAAAGCTAACATATTGAAACATCCAATATACGGTCAGATTTTAAAATTTCAACACATTAAGTACTTTTTGACAAGAGGTAAGCAAGGCATTTTCTCCTTTCAATAGAATAGTATATGTCATCTTGTAGGTATTGTCATGATCAAGAGGAAGGCAGTACAGAAATTGTCTGAGGTGTGTCCAACTCTTTTATTTAAAATAAAGATATCTTGTAGTCGATGACACGAAAATTGTGCTACAGTTTCTGAATAGTAAGTGATGCAGTTAAATTGATTTCTAGACAATATCTGATTAGCAAGTGATACAATTAAATTGATTCCCAGGAAATATCTGGTTTGTTCTTAGGTCGTAGATAATATCCGGTTTGTTTTTAGGTCGTAGGCAATATCCGGTTTGTTTTTAGATCGTCTGACTACTGCTTCTATTATACTCGAAAGCGTAGGTGAATGAAATCCTCTCTTCCTCCACCCCCACTCCCGGCCCCCCGAAATTTAAAAAAAAAAAAGATAATAAATTTGTCTGCAATTGTATGCAATTAATTATCACTAATTACTCTTAGACCGCTAAATCACTAAAATTTCTCCACTGAAAATATTTTCAATAGGGTAGGTACAGTATCTGTATTTATGTGTAGTGTATGTATGTATGTATGTATGTATGTATGTATGTATGTATGTATGTATGTATGTATGTATGTATGTATGTATGTATGTATGTATGTATGTATGTATGCATGTATGTATCTAAAAGTCACATAAACACAAACATTGAGAGACTTAAAGTTTTTTAGGTATATGATGAACAGTTTTGTTCATTTGCCAGCAGAGTTACGCGATTCTTTGCACAATATAGTATGCCACTCTTGTCATATGTATGTATGTATGTATGTATGTATGTATGTATGTATGTATGTATGTATGTATGTATGTATGTATGTATGTATGTATGTTTTTAAAAGTCACATTAAACCAACATTGAGGGACTTAAAGTTTGTAAATATATGATGAACATAGTTTCAGACTATTGTTCATTAGCCACCAGAGTTACGGGATTCGTTGAACAATATAATATGCCATTCTTTTCGAGCAGCTCTTGATAAGTATTATGTAAAGGCAAACCATAAATTCCATATCTAGTAAACATTTTTACTAGCCACTTGTTTTAAAAGAATTCAAAATTACAATCTTTCATTCAAGTAGCACACAAAATCTGTTTCACCTTACATTAGTATTAAAAATAAAGTAGAATACTTTACTAGCTACCCAACTTCCTTTCCTGTAAAACTATATTTGAAGTTCATTAGCTTTATAAAACGGGTCAAGAGTTTGTTTCAACATCTGCACTATTTCCATATTTCAATGGGACAATTTCTGCTTTTATATACTATATAAAAGACATGCTGATGTAATTTGAGATATATTATAATGAATAAACCAATATGGCTCATTTTGGAGAGAAAAATTTAATTTTCTCTTCAGAAAATATTATACTTATGTAAATTATAACAGATAAATTGGACAATAAATGCCTGTTGTATAACAATACTTTTCTAAAACGTGTTGTATATCTCTCAGAAGGTCTGTTTGCTGGTTTTTTGGAGTATACATTTTGTAAGTAAGTAAGTATGTATGTAAGTAAGTATGTATGTATGTATGTATGTATGTATGTATGTATGTATGTATGTATGTATGTACATAAAATCCATTTTAACTTGAACTTAGTATTTCTAACTTTACTAGCGACGCAACTTCCTTTGTTGTACAAAATGTTTTTTTCAGTCTTTGGAGTGACTGACATCGCTTTACCTGTTCACGAACAGAGCATATTTTTTTACGAAGCAAAATTGTAGCCTAGGCCACATATTATCCTGGTGATAATCTTTTGCCGGAGTATAAAAGGATATATTACCCAAAAGTTGATTGTTCACAGAGGAGTGTCGCTGCAAGAGACATATCTGATGTCAGAAATCTTATATACAATAATACAGAATAGAAGTGATTGATTGATGTCAGAAATCTTATATACAATAATACAGAATAGAAGTGATTTAAGTGATTGATTGATTGGAAATGTACTAAAATTATATTAGGTCAACAACAAAAAATAGTGCATGTTACTTTATCTGAGTTATTATAATACCGTAAACTTTGAGATATGGCTTAGTGCATGCTACATATTGTAAATTCTATTGCATACATTACAGCAGTGATGACAACAGTAATGGAGGACCACATTTCCGAGTTTTGATATCACCTATATTTTATTCAGAGACGCAGACAGATCACGGAGTTATGTTATGAATAATTTATATATATATATATATATATATATATATATATATATATATATATATATATATATATATATATAAACCGTGGTTGCGCGAGCTAAACTACGTCGAAATATACATTGATTTAAGTGACCCATCGATTTGACCTTCTTAGTAGCGCAATTGGGAACTGCTAAGACTAGAGAAAATTAAAATCCGACGAAGGGAATAAAAAACAAAGAAAGAAAGAAAACAGCCGTATGTTATGGTACATTACACTCGTAAATCTTCGATCGATTTTTGGAACCTAGACATGTATGCAAAGTGAGTACGATAAAGAATCCTGAAAGCGGAAGAGACATACATTTACATCAATCGTACTCTACTAATGCGTACAGTGGAGAAGGTTATGATAAATGCACGAATTTTACGCCATATTAGAGAGATAGTTCACGATTTACTCAATTATTTATTTATTTATTCTTTATGGCTTGTTCTATTTACAAATCTCCCATGTTGTTAAAAGAAACCAACATATAACTTCTACCTAGTATTTCAAGCCGGTGAATGGAGGCAAAAAACTGCTTTGCCATAACAAATGACGCGGCATATTTCATGACCAATAACGTGATTTCGTCAGATTAGCCTCTGTATCTACATGTATAATTCATTTTGAAGTAAATAGCATGTTAGCAGCTGTATATTGTACGTCATTCATGACCGATAGAATCAAAATGAATCATTTTGAATGAGAACTTACATCATTCGCATGTTAAATAATAAGGTTTTTATAAACCCAAATGACAACCCATGACTGGTTTACCCGTATCAACACTTAAATGTCTATAGAGAATATTTAATTGCATGATGTATAATCATATTGAACAATTAAATAAATGTATGCAAATCTTTCGTCGGACCCCCAAAAAGTGTAAGGCTGCACACAATATTGTATATCCTTTGTCAAGGAAAGAGAAATATACCTATTGTCACTTGCACCGGAAATTGTCAGCGAAAAGAAAGGACCGACAACTTAGTGGATATTCCAATGTTAACATTACTCAATTTTTGGTTACTATTCAATTACAGTGCAATACAATGGCAAATTTCTTACTTTGTATGCTTGTTTCTACATACACGGTTTTAAAGGTATGTCTTTCTGTATTTATGCACAGCGTGTATATATATATATATATATATATATATATATATATATATATATATATATATATATATATATATATATATATATATATATATGCGTCTGTGTGTGTAGGTTTGAACATCGATGAGAGAATTCATAGAATTCATTTTTTACGTAGACCACATGTTCCATAGGTTTGTGTACGAATTGTGTGTGAGGAGGTAATGAAGTTCACCGGAATTCATTCTTAGACCACAGAGTTCACAGGTGATGGTAGACAATGATTTTTAACTTGACTTTTTGGCTATAAACTGGTAAGTCAGGTAAGTGGAGGATTCCTACTCTGATGCAAGAGGGTCTTGATGTGTTTCGTCTCAGTGATAGCCAATGATAGTTTTGAATGTTGTAACAAGTCTTTATGCAATTCGTTTAAGATGTTCTTGGATAGGAGTCGAGCTTCCTCCAAATAAGACTCCAGCTTTTCTTCTTGACTTATCATCAAATATTTATCGTGTTATACATGACTGGGATGATCCACATGACATCTGTAACATTGTTCTATCGTCAGTGTGATTTGTTTGACAACGTATTTAGCAAAATATTTAATTAAGGATTTCTCTTGTTTGGACAATACTGTTTCTTCTACTCCTCTTCGTCTTTTTCTCCTTTTCCTACATTTTGACGTTTTTATTGCAGCTGCTGTAGTTTCTGTTCAAGCTCGTCTATGTCCAAGACTACGCTTTAAATGAGAGAACGTGTAATATTCTAAGATCACTTTTCTGACACTGTTGATTATAACTTCCACTCGCAGTACGGGATATTTGGCAGAGTTTCAAGTTAGAGTCTGACAGATCTCGTTTCCTATTCGAGGTAAGACTTCTACACGTCCCATGTATAGTATTGCTTCGACGATACTAGTTTTTAAATTGTAAGCATTGGACATCAAATGAAAGACAGCGCTACTTACTTCAGTCTGAGACACAGATGCACTCCGTTCAACGAGTATAGCCGCGCTAGGTCAGTTGGTAGAGCGTCGTTCTCCTAGTCCAAGGGTTGTGGGTTCAGTACCAACCTAGGTGAGATCAGGTCGGCTGCCTCGGTGTATCCTTCAGATGGGCACTTAGCTCCCATTTCTTCGGCATGATATAGCCAATACTGTGTTACAAGTGTATGATATAGCCAATACTATGTTACAAGTGCATGATATAACCAATACTGTGTTGCAAGTGCCGTTTAAACCAACCAACTAACCGTTCTTGTAAACACACGCCTAAGTGCTTATAAACCATCATTTCCAACTTGCGACCTTGTTTGATTTTCTTTTGTCTGTCGTTAAATTAAATTCCTGATTGTTGTCTACGTCAACATCATCAATCAACTCTGTGCCGTTGAATTTGCCAAGCGTGTTGGATTTCCGCACCTCAAAAGCATCCAGGTGTGTATTCTTGGCTTATTTTCGGTAAATGAGTAGATTCTCTACGTAGACTTGGTAATTTTTAAGTGTCCACGCTGCTGCTGACTAGCTTGTTGTTCAGGTACAAATCCATTTCACTGAACATAGAATGCATGAAATTGTTGGCATGAGCCACTCTAGCTACTTGTACTGAATTCATATAGTCGTTTTTGATTACTTTTAGGTACAAGTAGCTGTTATTCATATCAATGTAGTCTTCACTTCAGTTTGCACTTTGATTTCAAACTCGAGAGGAGCTATCGTCGTAATAGACGATACTGGATGGTATACTACCCAGTGTGATTCTTGCATCTTTATCCGGGGTCACATGGCAAACAGATCGAGTTACATCTCGAACACTGATGTATCATCTTTGTTTTTGTTCTTTTGATTTAGCATTAAAAAATGTCCAAGTTTTTCTGACTGTTTTCCGTCACTTCTTCTTGTTGTATCCATGCAGTCTTAATGTTTTCTACATCTGTTATTGTCTTGTCCTGCTGCATGGGTGTTGGAGCAACTACTTCGACGGGCGTGTGATGTGATATTTTAGATGGTCCAAAGAGCTCATTTCCGCTGTTGATCAGCACTTTTATTCCACCACTCAGTAACGCCCAAGAAAACCAATCGTCTTCTTGTCTTGCGTGAACAAAAATTGGCTGTGCCGAGTTAACTTTACTACTTACTCGTATCTGGGCCGAGTAAATGCAAATTCGCACTTTGAAAATAAATCTCTGCATTTTCTACCCTTAACAAGCAGCGAACTTCAACATCGCTTAATATCTGGCGTACGTCAAATATCCATTACGTTCGACTATTTGGCGGCCTTGTCGCCAGTATAGAACATGTGGCAAAAGAAGTCGACTTCGTTTTCTGCACATGTACCCGACACAAGCTTGATACTAAAATAGGTCAAAAGCATGAAAATATTATGTTCGGAGTAAAGACAGAAGAGAGGGTATCACTATCTGACAAGAAATGTTTTTACAAAGTTTGGACATTCTCTTAACTTCTCACAGGTCTAACTCATAAAGATGTGTAATAGCTCGTTGAAAAGCAAAATTTCTCCAGAATACAATGACACCAAGTGTCAATGTAAAAGTGAATACGATTAAAACATTGAGACATGTATGTATGTATGTATGTATGTATGTATGTATGTATGTATGTATGTATGTATGGTTAAGTGTCAAACTTAATTTTTTCGAGTTACAAATCTAGTCTCTTATGATGTATTAATCAAAAAGACCATATATTTGAAGGGTTTTAAACCCGCCATCTTCACTTTGAACATGACATTTTCATGAGTTGACTAATACCCTGCCAAAGACTGTCTCCAAGAAAATGGGATGCTTAAACTACATATTGTTTCTGAAGAAAAGAGGCTTAATTTTTTGCTTCAGAAACTTGAATTTTTAAAATATTTATTTACGCTAGACACATTACAGTTCTGAAGTGTGTCTGTGTGTGTGTGTGTGTGTGTGTGTGTGTGTGTGTGTGTGTTTTGGGCTTCGATTTAGCACTTATAAGGTTTATAAGATGAATATGTCTGATTATTTTATTATTACTACATGTAAAGTCTGGTCTGTTTATTATATAGTATATGGGAAAGGTACTTAGCTCCCATTTCATCGTTATGATATATCCAATAATGTGTTAAAAGTGTCGTTAAAACCAACAAACAAATTTTACTTACTTACTTACAACATGCATACATATCTTTCAACAAACTAACACATAGACCTTCTGAGTGATATACAACACATTTTAGAAAAGTATTGGTATACAATAGTAATTTACAGTCCATTTGTTTTCTTTTATAATTTACATGAGTATAATATTTTCTGGACAAAAATTACAATTTTCTCTCCGAAATGAGCCATATTGTGTGATTAATATCATATATCTCTAATTGGGTAATTTTAATTACAACAGAATAAGTTCAGCACATCATCAGCATGTCTTTTATCAGAAATTGTCCAGTTGAAATATGAAAATAGTGCAGATGTTGACACACGCTCTTGACCCGTTCTATAAAGCTAGTAAACTTCAAATATAGTTTTACAAGACGTTGGGTAGCTAGTAAAGTGTTTTACTTTCATTTTTTTAAAATACATAATACTTATTAAGAGTTGCTCGAAAAGAGTGGCACACTATATTGTTCAAAGAATCCCGTAACTCTAGCGGCTAATGAACAAGTCTGAAACTCTGTTCAAGATATAATTAAAACTTACATCCCTCAGTGTTGGGTTTATGTGAATTTAAAAACACATACATACATTCATACATATATACATGCATACATACATACATACGTTCATAAGCAGAATACGTACACTACATACACACATACATACATACATACATACATACATACATACATACATACATACATACATACATACATACATACATACATACATACATACATACATACATACGTACGTACGTACGTACGTACATACATACATACATACATACATACATACATACATACATACATACATACATACATACATACATACATACATACATACATACATACATACATACATACATACGTAAAGTACATACACACATACATACCCACAAACATGCATACACTTGACATAAATACATACGCTGTACATACCGTATAGCAGGTATATTTAGCAGATACATTTTAGCGATATACCGGTCTAAGAGTGAAGTAGTGAAAATAAATCATGTGAAAATTTATCGCTAAGATATAACTAGCCAAAATTTTAAACCTGCGGTTTTGGACTCAAATTTTGCGTCCGCGAAAATAATCCCGCCACACGATATGAACCTTTGTATGTACAAATCAGCACACAAAGAAAAAGTTACGATTATATTACTCTAATTGAAGGGTAAAGAACACAGGGGTAAATGTCAACTAATTTGTCTATCCTTTCTTTTCATGCGGAACCTCTCGCTACCTAAAGTTAAAATGTTTTGTGGGCAACATTCTTTTTCTCGCTAATGAATGACTTGCGTAAACTTATTTCTCTATCGTCTAAAACTATTGTGTACTTATCAAGTTCCATGATTGTGCATCAAGACATGAAATATACTCTTAGTGTTGATACGGGAAAATCAATGAACGGTTGTCGTTTTGGTTTACAGAAACCGTATCATTTAATATGCGCATGATGTAAGTTCTCATTTAGAGAGTTACATGTTGATTATATCGATCATTGACGAGCTATAGCAATCAGTTGCTAAGATGCCATTTATGTCAATGTGAATTATACATGTAATTAGAGAGGATAACCTGACGAAATCATGTTATTGGTCATTAAATATGCTGCGTCATTTGCCGAGACAAAGTCACTTTGCCACTGTTCACCGAAAACTTGAAATGTTGAGTGAATTTATGTTTTATTTCTTTCCCAAAAATGATTGTTTTTAAATAAATTGAGCCATAGAGCATACACTATAGTTTGTACAATCGTGAACTAGTGTCCCTACTTTTGCTTAAAATTCATATATATATATATATATATAAATATATATATATGAGGACATTCTCCGTTGTATCGATGAGTATTGGGGAAATTAATTATATAAATGTATGTCTCTCTCGCCTACAAATTCGGACATATTATTTTACTCACTTTGCATACTTTTTTAGGTACAAACAAAAGCAATATAACAATGTGATGTGCCATAACCTCCGGATGTTTTTTCCTTCTCGGGATTTAAATTTAACCCAGTGGCTTGGAAGTTCCCATTTGCATAGTGGACGGGGCATTCTAATATATTCCGTAAAGAAGTCAAATCAACCGGTCACTTAAATCAATGTATATCTTTACGTCATTTAGCTTGTGTAAGAATGTGTTTTTCTTTAAATATATTACTATCCTAAATCCGTGATCTGCCTGCGTCTCCGAATACAAAAGTAATGGTATCGAGCTCTGAATTTCTGTCGTTCATTGCTGCTGTCATCACTGCTGTATGATATGAAAGAACATGAATAATATGCATCATACAATAAGCAATGTATAAAATATTAACCCAGAAAACGGAAATATGCTCACACACACACACACACACACACACACACACACACACACATATATATATATATATATATATATATATATATATATATATAAAAATTAGATTCCCACTGTTATTCATACATGTAATAGCCCCGGTTTTCTGTTGGCTTTTTATGTTTAGTGTTTGTTTTGTTGATGTAAGCTGTTTTCTTACTACGACGAAGTGCTTGATGAACTAAAAACGTTGGAAAACTGTTATGTAATTCTACCATTACCAATGGCCAGTGTTTGCGTGTGTATATATATATATATATATATATATATATATATATATATATATATATATATATATATATATATGTATATATATATATATATATATATATATATATATATATATATGTGTGTGTGTGTGTGTGTTAGTGAGTGAGTGAGTGTGTGTGTGTGTGTGTGTGTGTGTGTGTGTGTGTGTGTTTTACATCAGCTATGTTGCAGCGACATTCCTCTGTGAACAATCTTGGGGATAACAGTCTTTTATTAATACACTGACCAAAGACTGTCACCATGTCACCAGTATAACTTGTTGAAAACAATTTGCATAATAAAAATTATTGATTATTTGTCCTGAGAATATTTGTAAAACTGCAGTGAATGGTTGGGTTCCGGATGATGACTAAAAGTGAGGACATTATTTCCCTACAAGGCAGGCACCCAGTGGGCTTTCACACAATTTAACGACAATCCCCAAACGCACGAACCTCATACGTTTGGATTCCGTGATAGGTGACATTTACCTTTGAACATAGAAGAAAGGAACCCCATCAAGAATGGCACTAATTTATTAAAGTAGACCTTTCAATCAGTTTTGTCGCCATGCATTTTTCATAAAGTTTTCATACGTATGCTGTATTTCCGACTCATATTGACAAATATAGTATATATATGTTGAATTTACCACTCGTAGATATTAATATATTTAAATTTTTATAAATAAGTAATGTAAACGTAATATTTATTATCATCCGAAATGTTGATTCCTTGGTTGTAGATGCAAGCTCCAGATTTTTTAAGCTTGCTTACAAACATTAAATATGGAGAGAGAGAGAGAGAGAGAGAGAGAGAGAGAGAGAGAGAGAGAGAGAGAGAGAGAGAGAGCGATCAAACGTGTTCTCATTGTGTCTACATTCAGGGACAATGTTTTACTGATTGCATTGTATAGAAATGAAATGAGATTTACAAGTATATATAGTTATTTTCTAACATAGCTTATTTCATTGGATTGCGCAATAATATTTTAATTAGAGTAGAGTCTTTTAAATAATTAGGTGCTTCTTTGTAGAAATAAAACCAATTTACTAATACATTTAGCCGATCTCGAAGGTGAGGTACAAAAGACGAAGATAAAGATCCCCTACGATCTAAACTTAAACTTTAGATTCTGATGTAGTCTGGACCTTATTTCGCAATATTTTATAATTAAACCCTGTTTGACAACCGTATTTTTCCCTCCTATATTTTGTATACATTCCATCCCTGCATTGTCAATTTATAACGTTGTTTTTCTTAACACCCATAACGCACATTGAGTACCGCTTCTTTCGTAAGGCACAAAAAATCAAAGGCTTCGACGAGGGGAAAATAACAAAGCTTCCCTGCGTTTCGACTTAAAGCAGGATCTTCCTCAGAGAACAATAAAGAACACACTCAGAGAGTGACACACACACAGTGACATGAATAGAACGATAAATATTTACATTGTTTAGAACAGAGAAGAAAAACTATCCGGAAAAATGAAGAAGTCTGAACTATAGAAAAAGAACAAAGTACCAAGATATACCAAAATTTACAGAAAGGGATCTATTATCTATGTATAAGGCAAACTATAGTTTTGATGCCAGCTATCTGCACACTATGTTTCTCGCGACCTCACGCGCTTGTTTTGATATCCTGACGTCATCAACTGGATCACTAGCGTTCGTTGACAATGACAGTAAGTGCTGATTAAGAAATATTCGATGAAATGAAATTTGAATACATATTACAAATCAAATTGAAAAATCACAATGAAAATGGCCAATTTTACTTATGCCATATTGCCTCAAGCTTGTAGCCCTGGGGTGAGTGTTAGCTGTTCAAGCCAGGGCCGCTGTTCACATGTTGATTTTCTTTATCTTTTGATTAGTAGGAAACTCACGACAGAAATTTCTCAGACGGTAAAGGCAATGTAAGAACTTCGTTTCTATACCATGCACTTCTTATGTCATGTTAGAAAAAATAAATCCAACGGAAGAGTATTCAGTATGAAATTCTTTATTGGATTATTGCGTTGTAGACGGAAAAAACTCCTTGTTGTAACATAGCCTGAAGAAAAAAAACTCTTTCAAAAGTTCAGCGTATTTAAATACGATAATTATATCGAAATAGCTTGCAAACAAATAATTAAAAAATGCATCCTAGTTGCTTTTACATTTTTAAAAATACTTTTTGCATCATTTTTTAAAAGTGTTTTATTGCAGTCAATATGCGTATGAAAGCAATGAAATATATTACAAATGCAAATAATGAAAATACGGAGACATTATTTCCAAACTTTGGCCTAATTGTCACATTCCAATCTTACGTCACGTGGACTTTATTTCAGGGGCACGAACCATAGATGACCTTCTGGAAATAGACAAATTTTGACACACCCATAAAAACGGTAGCTCGCAAAGGATTTAGAGGGTTTATGAACATTTTTCAACAATGAATAAATTAAGTAGATATAGTTGAACACATTGTAAGGTGATTTTAATAGTTTCTCACAATATTATAATGCAAGCGTTAAATTTCACGTTAAGGGCACGAACCATGGTAGATAAAGAAGATATATTCCTTAGTTTCTCTCTAATCCCTTAGCAAAGGTTTGGGAATTCTTCTATTTTGTACAAAGGAATGGCGGCAAGGTATATTTAGAAACAGTCTTAGTCAATTAGATATAATAAAAGAAAATCAGACAAAGTATACTTCGTGATTTATATCTGTTGTCAATAAACAGGTATTTAATATGTATCTTTACTATGAAACTGAACATTTGTAAAACTATGGTATGTAAGCTATATTAATATGCACCATTGTGTGATCAAGATAGCAGTTTTACATTCAGAGATTGATAGAGACAAGCCAGACTGATCATAGTTTGTCTCATCCATTTAATAAATATATGCAATTTACCATAACTGTACAACATTTCATTTTACAAATCAATAGAAACACATTCGATCAAGATCATACATCCACTTCATCGCTTTCAGATGAAAGTTTAAGCTATGCTATCAGGGTCAAATGTTGACTCCCCATTCAATGTTATTGGATTATGACGTTCTCCAGTGCTTGGGCATAAGCAATGGATATCTTCTGGCAATGATGCTTTTGATTTTCTGAATATACCTGCCAAACAATCTCCAACTTATGCATTTGCTGATATTTTGTTCTCCGTGAAAAAACATAGGTTAGGGGGCTCTTTTGGATAGAGTAGACTTGTCGCTATCAATTAAA
Organism: Margaritifera margaritifera; assembly: GCA_029931535.1. Lineage (NCBI taxonomy): Eukaryota > Metazoa > Mollusca > Bivalvia > Unionida > Margaritiferidae > Margaritifera > Margaritifera margaritifera. The sequence goes on from JAQPZY010001498.1 coordinate 1,941,787, forward strand.
TTTGTGTAATTCCGTGTGTGTGTGAGAGAGAGAGAGAGAGAGAGAGAGAGAGAGAGAGAGAGAGAGAGAGAGAGAGAGAGTAACCAAGCAACTCGTTTTGTGGTCAAGTAATTTTCAGCGATTTTCGTGGTGACAATACGTGTTGAAAATGACCAGGAATACATTTTGGGTTTGATGTCAAAAAGGTGGAGCACTGATGTCACTATGACAAAAACAAGAAAAATAAATATTTGGGACAAGTTGTTAACATCGCTCACTATTACCTCGGGTGATGTTAACAATCAGTAGAGAATAAATCATTCTGCTGATGAAGTCCTTAGTACAAGGACGAAAGCTTCAGGTTAGCTTTCAATTTATTTATTGTGTATGAAATTGAACAGTTTAAACATTATCAGATAAGAAAAAATAAACTCCTTCAAAATTGGTGTTACTTGCCTTTTTGGACAATCTTCCCCTTTCTTCCATAAGTTGTGTTGTAGATAAAGAGGTCGGAATTTAACACAGGAAAAAATATATAGTTATTACAATTACTATTTCCAGCACTCTTCTTAGGGAAAGTGTTATAAAGACAAAAGCCCAGACCATATAATCACGAAATTGTCATTCTCGTACTACAATAGGCTTAATCCACATATCTCAGATCTGAGGTACGAGAATTAAGCCAATAGTGCAACGATAACGCAAAATTGCCAAGCACATCAACAGAACTTTGACTCAATTCGTCAAATTTAGAAACCATACAGTATACTTAAAGGGGATTGGTACTCATGCAAATTACACAATTACCAAACGATATAATTATTTTTGAACCAGATTGATCAATGAAATAAATAACAAAAAAATTAACGGAGAAAGAAATTAAACCGGCCTTTACCAGGCAAAATGTTTTGAAAAACAATATTTATTTATAGTTCCCCTCTTATAAATAATCAAAATACTATAACAGTTTCAAAGACTATAAAAGTCAAATAAAGTAGTAAGGCAAACACCTTTAATTTAAAAAAAAAACTGAAGAAATGTTTGCAATTTATATTTTCTGTCAAATTTTATAAATTAATATCGATGTTTAAAGATTTGGACAAAAATGAATTTGAAGCATCAGAAATGTTGTGTTTCTGCTGAAACGTTTCTGACTAATATATTATGGAGTTTCAAACTAAATTTAAGTAATGTTATGTGTTGTGACAGTAGCCTTGCCGTATTCAATGGTTATTTGCCTCTAATAACACACCGTTCATTTAGACCATGTTAAGGACTTTTGATATCCATGAGTCTGTACAAATTCTTTCAGAAAATAATATTACTACCAATTATGGTTGACCGTAGCGTTTGTCTGACATCCCGAGCCCTTCATATAGCCGCGATAGTTTGTCATAGGCTATAGTATGTTTCCTCAACTAACTAAAATAAATACACTGCATAGTGAGTCGCCATCTATTGCAGGAACAGCCTGGATACTGTTCATTTTAGTTATAAATTTCATATTTGATAAAGACAGCCGCTGCCATGCTTAATCCGAATCGTTGTACACAAATTTTAGAATGTGGATATTCTACCTTTATAATGAATAAGTGTAATAAGGTCATTATTTTATTATTTTTGGTTGTAGTTGGTGGTATTTTGTAATGTTTTTTTTTTTTTTTTTTTTTGTAAATTTTGAATTTTGTATAGACTGTTTAATGTTTTTACTCATATGGCTGTGGTTCAGTTACTTTACCCCACCCCTCCAAAAACAAATAGATAAAATCAAATCAAAATAAACATCATACCGGACTGCTACATGACCCGTGTTTACCACTAGTTTTGAGTTAACATTTCTTTTAGTTGCCTTCGGATTTGAAAGAAGCATACTAAAACTGTGAGATGAAGAGGCAAAGTTTTTTTTGTTTTAACCAAGCACGAACCGAGATAATATTTTATTTACCTATTGTCTGTCTGAACAAAGCTATATGTGACATTTAATTTAATTTAGCACATATATGAGAGAAGAGTGATGGTTACTAAATTCCTTGATATTTTGTAAAATTCTTTCATTACTTTCTCAAATAGGTGCATAAGCCATGCAGTATTTGCGCGTGTCTGCTTGTATAGGACACCGCAAAGCGTAGGCAAGAGTACAATTGTGATTAAGTTTCTCCCATGAAATTTAGCTCGTCGGTTTGTGCAATCATTCCATGCTGTCCTTATAATTGCCTTGTGACACATAGCTTCTCACCCTTTATCATTATAATGTGAGATTAATCACAGCAGATCTAATCTTGCAATGAACGTTCAAACGTAATACATAATCGTAGCACAGGGAGGTGCATTGGGTACGATCGTGCTCATTATATTGCGCCTCAAGCTGTGCTTGACAATCCCAAAAACGCAGAAGTCTGCAAAAAAGATATGTAAGAGAATATTGTTCCCTTTAATTTTAATATGAGCTTTCAGTTTGTTTGCGACTTCCTTTTCTTTTGCCAGGATAAAATATGTTTTATAGTTATGTGCGTTTTCAGAGAGTAATATACCCTTCGTTAAGAATATGTTGTCAGAACTTAGCAGCTGTCAGGGCATGGTTTCACTAAAATTCTCAAAATGTTTCCTCAGATTTGAGATTTTGCATTATTTTGCATATAATACTTCAGACAATATCAATATTTTGTCTGAGGCAGAGATAGTGGATACGATGCAACGTCACACTTTAGCTTTAAAATTTTAACATATGAAAACTTTTAGAATCTTGAAAAAAGAATTAAGGAATTCCTCAAATTTGAGGAAATACAACTACTTTAAGAAAAAGTAATGATTTTATTACTACTTTTTTATCCTTAATGCCGGCTGAATGTTTTGTGAAACAGTCATTGATTTTAACCAAACAATGAGAAATATATTAAAAATCTCAGCTTCAGGAAGAAATTTTGTAAAGTTTATTGAAACTGGGTCCAGATTCTTATCTCTCCAAGGATTCCTCATTAAGCCACTTAATTTTATATTTTCACAGAAATTGCATATTTCACATTTTGACTTTGATCACATAAAAAGAGACCACATGATGTCCGTGTTCACCAATATTTACAAATACGTGGAAAACAATGTATTATAATATTCTTTGATTCGCAACTCTATTTCTCACAAAGTAAAGAGAACGCACACTTGCAATTCTTCAAAACTTTATTAAAGATTCAGTTTTGGAATGAACTACATTTGGAGAAAATAAATGACCTGTCACAACAAAAAGGTGCCTATTTCCATTTTAACAAACTATCATTTAAAAGTATTTATTCCAGGCAAAGGAATCTATTACTGTTCATTCCATAGCAATCAAAAAAAAAAAAAAAGGAAAATCGGCTGTTTATTGAGTTTTGTGAGGTGATACATTCTACTTAAGAAGCGGGGTAACTAACGGCATTTACTGCTGATTAGAGAAAAATGAATGCTGATTTCGATCCATCATGTCAACATACTAAGCAGAGCAGACGACACATAGCATCTCAGCCGGAAGCACCCCATGACGTCACAGGCTCGTTAATCTGCGGAGACCTATGAGAGAAGCCTAAGAGACGCACCAGAGTAGGTTGGTGTGGCGGAGAATAGTATATAAATAGCAGGTACTTAATTGAATGTTACAACACCTGGACAGCGCGGATAAGCAATCGGAATTAAATGAAGTAAAATTATAGGTTACCAGGGTTTTCGGAGAATGAAGTTCCAATATTTTCTAAATTGCTTCGTAACAGTTGCATTGCTTTCTATAGACTTTGCACTTCTAGCAGGTAAGTTTCTCTCTCTCTCTCTCTCTCTCTCTCTCTCTCTCTCTCTCTCTCTCTCTCTCTCAGTGGAGAATTATTCAATTGTATTTTTATTTGTTTTAAGCAAAAGAGATTATTTAACATTTAACTGATATTTGATATGTAAAGTAACATATCCATCTTTCAAGCAAAACTGTTTCAATGAGCTGCATAAATGTTGTGTTTATTATTTTTGTGCCAAATTTTCACTGGTAGCTTCTGGTGGATATTTAAAAAAGCAATTAAGTATAATCTATTTTAGATTCGTTAAAGTCAGTTTCTCGATCTTGCTATAAGTGTGATCATTATTTTGCTTCTTCTTCATCTATTATTTCATTGGTGCTATAAAATAACACGTCAAATATTGTCGTCACTGACGAGAAATTTAGAAATTCTAATATTATTAAATTCTATTAATTTCTCAAGTTTCCAAAAGGTGCAGTCCCAGTTTACAATTGTTACATTGTCGTAGTTTTCGCATAATGTTTACCATACTTCACTTTAAACATTTTAGTTTTTTAAAAAAATACATGAAAGTAAATGTAATATATTTTGGACAAATTGAAATTATTCTCAATTTTACCAGTGTTGGTAGTTTTGCATGTGTACCCCTAATAACCTTAGTAAGGTTTGTTCCACTTCTATGGCACAAGACAGTGTTTAAAATTAATTCGACCCATTTCGTCGATAAGCTGAATCTAATATATGTTTCCACAGTAACGCGCGCACTTTGAACAACTATAAAAATCATGCACAAAACCTTAAATTTGAAAGCCATGCCTTAAAATCTCAATGTTACCGAACATTTGAGCGTAATCAGAAATACCATAGATAAATATTCTTGATATTTAAAAGATTTTGTCATCACTTGTTTAAAATATTATTCTTTTTAATTTCTAGTCTGGTTTTGGAAAAATGTTTAAGTTCATTTCGTGATTACAATGTTTGGCCAATGAAGTTATCTACAGGCACTCAGACTTTTAACGGAACTACAGTCTTCTTAGGAAACGTCGCCTTTCTGCGCATTATAAATATTCGAATATGCTTATTGTCTGTTTAATATGTTGAAATGTTACTTATAAACCTGTCTATTACCACGTACATCGCTAAAAACTAAATCCACATTGAAAATATGATGACACAGACGGTGTACAATGAACCAATATTTATTTAATGGATTTTCATCATATGTGCAGATCAAATTTGACGTTGAAAGACCATACATGTGACTTTTAACTTGATTATTGCAATATTGCTGAAATACTTTGCAAGCATATGTAATTGGTAAGTTTGACCCATACAAAGTTTTATTAGAGGTTTTTCAGATGCACTTAACATGGTTTTAGCTTTCAAAGACCACAAATGCATGTATGTGTATATATGTATTTCGGGATTTTATCTATAGGTTTAGAACTGAGTTTTGTTGCTTTTATTTAGCAAAGAATCAATAACTCGCTTCTGTATTATTCAACATGTCTACATATTGTTATCAAATATTGTCTCTGGACCAGTCAGGCTGTGTCTTTGTGTCTACACAAATTGAGAGCAGGTTATGGGGTTTGGACCAGTCAGGCTGTCTATTGTGTCTACACAAATTGAGAGCAGGTTATGGGGTTTGGACCAGTCAGGCTGTCTATTGTGTCTACACAAATTGAGAGCAGGTTATGGGGTTATAAAGTATCTGGAACCATCTTGATTGAACTCTGCACTTTTCCCTCTCCGTTAAAATTTTTAAAAAAATCTTTTTATTGGATATGATAAGTATTCATTGAGTAAATTCAATATAGGAACAATTTTAGCAAAAACAATATTAATGGCCGCCTTTGTTCCAGTGCCAAAGTAGAGTGCACAAGTATAAATATCTAAATGTATCCACTTAACAACTGTAGGCAAGGGTAACTAAGTTCAAAGGGTCATAATTACACGTGGAAACCATTCTCATGCATATATTTTGGGGAAGATTTTATTTGGACTCATTTCAAGTTATCTTTTGATCTTAATTATGCATATATACTGACGACTATGTGCTTACAAACGAGAATTGTGCCAGTATTTCTCAAGAAATCCCTTAAATGACAACTTCCTCTGTAGATCCTTAAAAGCATTTCTCTCCTTTGGTTAACCACCTACAAATGAGGTCAGTTACTCGAGGCCCTGTGATATATACTGATACGATGCGAATTGACCATAAAAGTCTATCTAAAATTAATTAAGAGAGTCATAGAGCACATTAATTACTATCCTATATTAAAATTGGGAACGTTTAGTATTTCCCCGCAATATTCTGTATCCGTTATTGTCAGTAGTGACAATATCATAATAGTCGTACACAGTAGTTATTAAATTTAATATTAGCGCCAGTTGCAAGTGACCAGTTTTTATATTGATCATAACAATCCCAAAATTAACAATTGTACACAAAAGGAATACTGTAATGGGAAAAAGAGAAGTAATTTATGTCTTCCTTGAAAGTGGACTCTCTCTCTCTCTCTCTCAAATCGTGATTGTGTGGCACCCTCTACCCTCTAAAAACTTCCTTTCCGCTGAAAATCTGCTGTAGATTATAAATGTTTCTGATCAGCAATGTCACAATAAATCCATGACATTTTTGCATTCAAAGATATGAAAAGTACATATAGATAGGCAGTGGCATATTAAGGGTAAATGGCGCCCGGGGCGACTATGATGGTCCAAAGGGCCAGAATACGAGGCCCGAATTTTTATCAGCTGTTTTAGCGCCACAAAACGTCTGGCGCCCGGGGCAACTGCCCCGTCCGCCCCCCGTTGGTACACTACAGTTGATAGGCTCTATTCCGCCTAAACCATAGGGATGTTGCAGTCGCTTTTAACTCTTGAAATGAGTACTGTAATTCACTTGTTTTCGTGGGGTACCAGTTTTTGTTCATTTCGTGGCTGCTTCAAAACCCCGAATTGAAAACTCCAACGAACAATTATCCTTCAATAGAAACGATATGATCCATTTCCGAATCCACAAATTTAAGCAACGACTGAAATCTTATTTTTCGCAAACAAGCACAAATTTATGTCAAAAACAAAGAAAAATAATTCACAGTGAATAAAATCGATTTTATTTCTAGATATATTTCATATTAGTATAAATATGTACGGAGGAAGGTTGAGCCAAATACTCATAAAAGCTGATAAGTAATCATCTTAAATCAGAAGTAAATTTAGGAATTCTATATCCAAATGTTCGTAATACAATTACAAGGGATGCGTAATTTGTCATCCACATGAATTTTTACTCACCGTTTCATAGATTTTTTTTTATGACTTTAGAGTGTGTTGTATGGAGTTTAAAGGCTGAGGTTTAATTTTTTTACACGAGACTTTAGAGTGTGTTGTATGGAGTTTAAAGGCTGAGGTTTAATTTTTTTACACGAGACTTTAGAGTGTGTTGTATGGAGTTTAAAGGTTGAGGTTTAACTATTTACACGACATGGCCACTTTGGTCATTTTTTTTTTCAGAACCAAAACATCTTGCTTCATTAGTTTTTATGTCCTACATCATGTTTAATCTAGTTTACTAGTACGTGGACACTTGTAACCTACGTTTGTTCTCATTTTTGTATTTTTGCGGTATCTGACGTTTGCTCTGATATTTGTTCTGGAAATAGTGTTCGATATCCATTCTTTCTCTGCCATTTTTTCCAACATTGATTCAAACTCTTATGTCACGTATAAAATCCAATTTGCAAGCGTGTGGTTACAATTTTATTTTCTCTTTGTCTTTTGAGGCCTCATTACGTTTTGAAAGTTCCCTTTTGCCCTTTGTAAAAACGAGCTCTTAGGAAACTGAAAACATGACAGTACATTCGATTCACTAAGATTCGGATCAAATATTGATGTCATTATACATTGTGCAATGGCTTCTGGAACAGACATTAAAATGCTCTTGAACTCTACTTTCGGGGATGATAGGAAGCGAGTACTCTTGACTGCCCATATATGCACAAGATCATAAGCTTGATAATTGTTTGATAAGTCCCCCAATTATCTTTAATACATTTTGAACATTGCCTTCTAAGCACTCTTTTTTGTCACGGAAACAATAAATGTCGAAATTGACGTTTTTACAGTTGTGTAGGAATGTAGTTTCCGTCTTTCATGTATATTTATGAGAAAGATCTTCATGGTTAAGCTGCCATGCAAATTTTTGCATGGTTTAATTAGAAGCTTTTCTGAGGGTCTACACGGTTCAACGGTCATCATATAACATATGAGCAATACTTCATTAGTTATTCATAGCTTGAAGGGAACCACATTTTTGTCTCACAATGGAGATAACATTTTAACTTATAAGGAATAACACTAATAAATATGGCCAAGTATCAATGTCTCTATACATTTCACACTTGCTTCTGGCATAAAATGTTCTTGAACACGCTTTTAGGACAGTTAGAAAAAGCATACTTTAGAATCCTAATCCATTCTTGGGGTCATAGGTTAGAAAATCATTTATAAATATCCTCAGTTTTGTTAACTGCTTTTCGAACATTGTGCCACTAAAGAACATTGCCACCGGGCGCATGGGTAGGGGAGCCACTAAAGAACATTGCCCCCGGGCGCATTGAACCCTAGCGCCGCCACTGCCCATCGTGCTCCTATTTTGGAGTTTGTTTTTTTGTTTTCCTTTTCTTTTCTTCTTTTTTTTTGTGTGTGTAGACGCTTGCGCTTGACTCCCGTGTGTGATTATTGGGAATATCTCAAATTCAATATTAAAATGATTTAATTCGATGTTCATCATTACGCTGCATGGTTCATCGATCTAAAACGACCAAATGAACAACACTCCTTCGGCTGATATTCTAGTATGAAAGGAAATCAAAATTTTATCGCAGGATAGAGATAAGATATCCAAAATAGAAGGAACAAAACCATCTGAAGGTGAGTATTGATCACAACTATATCTAATACTAACTCATAAACTAACATGTTTCATAATTCTTTCGCCGATTTTAGAAACCAGGTATAAAACTAGGCATGGTAGAAGAAATTGTAATTGAAGCCCTTAATACACACACGCTCGTTTACACATTAGGTGTTAGCGTCTCAAACACACAAATATATATGTCCCTGAAGATCGCATTAGTCACAAAGAAAGATATATTTGAGGAAAACTGACAAAACACGGTCGGCACTAGTTTGAGACTAGCCTGAGCACATCGGATACAGCGGTTTTTTTTTTGTAAAAGGCAAACAATTATATATTACATAAAAGTCACACACAATACATTTTCCATGTATATAAAGAACCCTACATGTTATATTCGTTATATTCATATCGTTTTGTGTATGTGTGTGTATATATACGAGTATATTCAATAGGCAACAATTGAAAATCCATGGCCGTTTTCGTAGTTTTGAGAACAATAACAGTCAATGGAAACGTGCAATTGCTAAAATGATTTAAACTGGGAAAAACTCAGGCGGAAAATAAAAGATTTTAAATCCAAAATTTAAATTAGAATTACCTCTAAGTAAGAAATGAAATAATATTTGTTAATGTGCACGATGAGGAGGAACGTTTCGAGTAAAAGCGATTATTTTCATGTTTCCTGTTGGACTGAATAGTCACCATAAAAATGAACTTTGAAGATTTAGTGGTATTTATTTTCTAAAGCACGTAATTTAAATCTATGATATTTTAACCCTATATTTTCCAATAATATATTTGTTTTATCAATGAACACGACTTTAGTTTTTCTTCCATGAATTTCCTCTGGAAGCTTTTGAATTTAATATTTCCTAGTGAAAAACTCTTGGGTTCCCATCATGTGAATCAAATTGATTAAATAGGTGCCATAATTTCCCATGAGAAAATTTACGAGATTTGCTAAATCCCTCAAACAGTAGAACAGTGCATTGAATAATCTGCAATCGGCACTGAAAATCGGTAATTTCAACTTCATTGTCCATTTTTAAATTTCTAAACAGAGAACCATTTTGAAAAGCCGTTATATTTTTGAGAAAAATTTAATTAAAACTTGAGAAAAGAATGATATTTGCCATTATACAATTCAAGTAGAAAAGACTACTGGTCGAATGAAACATCTCACTACTGAGGTCAAGGGGCATCTGCACTGTCTACTGTGAAAATGCACAAACATTGAAGAATACTACGCATGTCACAAGAAAAAAACCTTCCTTGTTTAACAGTTGTCTAAAGAAATCTGAAATAATTCTTCAAAACAAACCTGAATTTTGAAGAGGATCGAATCAACTCTGCATTGCGCCTTTATTTCTATTATCTTTTTTGTTCACTTTTTTTATTTTATCTTGTTCTTTTTTTATCTATTGCTTTTGTTCAAGAGCAAACAGACACATTGCTTCATGGAATGCTTCAGCAAGATTCATACATTCTAATACACACAACCTAGTAGCAGTTGAAATCTTGGCACAAACAGAGGTTACTTAATGCAAATCTTTGATAAGTATTTAAATAAATAGATATTTGCCAAGAAAATAAATGATCTGAGTACGTCCTATTCATTACAAAAGGACCTAAAAGCGATTTGATTCTTGAATTGAAATTGTTTAAATTGATTCAATTAGTCTCTTTGTGGCCATTTTGTAAACATACACATTGCAGAGACATGCATTAAACAAACATAGAGACAGACAAAACAGCAATGAGACAGATGCAAGGGATGGGGGTGGGGTGGGGGAGGGAGAGAGTGATATATTAAATGGACAGTTATAGATACATAGATGAAAATAAAAAATAAACGAAATGTTTGTTTTATTAGAATATTTTCGTTGCGCTAAATAACATTAGAATCGATTACTTCAGGACAATAACATACATGTATAGAAAGTCTGGAAATCGAAACTCTTTTTTAGCCTGTTTATTTTTCATGAGCATCTGATAAGGAAAAGCAATCTGAATTATTATCCTGGCTTTTAAGATTAAGAGCTCACATTGCAGAGACACTGATCAAAATATAAATTAGATGATGTACATTGTAATATCTCCGTTTTGTCTTGTCATTACAATAATCTTATGGAAAACACTCACAAACAACATTAGATCCACAAACTGCACTAAGTATGCTCATTTACTTTTAAAAAAGTTTAAATTATCTGACAAAATTTAATACGTATGAAATTGTAGGATACACAACATACAAGCACAACTATTTTGACCTAATTTGTCTGAAATTGACGTTGTCTGCACACAAATTCAAAATCAAACATAAGAACGCAAGCACTGTTGTCGATTGATGGTGTTCAGATAGTATAATCTCAACAGATTTTCTTTTGAATTGACTCTGAGTATCAGCCATACATGAAAATTGTAAAAGATTAATCTAACAAATCTGGGATATTGGGGAAATATAAACAGCCAACCGGGTCGCAGGTAACTCCGAAGATATTTGTTCGTACTCTTACAGCGTTAATTTGTTAAATGCTAGATCGCCTCTCATTGACACGATTCTTCATACTTAAATTGGTCCTCCCTCAGAAGTGCATAAAATTTTGAAAATGCACGTGCGCGCGCGCATTTAAGGGGTTGTCGAGATTACATTATATCTCGTCAATCGAAAAAGCGAAGATAACGAATAACTATCAACGACAAGGTACCTACTACTACTACTACCACTAAGTACTATAACGACAACGATGCAGACTACGACAACGAGTACTGCTAGCAGTAGTAGTAGTAGTAGTAGTAGTAGTAGTAGTAGTAGTAGTAGCAGTAGTAGTAGTAGTAGCAGTAGTAGTAGTAGCAATAGTAATATATGTATCAAAATTATATTTATTTAAAAAAGCTATTTATATACATGTAGGTATATACGGATAAGGCAAAAATGCTTTTTTAAAAGTCTCTTTTCATTCATTTGCCAGTTAAGATAATATAAGAGGATTTTCCATTAATCCAATCATTCACAAGTAGATTACGCCAACTAAAATCCAAAGCACGGGTTTAACCAGCTGTCTTCATAGATTGCACAGCTGCAAACTTAGGTTGCTTTATTTGTAGTATTTAACACTCCTTGAAGATCGTCAATAATAGAATAAGCATTGGCTAATGTTGCAATAAAATATCATTCTATCCATTGCTGATATTTCCTTCTCAAAATGTGAAAATCCCAATCCATCTTTATTCCTTAGATAATTGCAGTTATTAAGTTTAAACTCACGGTTTTTCCTAGTAATATGCGACCATAGATCAGACTGAGCAAAAAATTAAAAAGGATTGCATTTTAGAGAAATAATTCTAAGTTCAATAAAATAGATGCGAATGAACAGTTATGATTGTTATTAGGAAGTGGTCCTATTTTTGATGGTGGTAGGAATGGTTTCCTGACTTTAAATGCAAAGGATTGCTTGTAGGTGAATAATATACAAATTTGTGTAGAATAATTCACAAAATCCATCTTGTTATCAGAGCGTCCGTTGATCCCATTTTTCTGATCACTAATTGTTACATTGTTCTCCCGTGTATGGTTTACTGTTATTAGACTTAAATGCAAACCGGGGCTTTTCCTAAAATAATAATTAAAACCAAATTGAAATTTACATCATCCCATTTGTATTATATTAACCTTATCAAGAAAATGTAGAATTTAAGAGTAAGAAAAATGGATTTTATGTCGATAAACTACAGACGCATGAAACGAGGCACGGGCATGTCAGCATGTGAAATATGTTCCACCGTCTCGCTGCAATATACGGTTTAAACATCGCGATAGACTTGCAATCTAATTAAACCGACGAAAATTTCGGTGAGCCACACTGAACATTAATTACAAAAGCTATTAACAGGATAAATGGGTGATTATTTGTGGTCAGCAAGTCTATCCCGTCAATATCCGTGATAAACTATTCAAGAGATGGTTGGGTGAGTTGGAGGGGAAAGGTTAGAAGGAGGAAATCTGGATCGATATGCAGGGTTGTTCAATAACTGAAATTGCATACGGAGATAATCTCAAGCGATAATTTCTGACGCTCCTAAATAATAATAATAATAATAATAATAATAATAATCATATTAATAATCATAATCATATTAATAATCATATTAATAATCATAATCATATTAATAATCATAATCATATTAATAATCATAATCATATTAATAATCATATTAATAATAAGGTCTCAGATAAACTCATGGATGCTGACCAGAAAAACAACAGAATCCATGCAAAAACAGCCACGAAACTAGAAAGTTCATGCATTCTGGCTTTTAAAAAAAATCACATATATCATGATATTTTGCAGTTCAGCTACAGTATATCGTAAACATAGGCAGTGTTCCAACATGGGTGACTTTCTCAAAACTCTCCTGTTTGTGATAGACAGGAATAAAGGTCCAACAGTGAGCAAATATATGCCAATAACCTGCCTGTATGGAACTTACTCACTACAAATTATTACACATAGTTTATTTGACCAACAAGATAAGAAAGGACTACGCCCAGAAAAGTGGAAGACAAAACTCGAGGAGAACAAAGGACCAGTTACTCATCGATAAGATGATGTTCTAAAATTGCAGAAAGCAGAAGAAATACGCGAGCATGGCAAGGATTGATTACAAAGTAGGCATATGACTCATTAACCCATCTGTAGCTCCTGGAATGTCGAGAGATGGTTGATGTGACCAGAAACATACGAAGATTCTAATATGAGATTAATAACGTGATGTCTTGGAGAACGCAACTCACGATTCAGAGCAATAATCAAAGTGATATCTTTCAAGGAGACCCACAACGCTGCATGTTGAAGACGTACTAGGCTCAAAACAAAATGGACGCAGCACACTTGGAGCTCTCAATACCTGGGCAGTCTCCATCAACATGTACGCAGCCGGCATCGTGGTTTGCATTGAGAAAGTGGTTTTATTTGCGCTGAAGACTCTATTGAAAGAGGTACCTATACAAATATGTCAGGAAAAGTAACGAAAAGCTCCTAACCTAAGTCCAGAAAGAAATCCTTCTTAAAAAGAATGAAACAAAAACCTATGAAACAACACGTACAGAATGGTGAAAAAGGGATCTGCATGGGCAGCTTATATGTGACGCAGAAAAACAATCCGGTGAAGGCATCTGGAGCTGGATTTCAACTGGAAATGTCTGGAAAACGCAGACAGATAGGAATTGCACTGAAATCATACCTTCTAGAAACCGGCAAAGTGCGGAACAGCAATGATATTGCTGAAGGTACTTGAGATTTAAAGTCGCACACAAGTGTCACAATATCTCGCGAAACATGCCAACCAACGATATTGGCATCCAAAGGCTTTGGAAGAGCGGAATAATAATAATAAAATTAATAATAATAATAATAATAATAATAATAATAATAATAATAATAATAATAATAATAATAATGATAATAATAATAATCGGTACCGATAGAGTAACGAGTAGTTGGTTGTTATGGGTTTAACCCCATTTTTCAGCACATGATAGCTATACATGGCGGCCAGTATATTTGGTGGAGGAAGAACCAAAGAAAACCCCGGGAAGAACCAACGACCCACGGGAAGATACTGGCAAGCTTTCTTACATACCCACGTTGGCCGAGCCCGAGATTCAAACCCACGTGGACAGAGGTGAGATATCAGTGATCTGTAAAGGCGAGCGCCTTAGACCACTCGGCCACCCGGGGCCCCAGTAACGAGTAGTATTTGCTATTGTTATTTTTGTTATATCAGTAGTACTTGCAGTAGTAGTAGCACCAGCGAACTTCTCTATATCTATCTAGTATATAATGAGATAGATAAATGTTCTGCATCGCTTGTTGGACAATTATATTTTCCCCGTGGCATTAAAATGATACATTTTTTTCGAGTAATTGGACGTTATTGTGGCATCAAATACGTTATACAAGGTCCCAAAATCTTGATGTTATATATTTCTTAATAAATTTATGTATTTATTATTGATGGATGGCTAAAAGGAAGGATGGGTGGACGGACGGACGGATTGATGGATTCACGTATGATTTTTTATGCAATAATTTGTCCTACTATTACATAGCAGTGAACGGAATTTCTATTCACTTATTTCCTCATGATATGCGTGATCTGTTGTAATGGAACTAATGTCTGTCTCTAGATCTCGTGAGTGAACTTTGGTATTTTAGATTGGTTCTTTGTTTGTAAATGCTTTTCTCATGAACAAAATACCTGAAACAGGGAACCAAATGGTCGCTAGTGCACAAACGCCATCTGGGTGAGTAGCATGTGGATGAATACTCTGAACGTGGAAGAAAAATACATTTTAACATGGAGATGTTTGCAAAATTCAAATGATTGATCAATTTTAGTGAATCTCACTTGTTTACTGAACAAATATTTTTTCCTTTGCACACCTTCCATCCTTCCATATCATATACAAGCGCGCCAATTCTTGCTCTCCAGAGTTCAATATTAATCCCCATTTTTAGGAATAGTTTCCACAGCTAACACTGACGCGTTATACACTTGAATTCACCAGGTGGCGCTTCTGAATTATGAGAAATTTTTCTTATCATCTCAATTCGGCTTGTCATCTCAGACAAATTTTAGTATCTCATACGAACGATAAATGAAGATACTCAGCCGTTGTAATATCTTTATACTATCACCGTGATGCTTTGTAGAAAAGTGTGTATGTATATATATTTTGAAAATCACATATAACTTCTGAACATTGTTCTTAATACTATATTTGGTATTATGGGCCGGAGACCTACAATTATTGAATAAAGCATTCTATTCTATTATTCTATCATATACCATACCATATAAGGTCATATCACATGGATACTCTCTAATTTATTACTATGTATGGCCTGGACAATTCAAATTCTAACACAGCGCTAATGTTTATTAAATATCAGCAGTTGGAGGAAACTCTTTCAATATTTGAGAGTAACGACCAAAAATGTTTTTTTTTTATTTTTATAGATATTCAGATGTTTTTCAAAATGCAAGAGCAACAGATTTAACGCTTGATTTTCATCCTAGCTGTTTAACACGCCCCCCCCCCCTTTTTTATGTTGCAGTATACGTTTGAACACAGTAAACCGCTTTTATCATACATATGTTCCTACATGATGCGGCCGGTTTCAACTGGTGTGGCGCGTGTGTTTTTGTGACGTTAGCACTACTCTAGCATCTGAATAATGGTTTTGTGTTTAAAACAAAATCCTTTCTGTGGGTATTTCGTGTTTAAGTACTAAATACTTGATCATCTAGAACGATAATAACAAAGTTTTCCATGTGCAGCAAAAGTTTCCCGGAGTCTTCGGCAACGATTTGGAACCCCTCGGCTCTGACTATTATCTCGTGTTCTGGTAAACATTTGCACAAAGCAAGCCGTGTATGATCCGTGTATTTTCACATGCGCATGTGCGTGGTGTACAAAATGTCAGAAATCGATGACAAAGCCATTATACATGCATCAATAATGCATATTCCAAGCTCCCCTACGATTGCAGACTTCTTTTTAATTTATTCGGTTAATACGGTCATTCGATCGTCCATCCATCATAATTGCCCTCGCGGCATTAAGAATTCTAAGGAAAATAAAGTGTTAGATGGCATAAATTTCACACTGGTTAGTGAAGGATTGCTGATCGATTTAAACAATGAGGTGTACGTACAGATTAAAGGGGCTCTCAGTTTCTCCTTAGTTATTGTACACCCATCAAAATTGTGAATGTATGTACGCATGCGTGTGTGTGTGTGCGTACGTACATACATGTTTGAAATGATTCGAAAGCATGTTACGTGTGATTTATCATCTACCATCTTTTTTTGACACGGTCTATTAAAAGTGTTTTACCTGAAGGAGAATCTAAAACTGTTTCAAGGTACATTCCACCTTTCTAATTCATTTACTAATATATATTAACCCCCACATGCAGCGTCTATTTTGGGGATACAATGTAAAAACACGACTTAAAGTACGACACGAATTTGAGAATTTTGTCAAATCTGAGACTTACTCTCTAGTCTGTGTGACGAAAAAGAAAGGCTTGAATAACAAGTTTGCATTTGAAGCACTCACATGAAACACTCAAAATGAAGCACTCACATGAAGCACTATATTTTACTGTACACCGGGAGTTCTGAGGCAAGACATTGACGTTTCCGGGAATTTTACGCAGCCATTCGTCCTGCTGGATGCCTCCTCATACATCTTAATTACGCTAATTGTCAATTAGGAGTTAAACTTTTTCTACTGCACAGCTGGCCGCCTGGTTGGTAGCACACGCAATAATCTAATCGTGATTAAACATCTAGTGCTTTAATTATTCAAAATGTTGTATATGCTGATTGATTAATATACAACTAAAGTATCCGGCTTTTGATCTTATTATACGGTTTTAATGTTATAACCTTTTCTCAGAGTTCAGACGGGTTTGTGCATACTACCTCAGGGTGAAAAAACACACTATTTACAGGAAAAAAATAAGCCGATTATCCAGGATGCCATACTATTTAATGTCATACATAAAATTAATGAGAATATTTCTTTCAATGATAAAGTGATTTGGGAATCGGGCTAACAGTGTAAGAAAGGAGTACGTGCCGTAAAACGTCAATACCTTTTCAATTTGCAATCAATGCATGGGAGCAATTTCAAAATTGCACTTTTGCGTGCGATTTTAGCTTACATGAACATAAGGATTACTCGAGGTCGGGGGCATGTAAATAAGGAGAAAATTAAAAATAATATTAAAATGGTATTAAATGGGAATATTCACGATCCTATCCATGAGTACCATAGAAAATCTCGGCCAACATCTTTTGACGTCACCGTCTCTTTTGAATTTACTATTGATGTCGGTGAGTAACGAAGAAATTGCACGCTAGCGTGTGATCCTAACTTACACGGATTGGAATAGTGGATGCGGAGGACTGTCAATAAATACCGTTAGAACAAACGTTAAAATGGTATCACATAGGTAAGAACCATACAAAGTCTCGAATGCTCAGTAATGTAACAAACTTTATTGGAAATCAAACAGAATATTCCTATCTATATGTCCTACGATGCTGCTGCTGCTACTACTACTACGACTTGCCGTCGTCTTCGTCGTATGTGTAGCAAACAGATAAATCATAGTCACATTTGAAGTATTATACAATCACCCATAGCTTGTTGATAAAAAAAAAACTTTGCTCTGAAACACGGAATGCCTAACTAAATGTACTGACTGTTATTTGGGAATATCTGTTGTATATTAAACAGTTACGATTCCCTGAGAAACAAATGTCAATACATACCTTAGAACGACATCCGTCGTGTGGGAGAACGACTCGCGGACAATACATAGGAATTTATTAATTGAAGATCTGGATAGATAGTTAAGGAGAAAATACAATTTATACGGAAGGCTTATAATATTTTAGTAACACTATTTTGTAAATCTTTTCACACTGTGAAGATTACTTCCAACGGTATAAGAATAGATTACCAAACCTCTCCAGAGACAGCTTTATTAGTTAGTCCATCTTGAAAATGAACCAACTTTCTCATAGAGACTGTGCGGTGTACGTCAGCAAATTGAGATGCCAAGAGAAATTCTTTAGAAACTGATCGCAAAGGTTCCAACGATATATAACATTATACATCTCTTGAGAAGTAGCAGATAGTTTCAGCACGTGCGTGTGTCTGTTGATATTGAAATTGCAATATATCTACATGATGTATTATCACACATTAGCAGAGCCATCCATACGAAAGCAGTGTGGATAATCGCTGTACAGCACTTAATGGTAGATATTGTGTGCTAATCCATACGAAAGCAGTGTGGATAATCGCTGTACAGCATTTAATGGTAGTTATTGTGTGCTAATCCATACGAAAGCAGTGTAGATAATTTCTGTACAGCACTTAATGGTAGCTATTGTGTGCTAATCCATACGAAAGCAGTGTGGATAATTTCTGTACAGCACTTAATGGTAGCTATTGTGTGCTAATCCATACGAAAGCAGTGTGGATAATCGCTGTACAGCATTTATTGGTAGCTATTGTGTTTCCTGATGGTATTAAAAGTAAATCTGAGGTTTTTACTGGTACAACAAAGAGACAAACTTGAGAAAGACACACACGCACACATTCACACAAACCACGAAAAAGTCGACAGTATTTGTGGTTCAATTTATTAAGTAATCGCAACAGTAAAAGGTTCTTCGTCAATATTCCATTGTTGTCATAGAAACATTCACATTGAAAATATGTTTTATATGAGAATATGATTAAAACCTCGTTTAAGTAGTGATCCAGGTAAATATCTATTTTGTGGATGCCTGTAACAATAAAGCCTAATCTATGCAGAAGTATGGTTCCTCTATTAATATCTATAGCACACACACTGAAAAACTATTTAATTAATGCTTGGGAATATAACATCTTGTATGTTGTTTAATTAATGCTTGGGAATGCTTGAGAGTATACGATCTTATATGCTGTTTAATTAATGCTTGGGAATATAACATCTTTTATGCTGATTAATTAATGTTTGGGAATATAACATCTTGTATGCTGTTTAATTAATGCTTGGGAATATAACATCTTGTATGCTGTTTAATTAATGCTTGGGAATATAACATCTTGTATGCTGTTTAATTAATGCTTGGGAACATAACATCTTGTATGTTGTTTAATTAATGCTTGGGAATATAACATCTTGTATGTTGTTTAATTAATGCTAGGGAATATAACATCTTGTATGTTGTTTAATTAATGCTAGGGAATATAACAGCTTGTATGTTGTTTAATGAATGCTTGGAAATATACCATCTTGTATGTTGTTTAATCAATGCTAAGGAATATAACATCTTCGATCTTATTTAATGAATGCTAAGGAATATAACATCTTCCATCTTATTTAATAATTGCTAAGGAATATAACATCTTCCATCTTATTTAAAGAATGCTAAGGAATATAACATCTTGCATTTTATTTAAAGAATGCTAAGGAATATAACATCTTGCATGGTATTTAATGAATACTAAGGAATATAACATCTTGCATGCTATTTAATGAATGCTAAGGAATATAACATCTTCCATCTTATTTAATGAATGCTAAGAAATATAACATCTTCCATCTTATTTAATGAATGCTAAGGAATATAACATCTTGTATGTTGTTTAATGAATACTAAGGAATATAACATCTTGTATGTTGTTTAATGAATACTAAGGAATATAACATCTTGTATGTTGTTTAATGAATACTAAGGAATATAACATCTTCCATCTTATTTAATGAATGCTAAGGAATATTACATCTTGTATGTTATTTAATGAATGCTAGGGACTATAATAGCTAATATGTTGTAGATTTATATTGGATTTTAAATAATCATATATGTTGTTGAATGATGAAAATTTGTCTGAAACATATAATCATGACTTAGAGTATGTACAATTACACACACACACACACACACGCACACGCACACACGCACACACATATATTTAATGAATGCTAAGGAACATAACATCTTGTATGTTGTTTAATGAATACTAAGGAATATAGCATCTTGTATGTTGTTTAATGAATACTAAGGAATATAACATCTTCCATCTTATTTAATGAATGCTAAGGAATATAACATCTTGCATCTTATTTAATGAATGCTAGGAATATAACATCTTGTATGTTGTTTAATGAATACTAAGGAATATAACATCTTGTATGTTGTTTAATGAATACTAAGGAATATAACATCTTGTATGTTGTTTAATGAATACTAAGGAATATAACATCTTCCATCTTATTTAATGAATGCTAAGGAATATAACATCTTCCATCTTATTTAATGAATGCTAAGGAATATAACATCTTCCATCTTATTTAATGAATGCTAAGGAATATAACATCTTGTATGTTGTTTAATGAATACTAAGGAATATAACATCTTGTATGTTGTTTAATGAATACTAAGGAATATAACATCTTCCATCTTATTTAATGAATGCTAAGGAATATTACATCTTGTATGTTATTTAATGAATGCTAGGGACTATAATAGCTAATATGTTGTAGATTTATATTGGATTTTAAATAATCATATATGTTGTTGAATGATGAAAATTTGTCTGAAACATATAATCATGACTTAGAGTATGTACAATTACACACACACACACACACACACACACACGCACGCACACGCACACACATATATTTAATGAATGCTAAGGAACATAACATCTTGTATGTTGTTTAATGAATACTAAGGAATATAACATCTTGCATCTTATTTAATAAATGCTAAGGAACATAACATTTTCCATGGTGTTTAATGAATGCTAAGGAATATAACATCTTCCATGTTGTTTAAAGAATGCTAAGGAATATAACATCTTCCATGTTGTTTAAAGAATGCCAAGGAATATAACAGCTTGTATGTTTTTTAATGAATGCGAAGGAATATAACATCTTGCATGGTATTTAATGAATGCTAAGGAACATAACATCTTGGATGTTATTTAATGAAGGCTAAGGAACATAACATCTTGTATGTTATTTAATGAATGCTAAGGAATATAACATCTTGCAAGTTAAGTAATGAATGCTACGGAATATAACATCTTGAATGTTTTTTTAATGAATGCTGGGGAATATAACATCTTGCAAGTTATTTAATGAATGCTAAGGAATATAACATCTTGAATGTTTTTTAATGAATGCTAAGGAATATAACATCTTGCAAGTTATTTAATGAATGCTAAGGAATATAACATCTTGCAAGTTATTTAAAGAATGCTAAGGAATATAACATCTTGTATGTTATTTAATGAATGCTAAGGAACACAACATCTTGTATGTTATTTAATGAATGCTAAGGAATATAACATCTTGTATGTTATTTAATGAATGCTAAGGAATATAACATCTTGTATGTTATTTAATGAATGCTAAGGAACATAACATCTTGTATGTTATTTAATGAATATAAGGAACATAACATATTGGATGTTATTTAATGAATGCTAAGGAACATAACATCTTGTTTGTTATTTAATGAATGCTAAGGAACATAACATCTTGTATGTTATTTAATGAATGCTAAGGAATATAACATCTTGTATGTTATTTAATGAATGCTTTAGGAATATTACATCTTGTATGTTATTTAATGAATGCTAAGGAATATAACATCTTGCAAGTTATTTAATGAATGCTAAGGAATATTACATCTTGTATGTTATTTAATGAATGCTAGGGACTATAATAGCTAATATGTTGTAGATTTATATTGGATTTTAAATAATCATATATGTTGTTGAATGATGAAAATTTGTCTGAAACATATAATCATGACTTAGAGTATGTACAATTACACACACACACACACACACACACACACACACACATATATATATATATATATATATATATATATATATATATATATATATATATATATATATATCAAACATTCTGTTGATTAAATGCATGTTACACCTAAAGTCCTCTCCTTGTTCAACAATGCAAATGTAGATCTGTAACGATACATTTTACTCAATTTCTACATATCTGTCCTACTATCCAATTCTTTGTATAATATGATGTTTATTATGTACTTTTCATGGCCAATTTGCTTTATGCACTAAATTCAAACTTCATAACCTCGAGAAGAGTTGCCTTTATATTGGGACAAGTGGCAAGCAAAAACTTCTGGCCCCCCCCCCCCCCCCGCAAAACTTAATTCTTGGGCACCCTCCAAATAAAAAAAGTTGTCTGATGGGAAGTTTGGCTCCGTACTGGGCCTGGGGTTGTTTGGGCGGTTGCTACGGCTCTGGATTGGGGCCAAGGTTTTGGCTTCTACAACGAACACTAAAATAAGTACAATAATATACGTGGAACATACTTCTACATTCAATCTTATGATAACTGCTTCTTTAAGTTTTTAATATGAACGCCTATCCGCATGTAGCAGCATATTACCACATCTGAAGAAATAGTCTACAGAAAGATATGAATGCAACAAGATAAGGATTTTAATAAAATTGTATTATATTAAATGGCGTACGCAAGTTAAAGGATAATCGAATTCTACAAATATTAGACTTGTACTCAAAGTAATTGTTGGAACTGAACATCAACATCCAAATATCAGTGTTTACAACATTATGGTTTGGAGAAATTATAAAAACGCTTGTATCTGAGATATTAAAGGCACGAGAATGAATCACCAAAGCATTCGGTAGATCACGATAAAAAAGTGTGTTTTTGCACTTCTTACTCACATTATAGTAAAATAATAGATCGATCATACCTCGAATTCACACATATTTCCTAGTAATATACTGATATTCTTGCTTACTTTAAAGTTTAGATATAATGGTCAAAAGTATATACACGCGTTTCTGTTTTAAAAGTAACCTTACCAAAAGGTAGTACCTACTGCATTAAACTGATGAAAATTCGAAAATTATTGACACACAAACATAAACATACACCCATACCCATATATATATATATATATATAATATAATATAATATAATATAATATAATATAATATAATATAATATAATATAATATAAAACCAAGAAAACCAACAAACTTGTCCTCTTCGTGGTTACTTTCCACTCAGACGCCCCAGGTTTATAACAGATAATTCGGAACATTTGCACCAGATTCAATTCTCCGAACGTGCGAAGGGCATATTTCAAGACGTTCCTATGGTTGCGCACCGTAGACATAAAAATCTGAAGGACCATCTAGTATGTGCCAAAGTAACTTCAAACAAGACCACAGATTCAGACACATATTGCTGCAAAGACAAGCGTTGCCTAATTTGCAAATATATGCCTGAGACCAAATCGTTCAGAAGTTCAACAACGGGAGTTAGCCACACTATCAATCAGAAGTTAGGATGTCGAACCAAACAATGTAATCTATCTTCTAACATGCAATATATGTGGCACTCAATATTTTGGCGAAACCGTTGATTTCAGAAAACGAACGAATAACCAACCACAAGAACAACATTCGCAACAAAGTCAACATGAAACTCGCCAACCACTACATTCAGTCGAGTCCCTAGAGATGCTACCGATTGATTCTAACCTGGTGTGGACCGATATAGAACGCACACCTAAGGAACGATATTGGATACTACAATTGAAAATTCATGGGGAGTTCGGCCTAAATGAAAAAGTCTAACCTTCCTAATGCAATCTTATCAAAAATACAGCCAGGCATCAGTTTATCAGACATACATACATACATACATACATACAGTGAAAGATTATGTAAAGTTTAGCCTGGTGCATGTCAGTCTAAAATCATCACTAATAAACAACCGGATATTTACTTGCTGCTAGTGCTTTCAGTTACCAACCCAGCACTCCAAAATCTTGATCAAACGAGGTGGATGATAGCAATAACGTAAAATAAGAACTCAGAAAGTAGTTTGATTAAATATAATTGTGGCATTATTAATATAAGATAATTAGATTTTATTATTACAAAAATGGGTTAGAACGTGAATAGTGATGACTTTAGTAAAGGCAAGCTTCTTCAATTCTTACCTTTTTGCAGCTATCTGTTTCAAAACAAACAGTTGTACATGACGTTTAAAATGTGCCAGTCATTGAAAATGCACTTCCTGTTTATTTTGATGATTCATGAACGAGTATCTAAACACGCCACCATTACTTTTTGCCAAATTCAATACATAAACCTCTCGTGTGAGAGACACGATATTAATAAGTAGTATATACATCTATAAATATTCTCCATTGCGTGATTTCTTCGTGAATGTTATATTTAGTACATTGATTTTCAAAGAGCTAAAATTACTTTTAGTACCTATTTTCAAACATAAATTCTTTGTCTCTGTACTATTGGTCAAACTGGACTCACTGGTCAGAGAAAATGGTTCAGAATGATCTCACCCCACAATAACTTCAAAATAACCCCTAAGAAGGAAACAGATTCGCATTACTAGTGGCAGACGTTGTGATGATCTTATTAGAATTGTGTGGCGGAAAACACTATAATTATTGTCGTAACAATTCTTTTTGTTTTAAATTTTAATTTTACTAGGCCTATATGTCCTTAATCTAGTCTTTCCGTCAATGTTTGGAAAAACACTACAGTAGCAGCCATTGTATATTCATGTACCCTGGCTACCAAATTACGTCATCTGCACATTACCCACCATTCCAGCGTTTTTGTACGGCGACTCGACTTAGTGGACTTATTCTTGGCCGAAACATTTCCATGTTTCTTTTTTCAAACATGAACTCACTAGAGAACTTTCTTTAACTGAACTTGTGCAAAAATTTCCATTAATGTATCATAATATTTTTGACAGTTATATTTGTCCTTTAGCGTATGACCGAGTTCTCCGCCATTTTCATGCGATGTCCCACCCTTTTACGCTGTATCACTCCAACGAAGTATTTCCAGGATGGAATTTTGTAGAAAAAAAACACGACGTATTCCAATGTACACATCCTATTTATCTAAGAAGACATACAGAAAATTTCCTTCAATACTTAATCCCACGTGTCTCTGTAATCAAAGTGATAAAGCACGTACGTCTATGAGAAAAGGGAAAAGCAAAAATATACTCACTACCGACTCCAGATATTCACTAAATCAGCATATATAATGAGTGCCTATCACTGTATTGGTGCCTTATAATCTCTTGCCACCCATTATAATGTTCAGAATATTAATATCTTTTCAGATTCGACAACAGGTGCAGAGCAAGCCCCGACAAGCGCTGAAACAAAAGATAATAAGAATCTTCAGGAAGGACAACAGACGTGGTATACAAACTTTGATACAAATCACGATCAAGGCTTGGACGAATCAGAAAATTTCAAAAGATCTCAGTCGTGGATTGCAGGGTATGGCAAACGATTTTCACCGTATTATGGTTTGAGAAATCCACTTGGGAAACGAATGCAATCGTGGATATCCGGGTATGGAAAACGATCGCCAGCGAATATCAAGAGATTGCAAGCATGGCTGACGACCTTCGGCAAAAGATCTTCGGATGATATGGATAAAGTGGCAAGAATTAAAAGCATGCTTTCTAGATACGAAGAACAATCTAATATGCCAAACAACATCGACAAGAGATTACAATCATGGATGTCTGGGTATGGAAAAAGACTGCAATCATGGATGCCTGGTTATGGAAAAAGGTCCGATGGAGACGGTCCAGAAGAAGAAAAGCGCCCACGGGCTTGGATTTCTCCTTATGGTAATCAATATGATAATGGTGAAGATGGAAGTGAATATTCGGATTATACGCCAGAGAGCGATAAAAGATCTCAAGGATGGGCCGCAATGTATGGAAAACGAAATGTGAACTCAGATAATCTTCAGTTGGAAGCCCCAAGAATGTTAGATGGTAAACGATCATCTGGTTCCAGATGGTTTGTGGGGTATGGAAAACGCGGTCCAAATTGGTTTGTGGGATATGGAAAACGTGACCCTCGTTGGCACGTGGGATATGGAAAAAGAATTTCTGGGAATGATCTAGAATCGGTGATAACAGATCAAGACGCAGATAAACGTTCACCCAGTTGGTATGTTGGATATGGAAAACGCTTTTCAGCACAACAGGAGGGGTACGAAAAATCAGATGACTCGACTTTTAGTGATAGTTCACTGGCCGAAAATGAAATGGCCGAAGAGAATGAGAAGCTTGCAAGTAGATGGCCGGCTGGAAGCGACAAATTATGGCAATGATAGGATGCAGTGTAAGGTTGAAAGAAAAGCAAGAGAATAAACTGATTTCAATTCAAGCGATGTACCTTTCAAAATCTTACAAAGGTTAAATACATGCAAGAATTTCAGTCGAATTTATTTGAGTAACAATTTGTTAAGTTTTGAAGGAAGGACATTTCCCCTGATGCATCTTTTGAAGATCTAAAGACACGTCTAGAGGCTACAGACCATACAGCAATGCTACTAATTTGAATATTGTATATTGATAAAGGTTCTCTAGAAGTAGTAAGCTCTTGAGTGTAACCCTTTGGCCATTTCCAAATGCATTTCCTACGTCTCTCACCAAATGCATTTCCTATGTCTCTCGCCAAATGCATTTCCTATGTCTCTCACCAAATGCATTTCCTATGTATCTCACCAAATGCATTTCCTATGTCTCTCACTTTTTGACAGTGCTTTAAATCGCACTTCGTCAATCATACAATATGTTTAAGTGTAAAAGACATAAATGTGTGGGGAAAATATAATTTTGTCCTCTTTATTTCGGACTTCCAAAAGATTGTCTGCAACATGTGCAAATCTTCTTCTTCTTCCTGTGAGATCTATCAATTTTCTAGGAGTTAGTTCAAAACTTTAAAAAAAAGTTTTATTTTCAAATGATGTCCGAACTTTGTTTTTTTTATGAACTGTTGAGAACTGTCTCCGAAAGAAAAGGAAGTAAAACATATTCCAAATTCATTCTATTTAATGACTGTGGCTCGACAGATGCATAAATTATATAAGGAGAGTGCAATGTTTCTATAAAATGAAAATATAAACTTTTCCAACCACATTATATAATATTTAGTTGTGTGTATGAATGATAAATTATTAGTGACATCGGTCAAAAGCTCCTATCTAACGATAAAGTCATTGATACATCATAGCATGGTTCCTATCTGACGATGAAGTCATTCATAAATCATAGCATGGTTCCTACCTGATGATACAGTCATTCATACATCATAGCATGGTTCCTACCTGACGATACAGTCATTGAGACATTATAGCATGGTTCCTATCTGACGATACAGTCATTTATACATCATAGCATGGTTCTTATCTGACGATAAAGTCATTGATACAACATAGCATGGTTCCTACCTATGCGATGATTTTACAGATTATCTTGTGTTCGCAAAGACATATATGATGACCTATTTTACTAATTTATAAAAAGCTGACATAGGAATATGTTCCCTACTAAATCGTAATGGTGGTGCGTGTTCATCTTAGTGCTTACAGTATATATGTGTTTCCTATAAAAACTACTTTTCTGAGATAAAATAGCATCGTATATTTTACACAACCACACTGCTCAGATAAAATGGCATCGTGTATTTTACACAACCACACTGCTCAGATAAAATGGCATCGTGTATTTTACACAACTACACTGCTCAGATAAAATGGCATTGTGTATTTTACACAACCATACTGCTGAGATAAAATGGCATAGTGTATTTTACACAACTACACTTCTCAGACAAAATGGCATCGTGTATTTTACACAACCACACTTCACATATTAAATGGCATCGTGTATTTTACACAACCACACTTCTCAGATAAAATGGCATCGTGTATGTTACACAACCACACTTCTCAGATAAAATGGAATCGTGTATTTTACACAACCACACTTCTCAGATCTAAGCAGGTTGACATTCACATTCACAGTGAAAATCACTTAAAGAAAGCAAACCAAAAAGAAGGTTTTTAACGTCAAAGACCAATTACTCTGCTGGAATGTGGCTCTGAAAGGAAACGATATTATAAGTATCCATTGGATTCATTTACATAATTCATAATCGTTGCAAAATGTATAAATTAGAATCCACAGTGTCTTATATATATATATATATATATATATATATATATATATATATATATATATATATATATATATATATATCTATATATCATTGAAGAGTGTTGAGAACAGTACGTAAAAATGTCTTTACTGGTAAGAAACAACTGTATATAAGATGAAATGTTAAGACTAATATAGTTTTTAGAATGAAGGTTAAATGGTGAGCTTGGTGGGAAATAAAATATATGTACAAAGTCTATCAAACAAACTTTGATTCATGAACTCTCTCTCTCTCTCTCTCTCGTGCGTGTTTTCCCCTTTGTGACATAAATCTTTTACACACTATAATCTTTCTTCGAAGTCCTCCAGAGAAATGTTGGACTTCTTTTAAGTCATCGGGATGCATTTACATATTTCGAAAGTAAACGACAAACGACAAAAACGTTCAATGAATCAACGTGCACTTGTAAGAGCTACGTATTGACCAACCTACATACCTACCTGCCTGACTATCTGCACTCATCCATCAATGCAATTTTCTAATCTATTGCCTCATCAGCGGTGCTTGTTCAGGGCTGATCACAGTTTCTCTGTCAAGAATATTGCCAACTGTGTTCACTGAAAGTATATACTTTCTACCGGAAGTTTGGTTTCCATTTGTTTTCATTAAGCTCCTACAAGCGCTTTGCTCTCACTCTTGAATACTAATAAACGCTTACCAGAGGGAGAGCAAACTGGTTTTATTTTTCCCAAAACCCACCCACCCACCCCCACCCCCACAAAAAATAAATCCACACGATCAAATTTAGGTCGGTAACATCGTCAACTTATATATATATATACACATATAATATATATATAATAGCTGGCTAAGTAAGATATTTTTCTGGACGAGTAAAACATTTTAGTACTTGCCAGACTGTGCGAGTGGATATTTTAAGAAGGTACAACCCCTGTGATGATTTTGAAAATCCATGTGATACCAACTGGTTTTTTTTTTCATTATTTTGAGGGGAAAAATAAGAAGGACTGTGTGTTTGTCCAGGAAAGAAATGAGTTTTAAAATAAGTAATGACCAGCTTTCATAGATGGATGATGTCAGCGCATGTGAATGACCACACTGCTGTTAGTACTTCCAACTGCTAATGCTACCAAAATATTTATATCGTACTGATAACGATTGATCAATTTCACCGTCTTCTTTGCGTATAAACCCAAAGTAAATCCAAACAGCTATCTTTGCCTGCTTAATGAGTATGAGAGATTGTTCAGGTTATTCGACACTGACTGACCATACTACGCGCTTGACTGGTTTTTGGTGTTAAAAAAAGACGTAATAATTTGAGTAAACGAAAATAGCTCCACAACCAATCTAACTAATAAACAGTTAGGGTTAAAAAAAAAAAAGATACGGAAGAGTTTGCACGTTTGCACAGATATGAATTGCGATATGGAAGTGTACCAATACCTACCGATATATACTGACTAACTGACTTACTCACTTATTTACCAGCACATGGAGATAACACGCACCTTACCAAGAGTATCGGTTTACTTACTTACATAATCGCAAAAAAGAAAGAACCCATCAAGAAATATCGACATCATGCAGTTTTTAGTTAGATTATGAGTCCGAATATAAACCAAAGGTGAAATGCAATTACAGCTTAAATTGTATATTCATCATGCAGCTTTCTAATTAGAGATAGCATAGTTTTGGACTTAACACGTCCATACACACAAAATGTATCTAAATACCGTATTGAGGACTCTTTTCATAGCAAGGTAAAATTATGATAAAAGCCTTGACTACCGTATGTACTCGCGTATAATTCGAGTCCAAACGCAAACAACATGCCGGCGCATAATGCGCCGGTAGATCAGGGTCTATGTTGTTTGTTCTATTGATTAGTCCTTACAAGCGACATAGACCGAGATCTGCCGGCGCATTATGCGACGGCAGATCTGGGTCTATGCACTTTGCATTTGGTAATGAGTTATACGCGAGTACACACGGTAACTGGGGTTGGCATTAGCGAGACACCTAGCGTTGTCGTTGTTATTATTAGTATTTTATTTTCTTCTTCGTGACTAGATGTTAACGTTAAGTTTTTACACTTAGATACATTCTCTTAAACTGTGACAAGCACAGAGATGAAATGTTATGGGCACATCTTTAGAGGTACTCACTTTTAGCAAAAATTGCTCACGGTGACTTTTTTTTACCCTCTCTATGCACTTAGCTCTGCGTCTCTGCCACTGTGGCATATACGGTCTTAAAACTCGATAAGTGCATTTATTTCGAGAACTACTATTCGTTCCTTAAATAAGTAGATCACGGTGACCTACTTTACATGCTCTAGAGATTCTTCCTTTGGTATTTGGATCACGGAGTAGAGGAGCAGGCAAGACTTCTTCTGTAATCATACAGAGTGCTCTCACGCTTGATGGGTTCTTGAAGTTTTAGGGCATTTATGGGAAAGAAATACTGTTCTGTAGCTGAAATACAAGCTAGAGATTGATGCTGTCAGTTGAGGGCTTCCACCCCCCCTCTCTCTCTCTCTCTCTCTTTCTTGTTAACCAATACCACAAAAATAATCACAAATGTAGTACCCTTCCAGCACATTTAATTAGAAATAGCTTTTTCATGGCAGGGGAGCAATTGTGCAAACAAGATTCAGAATTCATCAATATGTTTAGATTTTTTCTTCATCAACCCTACGAATTTTATCGTAAACTTTAGAATTAATTTGTGAACAAGGAGCAATAAATGTAATATGTGAGGTTATTTACTTCAAACGATGTAATTTCCCATCGTCTAAAGGAATATTGAATCCTAAAATAATAGTCCACAGACATTTTGTTAATTATTCTATTTGCTGCTTAATATTAGGATTGTATTTAATGTCAAGAAAGAAAGTTCACGGAAATTCGAGAATGATGTTATGTGCAAAATTATCGCAAACTTTCAAAAAGTTGGTAATATTGAATCTTTGTTCGAGATGTGTTACTACTCTAGGTCTTAAAATATGCAACAGAAAGAAAGTGAAACCTAGAGGTCAATCAAGTAAGATCAACAAGCAATTTATTTCTAGAAAATTAAAGTTAAAATTCAAAAGACACTTACAATTTATGAGTTAAATTCCAAATAATCCTAAATGTCCTAATCACAAGACCAAAATAATAGAATGTTTTGAATGAATTCCAATAACCTTGAATGTCCTGATATACCACAAAGATGTAATCCAGAATGTATTTGAATGAGTTCATATAAATCTCAAAATCATGTATTAATACAAAAGTCAATGAGCACTTTAATATTTCCAATGAATGTTGTAAATAAATAATTCCTCTCAAATTATATCTGATTTCACAACAAATAGATTCCTTACAGACTGATCTTTAGAACCGGATTTCTAGAACAGGAATGAAATTATTTACCAAAATCTGCATATATATATATATATATATATATATATATATATATATATATATATATATATATATATATATATATATATATATATACACATGACCTACAACCCCTACATCACTTGCATCAACATTCATTTTAAATAATTGGCTGAAATTTGGTGCAGTAAGAACTGGTGCATTCTTAAGCATGGCTTTTAATTTATCAAAGGATTCCTGACACTGGTCAGACCAATGAAACCTGAATTTCTTATTCAACAAATTTGTCAATGGCTCGGCAATAATGAAAAAGTTTGAACAAAATTTCCGATAATATCCAGCCATACCTAAAAATCGCATCAGTTCCTTTTTACAAACAGGCACAGGGAATTCAGAGATAGCCTTGACCTTAGCTTTTCCAGGTTTACCATGACCTTGTGCCACAATATGTCCTAAAAATGTAACACAAGCATTCCAAAACTCACTTTTGCTTAAATTAATCGTCAGATGTGCATCGCTGAGTCGATCGAAGAATTTCCGAATGGTTTCCAAGTGATTTTTCCAAGTGTCACAATAGATGATGACGTCATCGATGTACGCGTTACTGTTATCTAGACCAGATGTTATCATGTTCATAAGACGCTGGAATGTTTCCTGAGAATCTTTCGTACCAAAAGGCATCGCTTTATATTGATAAAGCCCATCTGGAGTTACAAATGCTGAAATTTCTTTTGCTTTTTCCGTGAGTTGAATTTGCCAGAATCCTTTTAAAAGGTCAAACTTAGTGACATATTTCGCATTTCCAATTTTATCAATGCAATCATCCATTCTTGGCACTGGAAATGACTCCATTTTGGTGACACTGTTGACTTTTTTATAGTCAGTACACATGCGGGGAATGTATTATCATGTTTATGCACAAGAATACATGGTAAACTCCAGTTACTTTTACTTGGTTCTATAACATCATTCTCCAGTAAATATTGAATTTCTTTTTTCAAATATTCCTGTCTGAGAGGATTTACTGTAAGGATGCTGTTTCACAGGTGTTTAATCGACGATGTCAACGTCATAATAGATCCTATTTGTTCATGTTGGAACATCAGGAAACAAGTGCTCATACTCATGCAATTGCTGATTTAGTTCACTCCTTTCCTCTGGTTGTAGATGTGACAATTTCTGGTCCAGATTGTTTAATATTTCTGAATTCCGAAATTTGGTTAACCAGAATCACTACAGTCAGATTGTATTCCATGGCTGACATCCTCACTGTGTGGAACAGGTACAATTAGACTGATTGAATAATTAACTGTGCTATCTCTGTCAAAATACTCCATTAACATATTTATGTGACAAAGTTGTTTCTGTTTCCGCCTCCCAGGAGTATTAATGATATAATTTAAGTAATTTACTTTCTTTTCAACGGTATAAGGACCATACAAATTTAGCCTGAAAGGGATTTTGAGATATGGGCAAGAGATCCAGAACTTTCTCATCAGGCTGAAAACTCCTTTCCTTTGTATTTCTGTCGAACCTTAATTTCATTTTTGATTGAGTAGAGTGAAGATTAGTTCTTGCTACTTCACAGGCCTTTGACACCTTATATTTGAAATCAGAGACATAGTCAAGAAGATTAATCTTTGAATCTTCATTGGAAAGAAGTTTCTCTCTCAATAACTTCAAAGGTCCACGGACAGTATGTCCGAAAACGAGTTCAAGAGGACTAAAACCCAATGACTCTTGAACTGAATCCCTAACAGCAAACAACAAATGAACACCCTCATCTCTATCCTTTCCTGTATCAAAGCAATATGACTGAATCATATTCTTCAAAGTTTCATGAAAAATCTTCCCAAAGCCCCTTGACTTTCAGGGTGATAGGCAGAAGATTTAAACTGTTGGATGCCTAATTCATGCATAACTTGTTGGAAAATTTCTGACATAAAATCTTGCCCTTGATCAGACTGGATAGATTTGGGAAGGCCAACAAGTGTAAAAAAAAAAAACTTTCCCAAAGCTTTTACAATGGTTTTAGTTTTAATATTTCTAAAAGGAATTGCCTCTGGAAATCTTGTAGACGCACACACTATGGTCAACAAGTATTGTTTGTCTGACCTGGTCTTAAGTA
Organism: Margaritifera margaritifera; assembly: GCA_029931535.1. Taxonomy (NCBI): domain Eukaryota; kingdom Metazoa; phylum Mollusca; class Bivalvia; order Unionida; family Margaritiferidae; genus Margaritifera; species Margaritifera margaritifera. The sequence continues at coordinate 1,975,626 of JAQPZY010001498.1, forward strand.
AGGGACCGACACAGTCTACCATAATTCTACTAAATGGTTCGTCAAATGCAGGAATCGGTTGCCGATTACCCTTAGGTATCTTCTGATTGTGTTTTCCTACTATTTGACAAGTGTGACAAGATCTACAGTCTTTAGAAACATCACTTTTAAGTTTCGGCCAATAACAATGATTCAAGATCTTGTGATAAGTCGTATGGACTCCTAAATGACCAGCCAAGGGCGTTTCATGGGCTAGACTAAAAATTACTTGTCGATATTACCTCGGAACGACAATTTGATAGCTCACTGACCACTCATCACCAGCGGGTACCTCAGGTGGTCTCTATTTTCTGATAAGGGCCCCATTGTTCACAAAGCAACACACTGGAACTTGTGTTGCTTCAGTTTCACTAATAGCCCTCTGAAACAAACAGATCTCATAATCTTGTTCCTGTCCGACAACGAGTGATTGTCTTTGTCACCCTGATTTGAATAGAGAGAATCTGTTGTATAAAAAGGATCACTGTGATTAATACCGTTTGATTGTTCAATATCAGGAGAGAAAGTGACCTCATCAAAAGACTGACCAATACATGTGTGAGCTAAAGGAATAATCAGCATCATTCTCAAGAGCTCTTTTAACCATAGCTCTGGTAACTGCACAAGCAGGATACAAATCAGGAATTTCAATCTCAATAGGATCAACTATTTGATCCAAACATGGCTTGTCAGTTACAAGTGGATTAACCACGACCTTATCTCCAGATAGGTCATTGCCTAGTCACAAATGGATACATTCTATAGGTAAAGAAGTCGCTGCTCCAACAGACACAGGTCCTGAAACTATGTCTGATGCCAAATTGACACACTGGAGAGGAACATTTACAAAGTCTACTCCCTGAATAAGAACACTTTCACTAGAAGAATACTTCTCATACAAAGGCAAAGTACCTGATAACAAAAGACTCTGAGAAGAGTCTGTGTCCCCTAATATTTTAATAGGGATAGATTTGGCAGAATCACCAATAAGTGATATAGAACCTTCTGACATGAATGGTTCATAATTCTCCAAAATAGAATCAGACTGGGGTTTGTCTGACTCAACAATTGTATTACTTTCAATACAAGACCGTGGTCTTGACCTCTTTGAAATAAGAGCATTTTAAATATCTCTGTCTTTATTCTGTTGCATATTTTTCAACCTGTAGCAATCAGAAAGGATGTGCCCTTTCTTTTTACAGTAAGTGCACGTAGAAAGAGATAAGGATTTCTGATCAGTCTTATCAGATGTTTGATTTCTAACAGTTGTGCTGTTTTGAAATGGAGAAGTACTAGTTTGGGACGGAGATGATTTTTTACCAGAAAACTGCTGAGCGGAAGATTTACTGACAAATGAAATTTTGTGAGTCAAGGAATAATCCTCAGTTATGCTAGCAGCATTTTCCAAAGTTTGCAATTTTTGTTCGTCAAGATAGGTCTTGACATCACTATGGGCGCACCTCTTGAACTGTTCAATTAATACTAGCTGTCTGAGGTTATTGTAATCTTCATCAACCTTCTTGGCTGAGCACCACCCATCAAATAGTTGTTCTTTTTCCCTTGCAAATTCGACATGAGTTTGTCTAGTTTCTTTTCTATAATTCCTAAACCTTTGTCGATATGCCTCAAGTACCATGTCATGACCCTTCAAGATGTACTCCTTAACCACATCATAATCAGTACTTTGTTGCACCGACAGTGAAGTGTAGACTTCACGAGCTTTGCCAATAAGTACACTTTGTAGTAAAAAAGTCCATTGCTCTCTTTGCCATTTATAGTTTTCATCAATTATCGCAAAGCGAAGAAAGTATTTATCTACATCTTTTTCCTGAAAAGGGGGTACTAACCTAATATATCTGGTAACGTCAAAACGTGAACTTGTGTGTAAAGGGGGGAAGAGTGCTCCGCTTGCCAGTTCTAATTCTTTTAATCTATATTGCATTTCCCTTTCTTCTCTCTCTCTCTTTCTCTCTCTCTCTCTCTCTCTCTCTCTCTCTCTCTCTCTCTCTCTCTCTGCATCTGCCTCTTTTTCATTTCCATTTCCTCTTTCTCTCCCTCTTGCTGAATTTGCATTTCCATCATTTCCTTCTAAAGCTGAAGCTTTCTTAATTCCAATTCCATATGGCTTTTTAGCTGTAATTCCCTAAATTTAAAAACCAGATACAGACTTCCCAATCAAATCCAAAGTACTGTTATCCAAAACTTCCTTTCCAACTAAATACGGTGTCAAAATATTCCTTATCTCTTGTTTTGTGAAAGATGCTTTCGCTTTAGAAAGATTATAATGTCTGGCAAGCTCAAGCAACTCGTCCTTTTTCATAGACTCTAAGCCTTTTTGCGTAGGATTTGAAACGAAGTTCTCAATAATAGATGACCTTGTGAATACTTGTTGGTTTCACTAAAGATTTCTCAAATGTGTAAAATTTAAATCTTTACCAAGGACAATGAAAATTACGAAACAAAGTCAATATAAATTTCAAAGGCAAGTTTTTTATATCTCTGAAATGTTTTAAACAAATTCAGATCCCTGACGAGCCCCCAATTTCTGTTACGACTCTAGGTCTTAAAATATGTAACAGAAAGACAGTGAAACCTATACAATGAAGTAAAATCAACAAGCAATTTATTTTCAGACAATTAAAGTTAAAATTCAAAAGACACTTACAATTTGTGAGTTAAATTCTAAATAACCCAAAATGTCCTAATCACAAGTCCAAAATAACAGAATGTCACATAGGCTTTCACCAGAATAAAGAAACAGGTACACGGACGCACAGATAGATAGATGGGTCTTTTTTCTTCAGGTTGAACAGTATTGTTTTACATATATGATCAATATAAAAGCGTAATTGTGGAAATGGAGAGGACACAGACAGCAAACAAGAACTTCACATAAAAGACCAGTACACATACATATACACAAGGACAAACACACACACACACACACGCGCTCGCGCGTTTATAAGGCAGGGTTGAGAGGTTTTCAATCATCGTAAAAGCATACCTGAATCTAATACTTGATGGATTATTACTGTTTGGTTTTACTGATGTCTACCAACGTACATCTGGAAAAATATAAGTATTAAACAAGTTCATATGTTGGTCCATAACACAAATAGCAGCATATCCATTCTTTATTCCCTCTGGCGCAAAATACTTTGAAAGTATACTGTACTTAATTGATGAAAACCCATGACTATGACGGATGCTCTTCAGGTAGGTGTACTATACTTTAAAAACATACTAAACCATTTTGAAGTCATTGTTTTGTACACTACGTCATCGATGATAGGGCGAGGTATAAACAACTGCTATTGTTCTATTATTGAATTCTCCCTTGGGAACTGTACTCCTATAGTGTTTTCTGGTGGGGTTCACCGTCCGAGCTTTATCCCATCAGACAAAACTGTAGGAGAACATTTCCCAAAGGTGAAGACAATAACACATTTAGCATTTCACATATAGTAATGTGACGTTATATGACATCGGCGCGTGGCAAAAGTGTCAGCTGGCACATGTATAATGACCGTGTCAAATATAATATCCCAGAGTCAATCCGGTAGTTAGACAACCGAAAATCTCAATACTATATCTATATATTAAAGCACATTTCCAAAGCTCATATTATTTATTAATCATGCACCGCAGCTTGAGATCAAACCCAACAAAACTGGATAGTAAAATCAGTTTTCAAAAATGAATAAAGTCGAATCGATTATATTACAAAAATACACTCAACTATTATGCTTTGTATCATTGCGTCATGAAAGTTTGATTCAGTGTATAAAAAGCCCATATACATCATATATTCATTGATGTCCTTGGGTCGATGTTTCGTAGATACAAGGAATAGAACGTTTATAAATCACATTAAAACGAGAGGGTATATTTCCTACGCCATGTCAAACTCGTTCTTTCCACCCACTTGAAACACAGCAAAAACATAGTTCTGTTTATATATGGAAGTTGTTAATATTTCACCCTTGACCGTAGTGTACATGACAATGACGTTAACATGTTTAGATACAAAAAATACTCTGAAAGTATATCGTACGTACCTGAAGAGTATCCATGAAAATGACGCGACAGCGCTAGAGGGAATGGATATGTTACTGATTTCCTATTGAAGTGAAAAATTCTCTCTCTCTCTCTCTCTCTTGGCTTCACCGTTTTACTTTCTTGTTTTGTATATGTACTTTGTACAATTGGTTTATTTTGCCATTTACAACTTTTGCAAGTTTTTACTTTTGTTTTTTAAAAATAGTACAAAATCAAACTAAAATTAGCAATATCACTCTGTTTGAAAAGATTAATTTGATCTTGTTTATGGTGGCGCTCTACAGTTTCGTAGTTTGCATAGGGTTAGATTGTTAAATAAAAAGAATTTTCCAGGTTTTCCTTGCTGGTTATCCTATCTTTTTAAAAAAAGACCTTGTGTATCTTAGGTACTGTTAAAAGAACTTTTAATTCTCTTTATTTTGGTGTATGAATTATGGGTGTAATTTGAGTTATAGAGTATACAGCTTGGCCTTACTTCAGATGTGCACCTCTAAAAAAAACTGCTAGCTTCGCTTGGCCATTTTCACTTTCTGGACTTCAAAGATAAATTGTGAAAAAACGAGCTAATAACTATTCTTACTTTTTATATATTTTGTCATTCATTCATTGCACTTTCAGAAGCTGTTATTGCCTACTCTGGTAAAATTCGTTTTCTCTATTTTAATAACTGCTAAATTTAGTGTACTTTGAATGATTTTTTGAGCACATGGGAGCGGCCATTTTGGCTAGCTTCGTGCTTAGATCATGTACAATTTCCACACGTACAATATGTAAAGAAATTTCAGCCACAGTACATGAAAATAGCATAGAGGTATGCCAACATTCTCTCCATTATGCATGTTGCAAATGCAAGCAACTTCATCTTACACCTGTCACTCTCTCAGAAGTATATAATATCTGTAGAGCGCCACCTATATCATTATGATCTACAAAAGCCCGTTTTGAACCGGTTCTTTTTTTCGTACATATTTCTTGCATTTAATAAAACATTTTCAAATGGTTTGTTACCCAGAAACTCACATATAGATTATTCCATTGAGTACATTTTTCTGATTCCAATTTATTTGTAAAATAATTATTGGATCAATTTACTTAATTTAAAAAATTTCACTATAGTCTATGAAATCCAAAAGACCTGGAGTCTTTTTTTATATGGTCTAGAACTGTCATTACCATGCTACTACTTTCAATCCCACACATAACGACTGAAATATTCTTAATTTCTTTAATTTTTACTGCTATACATTTTTAAAGGTATTCAACTGTTTATGGTTTTAATTGTTTGTGAATTCAACCGTTTTCGGGTATATTTGTAACGAATTATTTAAGGTAGGAATTTATTCTTCATACGGGAATAATTATGGTGGTAATGACGAATAAATTAATATAAATTGCTATATATTTTCTTGTGTAAAAACAATACAGATATTTCTCATTTGCATGTGTTTCCCGTATTTATTTGGCCATATTTACGGTAGCTAAGACATAATCAGCCTTACTAAAAGAAGCATATATCAGGATTAAAATATCCTCTTCAGAACTTATTTCCCACTTTCGAAGATACAAATCAAGTTTGTTAACCAGAGTTTTCTTCAACTAAAATTTTGCGTCCTCTTACTTCTTTTGAAGTACCAATGCTGTTGTTGTTGTTGTTATTATTATTTTTACTATTATTATTATTGTTGTTGTTGTTGTTATTATTATTATTATTCGTTGTGTGCTTATTAACATATATTAAAACATATGCCAAACATGAATTGTGAGAATGGGTACATATTTTTTGGCATAAATACGGTCTCAGACTTATGTGATTACGTCTTGAGAATGCGCACATGCTCTATGAATATTCACGTCTCATTCTCGACATTTTCACGGTATTGGAGTTTGAGCACAGAATCTCCGCAAAACTCTTGAGACAGGCTTTGTAAATATGGACCATTAGTGGGGAGAAGTAAGATACCAGCAAGAAAGGTTGATGACAGCGGTCGTTATAATATATAAAGACATTTTTTCAAAAATATTTTTAAAAATGGAGCCATTTCTTGCCGGCGAGAGTGATGTTATTAGATTATTCAGGTGAAGTACATAAGAGATTAGACAGCTTTACTTAGGAAATCTCCACTTTGGAAATGATAGTAGGTAGCATTCTTACATGTACACTATAGAATGACTGGTCCTATTATTTTATGGTGGAATTGGCAACTTCTTAAGTTGAGCTACAATCATGCAGCTCAGGAGTACGGACCCAAACGCCTGGACAGAAAAGGTAAAACCAGGAAAAAGGCGCATGGCGATTTTGCGTGTAACATTCAAGAACAGGAAATGTAACCTACTGTAGTGTCTGCAAAATTTGTTTTGTTTTCTCTAAGTTTAAAAGTTGAATGCAATATGATATCACAGCGGCAACAAATACAATGTGTATTGAATCTAATCATTTGAAAGCGCGACTTTCTTTTTTCTCAGTAATATTGCCGTTTAACTGTGGATTAATCAGATCCAATAAATGATCCCCCTGAGAACGGACCCTCATTACGAGCAGACAATGTGAGTAGCTTGAATGGTTATGGCGTAATCTCTTGTTCGTAATGCAGAGAAAATAAGTTGTGTAATTGAGCCGAACATGATCCCCAAACATACATGTTCCGGTAGCAATGTGTATTGAATCTTATCAATTAAATGCGTGACGTTTTCTTGTTCATTATTATTGATCGTTTAATTGTGAAATTAATCAGATCCAATAAATGTCACCCCTTCCACACACACACACTCCCCGAGATGGGACCTTCATTACGAGTAGACACTGTAATTAGCTGGGCTGATTAATTATAGCGTAATACTTTGCTTGATATATAGTGAAAATAAGTGGTGAAATAGGGCGGAGCGTGCAAAAGCATAATGCCATTATAACGTGGGTTGTTTTTTTTTTTTTTGTTTTTTTTATTAGACTGGACTGTTCAGTTCGATATACATTTGAGAGAGAGAGAGAGAGAGAGAGAGAGAGAGAGAGAGAGAGAGAGAGAGAGAGAGAGAGAGAGAGATAGAGAGAGAGAGTACAGCTCATCGTTTGAACTGGTTTTTTATTTTTTAATTTTTTAATTTTTTTTTTTGCTTGGTTTGGGGTTTTTTTTGTTTGTTTTTTCGTTTCGGTAAATTAATTTAGTTAGTTTAAACATATTTTATTGTCCCAATATGATACAATGGGATTAGGCACAAGTTCGAAGAACTTAATTAGTATCTGAACATATTTCAACATGACAACAGCTTATCAAAAAGTAATATTGAAAAATGATTGGAGAGAGAGAGAGAGAGAGAGAGGAGAGAGGGGGGGGGACCCACACTGTCAGCATTCGTGATGTTAGGAAATTATTTCAATCGTCCGATATCAGTTATATTTTTGCATGCATGTTTTAGAATTCTATATTGTTCACTTTCGTCGCTTTTTCCCCAAAGCACCAAATCTAAGCCAAGAGCTGGATGTGGCACTGAGAGTAATGTTCTCATCAACTCAGTTCGTTGCTGACTATACTTGGGACAGTTAAACAGGAAATATTAAAACGACATTCTCTCTGTTAAAGTTAAGAAAAGAAAGAAAACTCGAAAAAGACATGAATATTTTGAAATAGTTTTACGCGTAAGTAGTGGGTTAAAGAGAGATCTCGCCCACTGTTCAATTTTGATTTCGTAAGAACTTTTTAGTGATGGCTCTGCCCATGCACAGGTAATAAAACAAAAGTGATTGACGTATTAATTAAAATGCCATAACTCTCATTAGCCCCTTACTCCACCGCACACACTATGGTGCTACTTAAAGTTTACTACTGGTGCAAAGCTATCATCTACTGCATACAAACACACAGTCATACCTGGCCCACTTTCCTTATTACTGCATTAAAAACACTCTTATAGTTGGCACACTTTCCTTACTACTACAATAAATATGCCCTAATCTACTAGACCTTAATAAAGGACCATTTCCTTACTAATATACCAGAGTCTGATATACCTTACTGCTGAAATAAAAATACTATTTAAATCTTACTGGGCCATTCAATAGAGTTGATAAAATGATAAAATTGTGGTACTTCAAAATCACAACAAAAAATAATGTCAAATTCATTGCACAAGATAAATGACGGAGCAAACCTACATTTTGATAAACTCAGCAGTTTCCAGAGAGGTGATAGAAATATTCAATGAGTTCAACATAAAACATGAAATAAACAATCACGGTATCAAGAGACAACGTTGACAAGTTTAGATGGGATTAAAGTGTGGTCAAAGTTAGATGTTAAAAGAAGTAGAAAAAAACAACATTCAAGATAATACAACTGTTGATTTGCCTATTTCAAACATGAAAAAATATTTACTGCAATGTTTGAGGCAAGATGCTGATTTACAGATTGCATTCAATGATGGAAAGAGATATAGACAGCAACCAACCAAGAGAGCAAGATCGACAAAATTCAGTATGAAGAGGGATCAAATTAAGTATTTAATGTGGATAAACATATAAATTTGTATTCAGCTAAATTAACGGCAAAACACAAAGATCTTATCAACTTTACCTGGTCAACATTTCGTCAAAAGCCGAGATGGAATTTGTGGAAAACAAAGTTTGATTTAAAACAGCACGTGGTGTCTCAGTGCATGAAGTAGCTGTTTTTAAATTAACCAGTAGAATGGCAAAATTTGACATCGATTTGAACTCATTCATGCGTTTGTAAGGATTGAAATGTTTGTGTAAATTGCTGACAATTAAATGTTCTGCTGGATTGTTCACGCCAAAAGACAATTTGTGAAGCGTAATATACTCTCTTTATGTGCCGTTTTTCTGCCGTTTTTAAATGACTAATATGTAAGCCGGCGTAGACTCGTCGACAGAGTCGAGGTCTGGCGGAGGCAGCTCACGAAAGGTGGGCTTAGCAGAAAAATAAAATAACAGTATTTAAGGCACCTATACTACGATCATGAAGGTACACGAATATCAATCAATTGTGGGGACAAATTAAACAGGACAAAATTAAAATAAAATATGCTGAATTGAAAGAATAATTAACTGAACAATCTACCTACACGTTACTTAATCAAGCGAGAAAAAACAATCACCCACATAAGGGTCTATGTTACTCAAGTGGATGATTAGTAGCAAGCAGATATTGCAAACATATCAAATATATGACGATGAATACAAATACATCTTCATACTGATTGATGTATTTTCAAATAACGCATGGGCTTAAGGTGTAAAAACAAAACAGTAAGATAACATACAGGACGCTTTCATATACATCTTCAAAAAAAGAAACAGTTTTATGAGGGGTAAAGAGTTTTACAACAAAAGAGTCAAAGATTTGTTACACAAGGAAAACATCGAATACTTTCCAACTTACTCGGACAAAAAGGCAGTAGTGGAATGGTTTACTAGAATGTAGAAGTATTTTACTGCAATTAAAAAAGATAATGGGCTGACGTTTTACCCAAGCTATTTTAATTTTAAAGCATCCATCCAATCTTTGATCACAAAACATTACCGCAAAATTAATCGAAATCAGTTGATTTGGGAGTAGTGTGTATGCTCTCTTGGTAAAGTAAAAACCAGTACACCTTTAACAGTATGCGGATATACAAACTTTGAGGATCCAGTTTTCACAGGCATCGAGTAGTTTTTGAAATTTAATTATTAAGTAATCAATGGCAGAATTAGATGTAACAATAGTTCTTGGACTTTTCCCAGTCTTCGATCTTCAGCCTCCAGATGTATTCTGCTACAGAGACGGCATAGCCATAAGACCAACAGTTCTAAAATGTCACAAATGCCGCAGAGTAAAGCTGGTTGAGGAACTGATAAAATGGAATACCAAATACCAGAGATGTAAAGATTGCATAAACAAGCAAGATTAATATCGTACTACGGTGGTGGAAAAGGACAGATCTGGGTGCAAAAAAAACCAGAAACTTACATATGAGTGTGTAAGAAGAAAGAAATGAAATGGGATTCAACAACCCAGTCTATTATTTGATAGATGGTCGAGTAGCTATTTTGTGAATCTTGATTATTTGGTCAGAAAGTAAAGTTGCTTCTTTAAAGAACCTTCAACACACAGTGGTAAAAGAAGTTGAAATTAACAATGAACAATCAAGCAAAGCACAATGAAAAATACAGCCATGAGAGTATCATACAACAATGAAACCTGAACATCAATACCAGAAATGTTATAGCAGAACTTTAAGTATATTCTTCATTTGGCTAACTTTATTGCTAGATGAATAATGTCTAGCAAACTAAAAAAAACAATACAACATAATCAACACAATTTACCATGCATCGCTTTAAAATGTTCTTACAGTTGCATACAGTATGCTTTTAAAGACGCTGTTGAAGTTTGCAACTGGTCCACCATAAACAATGGACATTGAAGAAATTGCAAAGCAAATCATTCAATTTTCACTTAGTCTGCTACAATTGAGTACCTAATAGCACGTGGACTTTTACCCGACACAACTGTTAACACCGTACAATTGAGTGCAAAATCAAACATACATGGCTAGCAGACTTTAAGTTTGTGCTATTTTGACTGACTGTTTCGTTAGATCAACGACAAGAAATAAAAATCATCATCAACACAATTTACCATACGACATCAAACTCTGCTCTAACTGTTTAATACAACATGCTTTTGAAAATTACAATTATTTCTCCATCAACAATGGATATTGGAAAAGTTTTCAAGCTGATAATTCCATTTTCTTAACTCCATTTCAAAACAGACTTTCTGAAACTCAATGGACATTTCTTCGATAAACCTGTTACACGAAAGATAGATTAGCTTTTGTTGTTAGGTAAATATCGTGTAATATGAGTGAGGACAGCACAACGTATTCGGGAAATTACAGATATTACAATGATTTGGTGAGTGGGATCAAACGCTACAACGGTATGAGAAAAAAGTACAGAATGATATACAAAAGTTTTGAAATGTCTATAGGCAAGTATGGAAACAGTTTCAGCTGATAGTGGCATTTCAACAGCTGGATTGTCTGATATAGTTGTTACATTTACCTTCTGATGATTTAGCACAGGAATGATAGGAATTGTGTCAAAAGCTTCAAATGAAAATTAACAGATTAAGCATCAGCATAAGAGATGATGTTGGCAAAGTAGTAGATTTCTACGGTATGGATGTAACGTGTGTTTCCACCTAGGGTAAATAGAGTAGATACAGAATGTTGCAAATATATCGCGGTCCATGTGAACCATTAAACAATACAACAAATACAAATGAAATAGGTACAACACTAGGTCAAACTATTAACAGTGACTTAGACTTGAACAATAACCGTAACGTCAATTTATCTGACCATGACAAATTAACTGATGCGGCAAACAAAATATTTGTATTGAGAAAAGTTGATAACCAGATATTAAACACGTTTAGTGAGAAAAATTTAAAGGACATCATGACCTGGAGGGAACAAAATGTCAATAAATTAACTTCTATTGAACTGAATGACAATGAAAGAGCCAACAAAATCTCAGCGCTACAACAACTTGTTGATGAGAACAGAATAACGATTTTAGAAGCTCAAGACGTATTCAAACGTTCAAACGATGATTCAAAACTTTATTTACTTCCGTACAAACCCTACAATCTGTAAAGAAAAGATCAGATGATTTATCTAACGTTAGACAATATTCACAACTTATCTAACAGAGGAAAAACAGTGTTATAAATGCCTTGGAAAGTCACAAGGAAACAATTGTTTTTAAATTCTGCAGAACTATGGCACTTTACAATTTCAATCAGAAAAATTACATATAAATTGTGTTCATTTCAATAACGAATTTAAAAGTACGATCAAGAGATTAGAAAGCTGATTAATGATTTTATCACACAAATCACTGGCCTGAATGGCATGATCAAAGCTAGCACTAATATCTTGTAAGAGTGGCATAAAAAAGAAAAGTTTAGCAGAGATAAACAAAACATTCGATGAGGTAAAAAAAGAAGCAAACTTAGCGTGAATGAAAGCACAATAATATTAATGAAACCAATCTACGATCTATCAATTAAGATATGAATTATAGAATCAGAATGATAAAAGATGTTACATTCACCGAGTTTTACAAATGAGTATGTTGATCGAGATGTGGTTAATACTATAGGTGTTGTGCAGAGGGCATTGTTGAAATAGACAACCAACATTTTGCGTACTCATTAGATGTTAATGAAGGATTTTAACCTGATCTTTACACAACATTGGGAAGAGAACAAGATTTTAATCATCTGGATGAAATACAAATCAGGGTCTCACAATTTGAGATGTAAAATAAAGACTGACTACAGTATCAACATCTACTAATTTAAATACAACTAATGGCGTGCAGAACATATACTTTATTGTGTTGTTTCTTCAGAACATATAACCAAATGTGTCGCTTTTCAGTACCATAATGACTACAGCAACAGTATTGATTGATGGAGCAATAGCTAATGGTTTATTATTTACATGGAGCAACTATCTGTTCAAATTATTTGATCTGATCGCAACCGATGGGGAACGAATTAAACACGTCATGTGTTCAATGATTACCAAAGTAAAATTGAAGACTTCTATAAACAAAACAAGGCCAAGACGCTTGACAACTTGAATGAAAGATTGAGATAGCAAGGTTTGGTCAGTAATTGAACTTCCTGCATGATACTTTAAGCTATATGCTTCAACTCACAGCGATGATGATGGTAGACGTGGTTAAAATGATAAACCAAAACTTCAAAAACAAAGACAATCTTAAATAAATAATGTTTGCCAACCAAATAAGCCAGTAAAATACGAATACATATTCATTGTAATTGTGATGTATGTGAGCGTGTATGTTGCCTACATGTTTTTGTCGGCTTTTTAAGCACAATAAATAGCAAAAATATCGACATATAGTAAATACATAACTCCTAACAAGCAGGAGAAGATACCTCAGGGAGTTAAATACCTCAATCAAACACATCATTGTATCACTCACACACCAAGCAGACTTAGAGCCGGCCAAGCATTGCAATTTTGTATGCCAAAGCCTCCACAGGATTTAGATTTAACATAACACTCGACATAGATGCTGAAGTGATAAACGATGGTAAACGAGGACTACGAATTTGAAGAAAAAAAATTGTTTGCAGTACGATACGATTACCTCGGAATCAACTGCTCAATAGGTGAATGGCAATTAAATAAATTACAACTACATAACAAGAGAGACAGACAGACAGACATATAGGGAGAGAGAGAAAGAGAGAATCATATACATATCAGCCAATACACCTTAACGAACATGGCTCTTGATTATCCCAGACTGAGCTTGAAGGGTGTTTTGATACTGTGCAAAAAGACTGATGAAAGCAATCATGAAAAGTTTCAAATCTCCTCAATAGAAAAAAAAAAACCTTGGTGACGATAGAAGGTCTGGCAAAGTCATGTGTGACATCACATCATTAACATACTGGTAATCTTTATCTGATATGACAGATTCCCCCAGACTTAAGTAACACTTTTGTTTGGGTAGTATAGATGTTATTAATGTATTCGTATGGGTATATATCTTTTGTTTGGGTAGCATAGATGTTATTAATGTATTCGTATGGGTATATATCTTTTGTTTGGGTTTATAGATGTTATTAATGTATTCTTATGGGTATATATCTTTTGTTTGGGTAGTATAGATGTTATTAATGTATTCGTATGGGTATATATCTTTTGTTTGGGTAGTATAGATGTTATTAATGTATTCGTATGGGTATATATCTTTTGTTTGGGTAGTATAGATGTTATTAATGTATTCGTATGGGTATATATCTTTTGTTTGGGTAGTATAGATGTTATTAATGTATTCGTATGGGTATATATCTTTTGTTTGGGTAGTATAGATGTTATTAATGTATTCGTATGGGTATATATCTTTTGTTTGGGTAGTATAGATGTTATTAATGTATTCGTATGGGTATATATCTTTCCTCAAAAGTTTAGGTTTAATTATTCCAAAATGTTTCAGCCTTTCTGAAAATTTGTCATCATTTTTATTTTCAGCAGATGTTGTAATGTCTACTCCATGAACCTAGAGCTATTCACGAATCTAATGCTTCGTTTAACTGCTATTTCATTGCTGAAGGAAGTGTATTTCTCATCGTTGTTGGGTATTATTCTTACCGCATCATCCGGATCATTTAGGAATGAATAGTGGGATGCATTTTGGGTGTCTGTAATTCAAATTAAAGTCTCTATAAGTAAGACCTATGTAATTTCCTGTTAAGTGATTGTGGTCTGTAACTTTGTCTTTAGAGGCGGAGACTCCCATTTGTTGATCATAACAAGCGTCGTCCCTGATAGACATCTGCGCACCTCAGGTTCTTAATATTTATCTCTCACAGATATGACATGTACTCGTTAAAATAAAATGTTTCTCATTTTTATCTGTGAATACCAAAAGTTTTGCAATGTTCGGTTCGGTGTATACTAGTCTCGCTAACCTACACAGGCAGTTACATAACACCTGTATGCAATCAGTACCTCTGTAAACTACTGGTATGTAAAATTTGTGAAATGAACTGACATACAGACAGAAACCTAATGGGATGTGCTTAGCTAGCTGTTTGCACTGTCCAGGATCTACTGGTTTGATTTGCAGCATAATTAAAATTTTGTGGTAAGTAGCTCGTAAAACTTATAGTGCACTGAAGTTCAAGTTTTTCTTACATATCTATTTCATCTCATTATGTTTGCTTACTCGTGATGATACCAATTTTGATAAACCTTTTTATACCAACGTAATAGTATTTTTCTATTCCATCAAACAGAATCAACATGTCAACATGATTATCATTTTCTGTCGCTCTTACCGGTCTAATGAATTTGTCTTCTAATTTTTCATACACATTTACGGATGTCATATTCAAGTTCAAGTTTTGGTATACTATCTACTTTTACAAGACAGTTATTGAATCAGTGACCGTAACTGTCTAGGCTGTATTTTGATGGTGTCTGAGGATCCTTTGAGGAAGTATTTATCAGAGATTTAATGACGTAAAAGAAACATCTATCCTCCGTATTTTGCACGTTGACACGTGCCTTTTTATTGTTTGCCCATTTAAGCACACACACACACACACACACACACACACACACACACACACACACATATATATATATATATATATATATATATACACAACCTTCCTTTTATCAATTCATACTTATATCCGTGTAATGTCACAAATTTAATCTAATCAAACATCCATCTCGTGCTTATTTCCTGCCAAATTTGGTATGTAAAGTGTCAAACAAATGTTCAATTATAGCTGTGTTCATTACGTTCCATGGTTTTGTTCTGTGACACAATTCCCTGTATTCAACCTTCTCTCCATCCTGTGTGGATAGTTTTATGTCTTATTGTTAAGTCCAGCTGAACTTTTACAAAACAAATAGCCTATTTTCCTAATTATGATTTTTTCCAGTATAGATCAGTGTAAACAAAATTCATATATCTCTGTAAGTATCGGCAACTTTGTCGGACAAGGTAAACATTCGCGCAATTCTTTCATTTAGGGGCTAGTAACTTCAATTCGGGTGAGCGCAGAAAGGTCAACGATGGCGTGACGAATATAAAAATATATCGGGAGTAAAATGAGGCATAGATTATAGCTGAGTGCCTTCATGGACAGGAATAGCAGACAGAGATCGATGGTCTGGTGTGGAACGGATTGTTTCGTAGTTACTTACTTTTTTTATAGTATGATAGACAAAGTTCGGTGTCACAAAGGGGCTATTATAGTATGATAGACTGGGTCCAGTGCCAGAACGGGTCATATCAGAAATCGGAGGAACTTTTTCACTCGATGTGATTTTTTTTCCCTTCAAGCTATTTTTTTCAACATTAAGCTTGCGTCAGCTACCTGTGGTAAAAACCGGCTTGGCCCACAAGTGCGTATGTAGGTCACCCGATTCAAAAATGCATAGCTCGCCTCCCATACAGCTATCATCAAATACTATATATTTTGTTGAGAATTTAATAAACACCTAACTTACATTTGTTGTACTCATCCATTTAAAAAAAAATGAAATACCGCTCCGATCCTTTAAACTTAAGTTTTGTTGTCAACTGGTAGCAACGACATTTAGGCTATAAAATTACTACGTAATAGAAGATTCAGGAATGCGACTAATTCTTATACTAATTACAGAGTATAAAATCGACCTATAGTTTATAATGCGCATTAAAATAAATCGTGCAAACGTGGACGCAGAAATAACTATAGTATTTGTGTGTTTCAGTAGTAAGCTATATGAGCGTTCTGGTACAGTTCCTAGCCCACATATCTGAAAATTCGTTATTAAGGAAACTGGTCTAATAGTAAGGTCTAGTAACATGGGGTGAGGGGGTTGGGGTGGTTTATGCAGTATTAGAAATGTGCGCCATCTATGAGTGCATGTTTTGATGCAGTAGTTGGTAGTTTTGCGTCAGTAATAAGGCTTAAGTAGCGCACTGGAGTATGGGGCTAATAAGAGTTATGGCTTTTTAATTAATCAGTCAATCATTTTTTTTGTTATTTGTTGTGCGTGGGCACAGTCCACAGACCCCAAAAAGTTCTTACTATTTTAAATTAAACTAATGCTTCAGAACTCTTATTAGCCCCCTACACGTGTAATGCTACAACCTTACTTAGCATGAGCTTTAACAAAAATTTGAATTGGCATCGAGTCCTGGCAACACTTTTTGTAATGGATCATACAGAAATTGCGATGACCACATATACGGTTCTCTGTTATATCTTATTTTCACTTGCTATTGAGAAAAATCACCTTTTGACAAAATTCTTTTACGTTTTTCTTTTTCACTCTTGTGTTCTTCTCCACGTGAAATCTTCATCCGATGTTGAGATGGTGGTGGGGGGGGGGGGAATGAGCGGAAGGAACGTTTGGAAAGAAAACGTCCTATATCGTTATCATAATGGTGGATCAAGCCACTTAACCCATGATTCGTATCAGTCGTTCATGGCCAAAATGCAGACTATCAATTTCAAATTTCCTCTTGCCGCTGATAATTTGCCTAAATTCAACCAGCCAAACAAAACTATAAAAGAAGAATGTAACGTATGTGTGCAAATAGGTGAGAAAGGTGCCATCATCCCATAGTTAATATGAGTATTTCTTCATGTCTGAGATGTATACTTGATAATAAATTTTAATTTTAAGCAGATTATCCCAAAAGATATTGAAGAAAAGGTGACAATTTTGTGATCCTGTCCACCTGGAAGTGCAACTTCTCCTATATCATTCAAGATAGAGACTTTAAACTTTGAGATATGATTGGAGTGGCCTTTAAATGTACGTACCAGTTTCAGAATTTTGATCCATCCCCTGAAGATGGAGTGTGGGGATGGGGGATGGGGGGTTAATGGAACACTTTTGCATTTATACAAAGTGGGAGATAACTGAGAACAGCTTGGACATCTCGCTGCTTTGCTGCAGCTTTTTCAAATAATTTTTTATTTATGTTTTTTATCCCGATTTCTGACCCATTTCAATACGCATTTATAGTGTATAAAGATGTCAATAACAATTAAATTGTTTCATTAAGAAATCAGATAAATAAGAAAACACAACAAATATGAACCTACATTATGTTTCTGGTATGTAGTACACCGTTTTGCATCTAATATTCAACTATTTCTGACGAAAGCGAAAAAAACGAGCATGATGATAATCAATACAAATTTAAGTTTATTTTCTGATAAGGAAGTAAGACAGTGAATCTGGATAGAGCAGCTGTAGCACGCACGCTCTGCACCTCTGTGATCACGGGTTTGATACATGTAAGAAAATAAAGTGTCCTTTTAAGACACATGATTGCTCAATTTAGGTTTTTGATTAACACAAATTTGGTGTAAGGGACCAAGAAAAAGTGACTGTTTAAGTCAGGTAATTGCTTAATAGAGGTTATCTTTAAGACAGGTTTGACTGAATTTCCATGCAGAACATAAATCATGTGCAAAATTTGGAGAAAGACGACTGAATCATATATGAAAGACCTAATTCTTTGCAGAAGTTTAACATTTCCTTTGACCATGTATGTACCAATTAAGTAAATCAAATCACTGCCTCCTGCGCACGTCCCCATTCTTTGCCCTTTCATTTACCATTTTACATTTGTGCTCATTATAGCTGCTTGATAATGATTTAAGATGGCTTAGAATGAATCAATATAATCAAGATTTCACAAGGGGTTGTATTGTTGGCTGTACTATATAAGAATTCCAACCTGCTAATTCAAATTATTATTATGTATTGATTGTCCATGTGCTGTAGTGATTAGAAAGGCGTTGAATAAATATAGACCCTTTCAATATAACTGGATTGATCTATATGATAACGGGATCGAATGATTTGATAGAATACCACAATGGGATAAGGTGCTATTATTAGGGAAAAGTCATGGGAAAAGATAGTCTGATAGTATAAATTAATAACCAATATCCACCCTCTAATGTTCACATAAAAAATCGACAACAAAGGATCTCTTGGCAAATTTTAAAAAGACACCGAACAAATATAAATTATTTTAGCGGGTGCGTAGGGACTAATTTTGTTACTATATTCTAGCTTGGAACATAATAACTGAATAACATACATACAGACATATATGCGTACATACATACATACAGACTTACAATAGAAAAGCAGTACAGCTAGATTTAAAAAAGACACAATTAGAAGAGAACGGCTAGCGTTGGATGTATCATAGTACAGTAAGTACTCTATATTGAATAAGAAGCCTCAGTGGCTAAGTGGTTAGCGAGCCGGACTCGCGACCGAAACGGTGCGGGTTAGAATCCTACCATCGGATCAGCCTGGGTTACAAGGCAAGGTACTAATTGAATAAACAAGTAAACCCATGAGAACTTATCATATTGATATTAAAAAATCAATAACTTTAAATTTCTAAATGCTCATGATCAAACCTATATTTCTCAGTATAGACCCATTCTTGCAGCAAGCTTCTGTGTGGAGAAAGCCATATGTCCCGCGGTATTTATTTGATCTAGCTGTGTTTCAAACGTGTTTTCAATTCCGCACCTAAAGAATCAGGTGCTAATTTCAGTAATAATTGTTCCAAAGTAAAGTCTGTTAAAGGTCTGAAATTCCATCACTAAAACATTGTCTCTATTGTTTTCAGTTACTAATAGGATAAGCTCTCAAAAGATTCTTTTTACTAAAATGTTACTTTTCATCATCAACGAATCATTGCCAGCCAAGCGCATACATACTCGATTTTATGTTCACTAATTTCTAGACTGGTTCCCATTTTTTTCCATAGAATAAGTCCCATGAGCCCTTTACTACAATCGCCTCGTTGCTAAATAACCTACATGTGTTGCTGTGATGTAAAACACCAAACCAAACCAAACTATATTGAATATAAATTAAGTATTTCACAAGATATAAAAAGCGATTCAGAAATCGTGTCGTCTGCAAATAAATGCAAAAGTAGTTGCAGCATAAAGTGACATATTTTTCAAAACTCATAGCTGAAATATAGGTTTCGGGAATCCAAACCCTGTTCGTCTGTCTCTGAATCATGCACATATACCAGTAGACTAAAATGCCCATACCAGCTAAGCTAGTTAGTAAGTGACCTCTACAATACATACACACGTACGTCCATCTTCTTTTGCACATAGGACACAAGGCATTACTTGAATTAGATTTAAATTTCTTTTTCTGATGGAGCTCTTTTCCCTCAATCACTGATATATTAGTTTTATGATTTCATTCTGAATACTTGTTCTTGTCTCCAACGTAACCAAGTATATGTACTCTAGTTTGTGATCTTGAATGTTCTCATTTCCTTTTAGATTTTGTGTGTTTATGTGTGAGTGCGATGGAGTGGGGGGGGGGTATTTGGTCTCGTTTACCCAGATCCTCGACGGTATGAATTTTTGTGAAATAACACATATAAAATACTGATCAGTTACGAATTCAAAATGAACATTTGAAAAAAGGATGCATTAGCTTCTTTGATTGCAATAAAAAGCTCTCATAAACTATTTAGCAGTGAATCCGTGTGCAGTGAAAGCCCTGAATTATTTATTACATGCATACAATTTTTCATTAAAATGAATGCATGTATTTATCTACTTTAAACATGATCATGTTAGCTTGTTTTTCTATACACATATTCAAGTCATTGTAGTTAATTAGATATGCTACCTGTAAATGCGTTTTTTCTATACACGTATTCAGGTCATTGTAGTTAATTAGATATTTTCTAACTCAGATGATACACCCACAAACACGCTTATTTTCATCTTTGAAAAATAAACACCCTACTCCCACCCCCACAATACAAAAATAATTTTTCAAAAACAAACACCATACCTCCACGATGCATATATTGTTTAGACAGCATGATTCCTGGCTTAGGTACACCGACATAGCCTATCTGAAAGACCTGTATATCTGAATAAATCCAGATAGATGGACACTCCTCTTAGTAGTAAAAATAGTCTTTCAGTATCCTCCATACGAGAATTGACGAACTAAAGACAGACAAATGGATTTTACTAAAAAAAAACATTTGTATGTGTTATGTTTTACGGTTTCACGACAGTATTATTTATTTTGATCTCTTATTACCTGTAAAGGTATATATCTCTGTTCAGTAGCTAATGTTCAACAAAGAATACACATGCAAATAAACAGAATAGAAAACGTAGATGCACACAGAAAATTCATTTATTTAGTGGCCGATGCTCGGGTAAACATTCAGAACAACCAAATGAAATTTATGTTTTATAACAATTACAATTTAAATAAATTGACTTCAAAACCAACTTACAATCTGAGATTTTATTTTAGTTCCTTGATAAAGAAATATTTAATTGCTTCTGTAAACTGTTAACTCGTTATTAAATCGTTATTGTTTATATTGCTGAATTGAAATACTTTTCTGGATTAGTATCTCTGTCTTTTTTACACAGTATCAAGATTTCTTTTAAGCTCATTCTTGGTCAATCAAGTATTACATTTGTTAAGGTCAATCAAGTATTACATATGTTAAGGTCAATCAAGTATTACATTTGTTAAGGCCAATCAAGTATTACATTTGTTAAGGTCAATCAAGTATTACATTTGTGAAGGTCAATCAAGTATTACATTTGTTAAGGCCAATCAAGTATTACCTTTGTTAAGGTCAATCAAGTATTACATTTGTTAAAGTCAATCAAGTATTACATTTGTTAGGGTCGTATTAGCTGCCACGTCAATAATTCTCTCTCTTGCGATGCAATCATAAAAGAAAAGCAAATCTATTTCTGTATTTTTCGTGAACAGAATCAGGCATTGCATCAGAAGTAATTGCATCCTACTGTAGACAAATATTCTCCTATTCGTAATCCTTGTTAGCACCTTCTATCACTTCAAATGCTTTTAATAGTGGAATTGTAAATCTAAAATCTTGAGGAAAACAAAAGGATATAAGGGACATTGATTTGTTAGTATCTAGAAGTCAAGTGGAATTCTAAATATCTTTCCGTATACAATAAACTGAATAGCTTTTATACTTAACTTTCACTTATTTCTTGTTCTGTTTTGTTTGTTCTCACAGACACTGGTAGCCATAAACTTAAAACGCCATGAAAATGTTATCAATTAAATTAAAAAATATCATCATTATAGTTAGAAATTGTCATGTTTCTAATAAGCATTCTTTCTAAGGTGTTTACAGCTACATTGTTAGCATCATCTTTAACCTTTATATCGAACGAAATAAGAAAAACTAGCAGGTATAATTAAGACATTGGGTCCTAACCTGGGTATTACCACCTGAAGCATTTGTTCAGGTTTTATACTACTTGGTGAATGTGTAATACAATGATGTGTTGGATTAAGATGTTTAACACCCTGTTTGTGAGGAGTAATATATTACCTATATTTTAGAGAGAGAAGCAAACAAGTTCTAGATATACTCATTTCCCTATATAAACACTAGCGCCTCTTACAACGGAAATAAAATCGTGCCCATAAGTTATTTACTTATCAGAAGGCTGGTAACAATCATTAGTTTAAGTTGTCTATGAATATCTAAAACAGCGTTGGGATGAGTAGAAGAATAAAGAGAAAAAGCTTTATATAAATTATTTAAGTTTTGTAACCAAACCTTGTTTTCTTAATCTTTCATTCCGGTAACTGAGTTAATTTGCTCTGTTTTCGATGAATTCATTAGTTTTCTTCTGCAATTGTCTAAGCTCTTATCGTGTCTTATTTTGCCACGAAATACATTTTTTTTTCAACTGCGACAAAGTATTAGAGCTAGCAGTCAGCTTTTCTTCAAACTGTATCACACCAGCTGTAAAATCATCAACTAACTTTTTAATCTCTTCATCGTTCTGTTTATTTCCTCGTCGTTTAAATCTTTCTTTATTTGTTGAGTTGAGATTGCAATGTATGGTAATTTACCAAAGATTTTTAATTTCCTCCATATCTGTTTCTCACTTAGATATCTCATTGTTTATCCTTTCTTCACTGGGTTGTAAGTATTGCTGTATGTTTTGTATTTCTCCAAGTCTCACTCGCTAACAGTTTGTAAGCCTATATAGCACTGGACACAGTAATTAATCTCTTTGTAATTAAAACTTGAACATCTGAAATCTTTTATTGTCGTCTATTTGTTTCTAGTTCTGAGATTTGTTTTGGTTTTTCATTTGATCTTTGTTCAAAAGTTGTAAATTTATTATCAATGTATTCCCTCAATGTTTTAATATCGTTAAAATTATTATCCTCCTAAGCCGTACATAGTTGAGTATCAATTCGTTTTTGTACTAGCTGCATCAGAAGTTTGTACCGGACCTCCTAAATTTGTAATACGGTAGTTATTTAAAATTCAGGCATTGCTAATTGATTGATCTAGTGCATCATCTTATAAGACTTTTTGCTTGCTTTTATCATGTAAGTAGTCTTTGCCTTCACGAACTTGTTGTTCCTAGTTGTTTTTGCTCTTTAGCATCGAAATATATTTATTCTTATCCTTCATATATCCAATGGCACCCGTTTTGTTATTATTCTATTTACTTAACTATTTACTATGTTAGACAGTATAACTTGTGCTATTAAATTATCCCTTGTGCTATTAAATAATCAGTTGTAAACTGGCATAATGAAATCGGAATAATTAACTTTGTGACTTCTTCCATTTTGTGTGTGAATCTATTGAAATTTGAAACATCTTTAAAATCATGATGCAACCAACTGTAAGAGTTGAATTCAATAATACATAGTAAATAGTGTTATTTATGGTATTTTTCTCACCTGACATTTATTATTGTGAAATTCAGAGCATTTATGGAAATGGATTTCTCTGTTTTGGCATACCTATTTTAACTGATTGTTCTTTGCCCTCATGTTGTTTATCAGGTATAGAAGTTGTAAAACAGAGCTCATTGGCTATGCTTTTGAATATATAAATTCAAAACCTAAGTCAGCAACTACACCAACTGTCAAGTAATACATTTGTGTTACTTGCTTACTATTAAGTTATCTCAGTTTTATTTTGATCTTGTTTAAATTTCTCTGCTTTTACTGTTAAAAAAATTATTTTGAACATTTTCTAACTTGTTTTCCAAGTTCAACTCTACGGGAATGTATCTTTGTATGTGAAATAACCTTTTCTGGTGGCTCTATATCTTTAGAAATTTCCATAATTTTATTCTCACTTCATGCCATTTATATTGCAGCAAAATTAGCAATTACGGTAACCTTGAGTTTTAAGGTAGTTAGAAATTTGTCAATATCATCTTTTAATTAGACTTTTTTTCAACTTGAGCTCATTTTAAGAACATGTTGAAAGGTGAAATTATTACAATTTCAGTAGTACAATTAAATTGAAAAATGTAGTCTAAAGTAAAGGGAGTCATTACATAATTCACCAAAAGTAGTTTTTGTAAGCCTTGCTATATACAAGTTATATCTAAAACGTAGACACAAAATAATAAAAATTATTGTACAAACTAGAGGCAAAAGAATAGAAAACATGTAAATAATTACACGAATCAAGGTATCACAAAGATGACAAACATAAAATATCTCACTCAGCAAGAGTTAGAATTTTAAATGCAAGGAACAATGCATCCAGTACACATTTATTAAGAATTATTTTCTGTGTTTTTTGTTTCAATGTTATGTTTTTTGTTGTTTAATTTTCACTAACTTGCTGTAGCTGCTCCTCTGTGCTCCTGTTACTTTCATCTGTGTGGCTGTTTAAATGTTATTAAACTTGTACTCAATGCAGAAAGAGGTAATCCTATCCTATATAAGAGGAACCCCGTAAAATATCTCATTTCATTTGTTGTCTTGTATTCTTCTTTTAATTATGTCTGTAATTTGTTTCAATTATCAATTGGAAAACATTTACTGATAAAAATATCACTCCTATTATTACTACATCTGACAATGACTTTGATATATTAGCTCATCTAGCATGTGAAAACAATTAGTATGTTTTCTTTGTTGGTTTCTGTCAAATTGTTTCTAACATCTTGGAGGTTAATGTTTTCCAGTTATTTCCTGGTAAGGTTTCATTTGCAATACTAATTTTTAATTCCTGCTTGTATTATTCTTCTTAGCCTTGTATTGCATAGATACTATTATTGATTGCTTTGCTTCTGTCACTGTTGTTTTTATCTTATATAAAGCCCAATTATATTTTTCAAGTTGTTTTTGATCCATTTAAATACTGTAAAATGGCAAAGGTATGGTAAAGGTTGGTCGAGTGGAATTTGATAAATCTATTTACTATAAAGAGGATTTGAATGACATGTGCAATAAAGATGAATATGATGATCAAACTTCGGGTATAAAAATTGAAAAACCTTATACTTATAATTTATCTAAATGGAGGGTTTCAAACGCCTCAATAACCACCTTTAAATATATTTGACGAATATAAAGAAGATATTAGGTGTGTGCTAAACCAACTGAAGATCAATATAAATTAATTAACCTAATTTAAAAACTGATGATAAATCATTCACTTACCAAGAAATAGGTAAGAAACCAATACACATTTCTAAAAATGGTACTCTAACTAGAATGCTATCACCTAACTCAGTAGTTAAACAAAAACGAGGAAGTGAATTTCTAAAGTTTTTGGACTGGACAATAGAAGAAGATATATAAAAATCACCAAAAGAAAATGTTCCTGAAAATATAGAGATACAGACATGTAATTTAAATGAACCATTAGAGTAAAATTACAAACAGGCAAACAACAATAATTTATTATGATACAGATTTGGCAGAAGTCTTGAACGATGTAAGTGAAATACATAATGATTTTGCCAACAGAAATATTGATTTTAAGAATGTATTTGATAAACTAAAAAGATATTTAGAAAGAGATTATTCTCAAGAAGGAAATGTTAACAGATGAAGAAAGAGAATTTAAAGGTTATTAGATGCTGTTGATGTAGTAAATTCAAACATATTATTAATGAAATCAGATATTGAAATGCACGACAAACAAATAGCTAACATAAATATATCAGCAATGTAAAAGATGCAAAAGGAAAAGCTAAACTGCAAGGAATATTCAAAACGTATGAAAATAAAGGAGCACAAACAGTTGGGCATTTAACAGATTTACATAAGAACTTTTTAGAAAATGTTGGTAACATTGATTCAAAAGTGAAATAATGAGACACCTGTTTCAAGAAAAAGGTGTAAACATTGATGTTATTTACATAGCTATAGGTAGGATAACAACAACTTTTGGAATAACCATAGCAAATTCTGTAGAATGTTTAACAGGAGGACGTAGTGCTGGTGATAGTGATAAAAGTAATACAGATATATTCGTTGATAAATTAAAATAAGACATGAAAAATATTGCCGGCTATTTGTTTGAGTTAGATTTGAGAAAAGCAGTAGCATCTTCACCAAGCATTATTGGCAGTGTCATAAACTGAAATGTTATTTTTGTTATTAGCTGATATACTAAAAGGTTTATATTTGGCAACAAAAAGAATAAAATGAAAGAGGACTCCTAGAAATGTAAAAAAAGAAAACTACTTAAAAAAGTAAATGATACCAGCTCATGTAACTATTGTCATAATTATAAACGCGTATTTATTTGTTTCCTGAGCTATGTTTTTCATAAATTATTAGCTGTAGACAGAGCCGTTCTGACTGCAAGATCCTCGCCATTTTCATCCTTCTTGTATACAGAACTCTTAATCAGGGTATTTTTTTCCTAGAACAAATGTATCTGATGACTTTTGCAAATTTTTATTGTGACCAGCTATGCTACCTATTTGCATCACGATATTACCTGGTAAAAAAATATACCATTACCACCAATAGTATAGTTTAGCATAATTTTTTAATCTGAAACACATTCCTGAAATCTAATGGTAATGTTTTCATCTGAGTCATATCATTGTTTACCCCAAATTAAATTTTCAATTAACTTTTTACATTATCTTGTACAGTGGAAGCAGACTGTGTAATATATGTTCTATTTGAGCTTGACCTCCAATAAAAGATATTACACACAATCTTATATTTTGATTTAGTTTACTTATTCATTCTTCTTTTAGTCCTTTCCTATCTTCCAGAAAAAGTGAGTTCATCGTGCTTTTTCATCAGTCTTTAAAATTGTTTTTAATTTCTTCAACAGACACTTTTCTCCAGCATTCAACTGCTCCAGCTCCGTAATTATATTTGCGTTTGTAAGCATTTAAGACATCAGCTGGTGTAGGTTCTCCAAAGCCCTGATTTACATTTGTAAGCATCTAAGACATCAGCTGGTGTAGGCTCTCCAAATCCATGATTTACGGTATTATGTTCTTCAAGACCATTATCAATCAAGTATGTATTTCGCCCATTTATATATTTCCAATCACTGTCAGGAGAAATATTAAAAGTATTGCAGATTATGTTAAATTGTTTTAAGTCTATACCTTTGTTGGTTGGATTAAAAGCTTGTTCAGCAGATAATGGTATTTTACGTTCTGAATTTTTTTTTACAATCTGATAGTATAGGTGAAACCTGTATGTTGATTTTAGTAACTATGGTAAACGTTTATATGATAAATGCCAATAAGATATTCCACATAATGATGTTGCCATCCATACTGCCCAGTTTAATTGACTTTGCCAAAATTGCATATCACACTGTGCTCTATATCTGTTAATTGTATCGTCAGTATCAAATTTTAAAGTGAATTTATCAAAACTGTTTAATGGTTTGCCTGTAAAATAAGTATTTATGTGTAATGTATTTTCAGCTGTTTAAATTTATTTGCTATGTTAACTTGTATAAGTGAGTTGCTGGACAAGGGTAAGATGTACTGGTTCTTAGTTTATTTTTTGTTTTGGTTTTGTTGTGGGGGCTTTTTGTGTCTTTTTTATCTTTAGTCCATTATTTATTTCTCTAAAGTTTTCCTTTACTTTTGTAAATTTTAATGTGCCTTCGATCATTTTTCAGTGGGCTTGTGGGTTGTGTCTACAAAAGTATTGTACTCTGGGCATGACGCTGACTCAGATGATAATTGTCAGTTATCACTTGCTGATATTTGGTTATTGGATTACGGGTGGTAGGGGGCGAGGAAATATAATTCCAGATTGTACGCATTTGTCTTTGTTGTTTCTTAAGGTCTGCGACACCCGGGGCTCAATTTGCAAAGCTCAAAATATAATGGCAAAAATGAAAAATATAAAGTAATTCCTTAGGGTGGAGGGTTAGCTGTTTATTCTTGAAAGTTAAAAATAAGGTATTTTGTGGATATATCATCTGAGCTATGAAATACAGCATCTATACTGCTCTGATGAATGGTAGGGACCGACCCCGCACTCTTTCACTTGCGAGACCGGCACAATAAACACTGAGCTACCGCGGCTCCTATACGTATGAAAACATTTGGTCCACTTACTTGTATGTAATCCTCACCCTAACAGCTAATTAATTACAAATTTTTTTGCGTAAGAAATTATTTCTGAGCATTTTCATGTGTGGCTGAATAGAAATCTTTGCATATACCATTTTTTTTTAAAACTTCTTTGCATATTACACAAACTTAGTCTCGCCACATATCAAATTAAAAATAAATATTTTGGATTATTAATTAATGTTTTCAACATATATCATTAATTGTTTGCTTGTGATTATTAGTGATATGTTGATAAGTAAATTATGTCAGATTTTTTGCTAATAAAAATGATCGATCGTATGATCATATTTATGTCATATTAACTTGTATGTTCACATGTGTCAATCTCATTTGCATGATCATAAGTATGACATACTGATTTGTATGCACACATCTGTATCAAGCTCGTTTTGTATGATCATAAATATGACATACTGATTTGTACATTCACATGTATGTCAAGCTCATTTGCATGATCATAAAGATGACATACAGATTTGTATGTGCACATCTGTATCAAGCTTATTTGTATGATCATTAAAATATGACATACTGATTTGCATGTAACAAGCTCATTTGTATGATCATACTATGACATACTGATTTGTATGTGCACCTCCGTAACAAGTTTATATGTATGATCATAAATATGACATTGATTTGTATGTAACAAGCTCATTTGCATTATTATAAAGATGACATACAGATTTGTATGTGCACATCTGTATCAAGCTTATTTGTATGACCATAAATATGACATATTGATTTGTATGTGCACCTCCACAAGTTTATTTGCATGATCATAAATATGACATACTGACTTGTATGTGCACCTCTGTAACAAGCTTATTTGTATGATCATAAATATGACATACTGATTTGTATGTAACAAGCTTATTTGTATGATCATAAATATGACATTGATTTGTATGTAACAAGCTTATTTGTATGATCATAAATATGATATTGATTTGTATGTAACAAGCTTATTTGTATGATCATAAATATGACATACTGATTTGTATGTAACAAGCTTATTTGTATGATCATAAATATGACATTGATTTGTATGTAACAAGCTTATTTGTATGATCATAAATATAACATACTGATTTGTATGTAACAAGCTTATTTGTATGATCATAAATATGACATTGATTTGTATGTAACAAGCTTATTTGTATGATCATAAATATGATATTGATTTGTATGTAACAAGCTTATTTGTATGATCATAAATATGACATACTGATTTGTATGTAACAAGCTCATTTGTATGATCATAAATATGACATATTGATTTGTATGTGCATCTCTGTATCAAGCTCATTTGTATGATCATAAATATGACATTGATTTGTATGTGCATCTCTGTGTAAGGCTCTTTTTGTGTGATACTAAGCATCATATTTGTTTTGTGATTTCAATATTACAATATCAATTTGAGAAAATAAAGATATAATGATAAAAACAATACTTATCATAAACAATATTTATTTTACATTAAGTTCTAACAACTTATGTCAACGGTACATCAAGTTTTAACAACTTATGTCAACGGTACATCAAGTTTTAACAACTTATGTCAACGGTACATCAAGTTTTAACAACTTTTGTCAAATTACTCTCGACCATCGATTAAACAATGTAACTACCTGCCCCAAAGTGCCCCGGTTATTTTTTGCGTTAGGTACCATCTTTCTACTCTTAAAATTATCTTATGGTTCGATATATTATGTTTACACTAATCACTCATTCTACGTAATGAAATTTGTGTTCGGCGCCATTTTTGTTGATTTAAACAAAAACTGTTGTGGAGAGAATAATAATGTGTTTATTTCTTTTAAAGTAAAAGTCGAAACACCCAGTTATGGACTGCACTGGTATGTCTTTAGTAAAATCACATGCAGACAAATTCTTTAAATCAGATCTGTACAAAAGTCACTCAGGCGAACGTTTCTTGAATTTAAAGTTAATAAATAAACTATGTATGTATGTATGTATGTATGTATGTATGTATGTATGTATGTATGTATGTATGTATGCATGCATGCATGTATGTATGTATGTATGTATGTATGTATGTATGTATGTATGTATATATGTATGTATGTATGTATGCATGCATGATTATGTGTGTGTATGTATGTATGTATGTAAGTATGTATGTATGTATGTATGTATGTATGTATGTATGTATGTATGTATGTATGTATGTATGTATGTATGTATGTATGTATGTATGGATTGATGGATGAAATGATTGATGTGTGTATGTATAAATGAATGGATAGATGAATGGATAGATTGATGGCTGAGTAGGTGGGTGGATATATCTTTTCTATTTAACTCTTCGCATAATACCAAAAGAACGAACGTTTTGTCAACGTGGCATCAGAGATCAATCTTTCAATCGTTATTTTCTCTCCACCATAGCTTGACCCGATCATTTTTCTTTGCACCCAAAGAAGTTAAAATGACAATATCCACTCTGCGTCGCTATAATAATTGTGTAATCTTAAAAACATGGCCATATAGCACTTGACAAAGACAATTATTTCGAGCTTAAATGTGTACTTAAGTGGCTATTATCAAATATTTCCCTCAGAGAACGCATGTTCCAAAAATGATTTGATCAAAGAGTGAATTAAAACTCCTACAATTTAAATACCAGTCCTGAGCTATGGGCCTGTTCTTTACTAAATGGTATTGATTTCATGAGAAGATGCCTTGTTTTGGGATTCATAAGCGCAGTAATGGATAGAAGTAAAGTATAATCTATTCTAAATGCCCCGTAATTTGCTTGAAATTACGACACCACGGTGAAATATGAAAAAGTGGTGTGCAACATGGGATAAGAGACATTGTGCAAGCTAATACTTGTTCTAATCACAGTATCTGTAATTATTCATGAGTTTAAAAGTCAGTTTAAATTGTCTAAGTTAAATAGAAAAACAAAATGCTTGTATTACTGTATTGTGTATGTGCATAGATATTCTCGTTGTCTCACAATTTGCTAGAAATCTACAAAATCAAAAGAGCATGTATCTGCTCTTGTATTTGGCTTAGCCATTACCCTCGTCCGATCATCACAAAAGCCATGTGATTTAATCCCCATAATTTATAATAATAATAATAATAATAATAATAATAATAATAATAATAATAATAATAATAATATGAAGAGGAGAAGGAAAAGAAGGAGAACTACGAAGACGATGATGACGAGGACGAAGAAGATTGTCATATCGTTATTTAGAGAGGATCACATATTTGGCGTTTAGCAATTGTTTATGTCCTCCATACAAACAATTATGCTAAGCAAGATTCTGTAAAGGAATAAAATAGTATCTCGTATGCACTCTCTGCAAGATTTGTTGTATATAAGAATCATTGGCCCGAGGTTCTGGAAAGATATATGACATAAAAACAAGTTTGAACAGATGTTTCATTCCGCAGCATATTGAGCAAAAGGAGTTAGAGTACACTGATGATGATCTGAAGAAAAAAAGAAAAAAGAAAAAAAGAAAGAAAAAAAACATGATCAAGAAATGGAACAAAATTGAAACCAGAGCAAACAGAGAAAACGGCAATTGGGGCGCTGTCAATATCATACTTGTTATTGCTGATTCTTATTGCCTACATCATCTACAAATTGAAGACATCACCAAAATCTGTACAAAGTGCAGTTATAAGTATGCAAAGAAAACGCCAGACACTTTGCAAATCAAACCTACTGTTAAATCTAGTCACAACTATAACATTCCTAAAATGTGGTAAGTTTTGCATGCGTGGTTTTCACATAAGATACAATAAAATATTGCAATACTGCAGTGTCCAGTTGTGATAGCAGGAACACAGTCACCCGAAGAAATGCTATCCTTTCAAAGTTAGTATTGAAACTGCGTTATCCAAAGAAACTTATACATGTTAAAAGATGAGCAGTGTAGAGATTCGAGTCCTGGACCACTCAGCCAGTTTAAACCGTTTTACTCAGGTTTAAATCAGACCAGTGGCGTACTAAGGGGTAAATGGCGCCCCGGGCAACCATGATGGCCCAAAGGGCCAGAATACGAGGCCCGAATTTTTATCATCTGTTTTGGCGCCCCAAGACCTTTGGCGCCAGGGGTAACCGCCCTTCCCCCCCCCCCTACGTTTATACGCTAAAGAGTCAGTCATTTCTACACTTTAAAATCTAGTATCCCTCTACAAAACATTTATGTACCACTTATATTTTTTAAAAACAAAAATACCTTTCACTCCCTGGAGCATAGTATACATTGGTGTTGTCTTTGACACTGACATGCAGAACCTCTCAATTGTACTTTACAAATAAAAATACCCCCAAGTATCTGGACCATGGTATACATTATTTCTATCTTAACATTAACATGCAGAACACTATTTTATTTTATTTTTTTCTTTATTTCTTTTTTACACAAGATAAATAATGGCACAAAGCGACATTGTATTGAATTCAAGTTTTCATATAGATGACCTCTATAGACAGGTATCCGCAATAAACTGATGTTCAAACGGGGACAACTCATTTGCGTATTGGTCATTATGAGCATCAGTACAATATATGCAGATTTACCTATACCATCTACATAATCTACTGTGCTGGTAATGGTTTATATATAAATGGAGAATATATGTCTGTAGCCATTAGGCAGCATTAAGTGTACTAACGGGAGTGGCCACCGACTAACATTTTTTTGCGAAGTCTCTGGACTAACTAAGGGTTACAAGGTACTGCCCACTTCAACTTCCGTTGTCGTTGTCCCTTAATGGTCACTGTAGGCTAAAAACCCATCCTCAAGCTGGGGACACTAGGGACTGGGTGTAAAACTGTTGGTTGCGCTTACTATGTTCCTTGGACTGCTAGGACAGGAAAATAATCACCAGGCCCAAGCACCCGGTTGATAGGCTTGGTCTTTTGTCAAAATATATGCCAAGGTTCAAAAGTTGAAATGTTAAGGTTTACAATCGTTAAAGACAGATATTTTCTTACATCTTTAAAAATTAGAAGTTAAATACATATTATATATATATATATATATATATATATATATATATATATATATATATATATATATATATATATATATATGTCTTAGTTATATAAATCTAAATTAATTGAGAAAGCAATACCAAAACAAGTTAGAAACAATTACAGTAACTTTTAAAATGTCTTCCAATATGAGAAGACAGCAGAGGTGCAGCTGAGACAAACTACATTAATTTTTATCAGCATAAATGAAATATAGAGGCAAATACATATTCAGTGTGGTGGTCCTAACGACCATATAGATGAAAGATGCTGGAATAAAAGATTTTTCCAAATTGCTGTCATCGCAGATAAAGAAACATAAAAATAAAAAATACCTTTGTAAAAATGTTTAAATTTGTTAAATACATCAGAAAAGTTATTAGAACACTAAAGACTTTGTTATAATATAGACAACTAGATAGATATAATGTATAATAAAGCCTCGGTTGTAAAAAATTTTTTAAAAAACTATCTGTATCAGTCAACGTTCCGTATATTATTTTATTATCTATTGTGATTTCGAAAGTATCTCAGTGTCAGAGTGTTCCGAATGTATTAATACGGCATACGGATACAAAATGTTTGATGTAACACCTAAGGTGGACATAGAATGTCCGCTACAATCCTCAAAAATAAAAACAGTCTAACCCATTCCAGGGTTTTTGGGTACCTAAACTCAAACCAAAAGCGGTACAGATTGATAGTTTACGACAAAATGCATATTGTTATGCATAGTTGACAGGTTGATGCAAGAAGGAAAATAAATAATAGTTTTAAAGGACAGTTAGATTTGTAGACATCTTTAGAGTCATGAGACAATATATAGAACAGCTGGTTAAATATTTAGGTGATGAAAAATGTACAGAGCCACTAAAACCTTTGATAGACATGACACCTAAATATCTCAGAAAAGGCAATTATCACTATGAATACATTTACAGTTTTGAAAAGCTTATTGAAACAGTTATTCGGTCGATAGACAAGTTCTATTACTCACTTAACAACTCTAATATATCCACACAGACACACACACACACACACACACACACACACACACACACACACACACACACTACTTCCAGTATATACCTGATGTCATGCAACATTTCAACCTGAAAACACGCAAAGATCTGCATGAATATTATGTCATAAAGGATTCTTTGATGCTATGTGACATTTTCGAGGAGTTGATGAATGCATGCATCAAACACTATAAACTTGACCCAACTTATTACTAGAGTGACCTGCTTTAGCTCATTATGCATGTTTAAGGTATCGGGTGTTGAACTTGAACTTGATAGACTATGACATGTTCCTGATGATTGAGAGTATAATAAGATATGGAAATAGCGTGATACAAATAGATATGCTGAAGCAAATCACGAACACTACTCGAACAATAATAGTAACATTAAAACAATATGGTGACTTCGAAAGATCAAGATCAAAGTCATTCATCATGTACCTAGATAAAACATCTCTTTATAACTCAGTCATAAGCCAATACATGCCTGGAAAACGTTAATGGGCCACTGACAAACAAGGTAAATAGCAGCAGAACATCTGTCTGAAATACGTGATTATAGGTATTCTGGTTACATATTAAAAGTAGACTTGGAGATTACAAAACATCGCCATGATCATTTTAAAGACAATTCATTAGCTTCTGAAAAAAATTTACCAAGTGAAAATGAGAGCTACAAAATAAGTTGATAAATAATAACAAGGGTACAAAACCAACTGTATCAAACAGTAGTATGCACACTGAAAGACAAAAACATATATGTCATTCACTACTGAAACTTAAAGCATGAGGTATAATTAGGTTTAAAACTTAAAAATATGCACAAAGTTATCTTGTTTGATAAATAACCATAGTTGCAATTATACATCAAGCTTAATACAAGTTGGAAACAAAAAGTTTCAAACGACTTTGAAAGGACTTTTTCAAGTGGATGAATAACAGTCTATATGTTAAACAAACGTAAATATCAGAAGAAGAAAAGAAAAAAGAAAAAAAAAACAGTTAAAATATGTACAGATGAAAATAATTGTTTTACTTTTTTTTTTTTTTTTTTTTTTAAGCGTCAAAAAGAAATTGTTCTTTACGAGAAGAACAATTATTGACGATGACTTAATGTCAGTCAGTCTTCTAAACAAGAAATCAAATTAACCAAACCAGTTTTACGGTGGATTTACAGTGTTAGAGTGATTCAACTTGTTCATGTAGGACTTTTACTACAACCATGTTTAACAACAAATACGATGAGAGAATGAAACAGCTAATGACCTATAAGTATAGCATCAAACTGAAAAAAGTAGCATTATCCACGTATGACGACAAACGTTTTTGTTTGACTACATAAACATATTACCTTGCTTTCACTACGGTACCCTATAATAGAAAGTATAATTAAGTTTGTTTATTCTGTTTTTCATTTTTCAAAGTATCCACAAATTCCCATTTCATTTTGTCCTGAATAGTTTGGTTTTATTCAAAGAGAGCTCTATTGCTAGGTTGGCCTTGCTGTAAATGACAATTACAAACAAAAAAAAAACGATATTGTTTCTTAAATCTTTGATTACGGAGTCATACTTGTGCATCTTCACTTATAATATTTCAAAATGTCTACCAATAAAAGCTAATTTGGATAGGTTACTTTCTGTCTTTTCTGCATAGTCACGATTGTCAAACTCGTCAATCATAAACAAAAATATGCATATCTTGGAAACCATCAAGCAGTAACTCAAACCACTTATCCGATTTATCCTCAGCATATATGAGTATCACCTTTTCATCTTTGAATAACCCCTTTCTAGCATAAGTTTTGCTGAACAGTAACGTTTGACAGATAATAACGATGCACCATCAGATTTAGTGCAAGCGTAGTCTATCCACAATTAGTCACTCCACAGATTACCATGTTATGTGGTTCTTTCAAATACGTTTATACATGCTCAAAACATAAATGAATTTGGCGTCTTGTTTTGAATATTGACCTGAGCAACGATGACGAAAAAAAGTCTACATTTTTTCGTGAATATCTATATGTTCTTTTCTGTTTATTTCAATTTATTTTATGGTTGTACGTTAGCTAATTTAAGACCGTTACCATGCAATATATTATCATGTGTACTTCTCATAATTAAGCCAGATGCATAATTATCAGTGTAACACTTTTCAACACTTGTGGTACTAAGTTCTATTTGCTTTTGTTGTTCATCAATTAAATACTTTGTGACTTTTTAAACTGTTATGTCAATTGGAAACACGGGGGGGGGGGGATCTGGCAGACCTTCGATAGTCACTAAAAACATATTTTCTGGATCACTTTCTCCACTCTTTTTGCACAGTATAAAAACACCCTTTCAGCTCATTCTTGAAGAATAAAGTTTGATAAAAAGTTAATGTTGTATTGGCTGGTATGTCTATAATTTTCTCACTAGTCATAAAAGAAAGCAATGCCAGTTCTGTATCGTACTGGAGGTAAATATTTTCAA
The DNA here is from genome assembly GCA_029931535.1 of Margaritifera margaritifera. Taxonomy (NCBI): domain Eukaryota; kingdom Metazoa; phylum Mollusca; class Bivalvia; order Unionida; family Margaritiferidae; genus Margaritifera; species Margaritifera margaritifera. The sequence continues at coordinate 2,012,223 of JAQPZY010001498.1, forward strand.
GTTCGTAGCCTCATTAGCACCTTCTATCACTTCGGAGGCTTTTGCAAATGTTATGTTAAATCTAACATTCAGAAGAGGATCATAAGGATAAGCAAACCATTGATCTGTTAGAATCTGAAAGTCTAATGGTATTCTACACTTCTTTCTCTACACCGCGAATTGAATAACTTCAGTGCCAGTGTTTTGTGCATTACCTAGCTGTATTCGTAGCTTTCTTAATTTACTATTCATAATGCCTTGTGGAATTATATTTCTCTTAACTGAAACAGGTAACCACAAATATATGTATGTCATAAAGATGCTATAGTCATTCAGCTGTCAGAGATCATCACCTTCATATGATATGGTTATGTCTTTCACAAGCATTTTGCCTAAATTGTTTACCACTGTATTATTTAGCAATTACTTTTACCTTCATATAAATGACAAAGAAACCACCCGATGCAATCAATATGTTTGGGATTAACTGTGAAATTGCTATATGTAACGTTTGTTTAAGTTTAATACTGCTCGGTGTGTATGTGATACAGTGATGTGACTGCGGATTTTAACTCCTTGTGGTATCTTTTTCTGCTTGTAAGGAATTAAGAATCTACCATTAATTGTTCTGGTCAAAGAATTATTACCTCCAAAACTTGTAAGCAACATAAACACGAACACCCATCACAAGCGCAATAATATGTACTCGTATTGTACTTCATTATTAGAAGGTTGTTAAAAATCATTAAATTTATGCTCTTGCTTTTTGAAGTCTAAGATTATTTTCTGGGTGAGAAGAAGCGTATAGAGCAAATGCAACACACAGATTGTTTAAGTACTGAGTCACGAAACCTTGCTCTGTCAGTCTTTTATAACAAATAGTCATGTGTCTTTAGTGTGTTTTATTGATCTCACCAGTTTTCCTCTGTAGTCCTTATTATGCCTAATTTTTCTTATTAATCAGCTCCATTAGGATCGAATAACTTAAATAGGTAGCAGATGGTAGCTATTGCTCCTCCAATGTGGTCATTATTGTGCCGGACACAGCACAATAAAAGTCTGCTTCGCAAAACATTCATAAGTGACAAATTGTGATACTGATACCTGGTTTCAATTAAAAAAAAACATAAAGGCTCGTTGAATGATCCACTGGGATCTTTTAATATCCCACCAACAAACCAACTAGTTTCATTCTAGATTGTACCTCTCTGAGTTTTATTTTTTTAATATTTTTTTAAATAACCCCAAAAACACTATAATATTTAGATATCTTTTTTGGATTTGTTGCATAAGTAGTAAATTGATTTTTTGCCTCTAATTTTACACACACACACACACACACACACACATATATATATATATATATATATATATATATATATATATATATATATATATATATATATATATATATATATATATATATATGAGAGAGAGAGAAAGAGTTACAAGCATACACCAAACAACGCAGAAAGTGCTATCCCTGGATTCTACAGGAGAATGCTTGATAACATTAACAGAATTTTTAAATACGAATAAATAATATTATCATACAGGTTAGAGAATTTTAATTGCTCAAGACTTTTATGCAAAGAAAGCCGTTATCAGTTATGCAGGGCTGTGCATGTGTGTTCTGCACTCCTTGTATAGACTCAGTCACTTAATGTCTTTCACCCATATCTGTTCTATTTGTAGATAGGAAAGTGACAGCTTAGATTCTAGAATTGTACAGGTTTTATTGTTTCAGATTGTACTGTTGCATTTATATTGTACCTTTTACATATTTCTATGGCTTGCATTTTTACAACATAAATTTGATCGTATTTTTGGTCCAGAAGTACTTATCTATCCGTAAGTAAAATCTATGCTATTTACTGAGTAACACATTTTCAGTTTTAAGTCCATTTGATATGAAGTAGTCTATTGTGAACTGACTACAAAGCCTGGAATGATTAGCTTTACAGCTTCTTCAGTATCCAATCGGTGTTGGTGGACCAATTGTAAACTTCATTAGTTTCTCAAAAAGCGTGCGTTCAGCAACATTAAGAACAAAACTTGAGTGGTAAATTTTTCAAATGATGTTTATCGTTACAGTCGACAGCTTATTATTATTATTATTATTATTACTATTATTATTATTATTATTATTATTATTATTATTATTATTATTATTATTATTTATCTCTGTTACTGGATTATATATATACAATGTCTTCGATGGATTTCAAAACACACGATGAGTGTGGATAAGTTAAAAAAAAACAAAAGTAGCTGAGTTTAACAAAAACTGCTGTTTACTGTAAATCTAACCGTAAACGTTGGAAACCGAATACATTTAAATACAAGTTTTAAAAAAAGAGTGATGAAAATAGACGATAATTTTATTAATACGTGTAAAAAGATAACAGAATGAAGAAAATTTCAGGATAATTAACAACACAAGAAGGACAACTTTACATGCATTAAAACAAAACAATAAATCAGATAGGACGCTGAAATGTTAGACATGCCATCAACTGACTCAACCAAAGGTGGTTAAATTTTACAAAGTCTGAAATTGTTAGTGATGGTGATTTAGATACATATTATGTCATGTCATGTTCTTCATTTGACTTGTAAAAAATACTAGATACATGATAACCAATGAAAATAGGTCCAAAATGATAAAAAGCCTTCTGAAGAACAGACAGAAGAGGACATGGAAAGTCGAATCATTCAAAATGGTTAACTCTATTACTGAAGAGATTTTAATAGGTACTCATGTAATGACAACTATTGCAACAAGTGTGGTTAAACAAAACAACCAGTACGTATTTTATTTATTATGCAGATTATCAATCATTTTCAGATTCATTATATACTTGTCACTCAGTGCAGACAGAGGTTATTCTGATTTAAAGGACAAAACAAGAATCATTGAAGCATTTGATACCATTTGATGTCATGTAGTCATCGTTCAGTTCATTTCGTACACTGTATACGTTTTCGATCGTAAGAAATCTGCTAATCAATAATGTCATAGTATAAATTACAACATCTTATAATGACTCTGAAATTTTAGCAGTTCTAGAAATGATAACAATCTCTCATATGTCTTCTTAATTTGTTTCTCGTCCATTTTTTCCCAACTATGTTAGAGTTAAATATTTACCGGTTATCTTTTTGTATGTTCCATTTGAAATAGGTATGTTTCATTCCTGTTTGTATTCTTCCATTTCTGTAGAAGTTGAGTTACTGCTATTTAATTGTCTTCCGTTATTTCTAGTTCTATTTCTAGCTGTTCTTCGTCCGTTTCATCAATATTTATTTTATATATGCTAATTGCTGATAGACAACTCATCATATAAAGTGATGAGACTGAAAGTAAAAACCATCATTATGTCCTTTCAAACATAATCAATATGTATTCTCTTCCTTCGCGTCTTCCAGTTTATAAACGACTCGAACAGTAAAGTTCGATAGCACTTTTCAACAGCTGTTTTATATTTCAAAATTCCGACGGTTTCACCTATTTTGAATGTAGGCGTTCCAAATGTATCTGTTGTCAGTTAATAGAATAGATTGATCAATACATTTTTTTTCCTTGCTCCCTTTAACTGGGTTCATGTCTATTGATCTGTGATGAGTGTTATCGTATCCCTCAATTAACCTTGGCAAAACATCAACTCATTTTCTGGTTTCATTTGCGTGAAATACTTCCACTTTCTAGTCTGTAAATTTTGTTTAACCTTGCTACTACAGATGCCGTTTTGTCTAAGTTGAAAAGTATTCGATGTTTTCTTTTCTTTAAAACAAATCCTTAACTTTCCTGTTGTAAATCTCTTTTCTCTTATCAAACTGTGTATTTCGAACTTTCTATCTTTAAAGATTTCTTTAAGAGTATCGTGTATGTCATCTCTCTTTTTCGTTTTCAACTTCTCCACCCAGGAGTATTATGAAAGACATCAATCACTGTCAACATGTATTTTTGTAACCATTGCTATAATTTTCATATGTTTGCATGTCCACTATGTCTGCCTGCCACTTGAATAACATAAGCTTTCTTGTATGGAAATTTTTGTATTGCTTGTTTATGTAATGTGTCAATAGACTGCTCAGTTAACAATTCTCTTTTCTTTTCTTTTAAACCCAGTTTAATTTCTTCCCACAACTGAGTGATATTTGTGTAAGCGACTGGACTTTTAGGACCGTAGATGAGATGACATAAATACTGCTCTTTGTCAGCCACTTAAACTGTATAAAACATTTCAAGAATACTGTATGGCCTATAAATTGTCTGTGTGTGTTATCAACAAGCCCCGGGCTATTACAACATGTACTTTTATTTTCAGCAACCTGCATCGTTTGTGCTAATATTTATGTTGTGTGAACAAATTTCAAATTGGGTGTTCTGCATGTCAATGTCAAATACTGAAACAATGTGTACTATGGTGCCGGGACTTGGAGCCATTTTTGTTTTAAAAAGTAGGAGAGGTTCTGCATGTCAATGTGAACTATGGTCCAGGGAATTGGGGTCTTTTTTGTTTTAAGAGCATTTAAGTGATCCAGAAATGTTCTTGTACAGCGATACGTGATTTTTAATTGCGAAAATAACTGTCTTGCTTAAAACGGATTAGACCGGTTAAATCTGGTTGAGTTTACCAGGACCACCATCGATACAGCTAAGAAGCATTGTGTTTTCAATCAATGGATCATTTAGTCGAAAAAAGACACCACAGAAATCCTGCCATCTTGGTTCTAATGATTACCCTATTTATTAATCTGGATGCACAGAGTCACAATAGAAAAGTGCAACAGAGGTCAAATTCTGTTACATTAAACATCCAAATAATATATTTCGCTAGCCAATATATATGACAAAATATTTAGAGAATGAAAATATATGGTTTTGAGGGAGTTTGCCTTAAAAATATTTATTCAATAAAACTTCTGAATATTTCTTAAGCTTTCATAGGCATATGGGTAGGAGTGCCTGCTTGAGAATACGGGGCCAGGTAAATATTTTTTAATTATATACCTAAATCTAGGATTAGACATAAGGGTAGGAGTACCTGCTTGAGAACACGGGGCCAGGTAAATATTTTTTAATTATATACCTAAATCTAGGATTAGACATAAGGGTAGGAGTACCTGCTTGAGAACACGGGGCCAGGTAAATATTTTTTAATTATATACCTAAATCTAGGAGGAGGCATATGGGTAGGAGTGCCTGCTTGAGAACACGGGACCAGGTAAATATTTTTTAATTATATACCTAAATCTAGGATTAGACATAAGGGTAGGAGTACCTGCTTGAGAACACGGGGCCAGGTAAATATTTTTTAATTATATACCTAAATCTAGGATTAGACATAAGGGTAGGAGTACCTGCTTGAGAACACGGGGCCAGGTAAATATTTTTTAATTATATAGCTAAATCTAGGATTAGACATAAGGGTAGGAGTACCTGCTTGAGAACACGGGGCCAGGTAAATATTTTTTAATTATATACCTAAATCTAGGATTAGACATAAGGGTAGGAGTACCTGCTTGAGAACACGGGGCCAGGTAAATATTTTTTAATTATATAGCTAAATCTAGGATTAGACATAAGGGTAGGAGTACCTGCTTGAGAACACGGGGCCAGGTAAATATTTTTTAATTATATACCTAAATCTAGGATTAGACATAAGGGTAGGAGTACCTGCTTGAGAACACGGGGCCAGGTAAATATTTTTTAATTATATAGCTAAATCTAGGATTAGACATAAGGGTAGGAGTACCTGCTTGAGAACACGGGGCCAGGTAAATATTTTTTAATTATATAGATTATATAGCTAAATCTAGGATTAGACATAAGGGTAGGAGTACCTGCTTGAGAACACGGGGCCAGGTAAATATTTTTTAATTATATACCTAAATCTAGGATTAGACATAAGGGTAGGAGTACCTGCTTGAGAACACGGGGCCAGGTAAATATTTTTTAATTATATACCTAAATCTAGGATTAGACATTATTAAGGGTAGGAGTACCTGCTTGAGAACACGGGGCCAGGTAAATATTTTTTAATTATATACCTAAATCTAGGAGGAGGCATATGGGTAGGAGTGCCTGCTTGAGAACACGGGACCAGGTAAATATTTTTTAATTATATACCTAAATCTAGGATTAGACATAAGGGTAGGAGTACCTGCTTGAGAACACGGGGCCAGGTAAATATTTTTTAATTATATACCTAAATCTAGGATTAGACATAAGGGTAGGAGTACCTGCTTGAGAACACGGGGCCAGGTAAATATTTTTTAATTATATAGCTAAATCTAGGATTAGACATAAGGGTAGGAGCACCTGCTTGAGAACACGGGGCCAGGTAAATATTTTTTAATTATATAGCTAAATCTAGGATTAGACATAAGGGTAGGAGTACCTGCTTGAGAACACGGGGCCAGGTAAATATTTTTTAATTATATAGCTAAATCTAGGATTAGACATAAGGGTAGGAGTACCTGCTTGAGAACACGGGGCCAGGTAAATATTTTTTAATTATATACCTAAATCTAGGATTAGACATAAGGGTAGGAGTACCTGCTTGAGAACACGGGGCCAGGTAAATATTTTTTAATTATATACCTAAATCTAGGATTAGACATAAGGGTAGGAGTACCTGCTTGAGAACACGGGGCCAGGTAAATATTTTTTAATTATATACCTAAATCTAGGATTAGACATAAGGGTAGGAGTACCTGCTTGAGAACACGGGGCCAGGTAAATATTTTTTAATTATATACCTAAATCTAGGATTAGACATAAGGGTAGGAGTACCTGCTTGAGAACACGGGGCCAGGTAAATATTTTTTAATTATATACCTAAATCTAGGATTAGACATAAGGGTAGGAGTACCTGCTTGAGAACACGGGGCCAGGTAAATATTTTTTAATTATATAGCTAAATCTAGGATTAGACATAAGGGTAGGAGTACCTGCTTGAGAACACGGGGCCAGGTAAATATTTTTTAATTATATAGCTAAATCTAGGATTAGACATAAGGGTAGGAGTACCTGCTTGAGAACACGGGGCCAGGTAAATATTTTTTAATTATATACCTAAATCTAGGATTAGACATAAGGGTAGGAGTACCTGCTTGAGAACACGGGGCCAGGTAAATATTTTTTAATTATATAGCTAAATCTAGGATTAGACATAAGGGTAGGAGTACCTGCTTGAGAACACGGGGCCAGGTAAATATTTTTTAATTATATACCTAAATCTAGGAGGAGGCATATGGGTAGGAGTGCCTGCTTGCATTCTTTTGACAAAATTATATAAGACTCAGATTGAAAGAATTTATTGAGGAAAAAAACCAAACATAAAAAACACACTTCTACAAGATACTGTTTGAGGAAAGGAACAAATATGCAATGATATAGAGTTAGCTGACACCCTTTCATCTCTCTTGTATAATTTTACTTAATCCATTCATCGATTTATTACCTTACGCAAATACGTTGTCTTCTTTTTCAGGAATAGGGAATAAAATACAACAAATTTTGGCAGGTTACTGAAAGTTTTGAAAATTACTCGTGAGTAAAAGAAAAATACTCACACCTGCTTATAATTCCTCAGTAAGCTGGAATATTAAAGTAAGTTACGCCAAGCAAATCCCCCCCCCCCCTCTCTCTCTCTCTCTCTCGTTTGTTCGAGCAACGTTATTGCATCGTTAACTTTTTGCCCGTATACAATACAATGTTCATATTGCACGTCTACTGGAAGAGTAAAATTACAACTGAAAGTTTCATTTTCACTAGACAGAGAAAAACGTTTCTATGAAATCATCAGGATCAATACATTTTTCTCTAATTCACGTTTTATGGCCAAATCTCCACTTCATTGCATGCCTAATAACGTCCTCAGCCAGCAATCATCAAAGGGAAGCAACTACGATTTGTAAAGTATTTCCAAATGTTTGTAGAATATAAGAGTTTCCTCCCTTACATAGTGCAGGTCAAAAACGTCTCTAGCTGGTGCTTCTAGACGCATGTAAATTGACACTGAAAATGGCCATTAGTTGACAGGAGTGGGTTAAAACATTATGTATCCTTTTGTTTGAGGAGGCAGAAAGAATTTTATTCCGAAAACAATTTAATGTTTATTGTAGACAAAGTTTCAAATGAATTTTAGATTGGCAGAAACACAGTTATAGGTCATTTAGATTGGCAGAGACACAGCTAGGTGCTTTTAAATATATAAAAACCAAACCTTACTGATGACCATGCATCCTTAAATTAAATACGGGGCTAGATGTAAAAATGTAATGATTCGATATTTGACGTTTCTGTTGTATTAGCATGTTCCACAAAAAGAAACGGCGATCCACCAATGATTATTCAACTTGATTAATGGACAAGTTCTGGGCATTGGTCTATGTACATGCAATCAAAGTCAAGTTTCTTTTTTAATTTCCTTGCAGCGATTGCTTCTATATAGCTTCCTAATTCATAAGGTCATATATACGAACCTTTTCTTCCTGTAACTATTAATGTTTATGCACAGTCATCATTGGATTAATTTCAGGTCATGTACCGTGGAATCCAGGATGAATTCATGTGCATTGGCAGCCCATCCACCATCCAGAGCCACTATAAAAACGATCATGACGATGATGGTAACGACGACGACAACGACGATGATAACAGTAGCAATAATAATAATAATAATAATAATAATAATAATAATAATAATAATAATAATAATAATAATAATAATAATAATACAGTGTAATATCGTGCATACTTCCACTTTTATCCGACCATCGCTCAGATAATGCGTTATGAATCGGAACGATCTTTGAAGGTCACTAAACAGTGGCGGATCCAGAAATGTCTGAGGGGGTGGGGGTGGAGGGGCCTAAACAAGTACGCATGGGGTCTGTGTGGTGGAAAATATAGCGCGGGCCCAAGCCCCTGGAACCCCCTGCATTATGATCGTTTCCCGGGCATAATTTTAACCTACTCTAGGAAAACGTTCTTCTTGTTTCGCGCTCATTTTTATATGGGTTTTAAGGAGTTGGGTGGGCGCTCCGCGCCCCACTCCCTACCCCCAAAATCCGCCACTGTTAAATATATACGAGTGATTTTATTATATAACACATTTTTCGGTGACATTTTTCAGTGCGAAGTTAAAAATGAAAATATTATATAAGTCACGTATGGAGCTTTGCACTAAAAAGAGAGTAAATCTGTGCAACAAGGAATTAATATATATATATTTTTATGTAAAAAAAAAAAAGTAAGTTACTCTATCAGAATCTTGTTGTTTTCATACTGTTTTTTTTTTTATATACTAATGTAGTGAATCCATGCTGTCGCACAGATCTAACTCTCATTTAATATTTTACAACTATTGGCATATGACTGTATATTTTTCTTATTTAAAAAAATTTAAAACTACCAAACCTCCCAAATGCAATCTTGTTACAAGATATCTGTCATCCATCTCTAAATAAAAAACCAGAACTTTTTGGGCCAAAACATTAGACAAAATTGGACCTCAAATTCGCATGGAAAGAAACACAACAAATGGGAATTACTCACGTTGAAGTGGAGGGCGTCACATGTTACATGCGTAAACCTATTCACTAATTTTGTCACACACCCTTAGCATGCCGGTGATTTGTTCCACATCACAAATTCTCGTAACCACATACGTGACTTTACGAGATATATTCATACGCTACTTAAAAATCATATTTTATTGTATTTTCTTGAAATTAACCATTTATTTATATATTATAATATATAAAAATAAAATGAATAATGCTCAGACAGTTGTAATCTTTATTATAAACACCATCGTATTTAGGACTACTTTGTCCGCCATTTTGCGGAATTAGCGAAACGAATAGGAGAAATGTATTTTCAAATGGCGTGGAATATTGCTTTCGGATAAAATATAGTCATGCCAATTTAAAAACAGATATGATTTTTATTGATTTATAAGAATCGTAGTGTTCCTAAAACTTACTCACTGCGAAAGATAAACATTAATAATCAGCGAGACTATTTGTAAACATAACCTTGTCTATAGTAGAAGTAGGTGGGGTACCGCCAGTTCCAATAGTTCACCGCAAGGGAACAGTAGAACTAAACCTAAACTTTCATTTATCAAGTGAGTATACACGAAATTACTTTTGTTCCATGAATGTATGGATAAAAATAGATTCTGTATGAAAAGGTGATTGAGGAAAACCCATTTTAGCTTAACATCTTTGCATTTTTGTTGGTTTGCACTACCGCATGAAGTTGTTTAACTTGTACTCTACATAGGGTTGGACAATTATTTAGAGAAAATACTTGTCAGAGTACAGATCCATTCGTAAATTTAATTTGCTAAAGTGCAGAAATTGCTAGTTCAGAGTTTCAAACATTGTGTAGCAGGGTATATAGCTAAAACCACACCCACATCTTGCTTCATACCAATATTGTCAGAAAGGTGTTACAAATTGGTTTATCCAGTTCATTTCAATATTTATTGGTACATGCAAAACTGATCTTCCTGCTTGTCCCGTATATTTCATAATGTGCTATTTTGCAAACTATTGTATTATGCTGTATGCCATTTGAATATTTTTTAATTGCTTAAAAGCAATAGTAATCAATTTAATGGTACAACTTATACTTGTATACTATGTTTTTGTTGAGAAGTACATATGAACTGACATAAATTTCCTTTAAAAATACATCTGCGTTTGGTTTCATTTAATAGATACCAATTTTTTTCTTTGCAAGTTAGCATTGCAAACATAAATATTTTTTGTACGAGAGGAGAAAAATGAGAACTAATCTTTTATATGCACCATTATTCATCAATAATATGGACACAAAGTTTAGAGTGCATTAGTTGCTTTGTCTGACAACAATGGGGAAGGGTGCCTAAATTGTATATGTTGATTTGTACAAGAGATATTTGAAACAGATATTATCATTCATATTAATTACTAGTTTTAAGGAGTTCTCAGATTATATTATAGTAAAACTCATCAGGGATCATGATAAGATGATAGGTTTTGAAAAGCAAGCTAGTAAATACATGGAGTCAATACATGGAGTGCTCTGTACTAGGGGTGAAACGCCGGTGCTTTGTATCAATATGCATCATGATACAGGGTTTAACTTGACGATAGGATTACCATAATAAGGATGATAACTAGAGCAGAAATGCTTAGCAATAAATCCCCCACATTGTACTTCCTGCTAGTACATAACATCTGCTGCGATGGCACATGTTGATGAATTCTTAATTTTAAGAATAAAGTGGCAAATAATTATTCATGGCCATTGAAGATTAAAAGTAACTTGTATAAGTTAGCTTTTTGTATCGATTCTCCATGTTGTGTATCAAAGTGTGTATCAAAATGGACAAATTATTCATGCATTGCTGAATCGTTTTACCCTTAGTCTGTACATATATGGCTTTATATAAATAATTCTTTGCTTCATTTGCTTCATTCAGGTGAAACTCTTTGATATCACTATAGGTCTAAAGTATGTTCCATGATCTGCAAGGAGTTTCTGTCATGCCTTCTTCACCTGCTTAAACATCATGGTGAACAATGTTAAAGTTTTGTATTAAAGTATCTGAAAGTCATGCATCTTTTATATCACTGGTTGCTTTCAACTGAGACATTAGGATAATATTACTTTGGATCCAATGTTTATACTCCGATATGCTTGAAGTTGATGTCTTGCTTGTTTTGCCTGCATAAGAAGAAAGCTTGCTTCATCATTGTTAAAAATTTAAAGTTTTATGTTAAGTTTTTATATGTTACATGTCTTCTACATTTGTTGTTGCATTGAACTAAAGTTTATGCAGTATGTTACAATCTCCAGTCTTGCCTGCTTAAGCAGAAAGCATGTTTCATTGTTGTAAATAATGTTTACGTTTTGTGTTAAAATGTTTGAAAGTCACATATCTTCAACACGATTTGCTGTATGAAAATGTAGGATAATGCAGTGTTGAACCTTGAGTGCAGGATTGCAGGTTTCCCAGTTTGTGGGCCTATGTCCACCATCTAAACCCCTGTGTTCCCCTTGGGTGTGTTTTTTTTTACCATTATGTCTAATGCAAACAGTTATATTTGTCCCTTTGAAATCTTTTTGTGTCACTCAAAATTAGCGGACTCTGGAGAGAGAAAGCACACTTTTTAAACTTGTTTACATTTATTGTCCAACATCGAAAGAAACAAAGAATCTTGTTTAAAACACAAACAACACAATTATAACATAAAATATCAAGAGGAGACCAAAAGGAAATTTGAATGTCACATATTACATTGAAATGTAGTATTTATAAACTACCATGTACAAAACACAATTGACTGTTCATCATTATTCATGGATGTTTCAATCCCAGGCGACTCTTCTATGCATCCTTGAATTTTAGTGTGCATTTTGAAGGAGTGTCTTTCCATTTCTTACTACCATGTTCATTTTCACAGTCTGAGTCGGTATCATGATGACATTTCCCTGAGAAATAAGTAATAATATTCCTCTGAGCTATTGCATTTATACATAATACTTAAATTTGAAAATCAGACTGATACAACACGATGTCACACAGTCAACAATATAACGATATACACAGTGTAAATAATGTTAGAAGTGATCAGTTAGGAAATAATTCACTTATATACCAGAAATACAACCAGTTAATCGAGAATCAACTGAAATCATTAAAATGTACACCAAGTGTTTTGAGGATAGTATAATATCATCAAAAGAAATGCACTGTACTTGCCCCAATAAATTCTCTTTGATTTCCTTCCGCCATTTTTACTTTCTAGCCGATTTACTGTCTTTATAAAGAGGTGTTTAATTCCAGTGGTCTCAGTGTTACTCAAACAATTTGTTTATCTTCTCAAAACAAAAGCTCAAAGTTGTTAACATCAGTGACAATTATCAGACAGTTCCATGCGAGTTACAGCTTCTCGTGAGAACAATGCTAATTGATCAGCAGTTCACACAGGTACATAGGCTTGGTCGCTCATACAGCAAGAATCTGAAAGGTTATTGTATGAACTGAATATAGTATTTGATGATTGAGGCTACAATTTCTGAGATTCAAACTGATGCATAAGGCAGAATATACACGCATCAGTTTCAGGTCAGATATGAAATACACACATCAAAACCCAGGAGTACAGGTCAGAGGGAAACCCTGATGGTCAACAATGTTAATGTTTTGAGGAAGACATATATGGGTTATCCTGACAAGCATATGGACATCGGTGAGATCCCAGTTTCTGGGGAACACTTGTGTTAGAGCATTTGTACCTCTTGAGCATAATTTTGGCCACTCTCCAGGTACACTGCACAATTTATGACTTACCAAGTTGACCCAATAATATGCAGTTTATTTTCACAGAGCATGTGTTGATTTACATTGCATTTGCTATTTTACAAATTGGCTCAGAAGATGGCCTCTTGTTAACCTGGCATGATGCAGGGTTTACATCGCAAAAAATGGGCATCTCAATGAGTTATTAAAATCTTAGAAGTCTTGATTAAGAATGGTCAGTATTTGTTAACATTTGTTTTTAGGTTTAGGAAGTTTTTATGGTGCATATTTTGAAATATATTGTGTAGTACTTTCACAATATCAATGAACAGGTAATAAATGTAGACACACGGCTCAAAATTTGGATATTTTTTAACTAACCTGCAGGATCACCATAATAAACTATTTACTGATCCTGCCTAAAATCAAATAGAAGTCAGTTCAGTTGCTAATTCAACATTTATTATTTATTAGCATCAACTCAAAACAATAACAACTGTATTTCACCAACAATAGTCACAAAAAGTTGAAGTTCATGTACAAGCTTCTTCAAGATGCTCAAGTTCAGAGATGCCACAATTTCCTCTGCTTCTGAGGAACCAACTTTCTGTTTTGATTTCACTTATCCCTCTGCACATATGTGTAGCGAGCTTGCATTGTGTGATTCTGGGGATGATTTATGAAAGTTTTTTACGACCATCAACGAATGAAGTACCCAGTGCACTTTTGTACTTCCCTAAGTAATCAGTTCAGAAAATGCACAACATCACAGCCTTTCCTGGGTTGTACTTAAGCAATTTGTATTCATTTGCCCTGCATTTCTGGTACTTTTTTAGTCTCTTCAATTGATCATATTTGCGATCGCACTCTCTCTTATCTTCATCTAATTTCTGCCGTTTTGGTGGCAGCTGCACACCTTGCAAATATTCCACATGTTTACAATTGTCACCGCACAGTGTATTGAATCTTTATTAAAACACTTTGTTCTGTATAATTCTGGATTATTTGTTAGTGAACGTGACCTTTTCCGATTGGTCAGTATTAGCCTTAGGCCCTATACATTTTGTTATCATCATTAATGAGATCAGTGCTTGGGGGCAGTACATCAGGTTAGTTCCATGTCCACGAAGACTTTTAATTTTAACAATTAATCACTAATTTACTTGATGTGTGGTTTAAAACCTGTCCATTTGAGCTATGAGCATTTATTGTACCATGTCAATTTCAGGATGTTGGTAGTCACTTCTTAAGTTCTTAACTGTTATGATAGGTGACCAGGGATAATTTTCACTGTCCCAACAGATTAGTGACTGCTGGGTTTTACTGATCCGTCTGCAAAATTTCGAGCCCTGTAGACAGTGCCTCTAATTTGACCTGAGAGGTGTCAGAGTACATCATGCTCGAAATGGTATATTGTCATTCTTGTGTTACTCAGATGATTTGCATGCCGACCTCTGAACCTGTTCTTCCTATAAAGGTGCAATAGACTTGTTCTAAAAACTAAAATAAAAACACTGCATGATATGAATGCCATGATTTCATTTGTCATTGACCCCAAAGGGAGTCCCTGACTCTGAAATGAGTCAAATTCAGGTTGTTGCACTCCAAGTACCTACATGTATCAAACCCTATAGTCATCTTAGACTCTAAGAGCCAAAATCAGTTGAGTGGGAAATTAATAGTAAAAGATGACAAAAATTTAAGGTTTTAATTAAGGCAAACTTGGGCGCGAGTAATTATAAAATAAACACAAGACTGTTTTTATAGTATACCCAGATCTGTCTGACAGAACTGTCAGCAGTCATCATCTGCTTCAACTGAGACCAGTTGTTAACATTCACTATTTGGAGTTCATTAAACTATCTTTATACATATTGCCTGGCCTCAAATTCAGTGATAAAAGGACTTAACCGTCATTTTATTCTGATGATTGTTTAGATTAATAAAGTGTTAGCCATATCTGCATTTTGTTTATATTATTGAAGTGTTAGTCATATCTGCATTTTGTTTATACTATAGAAGTGTTAGCCATATCTGCATTTATGGTAGTTTGGTTGTTTGTCACTAGGGGAGCTGCAGTAGGTCAGTTGGTAGAGTATCGGACTAATACCTTATATGCTTGTAATTAGAGAGTGCTGATGTCATTTTCATGTTCAGCCTTTTCATTATTTTTTATAGTAAGCGGGTGAAACTGAAAAGTAGCTTGCCATTAAATACTGTTCAACTGCATTGAAATAACAGGACAAAAAAACGGCTCAGCTGGACAAGTAGACAGTAATTTAGATGGTGGCCGGTTTGATAATGAAAAGACTAGTTGCCACATTATGATTCTGAAAGAGGGTGACCAGTTCATAATTTTCACTCATAAATTATTTTTGTTGCTGCTGCTTGCAGTGCTGGGATGGGACTTTCATTTGCTGCATAAATAGCAATTGGACTTTTGATAGGATTCGGAGTGCTAAAATTCTTAGGAAAACCCTCAATCCACTATATTTGGAGTTTATTCTTATAATTACATGTACTTCTTATTCATTAATCACTACATTTGCCAAAACTGGTTAAATGTACTTATTTTGGGTGGGTGGGTGGAAGGAGGAAGCCTTTAAAATAATAAAGGCCAGCCTGAAATATAATATGCTTTTGCTCCTTGCCCAAAGAATGCCATGGCTACACTTAAACAAACCAATGCATGCTGCTGATTTACCAATCCGACTTGACCACTTTATAATTCTTTACTTTTATTGAATTGAATGCTTTTTTGTTCCCCTTAGTGACAACATGGTTGAGACTTAGGTATCACTTTTCCGCTGGTGGACTTGGCAGTGATGTCAATGTTAGATTTTGCAGGTCAGATATGGGGGAATACATCAGTGCCTGTATTGGAAGTGGAACTTCTTATGAAAGGTGGTTCCTACAAGTGCACTGTCCACATATTCGTAGCAGGACTCTCATCAAACCTTTAAAGTCGTAATTTTTAAGGGAGCCACAGTAGCTCAGTTGGTAGAGTTGGATACCCATCCAGGCCAGCCTGTGTCAGCTGCCTCTGTGTGTTCTTGGGAAAGACATTAGCTCTCATTTCCTCAGCATGACAGAGGTGATAATGTGTTAAAAGTACCATTGAACCAACCAACCAACTTAATTTAGACTTTTTTCTGTGTTCCATTAGATTTTAAATGTTGTAAAATTTGACATAATATGACTAATTTTTGGTTATAATTTATATTTCCCATTTCTATTTTGATAGACTGAAGAGAGGGAGAAAAGTGCGTCAAGATGGGGAAGATATTATCCAAAATATTTGGTAACAAGGAGATGAGAATATTAATGTTGGGATTAGATGCAGCAGGAAAAACCAGTATCCTTTAAAGTTTACTTAATCACAGTGTTATTGGGTCATTTATATAGTGCATTGTTGTTATCGTTGCTAAGGTGCATATTATCTGCTCAAAGGTTGGAAGTGCAGTATCTACAAAGTCACAGTATACCCTCTCTGATCCACCATCAGTTGCATATTATGTACATCAGCTAAACTCAAACCAGTACATCCTGTGGAGATTTAATGGATGTATCATTCTTCTCTAAGATTCAGACATATTTATCACTTTTCTTCAGCTAGATACAAATAGAGAGGCACCCCACCACTTCTTTTGCCCTTGGTGCCCTCCTCACTCTCCTCCCACCCTTTTGTGGCTTCCCTTTTTCCTCTGATCACTAAAATATCTCCTTAAAACTGCAGTTTTCTTTAAATTCATGTTGTTGTTTTTTTATTATTATTTCTTATTTTAATTTTGTATTGGGTGGGAGCCATTAAATTTAGGAGGGATTAGCACTATCGTGGATTCTGGAGAAAACATGAATCTTGAAATTAGGGAATCGTCTTATTCTTGGTATTTTTACTAGCATGATAAATTTTAACTGTGCTGTGGGACTCCTAGTATAATTTTTTTATTTTGGAGTTGTGTCAATGTTCAGTCTTTGTGCTCACACAGTTTCATGACTATGGGGCTAAAATTTGTACAGTGGGACCCCGCTATAACCCGCCCCGCTATAACCCGAATTCGGATATAACCCGGTCGTGGCATGGCTCCCGAAATTTCGGGTAATTTATTACAGTTATTTTTCTCAAAGACCAAAAAAAAAAAAAAAAAAAAAAATTTTAAGTATGAAAAAAACTAAATACGTCAAGAGTTTAATTATCATTCTCATATTCGTCTAAACAGTGCGAAAAAGAACGTGTAGAAAATGTATTATCAAATTTCTTCTATTTTTGTGCCAAAATAAACGTCGGAAATACGAACCAATTGCTGGGCCTACTGAGAACTTTGATCTTTGTTTATTGTTGAAAAATTACAGCTCATAAGTGTCAATATTATAATTACTGATTCCTGAGTAATGAAGCCATCGTTTCTACTTTGTTTGTCTTGAATGCATTCCGAATACAGTCGTTGCTCAAATAATCTCCGATATATGTTCTCTTAATTTCATACACAACTAAGCAGCAGCCAATGTGGCGGTTGATAAAAGATTCTCACCAGAATGTATAAATCAATTAATTTAAGTACATTGTTTATCATCAAAGTGAACTACCGAGCTATACTTGTTCAAATCATAGGGCAACGATTTATACAGCATCAAAGAAACAAAGCCGCCAGCATGTGCGTAAGGCTTGGCGGTGTTGTTTTATGCAATCTGTTGGCCAGTAAATAATGTCGTAAATTTACTACAAATATACCCCCATTGTTTAATGACTATTATTCTTGCTGTAGATTTTCAAACCAATAGGATTAAAAGTGTTAATTTGTATACATTTAGAATGGAAAATGGGAAACGCAAACGTAATGCTTTTACTGTTAAAGAAAAGATTGAAGCATTGGACAGGATTAAGTCCGGTGTTAAACAATCGCATGTAGCTAAAGATTTAGGTCTCGATGAATCGACAGTTCGAGGATGGAAGAAAGATGAAGCAAAATTAAGAGAGAGGGTTCTGGATTTGTACGAAAGTGAGGGAATGATGAGGAAAAAAGCAAGACTAGCAGGAGACACCCAACTTGATGCAGCCCTGTATCAGTGGTTTGTCCAGACTAGAGCTGAAGGAGTGCCTTTATCAGGACCAATTGTTAAGGCACAAGCCGAAAAATTAAACAACGATTTACATGGGCAAGATTCTAGCTTCAAAGCAAGCAATGGATGGCTACATCGTTTTAAGAAACGACATGGGATTAGTAATGTGACAGTTTCTGGAGAAATTCGCTCTTCAGATTCTGAAGCTGCTATGAACTATTCAGATGAATTGAGGGAAATAATAGAGAAAGGTGGGTATTCCCCAGAGCAGATTTACAACTGTGATGAAACAGGATTGTGCTACAAAATGATACCTGACACCACCCTAGCTGTGAAAAAAGATGAACATAAACATGAAGGATTTAAGAGAATAAAAGAACGGTTAACGTTGTTGTTTTGTGTCAATAAAACAGGACGACACAAACTTAAACCACTATGCATTGGAAAATTCAAATCACCTAGGTGCTTCCATCATTTGAATGTGAACACCCTACCATTTTCATATGATGCCACAAAAAACGCATGGATGACAGCTGCTTTATTTGAAAAATGGTTTCAAACCGAATTCGTACCATCAGTTCGATCCCACCTCAGAAATCTGAAGATGGAGCCAAAGGCACTATTATTATTAGACAACTGCCCCGCACACCCACCTGCAGAATGTCTAGTTAGTACTGATGGGAAAATAAAAGGTTGCTTCCTCCCAAAAAACACAACTTCAAGAATTCAGCCTCTGGACCAGGGAATAATAGCAGTTTTTAAAATGAATTATCGCAGAGAACTTGTTAAAAAGATTGTTTGCGATGAAACCTCAGTCCAGGCGACACTAAAAAGTTTAAATTTGAAAGAAGCAATGTACCTCGGCGGCAAATCTTGGGATGCCATTACGCCACGCTGCATTGAGAACTGCTGGGAGAAAGGACTTGGGGCAGCATTTACTAGTACACAGGAAGACAGAGGCAACATCACCGATGATGACAATAGTTTATTCGATGGATTTTCGGAAAATGATGTGTTCCAGGCTGAGAGGGCATTTGGGGAGCTGATGCAGTCACGTGAACGCGTTGACGAATGGCTTAATTTTGACAATGAATGTCCAGTTGCAGACCACGTTTCGGATGCGGAAATTATTAAAAATATTAAGTCTCAAAACACTAGTGGTGATGCTGACGATGGTGATACTTCTGATGATGACAGCGAAGACACTTCACCTGAGGATAGCCCACCATTAGCTACAGAAGCTGTCAAAGGTTTAGAGTGTGCTTTGAGATGGATGGAGACGCAAGATATTGATTATCTTCGAATTCTGCAACTGAGAACTATTCTTGACTTTGCCAAGAGCAGACGTGATATTAGCAGAAAGCAGCTAAAAATCACAGAGTTTTTTAAAAAATAATAACTACTAACAGATGAGAAATGTAGTGGTGTAAAATGTATGCGACACCGTTTATTAATCGTCGGACATACATGTACTTTTTCATCATTCATTACATACACCCGTTACGTAATTTTTGTTACTTTCTCTTCATTGTATTAGTCACATAATGATCTGTGACAAAATTATTGAATATTCTACATCCGTGTGTGGATATTTTCGATGGAAATATTTGTATTATGGATTCAATGTATGTTACAAGATTCGCTGGTGAGTACACGGTGTTGATATTCTTTTCATGCAATAGATTATACATGTATATATATAAATTAGACACGTGTATGTACCAATGCATGGTTTTCTGAATAAAGTAATATATTATATCAGCAAATGGTTTTCTCATTTAATATATATTGATCAAAAATGGTAATTGTGCCATGCATTTTCGCACCCGTCTTTATGTAACCCCCCCCCCCAATTAAATCCAAAAATGTGTTGGTATTGTACATGGTTGCTTATAACACGGTTCGGCTCATAGCCCGGTCGGATTCTATGGCTCCCAACTACCGGGTTATAGCGGGGTCCCACTGTAATTGAATGTGAGTTTGATCGTGAAAGTCTTTTGTTATGTCCTGAGCTGGTTCTGTATTCATGAAACTTCTCAACTTGAGTGCACGATTAAACTCAATTTTTGATGTTCAGTATTGAAGAAACAAATTTACATACCTGAGGTTTGAAAGTGGAGTGTATTTGGTAGAACAATACTATTTAATATGGAAAGTTATTTTATGTAATATGTAACAAATAGTGTAATCCATAGTAACAGTATTGTAGTTTGAGTGTGCACTCAAGGTGAGGACTTTTGTGAATGTGCGACATTAAACTCTAATTAGAATTCTCACATCTGACTGGCTAATGTCAAATTTCCAACCAATTAGCAGTCAGAATTTTGAGTTGAGACTGAGTGTGAGAATTGTTTGTAATGTTAGGGTCAGATCATTCTCTTGTTTATACACAGTAAAAAGGCTCTCATAGACCCAAGCTTCCATGTCAAATACATGTGAAATTCTCAGAGGATGCAATTTATCTCCATGTAATGCATCCCTGTGATGCACCTCATTTTACCCTGTGAAGCTGTCCTTTTATATTTTTGGTCAGTCATGGCCGATCTGTGGGATAGCTAATGGCTAGGCTTAGGTAAATATGTGGGAAGCCAGTGTGACTGATCAACACTTAATCCTTCTCTGATGTGATGACTTCAAAGAAACTGATGTTCTATTGAATGTGTATGTAAGCACCTGCGATTGTTTGGCAAATAAATGATGCCCTTTGTTGTTTTAAGAGTGTTTGGGTTGGACAATACATTCAAATAAAGCTGCAACGTGTACCAAAATATGTAAACGGGTACACGGTAAACAATAACTGAAACAATGCCGTTTAATCTAAATGATTAAAAACTATAACGTCTTTAGAATTGTCATGAGATTATTTTGTGTTGTGGGATATGTGTACATGATAAAAAAGATACATAATCAGTGTTCAAAGAACAAAAATTTCAGACACAGACCCAGGGCTGGTGCCTTGAAAAAATTAACAAGCCCTGACTCAAAATCCACAAGCCCTGACTCCAATACCATGTGCCCAGAAGGGCCATATTTTTTACTATTATTTTTCACACAATGTTGCACGTTGCAATTGCTGTTCTTTAAACACCCCTAGCATCTGCAGCCTTTAAATCAACTATATCGACCAAATTGGTCATAACTGTACCATCATATTTAATTCATATTACATGGCACTTAGCATGCCAGTGATTTGAGTAACAAATTAAAAAGAGCATGTAATGTAGAAATTATAATTAATTATTATTGTAATTATTACTTATTCTGCATGCATGTGTATGTTGGGGTTTTTTTTGTCTTCTATAATAAAAATAATGTCTAAATTATTTACTATTTTAAATGTACTTACTGATGATTTTTACAAAATTATTATAATGCCATCTTTATTTACACTGCATTGTTTTGGAAATGTGTGGCATAATTAACAAAGAAATGATAGAGTCTATATTCTATTTACATTACATTTTATGATTCAAAAAATTGTTTCACTGTAGTTTCATAGCCTTTGTTTTAATGGTACTGATTATAGCGAATGGTATTGTGCACGTTTTATACAGTATAAATGTACCGACTTTAAGTTTTACCTGCGCGAAGATCCGCGTCGCAAACATGCACCCTACAACGTGTATTAGGTTGTGTTTGTACTATAAATATAATTTCTTTAACATTGCTCTCGTCGTTAACAACTTTATTTTTCCAAATTAAAAAAGTCTGCGCAGATGGAACAAGGCTTGATTTGAAATTTTGTAAGGTATAAAGGGATTAAATAATTCTCAGCTAGATAATAACTGGCTCGGGTAAATACTTTCGAATACAGAAGGTGGTGTACTATTCATAATGGAACGAGAAGCATGAGCAAGGGGCAGCTCAATTTATTCCTTGAAGCCAACTTAGCACTAATTACAGGTACATGTAACCCTGGGCAATCTGTTCCCAATTTATAGGTCACATGCCTCACATTGTACACAAAGTTTACATCTTTCTACAGAATTACGATCAGTAGACGAACTTCAAATGAGTAAGGGGCCCACATTGGGATAAATATTTATAATGTACTGGTTTTTCAACAACATTAAAATAAAAGTTTGCATTTAGTTAGCGAGATTGAAGTTTTCTCAGGCAAATTTAGATTTATTTTGTTTGACAAGCCCAACGGGCTTTTCACTTAAAATATAGGAGGGGCCCAATCTGAAATTAGTTGGGCCCCGGGTGTTGGGCTATCGGATTTTTTGAACACTGATAATGAAACCTGACTTACTGCACTAGATATGCTTAGATGATGCTTTTGTACGATATATAATGACTACAAGAAACGGCAGTGGCTCACAAAGTTGAAACGTTGTTCCTTTAAAATAAAATGTTACTTATCAAAGGTTTTGTTAACAAACATGTTTTTTAGTTCAAAGAATATTTTGTCAACAGGATCAGTAAATCAACCTACTGTGTAATATTGGGTAACGTGCAGTATAGCCAGTTTTTGTCAATTTCAGTTTTTTGTTCCTGGGATGACCCATCTAATGTGAAAATCAGCCATATTTTAAGAAAAGAAATAACAGAAATATCTTATCAAAAGTCATCTTAAGAAATGAAAATATATCATTTACGTGGAATGGATAGCTCCTGCATCACTAACAGCCATCTGCATGTTCATTTATACAGTTACCGATCTTGTAAACGTTTACAGGCAGTAAACTAGACTAAGCCATTTACATGTATAAACATTGCAGCCTTACTGTCAAATCATTATTATGCAATAATAATGATAGTAGTATTATAATAATAATAATTGCTACTTCGGTAGGTATCATATGATTTAGACTAGGTACTACAGTATCAGTAAACACTTTTTAAAAGAGTGCAGAAAAGTACTTTTACTCGTAAAAATGAGTCAGCAAAATCTGTTTTCATTTTTTGGGAAATGGACTTGTGAAGAAAATGATATTAATGCTAATAAAAGGCAAAAAATAGATGAAGGTGAGAGTGCAAGTGAAGACAACAAAGAAAACTCAAACTCAATATATATTTAAGGCTGACTCTGTCTCATTTGCAGTGAAGGACGTTGATAAAAATGGCGGCAGAACTACAAGCCTAACGAAACTAACTCGTTTGAAAAGCTAGTTTGCAGATGGTAGAGTGGTGTATGATATGAAGTTTTTTGGACAGTTACTGAACAATAGTTTCTCTCATATGAGGTTGAGAATTTAATCCAGATATGTAATAAAATAATGATTAGGTACTTTTTCATTTTCCTTTCTATTCTTTTGAAAGTGAGGGATTTGTAATTTTATGCCAGGGACCGAGAGAAATAGGCTGGGGACTCCTGAATTCCATGAGTGAAGAGACCAGGACGACTCATCCTGAAACTCAGTTGAGAGCCCTGAGTATTGTTCGAGTTTAATGCAGCCTGATAAATGCCTTACTAAGGATGCACATGTGTTACAAGATCACATAGTGTCTTTTTTTTTCTTAGAAAACATTTTTAACTTGATTAGATGCAAAGAGATTATGTTGCAGAGATGAACAAATTCATGAAGTTTTCTTGCATCTGCATGGTTCGTACGGGTTTTGAAAAACCCTTGAATCTGATGTCTGGTCTTCAAACACCTTTGAAAATTAGATAAAGTGGGAAAAGCTCCTGAAAAGTCCTTACATTTTGCATTGGCATCCCTATAAAAGCACATGAATTTTGCTAATATTTGACTTTTTATTATTAAGCGTGTCATATTTACCTATTTCAGTATTTTGGGGATAAACAGAGTGTTAACGATCGTTCTAATCCTTCATTTTACCACCCATTACATTTCTTTAGATACCTTTGTTATTATCCCTTGTCTTATGGCCAGACTAATACTTCCCAAAGCATTGTTTAGGTGTCACTCTCAGTAAACTAGTCAGTGAAAATGGGACAAATGAAGCATGGACAATGTCAACTTCATTTTGTCTGCTTCACGGATCCCAAATACTTGTGAATTATAGGGTTCAAATGGGATAAGTCCATGTCAATGTATACTTTGTATAATAAGTTAATAGATTTGGGCAAAATGAGTGAGTATGCCCTTTCCTCACAAGTACATTGGATTCCTCTGTACAGTCATTTATGATCTTTTTGAAGACTGATTTAGAGAAAAATTATGTCAGCTAAAAATACCTGGTACTTCTGATGTAGCAGGTGCATCAAAACCCATATTTAGGTCAGATCTCCCTCCCAGTTAATGGTGACAGTCTCAGTGAGAAGGCAGAAGCCACAGGGCAACAAAGATTTACCATTCATTCAAACTGTCTTAGAAAAAGAATTAAAGTAAAGGCCCAGAAATTAAATAATCTGGAAGAAAAATTTAATGATGTGGTAGAATCTCTGAGAAGTAACTTGTAGAGATTAGAAATAACTCGGAACATAGGATACAATTATTTGACGAAGAACACATGCAACTGGAAAATTAGTAATGAGTTACTTTTGTTGACAGTGCCATTATGCTGTATACCATTATTGTATATATGTTGATGTTTATATTTCAAGACTTAAACATTTCACACTTTGTTTTATAATTTGCAAGATGGACTCAGCACAAATACAATAAAAGAAATCTCAGAATTTAACTTTAAAAGTGGGTACATTAATTTACTGTATGTACTCACTTATAAGTAGAGTCCAACTGCAAATGTACAGACCCGGATCTGCCGTCGCAGAATGTGCCGGCAGATCTGGATCTATGCAGTTTGTTAGGAGTAATCATTAGAACAATCAACCAAGACCCTGATCTGCAGGCGCATTATGTGACGGCAAATCAGGGTCTGTGTTGTTTCCTGTTGGTCTCAAGTTGTAATGCAAGTATATACAGTGAGCAAGCCCTTGAAAAAATTATAACAATCCCTTGAAAAGTCCTTAAATTTGATCTTGAGATTTTTGTATGACTCATGATCTAAATTAATGAGCATCGCTTTAATTACAGTTTACATCTTCGAAGTTGATAATAAGTGCCCCGACACACTTTTTTGTATTAATCTAATCATGTAGAATTTGACATTATCTGTACATAGAAGGTGGGGGAATATAGTAATCGGTTTGGTCTGTCCATCTGTCACACTTTTATTTCCTAAGCATAACTCCAACACTGTTCAAGATGAAACGGCAACGGGTTCTCTCAGTATAGTGCTGGTCATGGGAGCCACTTTTTTAAGTGAGGGAGCTTTATACTGAGGGATGTTCTAATAAGACTTATATTAGTGTATATAACACAAAATTAGCATATTTAATCATGTGAACTCGCATCAAATTTTTTTATCATTAGCCAAGAACTTAAATTAAGTGGAATTAATTAGTAAAGAAAAACAAGAAAATTTAATGGGATCCACAGCAATATCCAATATATAAGAAAAGCAGCAGCATACTCAGACCTTTGGGTTATTGTAATCAGTAATCATAGGCGTATCAGATGCACAAGAGGAGCAGTAATATGCTCAGACCATTGGGCTATTGTAATCAATAATAATAGTCATCTCTGTTACGTAAGAGGAGCAATGGTATACTCAGACAGTTGGTTAATTGTAATCAGTAGTCATAGGCATATCAGATGCACTAGGAACAGTAATATACTCAGACCATTGGGTTATTGTAATCAGTATTCATAGGCATATCAGATGCACTAGGAACAGTAATATGCTCAGACCATTGGGTTATTGTAATCAGTAATCATAGGCATATCAGATGCACAAGAGGAGCAGCAATATACTCAGACCATTGTGTTATTGTAATAAGTAATCATAGCCATCTCTGTTATGTAAGAGGAGCAGCGGTATACTCAGACAATTGGGATTTTGTAATCAGTAGTTAGCCTGGGTACAGTCATCAATATATGTTTGCTTTGCAAATGTATTCTTTTCCCCCACTGATAATCCATCAAAAATAAATTATCATTAATTAATGGCACCCTATTGAGATTGTGGCGATATCGACGCCTGGGGACATGCGATGTGTTTTCCATGATGATTAATCCTATTAATAGCCAATTTACACCTGACATTGACCTTATCCAAAATGAGGCAAGGATGTGGCATATTTCAGGACAACTTGATCAGAGTTATCAAACATGAAATTAGCCCATTGAATCCTAGCGGTAAAGCAGAGGGTTCTGCAGTCAATTTTCACAGGTCGACAGGCTGTCATTCACAAGAACTAAAACGGACTGTAACACAGGCAAGTCATTAATGATAGCCATATCTGATATGTAAGAGGAGCAGCAGTATACTCAGACTATTGGGTTATTGTAATCAGTAATCATAGCCATATATGATGCATAAGAGAAGCAGCAGTATACTCAAGACTATTGGTTTATTGTAATCAGTAATCATAGCCAAATCCGATATATAAGAGGAGTAGTGGTATACTCAGACCATTGGGTTATTGTAATCAGTAATCATGGTCATATCTGATGCATAAGAGGAGCAGCAGTATACTCAGACCATTGGGTTATTGTAATCAGTAATCATAGCCATCGCTGATATGTTAAGAGGAGCAGTGGTATACTCAGACAATTGGGTTATTGTCATCAGTAATCATAGTTATATCTGATATGTAAGAGGAGCAGCAAAATACTCAGGTCTTATGGTAATTGTGATAAGTAATTATAGCTATATCTGATGCACAAGAGGAGAAGTGGTATCCTCAGACCTTTGGGTAATTGTAATAAGTAGTCATAGCCAAATCTGATGCACAAGAGGAGTATACTCAGACAATTGGGTTATTGTAATCAGTAATCATAGTCATCTCTGTTATGTAAGAGGAGCATCGGATTACTCAGACAATTGGGTTATTGTAATCAGTAATCATAGCCATCTCTGTTATGTAAGAGGAGCAGCGGTTTACTCAGACAATTAGGTTTTTGTAATCAGTAATCATGGCCATCACTGATACGTAAGAGGAGCAGTGGTATACTCAGACAATTAGGTTTTTGTAATCAGTAATCATAGCCATCACTGATACATAAGAGGAGCAGTGGTATACACAGACAATGGGTTATTGTAATCAGTAATCATAACCATATCTGATGCATAAGAGGAGCAGCAATGTACTCAGACCTTTGGGTTATTCTAATCAGTAATCAAAGCCATATCGGATAAGTAAGAGGAGCAGCAATATACTCAGACCTTTGGGTTATTCTAATCAGTAATCATAGCCATATCGGATAAGTAAGAGGAGCAGCAATATACTCAGACCTTTGGGTTATTCTAATCAGTAATCATAGCCATATCGGTTAAGTAAGAGGAGCAGCAATATACTCAGACCATTGGGTAATTGTACTCAGCAATCATATCCATATCTGATGCACAAGAGGAGCAGCAGTATACTCAGACCTTTGGGTTATTGCAATCAGTAATTTTAGCCATATCTGATACGTAAGAGTAGCACTGGTATACCAGACCTTTGGGTTATTATAATCAGTAATCATAGACATCAGCAATTGATTACAGATTTGCTAAGTGATCACAAGTAATTGTAATGAGACATATTTGGTTTACATGTTAGTAATTGTACTTGAATCAATTACAGTGCAAAAAATACTTGTAATCAGGATTACTTTTTTTATTACAACATGATATTGTCATGAACATATGCTTACAGCTTGAACTGGTTTTAAATTATTTCTAAACTGAATGAAAACTGGGAATGTAGATAAGTTGTAAGAATTTGGGAATTTTATAAAAATAGTTCATGACTTCAGTGGCCTCGTTTACCTTTTTTATAAATATAATGGAGTTCTCAATGACATCCTGCATGCTCATAAGCACTATAAAGCCCCTCACACCAACATCTCGAACTTGTGCTGATGATATTGATCGAACATGTTTTTCTAAACCACGCTTATGGTGGGAGCAATCTTTATGCGTTTTTAGTCAATATGTCTGCATAAAATATGCTGCATATCAAGATCTCTGGTATTCACTTTGTAATTATTTGCACATCGTTATCCTAGCCAAGGTCATCTGCCCTATGTGTGTCTTTGGGAAGGGCACTGAGCACACATTTCCTCCGCAAGATGTAGGAAAGAAAATGTTGAAAAGTGCTGTTAAAAACTAACCAACCAACATATTTGTCACTATATTTGACAACCATTGCTTTTTCAAATCCCAAAATTGTTGCAAAATATGGCTGGGAGAGCTGTGTCATGCATAACCGTGAACACAGACAAAACTTGATTTGACTTGGGTTTTATGAATGATTCCCCATATATATTGTAGCATTAAGAGTTGTGTTGTCATTAAAAACTTAGACTGTGATTTGTTGATGCAAGTGTATATTTTTAGAATTCCTAAGCCTGACAGGCATGAAATGAAACCTGATTTGTTATTCTCAATACATGTACATGTCTATCTAAAATAAATTGATAGAGCAGTGATGTCTGATGAATATTCATGAGAAGTTTTAAAATTGCTGTGTGGTGGTCTTTATGGTCAAGTTCTTGTATCTAATCCCCTGTCACCTATATCTAAATATGTATTTACCACTGTTGTGGTAAGACTGAAGAAAAGAATCCATGCCAACCTTAAACCATATTTATAAACTTTGGCGTATTTTTGAAAAAAATCCATAGTATTTTGGTCAGGAGAAAATGTTTATTAAAATTATGTGGATTAACTTCCTTGTCATCCAAAATAAGAAACAAGTTTATAATAGAAAATTTTATTTATAGGGATAAGAAATTTAGCCATATAATTTCTAGATTCCAGAATAACATGTATTTCTTTTGAAATCATTCAAGCTCATGCAAAAAAATTGTATATATAAAAATTAAAAATAATTGCCCTGTGTGCAGATTTACTGTTGGATGGATGGGATATCTTCTACTTAGGAAGTTGTGATGGGTTTGCAAGGTTTTATGAAGTACAGATACTTTTTCTCACAAGGACAGAGTTTTAGCAACTCCTGCAGTTCAGGTCTCAAGTACAGTAATTCACTGATCAGATATGCTGTAGTGGTGTGTCATTGGGCAAGACAATTTACTGCCTTGCCTAATCATGATATAACCTTTATGTGTCACTGTGCCATGAAACTTCAAACCAAACCAGAATAAAACTAAAGCTTATGAGAAAGCTTCCCTTTTCTCTGCCGTATAAAAAAAATGATAAGATTCATGTAAAGGAAGCATTTTGGTTTTTATTAAAAATATTTCTTTAAAAAAACTTTTGAAATTGAATATGACATGTATTCTGAAAAGTCAGAAATAAGGTACACTCCTAATGCTATGGATGAGTGGTACATGTGGTTAAACTGAAGTCAGTATCATGGAGTACATTCAAGCGCATGTGAAGAACTTCCTTTTCTTAACACCCGCGCTTATGATTAAACTTCATGATGATTGTTCTTTAGTCAACATTTTGCCAGTCATTTTTTAGATTTTATTAAAGGATGTATAGAACATGACTCACAATGCCCTATAAATGTGTAGAATAACTTCCCACAATTAAAGTGTCTGGCATAGTTTTCTACAGTGCTCTTTTCCTGTCCAGCTGGTGAAAACCAACAGGCACATTTATTACTGTACTTGGTTGTGACTCTAATAATTGCATGGCATTAGTGCATTGCATAATGCAGGTATGCACATATACCACTTCTGTATCCAAGGGGTTTATCACAGATAAAGCAGTAATATTCTGTTAATACAATGCAGTATCTGTCCACATTTGTCAGATTTGGCAAAAAATTAATGCTGGCAGAGGCAGAATTTTGTGTATATATGAGATGTGTAAATAGTTTTGTTGAATATTAAGGTCAAAATAAAAAATGTGCATGGTTCCGGTTATGGTCTGACAAAAAAATGGATAGTAAGGCCAGTACTATATTTGTTTGTTTTTAGTAAATTTGTATCCAGTTCATGTTAGTTCATGTCACAGTTTCCAATCTGAAGTTACTGGTTTGGATGTGAAAAAGGCATGATTGATATCTTTTTATTTTTTGTGTGCATACATGATAAAACATTATAGGGTCAGGGCCATTAAAATCAGGTATGTCAGGTTACTGGAACAACGCTTTTTTGGGTTTGGCCTATAAAAAAAATACTAGAATTTCAAGAATGCTTTCAAAGAATAATATTTCAAAATCTTGCAGATTTAGAGCCATTTATTCCCAAAAATTGGTAGTTAGTCCAATGAACAAATTCCCAAACTCCTGCCATCTACCACCAGTTATTTGGGATATTGTGAGTTGTCAGTAAGTTTAAAAAGTGTTTGGGATATTGTGATACTGTTCCATCTTTGTGTTACTGCATCTCCTAAACTGCCAGGTGGAAATTCATGAAAGTGTAATTATTTTGACCCAGTGGCAACCATCAGCCAGAGTGGTGTCATCCTTGGCTTCTGGCCCTAAGGTCCCTTTAGAGGTGATCAAAGGGTAATGTTCTAAAATTTGAATTAAAAAACATTTTAAAGTATTTTCTGACCAAACTTCCTATCTTCAGTCATAGCAGGAAGACACATCAAAGACACATTGTGTGTATAGGAGGAATATGCAATAAAAATGCATGTGGATTTATCATGGCAAGCTATTGTAGTTGTTGTACATTGAAATTCCAATAGAACACATGCTAATCTTGTCTGGGCAACATGTGAAACAATCTTAGCTCATCTGACTAATAGGATGCATGCTGCCCCATTGGTTAGACACCTAGAACAGCTTACAGTACATATATATAACATGCCCTAAATTTTCATTATCAACTGAAAATGTGTTTCAAAAAAAGTGGTACAATTTTCAAAAGAAACATGTTCATTATAAAGCAAATACTACACAAATGAGCACTCATAGGTCTTGTTATCTTGATTGTCATGATTTGTCAATACCCCCTCCATCTTTTGCAGTGTTGGGCCTAGGCTGTAGCCGATTCTGGGGTAATCAGAAATGTACTCATACAATGGTTCTACACTCTAAAGGCCCTCAGTACTTTACCACCGCCACACATAATAATGGGAGTTTGTTAATGGATCCCATTGCTTGATCAGATTTGGTTTTATCATCGCTACTTAATTCATTTATCTTTGCTTTAATTCTGGGCTCATTAGAATTAATTATAATGTGAATTTACACCATACAATATTCTTTTTCTGTATTTTAATGTACTATATCGGCACATTCTTTTTGGAGCATCCTTCAGTATTAGGTTCTTAGTTATAAAACTGTTCACTTTTATGGCTCCCATGAATAGTATTATAAAGAGGGAGAACTGTACTAAATATAATATGATCATTTAATACAAAATTAAAATAGTACAATGTTAATGTTTGTTTGTTATCACCCCCACCCCCAACTTATAGAGGCAGGGAATCCTTGTGTCCGTCTGTCCTTCTATCCTCTTGTGAATGCTAGTCCTGTGGTTTTTGCCTCATCTCACCATAAGGTATGGTCCTGCATCCGTTGTGTGTTGTCTGTCGTCCAGCCATCAACAATTGCTTGTTATGACTCTGAAGTCCATATTTCTGATCCAGTTTCAATCAAACTTGGAATATAGATTTATATAATTCAAATCTTGGATGAGTTCAGTAATGAGCAAGATATATACATATTAATGAAGTGATCTTGCATCTGATTGGCTAACCTATTTACCACTCCGGAGGCCATATTTCTTATCCTATTTTGATCAACTTGGAATTGTGTATATGCTTCTATCATTAAGATCTCAGACTAGTTTGATAATGAGTGAGATCCATGTATACTAATAATGTGGTATTGCATCAGATTAGCTGAGCTTGTTACCACTATGGAGGCCGTATTTCTGATCCTGATTTTGATCAGGCTTGGTAATTAGACTAATATCATCAGGATGTTGGATAGTTTATTATGAGTACTACCTATGCATACTTATGAGCCGATCTTGCATCTGATATGGAGATATTTTTACCGCTCTATAGACTATTTTTGATTGGATTTTTATCAAGCTTGGTAAATAGACCTGTGTCATCAAGATTATGACTCAATTTTTTTTAAGAGTTATTGCCAGTTTTGACTTACATGTACAGCTGGATGCAATAAATGACAGTATTTTATGAATGCAAGTGCTCTTGCAGTTTTCATTGGGATGCTGTATATTATGGTCATCATCATAAGATATTCAGGTTGACCAGTCATTACACTCGCACTATTTTCAGAAGAGTTATGCACTTGTTTTTTATAGACTCGTCTCCATCATAGGGGTGGGATCTGGGAAAGGCAGGGGTGTATTTATGGTGAGCAAATAGCGCACCATTCCTCTAGTTTGTTTATTGTGACCGGTATGCTCTTTATGGTACAGGTAAAATATCAGCGTAAGATAGCAGAATAAGATGCCTAAATTCAGTCCTAAGAAATGTGAATAAATAATGAATGAAAGATTGTCACAATTTATGTACGTGTATTCTTTTCAGCCTTAAAAAAACACACCACCACAGCTTGTAATCCTTAACCTGACTTCAGCTATCTTATACAAATTGAAGTTAGGCCAGTCTGTGACAACAATACCTACAGTAGGATTCAATGTAGAAACTGTCACATTTAAAAATGTCAAGTTCAGTGTGTGGGTAAGTACACTTTTAATAGACTTTTGAAGAGACAGATGAGTTATGCCCCTTTGCAATAAGTCCTAGGTCATTCGGGGTAAAAATGCATTGTGTTTAATGTAGCGTTTATTCAAATGCATCAAAAAAGTCATGCACACAAAATGTGCAAGGATTTAGTATCATTTCATTGCAGAAATAACATCCCTAAAATTCTGCTTTACTTCAGTGTGTGAATTGCTGAAATAGCTTCTAAAAGTAAAATGCTTTACCCCAAATGACCTCTGACCTTTGAAGCTCTTCAATGTGTAAAGAGTAATTTGAAGAGTTGATTCAAGTATACAGTCAGAACCCACTCCCCTTTACCATTGATTAGGTTTCAGTACTAATGCATGATAAAATTATGACAAATTGAATAGTTAACTCAGTGTTTGAAATAATTATTTGTCTTTTGTGACTACAGTATTTATTGAAGAAATTTTTAATAATATTTTATTATGAGTAATTTTTGCTATCTTTGCAGGCCTCTGTTGAGAAGACAAATTCACATCCTCACACTAGAGTATTCATTCTACACAATTTCAGACTGGATTTTTGGATATTTTAATTGCTTAGTATTTTCTTGTATGCTATCATGGTATGATGCCATAGACCATCAGTATTAACTCATTAACCCCTGGAGATTCATTTAATTTTTGCCTGAAATGGGGGTAGGAAACACATTTTTGGGGTTACTTCTGAATGCAACCAAACACATCTGCTTCTGAGAGATTTTCATTTAGCTGGATGCTTACGTGTATCAAAAACTTTGTTTTTGATTGTCTATTTCGCTTGTGCGTGTGCAGAAGGGTAAAAGTTGGACTTACTTTTTTTTTTTTTTTGCAAATTGGACCCAAAAGTTTAGTGTTCTGACCACTTTTTACTCCAAATCTGAAACTAATCCTACTTTTTGCAAAGGTTCACCTGTCTGTGTGCAGTTTGGACAGGTCTGCTTTAGATCTGAGGCCAAAAAGTATAAAATCCAGACACAAACTCTGGTTCCGAAACTGGTAATTTTGGTCCCCCAAAAATTGGGTCTCATGAATTAGGTTTTTTTTCTGCTGTATTTTTTAATGCAAGTAGAAAGTCTACATTATTTGGTATCATTGTAGAGCTACATCTGTCTACATTTCTGCAATACCACCCACTTGGGTGTATTGTAAATGATGTTGACATTACAGAGCTTGGAAGTAGGGTACAACCTCATGACATGTTTACGTTGTGCAGGGGGTTAATGAGTTAAAGACAATGACTTGTCATTCTTTCCTAACAATTATAATCCTTAACAATAAATATTTTAAAAAATTTAATGTGTCTGATGTTTAGTATTGAAAAAATGTTGAGGCTCAAAAACTGCTTCATAAATTATAATTTCTGAAAGATTGCTGGGAACAACTAAAGGCATTTTAGTGAGGATAACACAGACCAGTCTGTGTACCTGGTTATTATGTAAACTTTTACTCAGCTTTTTAATACTTTGAAGTCACTCATTAGGGCTTGAGCCTGGATGTTAAGTTTTAAATTTACTTGTCCATTCTTGCACAGTATTGAGTCTTCTGGTAATTACTGAAATTGTAGAATTCTCTTATTCTAATTTTAGGATGTAGGTGGACAGGACAAAATTAGACCTCTATGGCGGCATTACTACACTGGAACCCAAGGCCTTATATTTGTAGTGGATTGTGCCGATAGGGACCGGATAGACGAGGCTAGACAGGAACTTCACAGAATTATCAATGATCGGGAAATGAGAGACTGTCTCATACTTATATACGCCAATAAACAAGATCTACCTGATGGTACTCTATTGTTCTCAAAGCTACAAAAAATGCTGATAAGTACCTGATTTGCTTGTGAATAATGCATAGCATAGACCCAGATCTGCCATTACATAATGTACTGGCAGATCAGGGTTTACACCAGGGCTTGTACTTCATATCATTTTTGGGGTAGCACAAGGATTAGCAGTGGGCAACAATTTCAGTTTTGACCTACTTGCCCAGCAAGGATGGTACTGAGAAAATGGTCCCAACATTCACATTTTCATCTTTTTTCTACATAAATATCGTGCTGGTTGCATTAAATTTCATTTGCCAAACTGGTTTTAACTTGTCCAGGTTAGTTGGGCTATGGAATTGCCACCCCCTGACTATTAGAATTCAATCTCCACTTGTCCCCCAGAGCATTAATAGTCCCCTGAAAGAAGTTGCCAGATATGACAGTGATAATGTGACTGGTTCATATAAATGGGTAATTTATAACATGTGCCTTCTGAGACAAAAATAAATGTCTATTGAATTGTGCAGATATTAAAATACATTTACAGATCATTTGTTAATATGATGATGACTACCTAAATTTTTATCAGCCAGCATGAGTACCAAAATTCTGAAATTTACTAGTCCCATGGTAAATGTAGTAGTCTTGGGCTAGTGGACTGCTGCCTATTTTGAGCCCTGTACACTGTTCCTTCTACATATGATTGCTATTGAACAGCCTAAATGGTGATATGCCCTTGGATTGTGCAATTGCAGATCTAGACCCATCTATACTGTTCACATTTGGTTGTGCATTTACATGGGTAAATATGGTACACAGAGTGACATATTTTGTTCATAACTATAGTGGTACACAGAGTGACATGTTTTGTTCATAACTATAGTGGAACCCATTTTAATGAACTCAGTTTGGGGGAATTTTAACAAATAGCAGTATAATTATGTTTATTCAAACTCCTTGGGACGCAAACAATATTTGGATAAATGGCAGCTTAAAAAGAACATTTTTGGCATATGTACCAAATCTGCATATTTGTTGGACTTAAGTGTTATTTGACTGAACCTATAACCCTGATGAACATGGTCCAAAATAAATGGTCGTATTTTCTCTGTTTTCGGACACTGTTTACGAACACCATGTTTTTTTTGCCAAAGTCATATTTTCTTGCCTGGTAATGTTTAGACATCGTTTTAAAAGAATTTAATTTGTGTACATATGTTGTTGGACACAAATGCAGCTCTGCAGTTATAAGACAAGATAGACAGGCAAATAACGCTTTCAGAAAGATGGGGAATAGCTTGCTTGTAATCAGAAACATCTTTGATAGGTTACGTGTATGATCATATTTACGAAAATTTGGAGAACCACATTTCACTATTCATTAGCTTGCTGACACTGATATAACAAATAACAGCTGTTTGAAACTAAATTACTCGCCTGTGGATTTAAAAAAAATCTCAAATGTAAAGTCATTAGGAGTCTATGTTCCCCTGTATTAAAAGAGATAGGCGTTAAAGCGAGCTTCCTAATCTTCAAGAGTTTGTTTAATACCTCCATTGTGGATAATACTAAAACCTGCATACATAGGCATTAGATTCAATGAATAATAATGTTTTAATTATTAGGAATTTTTAAGTATTCAAATATAATTTAATTTGCTATTAGTCTTATAGTTTCAGTACCAGGTCACACAAACTGGAATCGGTATGTGACTGGGTGCAAGTTTTAGTCTTATCCACAATGGAGGTGTTTAACAAAATGTTTGAGATGATGACTTTAATTTTAATGATTTCCTCCCTTAATCAAGGGTGGTCCATTTTTCTTCTTTTACCACTGAGATTTTTTTATTTACAGGTGAGTAACATAGTTTTATACATATGCTATTCATTACATCAGTGTCAGCGACCAAATGAATTATAGTTAAACATGGTTCTCTCAATTTTTGTCAATATAAATCATACATGTAACTTGTCTTTCATATGTTTTCTGTCACTGAATATAATATTTTAAGATGTCTTCAGACGGAGAAAAAAGTATATATTTTGGCCATCCAAAGACATGTAGAAAATATGGTGTGTTCTGCTGCGCTACTTAAAGTGGGAATGATGATATAATCTAAGTCTGTCTTTTTTTTTTTATTCCCCCAGCCAAACTTTGGAGGAGGTATATAGTGTTACTTAGATCAAGGCATGTGCTAGAACTGAATATTTACGGGGTAATTTTTCCTCCATTTGAAAAAAGGGGCAATTTTTCTGAAAATAGGAGGGATTTGATGAAGAAATAATTTATGGCTTGAAAATATAATGCATGATTTTTACACATTCTGTTGTGGTTTTTGTGTGCAGTTTATTAGAAATAGCACAAATTCCAAATCGCACTATTGCACATCCTAGAGTAGACCCTGCCAGATCCATCCATCCCATCCTGTCCACCATGAATTTTTTTTTTTCACTGAATAACTTTTGAAGGCCTTCAATGACTGAAACCAAATTCGGTATGAGGCTTTCAGGGTTCATACAAGGCTGGAAAAAGTAGGGGGAAAAAAAGAGTGCTTTTTCTAGACCTGGAAAAAGTATGGAAAATAAAGATTTTGCCCTAAAGGTCTGGAAAAAGTATGGAATTTTGGGTTGATGTGTTTTATTTTGCTAAAGACACTCATCACTTGGGGTGCCATTTGGTCTAGTGATGGCCCTGCTGATTCAGTCTGGTTGGCAAGACATGTGACCTATCACCCACTTGTGATTGGTGGATACTGTTTTATATTATGCGGATACCACATGCTCATTTATAGTGATACATACTTTGAATACATGTGCTAGATTGGTCTGGAAAATATTGCAATCCAGTCTGGAAAAAAGTCTGGAAAAGATCTGGAATTTTTTTTACCAACAGCTGTATGAATCCTGGGCTTTACATTTTGAATACATAAATCAAACATGATTTGTGGAATTGTGGCCTCGGCTTGACTTGGAACTTTGCCATTCAATTGTTGTATGGACACGTTTTAAGTTTATATGTTATATTTCCGGTCACTTTTTTAGTTGAGGGTACATGCATCCCCTAATGATCCAAATTGAGAGTACATGCATCCCCTAATGATCCAAATTGAGGGTACATGCATCCCCTAATGATCCAAATTGAGGATACATGCATCACCTAATGATCCAAATTGAGGGTACATGCATCCCCTAATGATCCAAATTGAGGGTACATGCATCCCCTAATGATCCAAATTGAGGATACATGCATCCCCTAATGATCCAAATTGAGGACACATGCATATATTAGGGTCTATGGTGGTCTGAAAACCAAATCTATTGTAAATACTGGTGTAAGATGTGTCATTCATTATGTAATATGTATGATTCATGACACAGATTCTATTCACTGACAGTGAATTAAGGTCAGATGTATTTGCTTTCATTGTTAATTCCTAATCATGATCATAATCTTGATAATGCATAAACTTTAACAATTGATCCAATACCATGAAACATTCCATTTTATGGTATATGTGTCCCACTTATCTTCACTTGTTGTGGGCAGTACTTTCCAAATTTATTTCAGTAATGACCTCAATGTCAGACCCATCTATAGCAGATGATCTTTTCAAGTAAATATATATATTGTGTAATCTACATACACAAAAAAACAAGCCATCACACTTGTCTGCATAACATGGCCTCCTTAGGTAACATGTTAATGAATGAGCAATATGAATTGATAATGATGTACTTAACAGCTAGTGGGAATTGATGTTATATTTTAAGCAGAATATGTTGGTCTTCAAAACAAGCTGCTTGATAGGTAGTCAAGTAGACTAGAGGCAAGCAGCTTATTGATCATGATCATACATTTGCATATGATGCATATGGAGTAAACTTCATGAACATGTGCAAAATTTTTTTTATATGTTTACTTCAAAATGATGCATACAGAGTTTAATACAAGTACCTTTGATTTTAGTAAATAGATGCAGTCATCTTTAGAAACATACGTACACAGAAGTTTTGTACATGGATTACATACTGTCGTATGGGAAGGAGAATGCTGTATGTTTTACAAAAAAATTCACCAACCTACTGGGTTTGCAGGGTCTATTCTAGTTTGCGCTATTGTGGGATTCACTCTGATTTCTCAAACATCACTTTGAAAATTCACCCAAATATGGCAAAAATCATGCATCATATTTTCAATCCCTACATTTATGTTGTAATTAAATCCCTCCTATATTCAGAAACTCACCCTTTTTGATCAAATCAAGGGGAAAATTTTCCCTTAAATGCTGTAAAATACACCCTGGTTTGTGATAGAAGTCTCCTGATAAAGTTTGTAGATGGCAAAACAATATTTCTATGCAATATGTAAACAAATTTCTTCCCATGACTTGGAATAAATCATGTATATGGTTTTATATTTAATACATGCCCCTTTAAAACATTCATCATTTGAGCTTAGATCATACATTGTCAAGAGATACTATAATTTAGAAGATAATTATGGCACTCAGTAAATAATGTTTTCAAAAGCAGTACCACTCACGGTGTGCAATATAGAATTAAGGGTGTGTGATACTGATGATGTATTGAAAGTTACATTGAAGGTTTAACATTAAATACCATAGATACTCACTTGTAAGTTGATACAGCTGCAAACTGTATAGAGCCAGCTCTGTCGTCACATAATGCGCCAGCATATCTGTGTCTGTGCGGTTTTTTAGGAGTAATTAGTAGAACAAACAACATAGACCCTGATCTGCCAGTGCATTATGCGATGACAGATTATGGTTTATGTTATTTGCAGTTGGACCTGACTTATAAGTGTGTATATATGGTATGCATATGCAGTAATGGATGTAGGAATAATACTACTAAAAAATTGTATAACTTTGATAAATGTATAAACTCTGAGAATTTTTATCAACACAAATGACCATCTAGTGCAAGTTTAATTGGTCAGAATGTGTAATGTCGCAGTAGGGCTTGAGTGATTACTGTGTGTTTTAACTTCTCAAGGCAAAAGGAGAGTATGTGAATTAAGTGTCAAGTGACTTTGTGTTACACTATTGTTGCTCTAGTGGTACGAGTTATGCATTTCTGTCAACTCTTCCATGATGTCGGCTGAAATGAAATTATCATAGGTTCTCTTTATAAAATGGCTACTTTGTGTGCTGCATTTCATGTATTGTTTTGAACTCTATATGCAACTCAACAACTTATGTAAAGAATTCCCATTAATTGATGGACAAACAGTTCAGTGGCAAAGTTCTTTGGGTGCTACACCCATTTCTGCAGTGTGCACCATTAATTGTACCTGGCCCATTTTTCACATGCAATGATTTTTATCAGATTTTGCATTTTACCCCGTTTTTGAGACACTCATGTCAGCAGAGTTATGTTGCTTGTATGAGTACTGTACCATTAAGATAAAAGTATGCATTGCTGTCTTACCATATCGCTAATATCTGTTTTCTTGTTGGCATATTCCTTTATGAAGTGGCGAAGTACATACTAAAGGGGGTTCTGTATCACTGAAGCAATATTTTCTCTGGCAGTAGCATATCACAGTACAGACTCGAACTGTCAGTACAGGATGGTAGTAGAAAGAAACATGAACTAAAATTATATAAACTCTCTGAAAATGAACATTTTCTTTTCGTCTTCCTGCGAGATAAGTAAACAACAAAGCCACTTAAACCATGTATAAAACCTGTCTGTCTCCTTGTATGGAACCTACATGTACTTTAAATAAGTTACTGCTATGCACACTCTTTTAAAATCCAGTTGTAACGAATTTTATTTTATTAGGAGATGACATTTGTTATTCTTCTAGAGGTTTGACCCTTTATTCTTTCTTCCAAATAATACCTTGCATATGTTTTGCTTTGTTCCAGTAAATAGTGTTTTTCCACATGATCACTGTGTACCATTTGTATGCTTACCTTAATAGATCTATTATAAATCTAACTTCGCTGAAAGTGTTTTTAAAAAATTTTTGTGCAACTTAACAGTTTTCAGTTAACCTATAAAAGAAAAACAAAAATACAAGAAAATACTTTGTTTTGGTTTGTTTCAGTAATTCAACCTATCCTACAATAGATTTCTGCAGTGATTTGTAAACATGCACTCATTCGTATATTTTACAGTCTATTTGTATATGCGATACTATTGTGATATATATTGTATTAAATACAGTTATCATGACACAGTATAGCTGGCAATACCCAGCTCTAGTATATGCAGCATGAAATTTTGTTCTCACCTCTATTTGTAGATATTAAGACATAAGTATCACTTTTCCTGTGGTAGTAGGGTCTTCAAGTATCACTTTTCCTGTTGTGTTAGGGGCTTCAGGTATCACTTTTCCTGTGGTGGTAGGGGCTTCAGGTATCACTTTTCCTGTGGTGGTAGGGGCTTCAGGTATCACTTTTCCAATGGTGGTAGGTGCTTCAACTTTAAGATTTTGTGTAAAGTTTTTTTTTAACTTACATAATAACATCATAGCATGTTTACATGAAATTCATATTGCTTCATAAAACTAAATCAGTTTCATCCTTATTGTTTGACTTAGTTCTCTTTCCTTTTCAGCTATGAAACCACATGAGGTCCAAGAAAAATTGGGTTTAACAAGAATACGTGATAGAAATTGGTATGTTCAGCCTGCATGTGCCACATCAGGGGATGGACTTAGCGAAGGTTTAACATGGTTATCATCAAATTGCAAGTCTTGATCTTTCAACTCCATCAATTAGGAAATGTATTCTCTGTCTTGAGCAGATAAAGACTGCTTTTTTGTAATTTTCCATGGTGTATGTTATGGACTTCACACTAGGGCGGTGCATTATGGACTCTTTTATTCACCCGTGCTTGAGGATTCACCGTCAATATATGCAAGAGCTGGACTGCAAGAGAAATATGAATGAGGATTTTCAGCAAGAATGTGATGATAGTATGACTCCAAAGTGCAGATGTGGACAGAGTTTTGTAAAATGTTCCCAGTAAAAGTGTATAAACGTTATATTTTATTGGCAAGCTAAGCACATATATGTATTTTACACCATATAGGTAAACAGTTTAGATTAGTGAGTGTATGCCAGATTTCCTGTAATACACCTCACCCAGCATGAGGCAGTTTTATAAATTGTACTTTGAACAAATATCATTTCTTCATACCACTTACCAGTTAAAATTCAAAGTGAGCTTGATGGGAAAAACTCAACCCTACAAGTGATATCATATATCGCCATCATGATGTATCATCGTTGGATTCAGCATGATGACCATATCGCTGACAAATATAATCGGCCATATTATATAGATTTGAGATACACCCCAATAGTCTTTGGATTAAAAATACTCTGTATAATTTCAAATAATTAACGGCTTGCGAAATCAGAGGTGACCAAGCCTGATAATAAACAAAGCATTTTATTTACAATAAAAGATTTTCATTTGAAAATGTTATCACTGTATTAGATAGTGAATTTTAGTTTATAGTGATAATTTCACAAAAAAAAGAGGTGAACAATAGTAAATATAAATATAACAATTTAATTTATATGTGTTATACGGTAAAAGTAGCTAAAGTGACTGACCATTAGTGAATAGTCAGGGAAGCTTAGCACCCTG
The DNA here is from genome assembly GCA_029931535.1 of Margaritifera margaritifera. NCBI lineage: Eukaryota > Metazoa > Mollusca > Bivalvia > Unionida > Margaritiferidae > Margaritifera > Margaritifera margaritifera. Next base: position 2,054,539 of record JAQPZY010001498.1, read on the forward strand.
GATGTTTCAGCGTAATAAAAAGAGTCAGAATTGTGAGTGGACAGAAGTCCATTTGGAATGTTGAATAAACAGCGACTGATGGGCAGCTGGTGGTAGGTTGGTGGTGCTTGAGGATTTGTCAGTTGTAGACAATGTAGACACAGACTGCACATAATTTTGATCACTTGATGTCAATGATGACCAGTATACTTGAACAAATGGTGCGTTTTTTTTCTCCATAAACCGTATTTACCCTTGTAGAACACAGCCAGTTGAGAACAGCATGCCTATAGTAGATCAGGTTCTACTTCTTATATGCCTGCTATAAGGCAGAGCATATTATGTTTATGATGTTGTCCATCCATCCATGTGTCTGTTACCAATATCATTTCAGCACAATAATCTGAGTTGTCCACCATTTACAGTTACCAAACTTTGTGGATTTTGGTGTAAGAAAGGACCTTATTGATTTTGGGATCGGCACCTCGACAAAAGCACGCGCAGGACAAAAGCGCGCAAAGACAAAAGCGGGTTGACAAAATGGCGCAAAGACGAAAGCGTACAACAATTACCATTTTGTGTCTCTAGTAAAGAAGAAACTAACAAATACAGCATTAAAGATCAGTAAGCATCGTTTATATTAATTAATATCTCAATATGCAGAAATATGGCGTTAAAGAACAAATAACATCATCTATTCATTAATATCTCAATATGCAGAAATATGTCATTAAAGAACAAATAACATCATCTATTCATTAATATCTCGATATGCAGAAATATGGTTATCCTCTGAAACGACAGTTACTGCATCTGTTGCATCCAATTTCAGCCAACCTTTGGAGTCTATTTTCACGCATCTCCATGACGTACTCCCATCCAAATTAATATGATCTTTACGAAGCCTAAAGCCATCACGTAAAATGTGCTCTTTCTGCTTCTGCGATTCGGTTCCTTCCATGACTGCAAATGTTTTGGCCTAAACACATTTGTGCGATTTATACAGTTTCAGGTACGCAAGTAGCTTTGAAGAATGACTCTTCAAATAAATTTTGGAACTTAGAAATCATCTCACTTTTCATGTCTACTTATACTCTGCGCGCTTTTCTTTTTGCACGATTATGTCGAGGGTTTTAAGCTGCGCGCTTTTGGCGGGACACCTTTGGGATCATATGAAAAAAGGTCACAGTCACTTTGACTGAAAGAATAAAAATGGCTACTGCAAAATAACATTAGGTCTACATTACATATCTGGACCAAACTTTGTGGATGGCTTACAATGGGGATAAGGAAAAAGTCCTATGGTTTTATGGTCAAAGGTCAAAGTTACTGACTGAAAGAAGAAAAATGGTTTCCACATAATAACATTAAGTTCAACATCACACACCTGGATCAAACTTTGTGGATGGCTTTCACTTGGTTTAAGGAAAAGCCTATTGGGGTATATCGTGCTGTTCAAGGTACTCTTGTTTCCACTTTAAATCATAAGTAGATCAAACAGTGTAGACCCTACTCTGCTGATATGCTATGCTATGGCGTATATGAATCTAAGCTGTTTGCTGTTGGATGAATGTTATACATGAGAAAATATGGTACATTACCAACTGTGTGATTGGAAAGAAAACCAACTTTCTAGTGCTCTAATAATTTGTTGTAATTTATTGGTTCACTCTTTTTCTGAAGGAGTTAGATTATTATTTTTGTATGCGATATAAATGTAATTCTGCACATGATAAATACTAGTTAAAATAACTGTGTGTACCTGATTATTTTTTCTTGGACATGAAAATGATGGTCAGAGCACTTGTTCCTTATGACTATGAATAATTTAGGAGTTCATACAAATAAATCATAATAACAATGCCTTTGTTATTTCAGTTCGTTTCATAGTTACGTGTCTTTTGGAGTCCAAAATCAAAATTTGTTATATTGGGAAATTTGTTTTAGCAACATTTTCATAGTCCAGGATCACAGTACCTTCTTTTATTACAATATGGCAATGTTTTCAAATTGTAGCTGTTAATTGGACAATTTTAAAAAAAGGTGGGCATGACATGCAGGCCTTGGCCAGCTTCTTGTATTACAAATCAAACCTCCATACACTGGCCACTATTTTCAAACAGTACAAAATTTTTGTCTTGGCAGTATCCGGTTTAGGGAAGTTAACTGTTTAGAGTGAATAGTGAACATTAAGTTAAACAAAAAACAAATTGAGAAAAGGGCTTGTTGATGTGATAGAGGATTGTGCACTGATATTGGCATCAGATGTTTTGTATGCATGGTTTCTAAAAACTAAATTATGCATCTTTTGCATTGTAAGAGACAGGTGGTTTTTATTTATTTTTTATTTTAAATTGTTGAATAAATCAAAATTATTTTTGGAAGGTAAAAGTATGCCAAGAAAATTTAATATGGCCTCATAGTTAAATGATAAGTTGTTTAATTTTAAGAAAAAGATATAAATACTGGAAATTTATGACAATAGACTTTTTACCAATTACCAGTTGGATGAAAATTGTTCACAAGAGTTACTTCTCTTGGTAAATGATAAGGAAACAATTCAAAGCAAATACTGTGTTCAGGTGTTAAGAAAGTAACTTGTCATTTGTATAAACTACTGTCTGAATGATATGATGTACTGTCAAATGTCTTTGACTTAAGTATATATCGGAAAAAGCTGAACTTACTATGCCAAAAGATAAACTAACTTTTGATACTCATAAAAACCACAACTCTTGTAATGGCAGATCACATGTTCTTTTGATATACATTAATTATTTTGGTGACAGAAATATACAGTTGTCTGAAAGTTACAATGTCTGTGTACAATTTTACATCGTCCCATGTGTAATGTAGGTGTTTTTTTTTGTTTTGCTTTTGTTTTGTTTTCAAGCATGAATGAAGCAATGGACCTTGTGTTTTTCTGCTTTGTTTATCCATTTAGTTATGCATATATGTATGTATTGATAGCCTAGAAAAATTATAAACCTAATTTATAATTGCATGGTCATGGTATGTACAACTTAGTTATGAATTTTACATTTTTATGCAGTTTTTTTAATGCTCAGCAGTGTTCTGTTTAATTATCTTCAAATCGGTGTATTTAATTACCTATCCCCTAATACAAGTTTTCATTGTTGCAAACAGTTTGTAAAAACCATGCAGTCATTAAATTTCTATGACATTTTAACTAAGTGTTTGTCTTTGTATGTGCAGCATAAATATCACCATTTTATTAAGATATGAAAGAAATTCTCAAATAGTATCAGTGTTTCTTAGACAAATTGTTTTGCTATTAATTCACTTGTATCTATGGGTTACCATTTTTTTGTGGTTGTCATTTCAACAAAGCACAGCTTTATAAACTCTACCAAAACTATTTGCCATAACTGTCCTTTCCATTTTTTTCAATGCCAATGAAGATGAATTTTGTTTGTTTGTTGCAAAACCATGAAAATTGATCTGCACAAAAATAAGTGAAGTCACAGTATTAGACATAAATCCGAAAGAAAGATCTCTGCTTTGACCCATAATTAAACAATTTAAGAAGAGAATTGTCTAATGCATATGCTGTCATCTTCACACTATTTACAGAGTTAAATAATGTAAGAAGTTGGAAGTTACTTTGAAGTTAACATTTAATTTCTTGAGAGTCTTTGGCTACAACTGATAAAGTTCACTCTAACTTAAATATTCCATCTATAATTAACAAAGAATTTGTGATAGTAATTTTATGAAACAAAAATCTTTTATTTAACAATATTTTTGATCAAAATCAATTTCAGTCATTTAACTTTTAGGACATAAATATCATCATTCATTATTGACTTGTGTACTGTCATATTGGTTTCTTCCCTTTCTCTCCAGGAATTATCTCCTTGTATTAAAGTATTTTACTAAAGTATGCTTGAGATTAGTTAATATTGACATCTTTCCATGATACTTTTTTTTTCTTCATATGGTAATGTTTGAGTAATAAACAAGACATACATTAATCAAATAGGTTACCGTTTTCTATTCCCAAAGTGAAAACTTGTAGATGTTAACCAAGTGCTACTGAAACAGCATTTGATAGTCTCAACAAGGTTTTACAATAGCAATCTGTGGCCATTTTTGCAGTGTAATTCTTAGACTGTTTCAATGCCTATTGTTACACTGAAAAAAAAATTGAATTTTATTATGAAGAGAATGAGAATTAAAGAACCAGCAAAAATGGCAATCAGTTGCCTTTGTAAACCTTGTTGAGACTGTCAAATGCTGTTTCATTCTAAATCAAGCATCTAGAAATTACTTGAGGAATAGAAATGGTAACCTAATAGTGTGTACTTAAGGTATGTCTTGTTTATTACTCAAATTTAACCGTATAAATGAAATTGTCACGGAAAAATGTTGGTATTTTCTAGTCTGGAGCATACTTTACACAATACACAGTGAAAACATATGAAATCTGTATCAATTTTTTTAGCTGACAATAGGATATAAACTTAGTTTTGCTTATTTTTTATAAATGCACAAATTTATATTGATTGACAGCTATTTCTATATAATCATTTTAACTTAGAGAAATGTCCTCCTCGCTAGATACCATATTGTCAGATATATGGGATTGCAGCCTCTTGCCAGATAGGGAGGTAACTTGTTCACTACACAAATGGGGAATTAATCATTCGAACACTGAGCAAGTCCTGAAAAATATTTAAATGAACAGTCCTTTAAGTTACATCTAACTTATGTTTGCTATATACCATATTATGATGTAAAATCTTTGTGGATTCAATGCATTTATTTTTTATTAGCTAATTGTTCTCAAGGATAATTGTCTTCATCCTGCAGTTGAAATCCAAAATGTAACAATATTCATTGGAATAAGGACTTTTCAAATCAGAGATTTAAACACTCCCTAAACAAGTTTAGTCTCAGATAAGTGCTGTATACTTTGTTCATAATAGATCGGTACAAGTTAAAGCTGCATTGTCTCCCAAAATCAGTTTTTAGCTTATACAATGAACACGTGTTTAAAGCTTATAAGTATGTGAAATGATTGTCTTGCCACCCAGATTCATTCTGTGCAGCTTGTTTAGTTTTTGGGAAATCCATGTGTTGTGGACTAGAAATGATGTTGATTACACCCTGTGATATGTGGATTTTGAAAATCTGACTCTCTTTCCACAGGCTGTAAACATGCACTGTGTTCAGATGATTGTCTTGTTTGTTGATTGGGTCTGATAAACTGTTTGAGGTAGAACATGCTTTCAGTGGAGCACAAATTGGGACAGTGAGAGCACATGTTCTATAATTGGCTTTGCCAACATTCAAGTTAATTATGTGCAGGCTGTGTCCAATTGTATGGGCCATGCTGACCTTTTTGCCAATGTATTTACAGCATGATGCACATTTCAGAAACCAATGATGTATGAAGTAATATCAAGGTGTGTTACTATGGAAGGTTTGAAGAATCTCTGTACTATTTTTTTTACATGTCAGCATGGCATGATTTGTAGTTTGGCCATCAAAAGACTTTATGATGTAGAACTATGACACTATGCCTCAGGCATGCATTTTCTGATGTTAACTTGGTACTTAAAGAAGATTTAAAAAAAGGTAAAAGCTGTTTGATGCAAAGTTTATGAATGCAGAAGTAAGTCCTCATGGGGATATTAAAAAACTATACAGTATCATACTGGGCTTGCTCTCCTAGATTTACTTATTACATATTTTTAGTGCTGCCACCCTGACAACACATGCTCTTTGCCTAACTGAAGAATAGGGGAACAAACTTATCAATAACAAACCATGATATTATTGGGTGGATATACATTTCCATCCAGTTGCTGTAGCTGCAAGACAGTAAGCTTTCATTGAAAAACCAATATTTGTTAATCATGCAGGAATTTTGCTCAAGACAATATAAATGGGAGGCATTGCTATTGGTGAGCTTTACAATGGGAGATAATCTGCCCATTTTTCCAGAAGAATGAACAAGTTTCGAGTGACTGGTGGTGTGAATCTTGTTAACAGATTGGCATGTTACATATAATCTGCATGCCTGTGCTGTCTGAAAACATGAGATTTTATCCAAACTAAATACATGATTCTTAAAGGCCTGAGTTGCAAGTGGTGTGGATGTTAATTGTCCCATTTGCTAATAATCAGACAAGCTGTCTTCCAGGCAAGTTTTTTCAATTTTAAAGAAATGTAAGAGCTTGACACTGTTGTCATCTGTATATATTTTAGGCTTTATACTATGCATACCTTTCCATCTTAACCACAGATACTGAACTTCATTCTTCTATTGCTCTTTGGTTTTAATCCTTCTACCTCAGCAAGTCATGACTGAAGAGGTTTTATGGGAATGCTAAACTTGTTATTATGCATGTTAGTGCTCACATCTTAGAGCAGTGATATGCTAAAAACTTGTTATGAATGTTGGTGCTCACATTGTAGAGCAGTGATATGCTAAAAACTTCTTATTATGCATGTTAGTGCTCACATTGTAGAGCAGTGATATGCTAAAACTTGTTATTATGCATGTTAGTGCTCACATCTTAGAGCAGTGATATGCTAAAAACTTCAGAAAATGGCAGTTGATATATGAAATAGAAAAAACCAGTGGCATTCATAACATGACTATGAATAGATTGTATAGATGTAAATGTATGTGTGATTTTTATATAAAAGGACTATTAAATACAGCAGATATTGCTTAATGAAATTTCTCTGGCTGTGTTCAAATAAGTTTGTATATCTGTAGATATACATTTGGCAGCGCTTTGTTGATGATGAACCTGAAATAAATAAACGTTCATTTTGGTGCATTATTGACATTTGAAGTGCTCTAGTATAGCTTGATGAAATTAACTCTGCAGTTCACCCTTCATTAGAATACAAACAAGGGCCTAATTCAGTGTACATCTACTTTGCTTGTTTCATACGTATATAACACCAATCATTCTTGGTGCATGCATAGCACTATACCTATAATGCAAATGGACTGAACCAGATGAATATTCTTGTGAAATTTCAAAGTACAATTTCACTTTGACTGAGCTATATACTTGCACTAAATACCTCACAATAGTGTTCACCAATCAACTTATATAATATCAAAATGTAATGTATACATGTCTGTATTTGTGAATGTTCATGAGCATGCTGCATGTCTGTGGTTCAGAAAGGTACCAGAATATACATGAGGGTCAGAGTTGGTTGAATTCTGTTTCCTAGCTTGCCTACATGAAGTGCAGGAAAGCTTATACTATAACCCACATGTGTCATAGTTGTCGGTATTAATGGTGTTGACAAATGTACACCTTTTATTTTTAAGTCTGTACCTCAGGTACTATTGCCTCTAAAGTCATGAAAGTTGATTTGTTCAAGCAGCCTGAAGAGTATTACACCACCATACTAAAAATAGGTCACTGTGACTACTTTTCATGCTTTAGGGATCATGAACATTGTTTATGTTTAGGTCAGTTTCTTGGACATTGCTGCTTGTACAGTCATGAAATAGATATGTGCGTGCATTCTGAGAAGTACTGCACCACCATGCCAAAAGTAGGTCACTGTTACCTACTTTTCATGCTTCATTGATCATGTACACTTTGCATTTCTCAGACACTTGCTGGTTCAGTCATGATACCTGTTATGTGCATGCATTCTTAGGAATACTACACCATGATATCCAAAGTAGGTTACCATGACTTTACACTAAACGGACTACACTTTTGATGTTTAACCGAGTTTCTTTGACATTGATCAAACTGGATATGAGCCTACATCCTAAGATGTACAGCATTACCATATACCAAAGAAAAGTAATTGCAACTTACATCAACTGCATGGTTTGTCGTCATTATCACTCAGTATGGATCGCATTGAGTATTGACAAATACAAAACTTGCTTCTGAAAATATGTGCATGCAAAATGTGCTGACTTCTGATAGCTTCATTTCTTGTTCTTAGATACAGTGTGCCAAAGTGGTGTTTGTTGGTGTTATTGTCATCTATTTCTAGTTAATGATAACCAACCTCTAACCATTGCTCTTATTGTGTTGCCTACATTAGAAGATAGATTAATAGAATTCATCATATGTATTGGCATGGGGTAGGGAGATCCCACCTGCAAGGTTAGAATTTGTGGGTAGGAATAAGGTTGAGGTAATGCCTCATTCCTGCCCACAAATTCTGACCTGTTGGGTTGGATTTTTCTATCTCACACCAATGCATATTATGGATTATTTTTCTCATTCATAAATATATGTGATACAGTTTGCCAGTGTGAGAAAGTTGTGTCGATACGCCTATCCCACAGGAGTGTACTCATTGACACTATACATGATGTCATTATACTTGTGGTGTCATGAACAGCTACAAAGTTTCTAGTAATTTGAATATTGAAAAGACAGATTTTTAGCCAAAGGCCAAATGAGCTTATGGTATGACCTTTTGTCACTTGTCTGTCATGCATTGTGCATCATTTGTCCATCCATCAACACTTGTTTATGAACATTCTAAAGGCTTCATTTCTGATCAGATTTGCTATGTCAGCTTATAATATCAGAACTATGGACGAGTACAATCATGAATGACATCTACGCATATTAATGTGGTGATCTTGCATGTATTTAATCCTATATCATCAAGACGTCAGATGAGTTCAATTACAAGTGACATTCATGCATATTAATGATGTGATCTCGCAAATGATTGGCTTAGCTTGTGAATAACACTAGAGGCGATATTTTTGCTCAAATTTTGATCAGATTTGTTATTTAAGCTTGTACCATCAAGGTCTCAGATAAGTTCGATCAAGAATGACATTCATACATATTAATGAGGTGATCTTGCATCTGATTGGCTGAGCATATGAAACATGAGAGGCCATATTTCATCCAAAATTAGTGGTTTTAAATTTTGGTGAGTTATGTTTTAGTTATTACAGACACCATGATATTTTAACAAATAGGGTGATAAATTTTGACAGGAATTATTCTTGCAATGTCATTACAAGACTGTTAAATCACCAAAATTTGTCTGGAGCTATATCTACCTGCTATATGGTATATAGGAAGGGCATATTGTACTACATGTTGCAAGCAAGACATGGTGTTGACATAGTGTCCTGTGTAATCCTTGTTCGCTCTACTGGTCATAGACCAGAAGAGCTTATGGGATGACCTGTTGTCCATCATCCACCTATCTAGTCTGGGCAAGCTGCCTCAGTGTCCTTCGGAAAGGCACTTAGCTTCCATTTCCTCAGCATGATATAGCCAATAATGTGTTAAAAGTGCCATTAAAACCCCCAAAACTGAAGAAAAAAAAAAAACAATCCATCCGTATGTTGGCACAAGTTTGTTATCTCTGCTTCTCTGAACTTCTTTGAGGATTGCCATGAAACTTGACACACATTCATCCCATGGTCTAGTTGGTCCTAAATGAAAATGGAGCTTCTCAAACATCCGATATGGCCACCACAGTACTGATCTTGAAATTCTTGTTATTGCTACTCCTCCTGAATGGAGGGCCACTTTCACTAAAAGACTTGTAATATAGAGTTGGTCGTAAATGAAAATAGTGCTATTCTGATGTCTGATGTTCATCTTGAGAATCTTATCGCTACTCCTGAACAGAAAGTCATATTGACATGGGGTTTCCACCAGAAGACTTCTTGTGATGTCAGGTTGGTCCTAAATGAAAATTTTATTATTATCACTACTTCTCCTTGATGGAAAGTCATATGGGTTTGCACCAGAAGACTTCTTATGATGTCTAGTTGATACTTAATGAAATTGGTGCCAATTCCTATATAGCCACCGTGGTAGCCATCTTGAAAATCCTGTTATTGCTACTGTTCCTAAACAGAAAGTCATTTTGAGAACCTTATCGCTACTCCTGAACAGAAAGTCACATTGACATGGGGTTTCCACCAGAAGACTTTTTGTGATGTCGAGTTGGTCCTAAATGAAAATTTTGTTATCACTACTTCTCTTTGATGGAAAGTCATATGGGTTTGCACGAGAAGACTTCTTATGATGTCTAGTTGATCCTAAATGAAAATGGTGCCAATTCCTATATAGCCATCATGGCAGCCATCTTGAAAATCTTGTTATTGCTACTCCTCCTAAACAGAAAGTCATTTTGACACCAGAAGACTAATAATATTTAGTTGGTCCTAAATTAAAATGTTGCTGGTCTGACCTCAAATATAGGCTGCCATGGCAGCCATCTTGAAAATCTTATCACTATCCCTAAATGGTTGTCATATTGAATATGGGGTTTTGACTAGAAGACTGCTTATGGTGTCTAGTTGACCCTGAATAAAAATCATGCTGATCTGACATCCAATATAGCCACGGTGGCAGCCATCTTGAAAATCTTGTTATTGCTACTCCTCCAGAATTGATGGTCATATCGACATAGGGTTTTCACCAGAAGACTTCTTATGATGTCAGGTTGGTCCTAAATGAAAATGGTGCCAATCTTGTATCAAATATGGTTGCCATGATGGCCATCTTTAAAAATCTTATTATTGCTATTCCTGAATGGATGGTCATATTGTCATGGGGTTTTCACCAAAAGTCTTCTAGTGATGTTGAATTTGTCCTAAATGAAAATTGTGGTGATATTACATCCAGTATGGCCATGATAGTGACTAATTTGAAAATATAAACTTTCAAGAATATCAGAGATGATTTTAACACTCTGCTTTTATTAAGAAAAATGGTCCTTATCTTGAATTTCCTGGAAATTCTTTTATGACAGTAGAGTGTCAGTCCCTTTGAAGGAATCTTTTTTTTTTTTTTTTAAATAGGCTTCAAATGTTGCTGGAAGCATAATCTCTCTTCTGATATTATATGGTATACAGAGTCTCCCCACTTTGGACTTGAAAACAGAAGAACCTTAGGTTTTTCAGATGCATGGTATCTTGGATATTGTACATTGCCATAGATATTCCAGTTTGTAGATTATGACTCGAGTGGGTATTTGAAGTAAAATATTAAAGTGTTTATAAATGTCACAAGAACTACAGGCCTCCATGAGGAGTTGATCAGTTTGTATTTGATCTGATAAATTTGCAAATTTTAAAAATGAAGATGCTTGCAGCCCAGCTTACAAAACAGTATATTTAAGAGATCATTGCATTATGGAGTGTCTGTAGTGCACAATTGGATGTTTTGCAGTGAAATAAAATAAAAACAGCACACAGAACTCTTGCAAAAAAAGGCAAAAGGTGGTGCACAGCTTAAGATTGCTGGTTTTCTTTTTTTTTCTCCCCATTTCTCAGAATTTTGTGTGCTGGTTATTGCACTTAGTTTGTCTTTCTTATAGGCATTCTGGGTGAGCCATGCTAGCTCGGTTGGTAGAGTGTCAGACTCATAATCAAGGATCGTGGGTACGATACCAGGGTTGGCTGCCTTGGTTTGTCCTTGGGGTAAAGCACTTGGCTCCCATTTCATCGGCGTGATGTAGCCAGAAATGTGTTAAAACTGCCATAAAACCAATTTTTTTAATAATGGGCATTTGTGCCACTTAGTCTTTCACTCAGAAATGTCCGGTTGTATGAGTAGTATACAGAGACATTTTCCATGTCTATTTTTCTAGAATGGCCAATGCCTCTAGTTCTGCCAAAGAGGACTTGAAGCATGAAAAACTTGTTTCTGATAACTGTCATGTGAATTTACACTCAATTTTGATCTTAGAATTTTTTGGAAAATTATTTCTAGCACACTGTAAGGGGTAATTAGCACAATGGAGCCTGTTGTGTAATGAATGAGTTTTCATAAATCATTACTTGTAACAAATTAAATGTACAATAAGGTCAAAGTTGATTATGTAATAGAATTATTGTTTACTGTTTTTAAGAAAAATTCTTGTTAACCAACTTGAGGTATTGTCCACAAAGATCAATAATATAAAGGTCCCATTGTATGTGAATTTTAAAATTTTTAAATCACATTTATTTCCAGTATCAAGATTTCTTTTATGCTGAATAATAATTATTATTATCAGTTAAAAAAATTAATAACTTTCTTTAGTAGACTGGGGTTATTAAATTATCCTACAGTATACTGTTACTTAAGAATGGATTAGAGCTCAAGAATCAGATACATGTAGGTTCTTGTTTTCCTGACAGTTGTATCATCACAATCATTTGTTGTTTAGATTCTAAAGTTCATCATCTTTTCATGTCTAATTTTAGTAACTTTTTATCAATTTGTTTAATCAATGTCATTTTGCTTTGTAGATAGGATATTAAAATTAATTATGTTCATCATACATAATTCACATTAGTAGCACCTAGTCAAATATACAGTCAAAACTGTCCACAATGACTAATGATCCAAAATTACTTTAAAATTACCAGTTGCAGGATGTATTTATATACATATTCATAGGTCATAAAACTATGCTTTGAACTTTCTTCGTTTTAGGTTTTAATCCAATTGCAGTCTCGCTTACTATATTGAACGTGTTAATTTTTGACCTAATTAATTATTTAATAATGCTCTGTTCATAGCAGATATCACACTATGTATACTAGTGGCTTGAATATGCATTACAGTAAGTAGATTACTAAATTATCTAGTATAAAGGAATTTTGTGCAGTTTCCGAAGGAAGTTAGAAAGGATAAAATTGGTACCATAGTACTCGCTTATAAGTCAAGTCCAACTGCAAAATGCACAGTCACATCATGCACTGGCAGATCTAGGTCTATCCTGTTTGTTAGAAGTAATCAGTAGAGGAAACAGCATAGACCCTGATTTGCCAGCACATTATGGAATGCCAGATCAGGGTTTATGTTGTTTGCAGTTGGATTCAATTTATAAGCAAGTATAGATGGTAAGTACAAAAGAAAGAGAATGAATGCTCCATTTTTGTTTCACATTGAGTAAACTAATAAAAACTGCTTGACACAGGGTTTGAAGGTTTACCATTTCAATCAATACATGTTACATCAACTCTGTGTTGTAGATTATCAAACAATAATGATCTTGATTGTGAGTAAGATCTAATTTAATGGTGATGATGACCAGCCATTCATAAAAAAAAAGTATTAGCTGTCATGTGCGAGCAGACATGGTATAAAAAGTTAGCGTTGAGTATTTTGTTTCATTTGGATCAACACTTTCAAGTACTGTAAAGCGCAACATTTTGATGAGAATTATTGTTTTGCAGTAATCCAATTCACATTAACACCTGTGTGATAATGTCAGCAATTATATATGTCAGCAAATTGCATATTTTTTGATGTGTGTATGATGAATTTACATCAATGTAATGAAGCTAAAATACAATATTTTATTGTCTTATTTCAGGGAGTAAATGTGCTGCTGCTTTTTTTTGTGTATCATTTCTATACATTTTATTTGATTGATGTAAAAAAAAAAAATTCTCCTTTTTTTTATATTGCTTTTATGATTGAAACGATGCATCTGCAGACTGTAATTAGACTTTTTAGGGCCCCTCATTGAGATGTGTGAGCCCGATAGTAATCACCTTTTTCATCGGTCCATAAATCTGTCTGTCCACATGTTCAAATTTCTTGTATTCATCAAAGTCCTGCAACTCTTTACACATAATCAGATACCATTTAGTAGGTGAATTGCTTGTGACTCATTGATGTATCTTTTCAAGGTTTCATCTTTGATAGTTATTGCCCTTTTTTGATCATTTTTCATCCTCCTTATAGCAACCTTGTAACCAGCATAGCTCAGGAACCATTCAACATATTTTAGATTCAGTTTGGTGTGTATTGTCACATTTACCTATATGTGCATTGTAAGGGTTTTGTCTTATCAACTCCTTTTGGATAGAGTTATGGCCCTTGACAATTAACTTTACAATTTCATGAGATGTTGCTTGCATCTGGCAGAGCTCAAGAACCATTCAACTCTGATGCAACTTGGTATGAAATTTGTCTCATAGACTTAGATGTGCATTTTATGGGTTTTGTCTCATCAATTCTATTATGATAGAGTTATGGCCCATGACAATTAACTTCACAACTTCATATCGGATGTTGCTTTTAACTGGCACAGCTCCAGAAGCATTCAGCATATTCTGATGTTGTTGTTTTTTTGTTGAATATTGTCTCGTAGAGTTACATGTGCCTTTTATGGGTTTCATCTTGTCTACTTCAATTTGGACAGAGTTATGCCCCTTGTCAAACATATTGTTGTCTTTACTTGGAAACATGCAATGTTGCTTGTAATCAGCAGCACCATTCAATCTATTCTGACAAAATTTCACAAGAACATTTTCTCTTAGACCTAGAGGTGTACTTTATGGGTTTTGTCTCATCTACACCATTTGGACACAGTTATGGCCCTTGTCAATCAACTTAATGTCTTTACATGTGATGTTGCTTGTAATCAGCATACCTCAACAACATATACTGATGCAACTTCATGTAAACATTGTTTTCAGAGACTTATATGTCTCATCTACTCCATTTTGGTCAGAATTATGGCCCTTGTTGGTCAACTTCATATCTTTATCTTTACATGGGATGTTGCTTATATTGATGAGACATTGAAGGAATGGGATTCTACATCATCATTTAGAGGAATCATATCCCCTGTATGCCCATCTTTTCCCAACTTCGGTTTCGAACACGAGTGTTTTGTAGCAAATTGTAGAGAGTGGTGCCCTTTGCATTGCAGCCATTGATGTTAGCTCTCATCTTTATTATTGCATTCACCAGCATGTTTCCCATTCTGTACATCTCTCCCATTTCATAGGAAATCTACAGAAAAAGGACTACATGTACATGGTAGAAATAAAGGAAAGGAAAGGTCTTTTATGCAGTTATTTAATTTTGTAGGAGAGATTTAAGGCATGAAAACTCTGGATCAATCCAGAATTCCAGATTAACAATTCTGATTCATAACAATAGGAAATGTTAGTTCCCAACCCTGTAGTTTACATAATTATCCATTTATGACTCTTAACAATGTCCTGCAGTAGACAACAAAAAAAAATTAAAGGTGGATCATTGTCTTCTGTTTAGTTAAAACACTTTATGAGTTTTATTTTGGAAAAAGTTCTGGATTTCGCATTCTTGTACATTCTCATCCTTGAAATTTGTTGAGTTTGATGACATCTTGTTGAACTCTAGTCATAATATTTGCTCAACTTAAATCCTGTTTTAATATTTACTATTATTTCAGTTGCAAATTACAAGACTCTACTGCTTACTATACACCTACCAAAAGGCAAAACATAATAGTTTGACATCCATCCATAGGTCTGCCTGGACATCCATCTGTTACCTTTTTTGGTTTTACACCTTGTACCATTACCAAACTTTGTAGCTGGGGTAAGGAAGAAGCACATTGATTTGGTGGATAAAAAGATCCATGATCAGGGTCATTGTGACTGCCACACAGTATAATGAGTTTTACATTGCAGCCAGGGTTCAAACTTTGTGGATGGCTTGCACTTGGGCAAAGGAAGAAGCCTATTGATGTTGGTGTCAAAGGTCAAGGTCACTGACTGAAAAGGAAAAAAAGTTGTTTCTACACGATAATGTTAGTTTTAGATCACAGATCTCAACTAAACTTTGTGGATGGATTGCACTTTTTCCTGTGACTGAAGAAGATGAAAAAGATTTTTGCATTGTAGTTCTAGACCACATACTTTGACCAGAGTTTTTGGAGAGCTTGCAATTAGGTAAAGGAATAGGTCTATAGATTTTGGGGTCAAAAGGTCAATGGGCAAGGTAATTGTAACTCACAAATGGGTTTTTCTCAGTAACTTTTGTTCTAAAGTAAGTTCCTTGACCAAACCTTGTGGATGGGTTGCAGTTAAGGTAATAAAGAAAACTATAGATTCTCAGGTATAAAGGTAAAAGGTCAAGTTCATAGTAAATCTAATAAGAAAATAATGGCTTCTGCACAGTAAGTTTAGTTCAAAACCACATACCTTGACCAATGAATAATCTCCAGTCAATCATGCCCTACTAGTGCCAACATAGAGGACTATTAAACATAGAGTGAGCTATAATGTACCATTCATTAAACTGATGTTGTTAAGAGCTGTGAATTCAGAGAACTGATCACTAGATACTATTAACTATTAAATAATGTTGATAATTAAAAGCTCTGTTTTGAAGTTTAAAGATGGAGAAAATCTAAAACAATACAACGATCTCCCTTTTATGAGACCCCTCATAAGAAAGACCTATCTATTTGATCTTTCATTTGAACAGATATTAGAGCCTGGTCCACTAGAGAAAAAGGTATAGTGTTATGCATGCAGTGTGTATGATCGACAAAAATTGTCATAAATATTCTGCTGTAAGGTCAAAAGGATGGGTTATTCTTGTGAGCTATAGCCTAATAAGAACTAGCACCAGAAGCATCTTTTTGCCCATTTATAAGAGTCCTTGTCCAAGTTTATTTCTTTATCAGCATAAGGAAGAATGCTCTTGGAATGTTGAAGTATTAAACTTTTTGAAAAATTTGTATTTTTATGTAGCTAATGGTCCAAGCAATTCAAAATCCCATCAAAATGTAATGGTTGGCATGCATTTTTATTCACTACTCATGGTTGACTATCTATCCCCAAGTCATTATGTTTATTATTCAGTAGTCAGATGATTTTGTCCCATAGACTTAACATGAGGACAACTGAACAATATTTTCCCTTATATTTTTTTATGACAAGCAGTATACGTTGCGATTAAGGATGCACATCATAGCATAGTGACGTCCAAAGTTTTATATAATGATGTCATCCAAATTGCCCTATTTAGCTGTGTCCATCATGAATGAAATTATTAATGAAATTGAGTAAAGAGTAAACTGAGCATTCTGCTTATTACTTGTAACAAACTGCATAGACCCAGATCTGCTGGCGCATTATGCAGCGGCAGATCTGAGTCAATGCAGTTTTCAGTTGGATCCAATTTGTTCACAAGTATATTTAAATATTTGTAATTTGTTTTGGTTAGAGTAATATTTAAGAGATCAGGTAACTGATGCTAATTATAAAATTAGAGTTTATAATCAACAGGTTATTGTGTGTGTACTTTATAATATGTCTGGTGGACTTGTTTTTGCCACAAACAATTTGCAAGCTCATTGGTTACTGCCAAAAAAATTCATCCACCTATAATCTTTACAGATTTCTTAAGGTCTCATATTTTGAAGATTTCATCATGTTTTGTCACAAAAAGCTTATTACAATTTCAAAAAATTGTATAAAAATGTTCTTTATTATTTTTTTAAAAAAAGACAAAAGTCACAACCAATTTATTTTAGGTCCAGTCTCTCCCAGAATTCATAGCACTAGTAGTACACTTTGGTAACAAGTGAGATCATATGAATGACATCATCATGTAAAGATCATGTCATTTCGAGCTGTGCAGAAAATGTTGGTTTTACAAAAGCAGACATCCTTATGGAGTGGCCACATGAGTGGGTTTACTCAATACTCTACTTTCTGAATCATTACTAGAACAAGTTATTATATGATTCTAGAATAATTATCAAAATTAGAGTTAATTCTTTTGTGTTATGTATGTCTACCATTGTCATTAGGTCAGTCATTTGTCTTTGGCTAACCCTTATCTACCTGTAGCCACACTACAAAGAATATGACTAACCATAAACCATGTGTATATGACTAACTCAATATGGGTTAGAGATGCACAAACAGTTTCAATTTTATATTTGATGATTAGTACAGAATCAAATAATACTGTGTATATTTACTGTATGATGCTTATAAGTAGAGTCCATCTGCAAGCAACAAAGACCCAGGTTTGCCATCGCATAATGCACTGGCAGATCAGGGTCTATGCTGTTTGTTCTGTTGATTACTCCTGACAAGCTGCAATAACCCAGATCTGCCAGCACATTATGTGATGGTAGATCTGGGTCTGTGTGGTTTGCAGTTGGACTCAATTTAAAATTGAGTACAAATGATAACTAATTTTAGAATAATCTCATATATGTGCATTACATCTGATTTTAGAATAATTTTATATATCTTCATTACAAGTTAACTGAAAGAACAGAGTTGAAGTAGATTATTAAAGCAACTGAAGTCTTCACAACTATTTTGTGTCAAGTTCTAGCCAAATCTGTGTACATAATTCATCATACTATTTAGGTTCTACATTAGTTGAAGCCTTCTGTTTTATATTTACTGCCAGTATATAGGTCAGTGTGGCCCTTGTGTAATGCAAATCTGAATAAAATATATATACACCATACATGAAATTCTGGCATGCAAGTTCTGATGAATCATAAATGGAATACCTTTACTGTGTTTGATTGCTTATAAGATAGGGTTCAGCAATGACTGACATGTTAGTGTCAGCTATTTACAGTGTGATCCCATTTTCATTTGCCAGTATGCATGACCAGTAAACATAATGAAATCAGTAGAATAAATTGTATTGAAGTAAATGTATTTACTGGATTTTATTTACTGGTTGTATTTGTGGATACTACATAATTATTTATGAAGAGTCCAGTCTGTATCTGTTTATAATGTAAAGTGTAAAGAATTTTCTAAGCTGTCCAACTTATTTTATATTGGCCAATAAACATGGGACACAATACCATCTTGCATCAGATTGTTTCTTCTCCCCAGAGCTTATGATGTTATGGTCAGAGTTCAAGATGCATTACAAACCTTTGGACTTAAGAAGGGCCATTGTGTTTTTCTATGCCTCCAGTGCAGGTGTGGCTGGGGTATTGCTTCTGTCTGTCCTTCTGCCTTGGGTAAGCTCATTAGCATTATTACTATTTGACACAGACAATCAAACTTGGTAAACATGTGTGCTTATGGTATGATTCTTTGTCCATTGTGTATGTCCGTCATGTGTCATTCATTCACAGTTGTTATTTACAACTTCTCAAAACAAAGCTGTTGACCAATTTGTAAGATTTTATAGGAAGCAGTCTGGCATCAAGGACTATTATATTTGTTTAGTGGATGCCAATCCATCATCCAATATGACCACGAATACTTAAAATAGAAAAACCATTAAAACTTTCTCAAAAACCACTCTTCAGAATTTGACCATATTGGACAGAATGCATGCTGGCAAAAAGGGCTTTCAAATTTGTACAAATATTGGTTCACCATGAAATAATCCTACCATTACTGAAAATGGAAAAACCTTCAAATGACTTCCCCAAAAATGTTCATCAAAATTTGACAGCATCCTGGCATAGAGGGCTTTCAATTTTGTACACATGTAGCCGATCTGCCATCAAATATACCATTACTAAAAAAAGAATAACCTTTAAATGGCTTCTCAAAAACTGCTTGACACGATTTGACCAAGTTGACAGCATCGTGGAATAGAGGCCTTTGAATTTTGTGTCAGTGGTACCGATCTGCCATTAAATATGGCCACCATTACTAAAGATAGAAAAAAAATTACCTTAAGACAAATTCTTATTGTTATTTTAAAAGAATAAAAATAAAAAATCAACATAATTCGACCAAAATTTGACAGAAAGATTCTTGACCTAGAGGGCTGTCATATTTCTACGAATGCAGCAGATCAGCCATCAAATATGGATGCCATTACTAAATATAGAAAAACCTTTAAACAACATCCTCTTGAAAAATGCTAAACAGAATTTGACCAAATTTCACAGGAAGCAGGCATAAGAAACCGACTATTTAATTTTAGAGGGGGGGGGGGCAGAAATATTTTTTTTTCATCTCGAGATAGTTTAGATTTTTCAGGTAATGGATACAGTAGGGTTGGTTTTTCGTGCTGCTATAAATCGGAGCAAGAAATGTTTTTTTTTGTTTTTTTTTCTAACAAATCCCAGGATCCCCCCTCCAGAAAATCCAATGTTCGTCACAGAAGCCTGTCAAATTTATACAAATAATGCTGATCTGCCATCAGATATGGCTGCAGTTATGAAAAATAGACAAACATTTAAACAACTCAAAACTGCTCAGTAGAATTGGTCCAAACTGGACAGAGCATCCTGGCATGAAGGGCTTTTATGTTTAGGTACAAATGATGCTGATCCACCATCAAATATGGTCGCTGTTCCAAAAAAAAAAAAAAAAAAAAAAAAATTTTTAAATAACTTCTTGTCAAAAACCACTCAACAGAATTTGATCAAAATGTGCCATTACTAAAAATAGAAAATCTTTATCTATAAAAAAAAAAAGGCTTTGATCAATTTGGCAGAAAGCATCATGAAAAAAAAGGAGAAGGCTTAACAAGAAAAACAAATACTGTTTGCGGGTGTCTTAATATAAAAATATCGCATTTAAAGAGAACAGGACTGAAAAAGAAGTGAAAAAATAAAAAGTATAAAAGGGGTCATCAAAAAAATAAAAATACCATTACTGAAAAGGAAAATGTAGCAGAAAATCTTAAAAAAAAAAAAAAAAAAAAAAAATTCCAAAGCAAAAAATTCAAGGAAAACAGAAGATATATCCAAAGACTAAATTCAGATACTTATTTATTATTTTTGTAAAAATTGTTTTCTTTGATAATACTAACCAATTTTTTCTTTACCTCCCATTGTCCTGGGACAAATAAGCGTAGAGGGCATTCATTTTAGTAAAGGAGGATAATATATTGGGATACATTATTTAAGTATGCAAGATGAAATGAGATCATTGCATATTTTAGTATATAAGGAGAAATATCTTATTATACATTTAGTACGTTCATTTTGCAAAATATATTAGTATTGGGAGAGAATATATTAGTATACGAGAGAATATAATGTCAAGATTAATTTATAATGTCAAATGTTATTTATAATTTTACAAAATGTATTTATTATTTACGGAAAATTATAAAATTTCCCCCAGAATTACAAAATTTATTTAGATCTTTGCGAACAAAACTACAAAATGCTCCCTATAATTGATTTATTATTTACAGAAATGTACAAAATGCGCAAAAATGTACAAAATTTATTAATTATTTTAAAATTTATTAAACATTTATTGGAATAGGAGATACAAAGTCAAATTGATTTATTATTTACAGAAAATTTACAAAATTCCCCCCCCCCCATATGCAAATATGTATAAAATTCCCCAAATTCTCCCCCCAAAATTACAAAGTTTATTAATTATGTCAAAATTTACTCTAATCATTTCCAACATTTATTAGCATGTAAATAATTTTGCGAAATTTACTTATTATTTAGAGAAAATGTACAAACATTAACGCCAAAATTACAAAATTGATCTATAATTACCAAAATTTCCCCAATCATTACAAAACTTTTCCAAAAAGGTACAAAATCTGATTTATAAGTATCCAAAATCTACAAAATTTATAAATAATTAACAAAATTTAATAGTATAGGAGGACTATATTTTAGTATCGGAGGATTAATAAATAGTCAAAATTAATTTATAATGTCAAAAATGTACAAATTCCCCCAAAGTGTAGGCAAATTTCCCCCAAAATTACCAAAATTTTCCAAAAATGTATTAATTATGTCACAATTTAATCATAATTTCCCAAATTTATTAGTATAGGAAGAGCATATATTAGTATATGAGTTGAATACAATGTCAAAATTAATTTATAATGTCAAATTTTATTTATAATTTTGCCAAGTTTATTTATTATTTACAGTAATTTGTTTAATTTTCCCCAAAATTGCACAATTTATCTAAATTTTTTCGAAAACATAAAAAAATTCCTTCTAAAATTGATTTATAATTTACAGACAGTTACAAGATTCCCACAAAATGTACAAAATTGATTTATTAATTACCGAAATTCCCCCCAAACTTATTAATTATGTCAAAATTTATTAATCATTTACAACATTTATTAGTTAGGAGGTGAATATAATGTCAAAATTGATTTATTTACAAAAAACTTAAAAAATAACTAAAAAATTACAAAATTTCCCCGCCCCCAAATCTACAAAATTGAATTATAATTACTAAAATTCCAAAAAATGTATAAATTATGTCAAAATTTATTAGTATAGGAGTGGGAGGAGTATAGTATAGGAGGAGTTATTTATATATTAGCATAGGAGGAGCATAGTATAGGCATATAATATATTAGTATGGGAGGAGTATAGTATAGGAGTAGAATATATTAGTATGGGAGGAGTATAGTATAGGAGGAGTTATTTATATATTAGCATAGGAGGAGGATAGTATAGGAGTAGAATATATTAGTATGGGAGGACTATAGTATAGGAGTAGAATATATTAGTATGGGAGGAGTATACTATAGGAGTAGAATATATTAGTATGGGAGGAGTATAGTATAGGAGGAGTTATTTATATATTAGCATAGGAGGAGTATAGTATAGGAGTAGAATATATTAGTATGGGAGGAGTATAGTATAGGAGTAGAATACATTAGTATGGGAGGAGTATAGTATAGGAGGTGTAATATATTAGTATATGAGGAGTGTAGTATAGGAGTAGAATATATTAGTATAGGAAGGAGAATACATAATGTCATACTTATTTGATAATGTCAAAAAGTTACAAAATTCCTCAAAAGTGTACACATTTGATTTATAATTACCAACATTCCCAATAAATTTATTATGTCAAAATTCATTAGTATTGTTGATAAATATATTAGTATAGAAGGTGAACAAAGTGTCAAAATAAATTTGTCAAAAATTTCTCTGAAAAATTAATTATGTCAGATTTATTAATCATTTCCAAACAATGTTTATAATTTTGCAAAATTATTAACAATTTACCACAAAACTCCGAAATATTCATATTTTATTATAGGAGGTGAAATTCCTTAAAAGAAAGTTAATGATCCATTACAACAACAAAAAATGGGCTTACTCAACAGTGTCGCATCCAGAAATTAACAAGGGAGGGAATCTGCTTCCCCCCCCCACCTACCTCCTTCTTCCTCTCTTTTCTCAACCTATTAAAGGAAAAAGGAGGGATTCAAGAATTTTTAAAACATAGGTACGGGGAATCTTCTCCCCTCTCCTCCTTAACCTATTCAAAGAGAGAAAGATACAGTAATTTTAAAAATTAAGGTGAGGGGAATCCACACACACACACCACCCACCCCCGCCAACGTAATAAATGAAGGAAAGGGGGGGGGGAGACTATAATTGTTAAATAAAGATGCGGAGAGTAAATGGAAAATTCAACACTGAATTTTATTTTACGCTAGGCCGTGAATTGATGGATTTTCCATGAGAAATAATCTTGAGAATTCACTGGACCAGAAATCATTTTTCACTGCCTTATCAATAGACATCGATAACATTATGACCAAGAAATCTGAGCTAGTTATAGATGATTTCTTGGTCGAGTGGTACGTGTGGCCGCCTCACATGCTAACAAACCAAGTTCAAAACCCAAAATGTGCATAACTTTTTTTTGTCTTTTTTTTTTTTTTCATATGCTTTTCTCACCGTTTCCAGTCTTGCTATTTTCAGGGACAATAACGCTTATAATTGTAAAGTGAACAGTATAACATGGATTCTCCAGAATTATGTTTATTTTTAGGAGTAAATCAAAACGAGGCAAACTCTAATTTACCATCAATGACAATTGGCAGTACATTGGAGAAAAATGTTTTGATTGCACTTTATATTCACATTTCGAAATGCCTGAATATCACCTAGTTTCTTTGTTTTAAGGTAATAAAAAAATGCTTTTTTATATTGGAGTTGTGTGAAATTGTCCCATTGCTGAAGAGAAAACCGTTGATAGCCAAATTTTTGAAATAGTGAATCCGTGCTATTTTTAGATATGAACTTTTGGGTTCCTTCTGCTGTAATATGCTAGGGATATGGCGGAACAAAATTATAAATATGTAATACTGAGGCTGCAATAAAAAAAACAAACAATATATATACATTACTCATGGAAACCAAAAATTATTCAAAATACCTTGTAAAGAATCCTGACTTTTTCATCTTACGTATTTGACAAAATCTTCCCATTCTGAACTAAACCCATTGCTGAGAAAACATCGCAGCAAATGCAATCTAACTGAATGTGATGCAGTTATCAAAGCGTTCATTTTTCTCCAGGTGGCATTTACCACCAAATTGACCGTTGTGGCAGTAGTATTATCTTAAAGGAGGTATGTGTTATACGTTGTGAATCAGGTGCTTGTTCAACTTGGTCACAATTATTTCCCCTATATAGTCTCTTCATTTGTTTGTCAGTACTGAACTTTCCAGTGTGTCCAAATCCTAATAAATCATGTTAATATAAATTATCTTCAAAGATGAAATCACTCTGAAGTTCTTGTCATAGATTAACGGTATTATTTTTGAGAAGGTGACCTGTAAGCAAAACAACGTGCCATGGGTCACATATTTCACTTCCGGGCCCATAATCAATGCCAGATTATTCACTGTGCACTGTCACCAAAATATCCACAGCTGTTGATAAACAATCACACCATAATGCGCATGGTCTAAAGGATAAACAATTTCCTTTAAATCAATACCAAGAATGCTTAAATCTAAACCAAGCATCACCACCAAAAAAAAAAAAAAAAAAAAGAGGAAAGGACTACATTCGTGGGGTACTGACCCAAAAGTAATAATTGTGATCAGAGTCCTGGTTACTAAGATCAATGGGCACTCAAATCTAACACGCACAGCTCATACTATTTCAGAATATATTGCTGCCCGAAGGCTATTCATCTAAACCTTAGTACATCGTCTTTGCCCATTAATACACAAGTATGTTGACCGCATCCTATCTTTCATCTACTATCACAAACTGAAATCCAATCTAGGTATAAACAATCAGACTGTGTAAGGTGGTTCAGATGAGCTGCCAACATCGAGCAAGAAATAATGTCCACCCCCTCACCGCAGAACTTAAATATGGGGCCCCCTCCCAATAAAAAAAAGTTGTTGGATAGGAATTTTGTTTCCCCCCCCCCCCCCCCCCTCAAGCATTTGCGGGGGTTGAATGGACGGTTGCTACGCCACTGGATGCGTTTCAATGTAACGTTATCGGTATGTTGTAACGTCTGTCGTGTGCTACCTTGTAACGTCTGCAGCCCTGTGCTCCGTCTCTGCAAGTAAAGAATTCCCGACATTTTCTTCCTACGTATTAGATAAAATCTTTACATTCTGCACAAAAACCATTGTAGAGAAACGATCGTAGAAAATGCAATTTGAATTGAGTGTGATGCAGTTATCAAAGCGTATAATTTTCTCCAGATGGCACTTTTTCACCAAATTTACATCGTTGTAGCAGTGGTCTTAATCTTCCTAAGGTAGGTAACCCACTGCTATGAGTCATTCACAAATTCGAGGTCAATCCAACAGTTCGTACCTCGAATGTGTGTCAATAGCAAACTTGACAAATTCCGGTGTTTTTTTAAAACTTTGCGGCGAAGATGCTGAGTCAATCGGAATTTCAAGTGCCTTTATATGTTAGAAAAAAACAACTTGGTTGTAAATAATGACTATTTTGAACTTCTCTCAAACCCATCATTAGTTTTACGTCATAACAACTTCATGACGTCACAATGACTAGATGATGTGTCATCACTGACAACAACGGAAGCAACAGTTTCATGCTATTGAAGCCGAGTGATTTCAGTTTTTCATTACAAAGTTGCATGAATAGCATTAAAAATTTAAAGTGCACGTATTTCATTGTTTATTGAAATGTCGTCGAGTGTTATTTTCGACGCCTATCATTTTATGAAATCTGTTCTTGCACATATAGCCGGATGTGTATCCGCCAGAATCTTACCAATTTGAAAAGTATCACTACGGTTACCACAGAGTCTCTTTCAGAATGTCGAAATTATTAGACTAGCACCGGAAAGAGACGACGATGTTCCGAATACGTGCAGAGCGTTCAAAAAGCAGCATTCGGATCACCTCGGCCATTTACGAACTAGGATTGACATAGAAGTTGCAAATGTATCGAACTATTTTTTAATTCTTAACTTCTCAGTCAATCCTGCGTTCAATACAATCGTACAAATAGCCAAGACCTTCGGAATAGATCGCGGTTTAAATTTTACGAATTTCCGGCTAACAAAATGTAATTTTTATGTAAATTACTGTGCCAACATATATCCGATGAATATTTTTGTCTCACATAAATAAATAAGGTGATCCGAATGTGTGAAGAATACGTAAATCTCACGCTCCTGACAGTTCATACTCTTTCAGAGTATATCGCTGCCGGAAGGCTGTTTTGACCACAGGGTCATCTAAACCTTTGTCAGGCTTAGTGCATCCACTTGACCCATTAATTCAGGAGCATGCTGACTGGATCCAACCTCATATATATGGTCAGATATGATAACAAAATGAAAACAAGGTAGAAAGAACCAGACTATTTGGCGGTTCAGACGCTCTACCTTGTGATGTCATCGGTATATTGTGACATATGCAGAGTGCTACCTCGTAACATCATCTCCTTGCTTTTTCCTCCCATATACTGGGCAAAATATTCCACTTCTGCTGTAATTTTTTTTGTAGGCAAATGCAGTCTAAATTAAGTGTGATACAGTTGTCAAAGGGTACGGCTTTCTTCATGTGCCATTTAACCACTAAATTTACATCGTTGTGGCAGTGGCATTTTCCAAACAAAGGGAGGCTACCCACTGTGAGGAGTACGTGTAAATCTAAGAATATTGAAAACCAGTCTTGATTTATCGTCAATGTTTTCTGGATGCTCTTTATAGAGCGTTGCGTGAATGACATTGAGCACGCATAGAAACAGTTGCTGTGAAGCCATGTTATTTTGATTCATATGCAAAACAGATTACCGAAGCAAGTCCAGTCAAAACAAGCATACCATAACACCACATGTGCACATGTAACAGAGTGTTTTGCCAAAGTTGAAGTTTTCGACCTTTGAATCAAACTATTTGGAAACTGCTTTAATTTGGTTACCGAAGTTTACTGGTGAGAAACGCAAACATGAAATTTCTGATTCTGAATCGGACGTTGTTGTTTTGTTTTATTTATTTTTTTCAGAGTTGCTAAATTAGATTATTTTGTGCCATTACTACCATATGACATTGCATTTGTTTTTGTTTTATGTAAACTCAAACATTTTGATTATGCTTTTCATTTGAAATGACTTGTTTCAGTCTTATGCTTAACAAATCATTTGACCGCTACAGAGAAAAAGGCTATGTTACAGGGTATAGTGGATTCTATTGAAAGTTGTTAAAGGATTAAATTGTATGACACAATAATAATATTGGCTTGGCTTGACTCCAAATATGGAGGACTATGGACTCAATGCATTACAGTTTTGCACACCTAAACAAGCTGTACTTCTGTCAAAAACTTGCAGTAGAAGTCCTATTACCTCAACTGAGTACATACATGTGACAGAACCTGGGCATCAAATCAGTAGATTTCAAAATTTTGATCAGTAGATTGGCTTCTAAGTCAGCAGGATTTCTTATTGACATAAATTTTGCATGTTTTAAGAGGACTGAAAACAAAACAAGTGCTTCTATTGGTTATAATATGTATTCTCTTCATACTATAATAAAACAGCAAGTGTGAAACATGAATCAGATTCAGATGGCAATGCTACAATAATAATTAATTAATACAAGTCAGGATATTGTCAGTTAAATGAAAAAGGAAGAGTTGTATATCTTGTAGTTCACTGCAAAGGTATTTTTTTAAAAATCCACAAGTATTTTTAGCTTCCTTCATAAGTTTACTGCCTGATGTCGAATGATGACATTCATTGTGATTATTAGGTTTCACACTTAAGATGCTCTCAATTATTACATTTTCTGGTCAAGTCTGCATATGTGTGGTGATATAATTTCTTCCCCCATATACTATCTTAAAATGCACTTTGCATGAAACATAAAATCAAAAACTCAAGACCTTTGCTACTCGCCTGCACCAACTTAAACTCTGATTTCCAAGCATTGTTGAACTTGTAATATTTTGTAGCTGATGGTTTTTTAGTTGTGGGAAAAAGTGCATGTTTTGGAATTTTGACAAATTGGCCCAAAAAAATGATAACAGCTTGCTTTAAATATTCCTCTTAAAATAGCCTGAAAAAGACAATAACAATTTAACAAGACAAAAGAAATCAAAATGCTTATGCAAGTGTTTCTGCTGAAATATATTTTGGTCTATCTTTTGTTTTTATCTTACCTCCGCCAAAGGTTGGCCGCTTTTGAATAAAAGACTTACACCTTTGATCCTTTTATTACTTATAATACCTCAGTAAATATCACACCTTTGTCCTTAAACTCTTCAAATTACAACAATAAGGTAATCAATTAACATTTCGTTGTGTACACACGTCAGACATTGAGTAACAATTATTAATCAGCATACATAATTGTAGTAGTCATTGGATTGGTGGAACAGTTCCGGTCCCCAATAGACTGGTTCTGACTGGCTTCTGTTATGCGTGGATAGAACACATAAAAATACCATTCTTTTTTTCTTAAAATTTATTTTTATAATTTTAATTTTCAAAAACAGTACATTTCAACTAAAAAATGGTATGTGTGGTAGATGACCTTTAAAATGGTATTTTTGTCCTACTCCTTGTAGAATCACATGTATGCCTCGATTTATGAACAGTGCAAATGAATAGTGGCTAAACTCTTAAATTGTATACAATGTCTGAATTGCCCCTTAATGAAGCCATTTGAGGTTGGCCAGGAAGACATTACAACCCTAACTGGACAGATGGTAAATGATGCGGGAGATAAGAAAGGCCATGGGGAATAAATCAAATTAATTAAAAAACTGCATAAAGTTTCAAATATGTATTATCATTACGTCTAATTATATATTTTAAGATTATTTGCATCCATTTGAAAACTGTAAGACCTAAAAAAAAGGAAATATATCTCTGTGGAACACTAAGTCTCTGGTATTCTGCCATCCAGTTAATAATCCAAATGATCAGTCATGTGACCATATTATGTAGTCTGTAAAAGAGCTAATTTAGATTTCTGAATATCCTAATTTTTATAGGTGCTATTAGAGTGGATGATAATACCTAACTTCAGATCAAAGTGTTTATTTTAAGATTGAGCTTTTTAATCCAGGTTGAATTTTTGCCAGTTTTTTGTGTATCTTATGAATAGTAAATGCAGATTTGCCCTTCAAAGTAATCATTTGGAAGAAATGACATGTATTAGCTCAGGCATTCACCCATTATATTCCCAGTTCTTATTATCCTAATGCTTTTTTGAGAAAAGTCAGAAATGATGTAATTATGCCTGTCTGTGCATGTGTGCTTGTGTAATTTTGTGATGTTACACAGCTCTATACTACACAGATCAAGATAGAGACTTCAAACCTTGGGATATGATTGGGAATGGTCTGTAGATGTACACAATGGTTTTAGAATTTTGATACAGTCCATAGGGATGGGCTGACTTTGAGCTTTTATATTCTGACTGCATTGGGTTGACAGACTCATGCAATTCTTTGGATGTGCATCTTGTGTGTGCAGGCACTGGTTGGTGAACACTCTTAACTGTGGTGTACTTGGTCCATGCACAACATGATATATAAACTTACTGACCTTGAAAATACAAATTCACTAATTGGTTTTGTGCATCTTCCATAAATCTTTTTTTTCCCCAACCCATCAGGTGACAATGCCTTTGGTGGAAGAGATTAGCAGTACTGTGAATGATGGTGCGTCTTCACAAGAAGCACCAAGAAAAGTGCGAATTGAAATCATTGACTCGAAGAGCAGTTCAGGTAATCTACTTTCTTTTTGGTACCTATCATTTTGTCTGTCATTTTATTTGTCATCTCTAATTTATCCAACAGCAGGTTTTCAAGAATTTTTATAAATGGAATACTATTTTTTCTTTTAAACAGTTAATTATCACCAGACCTCATTCAAAGAATTCAGGTATTTTTTATGATCCCAAGAGCTTAAAGGTTTGATTACCATAGATAGAGGTCCAATCCATCAGTGGCATGAGTTTTTTTAGTTGGATGAATGGGAATTGGGCCAGGGACCATCATTTTGTGAAAAATTTGATAATTTGGGAATAACATTTTAAAGAGTACATTGTTAATTATGCATGAAGAATAGTTTGATTCTTAGTATGTATTTAAAGTAAAACTATTTTTGTCTTCTGTGCATTCTAGTACATGACAAGAAATTGTTTAGATATGGTGACAGTGTGGCAAGAATGAGGAAAAATAAAATCTCAGCCAGTAGAAAGATAACAAAAAATTCTGGTAGGGCCAGAGGAACTCCAGCTATAATTAGGGTATTCAAAGCAGTTTCTTGCTCAGAGGGTCATCTATTCAGTCACATGTTCTTGAGTATGGGAAAAACACACATTAGTTTATGTTCCAACTTGAATTTATTTCTATCTGCTTACAGAAACATACTTGGTGTTAGGAAATTTTAGTACTGTTCAGAATTATGGCAAATTTTGGAAATATGTTGTCCAGATAATTGAGGGTACAGATATTTGGATGAGTAAGGGTACCATGCAAACTAGCAAATGCTTTGTTAGCCTGCAGTAGTTTTATTTCAGAATTTTGATGTTGAGTTTTTTGGTTAGTTTTAATGGCACTTTTAACACATTATGGGCTATATCATGCAAGAAAAGGGAACTGAGTGCCTTTTCCAACAACACACTGAGGCAGCCAACCCAGACTGGACTGGGTGGGTACCAAACCCACCCAGAATTTTCAGACCATTAAAAGTAATCTGTCAAGTTTTTCATCAATGTTCAGAGATGTTCACATCTTGCATTGATTCATGATATAGTCATACTGTTCAAGGTTTGAATGAAAGAATCTTTAACAACTTAAATTATGTCTCTATGCAAACAAGAAGGTACTATTATCAGTAATATCCAGAAAATCACTATTATTTATGCTTTTGGAAATCACTATGGCTGCTTTAGGAAAAGATGGTTATGACAGAACATGTTTACATCCACTGCTCATTGTCAGTGGTACAAAAGGTCAGACTTGTTACAGTAGATGCTCAGACAGATTGTGTTTTCTTAATGATGTAAATACAAATATTCAAAGTAATTCAATCTAAGGCAATTTAAACAAACTGATAACAACTGCAAACATCTTTTCCTAATGCTGCCATTATTGCTACCATAGTTTTAGTGATGGAAGCCATTTCTTCATTGTTTTAAAGTGTGTGGTACTATGCAATAATTAAATGATTATTTACCTTTAGGAATGAATGGGAAGGGAAATGGAGACAGTATTTCTGTAAAAACTGACCCCAACCAAAATGACCCTGATATCCAAAATATGAATGATGAAGAGAGAAAGAGGTGGGAGGAAGAAGAGAAGAAGAGGAAGGAAGAAGAGGAATTGAACAAATATTTCAGGTATTTAATTACCTGAACTAATTTGTAAAATGAAATATAATCTACAAATCATCTTAGAAAAATTGTACATAAAGCATCCTGATATGAAGACCTTTAAAGTTTGTACAAAGGATGCTGATCTGCCATCAGTTATGACCACTGTTACTGAAACTAGAAAAACTTTTATACCAACTTTTTGTACAGAACTGTTAAACAAAATTTCACCAAATACAGAAATCTTTTTTGGCATAAAGGCCTTTCACATTCGTACAAAACAATGTAGATCTGCCACAAAATATGGACACCATTACTAAAAATAGAAAACATTTAAATGACTTCTAAAAAAAAACATCTGCTGAACAGAATCAGGCAAAATTTGTCCAAAAAGCAATTTTGCATGAAAGCCTTTTAAGTTTGTTCAGATGATGTGGATATGTTGTCCAATATGGCTGTTATTAAAAATGGACAAAATTTTAAGTGACTTCTTTTCAGAAACTGCTCAACAAAATTTGATCAAATTTTGAACAAAGCATATAGGTTTGAAGGCCTTTAAGGTCTGTACAAATGATGCTGATTTGTCATCAAATATGGCTGAAGATATTAGACAAACATCAAACAACCTTTTCTATAACCAAATCAACAGAAATTGAATACATTTTGACAGAAAGGACCAAACTGAACCAGATTTCTTTGCAAACTGCTCTTGCATTTAGCATTTTATACTATTTGTTCCTCATGTCTGATTATAATTATAGAGAGGATATTTGCTTGAAACGAGTGAATAACGGATATATTGCATAGAGTGGGTGAAAATACTTAAGTTTTTCACCCATGAGATGAAATATATCCGTTATTCACTCGGAGCAAGCAAATATTCTATTTATTTTATGCTCAAGCGTATTGTGTAGCAATTTGTATAACACATTGAAGTAGCTGATTTCTTACTGCATCCCATGCAATAATGTCAGCAGTTTAGAGTTTATGTTCTGCTCTGTTTTGTGTATATTTGCACATAAAATATCAGTAGTTACATAATGCTCCTTCCCAATTCAAAGTAAAACAGCAGATTTAAAAAAAAATTTAAAAAAATATTTGCCCATTGCTGGATTTGAACCCGGTTTGCCTGGGTGCGAAGTGGCCATCTTAACCTTTACACCATGAAAGCATCTTTCAGAAAGTTCGAAATTTCTTAGTTATAATGTTATCAATATCTATTGACGGCCAGTGAAAAAATATCATATTTTTTCACTGCAGTGAAATATCACAATTATTTCACTTGGAAAATCCAGTAATTCACTGCCTAGCATAAAATAAAGGTTAATATATGTGTACTGTCTGATATTTCGGTTGGACAAGTTGATTTAGCATGTGACAGATGAGCTTGTGAGCATGTGCCAAAATGAGACCACCTGAGATATTAGACTGTACACATACATTAACATGTTTATTCATTTATAATTAGCATCAGGTAGCAGCTCTTTTAACATTAAGGAAGAAATTACAAATATTAAAATAAATATGCTCTTTTTATTCTTTACTTATCTTCATTCATAATTTCAATCCTGACGCACATGAATATATTGGGCGAGTTGAATGACGTCATGATGTAAAATTATCTAGGACATCATAATCTGTTTCCTTAGCAACAGTATATACCATTTGGCAATGATGTAATCAGGAAAATATGGTTCAGTTGTCTCCTGTGTTAAGTCTATTGGACAAAATCAGTGTATTTAATAAAATAAGATAGAAAGATTCTCAATAATTTCAGGTTGACAAAGAAGTTTTTGAGGCAGCATTGTAAGGACATGAAGCTGTACATAACGCCAGAACTGAATGATGTGCT
Source organism: Margaritifera margaritifera (assembly GCA_029931535.1). Classification (NCBI taxonomy): domain Eukaryota; kingdom Metazoa; phylum Mollusca; class Bivalvia; order Unionida; family Margaritiferidae; genus Margaritifera; species Margaritifera margaritifera. The sequence continues at coordinate 2,087,623 of JAQPZY010001498.1, forward strand.
TTATCTACATTACAAGGGTTAGTTTTAGCTTCATTCTCTGCTCTTTTTGTTACATAAGGTTACGTTTTAAATTATATTTGTTAAATTGAGTAACTCAATGATATATACTACATAGCTTTACATGCAGAAAAATATGTTCATGGGTAGGATACAATTTTACATCAATGTGATTCATTAGTAATGAATTACAGTGAAACTTCCCTAAACTGCCCCTTCCATAACCAGGTCTTTTCTTAAAACTGCCCATATGTTTTGGTTCCAGTAAGGTAATCCAGCCTCATCTAAAAACTGTCCAGTCATATTTTGGTTCCAATAAGGTAACCAGCCTTTTCTAAAAACAGTGTCCACACATTTTGGTCCTGGTAAAGTAACCTGCCTCTTCTAAAAACAGTGTAGACCAAGATCTGCTGGTGCTTAATGTGCTGGCAGGACAGAGTCTAAACTGTGTATTTGAAATCATGAGTAGAATGAACAGTGTTGACCAAGATCTGCTGGTGCTTAATGTGCTGGCAGGACAGGGTCTACACTGTGTATTTGAAATCATGAGTAGAATGAACAGTGTAGACCAAGATCTGCTGGTGTACACTGTGTTTGAAATCATGAGTAGAATGAACAGTGTAGACCAAGATCTGCTGGTGCTTATTGTGTTGGCAGGACAGGGTTAACACTGTTTGCTTGAAATCATGAGTAGAATGAACAGCATTGTCCCTAATCTACCATCACAATATGCAGTTAAGATCTGGGTCTTTGGTGTTCATAGATGGAGACACATTTTACATGATTAAATACAGTATATTACTGCAACAGTTTTGCACCTAGAGCACGGGCTCACAGGCTTCCCACAACTTTTTGTCTTATGTCCCCCAAATCTTGACCCTGTGTGCCCCTCTGGGTGCACTTTTTTGTCAGGAAAAAAAATAAAACAAATATGCCTATACTTTTCCTTCATGGATGTGCATCTACGTCTATGTTGGTGCTAGCAATGGCCAATGCCGCTAAAAGTGATAAAACCTGTAAGATGGCAATGAATATCCATTTCAAAACAATGAATCTGGCAATGAAAACATTCAGGGTTTGTGGTAGTTGGCCAAGTTGCTAAAGTCTTTGACCACTGCTATTGTAACGTATTTTTGAGGTTAAAGTCACATGTACGGCAGTGAAGATTTAATTTATTCTCAGGCTGAATTAATTAAAAAAGGTCCTAATTTATGCAAATACACAATTTGTCATGTGATTAATGATTTAATACTTTTAAAAGAAAAGTAATTAAGAAAACATGGGTATTTATTATAATAAATGCTAGTAGATAATGAGTGAACACTAAAGTTAAATGAGAGCAAGATCTGGAACAGAAAATTCCATGGTGCAGTTCATTTCAGGTTAACCAGATATTCAAACATGTTAATGTTTTCATGAGTTACTTGATCACATGATAAAGCATTTATTGCAATAATGTCAATGTCCAAGGAAAATATGAGAAAGTTAAGGTGGCAAAACTGTCAAAGCAAATAAGATTATCTCATTTTTTTAGCACTTCTAGTTCATTATGTACTACAATTTTCCTTTGTTCCTTTAAAATGTTGTGTGTCCCCCAAATCTGGAGGGTGAGGGACACAGTGTCCCCTGACCTTGGGATCCTAGGTGCAACACTGCCACAATACCTGTCATTTCTGTGCTTCTATATTTTTTACCATATAAACTCATGCATGATGATAAACCCACTCCACTTTTGGCAAATATTTACAAAGGATATCCATTAAACATCATAAATATAAAATAATAAGCGTGTTTACAAGTAGATATATCCATTAACATTCAGGGTACATGTATTTACATTAATTAAAACATTCATTATGTATCTATCTCTAAATATAAATATATAGTTTATATATCCATCAGAGAGAGAGAGAGAGAGAGAGGGGGAGAATTTTTGTGTAGATTTGAGGTTTAATAGTTTCTGCATTGTAATCACATGTATGTCCAATATTGCTGTAGTCTTAGGCCTTAGATACTAAACCTACTGCATATACTAGTGTATAAGTCGAGTCGAACTGCAAACAACATAGACCCTGATCTGCCATCTCATAATGCACTGGCAGATCAGGGTGTATGTTGTTTATTCTACTGATTACTCCTAAGAAACTGAATAGATCCAGATCTGCTGGCACATAATGCGAGGGCAGATTTGGGTCTGTGCAGCTTGCAGTTGGACTTAATTTATAAGTGAGTATAAATGGTATATTATTAAAATTAACTGTGAAGAGGGGACCATTTTCTGAGAAAATTCATCATTGTCCCATTTATTTTCGCCTGATAATTTTCTGTGTTAAATATTTTCTTTTGGGTCAAGAGAAAGGATTCTAATCTTAAATTTTGATTGTAACATTTATTTATGTAAATATAACATTTAGCAACAATTGTCCAATGGTTAAGAAGAACAGTATTATTGACTGCTCCTGGGATAATATTCTTTACATTTATTTCAGCTAATTAGATAAAATTGATCTGGAGCCAACAGCATAATTGACTCATTCCAATTTTTGTCATCCTGCTACACTCAAACAACATATGAATTATAGTTCCTTTTCTTGGCCACAATATCTATGCTCATTTGAATCAAATTTACCTATTTTTTACATTTTAAACTGAATGTCTTTGAGCATCATATCTTGGATTTGTTTTGTAAGAATGAATAGGAATATTTGCATTCTGCATGAATTACATTGTGTAAATCAATGTCCCACTTTCGAACCTCTAAAATTTGATTTGACATCAATACAAAATTCCTAGAAATGTTTACTTCTTTTATTTTATTTACAACTAAAATTGCCATTGTTGGTCTTTAGAGACAATTGTTTACAAACAATGCCCTAGTTTTAACACTTTCCTCACTTGAGCCAAAAAGCATCCTGCCGAATGACTGATGAATTAGCATTGTTTCATAAAATCTGGCCTTTTTTGAAGAGGGGGGGAGGGGGATAATTTCTACTGATAATACACCACACAGCAACTCATTTCTATATACCATAAAATAATTTCATATGTTTGAATCATAAATTAGATATTTGCATTTTCACTTTTGAAGCAGAAGTTGTGCACCATTTTTTAAAATCAGTTGTATACTACCAGTCATCATGTGACTTATAAATGCCCATACCTGCCATAACATGATGTGTCACACTGAAAACACAATGTTTTACTCCCAAACACCCTGACATGGTCATGTTTTAAAAACATGATTGTCAATAATCTTCAAAAAAAAAGAATAGAAACCACATGATGTGTCACACTGAAAACACAATGTTTTACTCCCAAACACCCTGACATGGTCATGTTTTAAAAACACGATTGTCAATAATCTTCAAAAAAAAAAAAAAAAATAAAAAATTCAAAAAAACACATGATGTGTCACACTAAAAAATAAAAAATTAAAAAAAACACATGATGTGTCACACTGAAAACACAATGTTTTACTCCCAAACACCCTGACATTGTCATGTTTTAAAAACATGATTGTCAATAATCTTCAAAAAAAAAAAAAAAAAAACAACAAAAAAAGAAACCACATGATGTGTCACACTGAAAACACAATATTTTACTCCCAAACACCCTGACATGGTCATGTTTTAAAAACATGATTGTCAATAATCTTCAAAAAAAAAAAGAAAAAAGAAACCACATGATGTGTCACACTGAAAACACAATATTTTACTCCCAAACACCCTGACATGGTCATGTTTTAAAAACATGATTGTCAATAATCTTCAAAAAAAAAGAAAAGAAACCACATGATGTGTCACACTGAAAACACAATGTTTTACTCCCAAACACCCTGACATGGTCATGTTTTAAAATACGATTGTCAATAATCTTAAAAAAAAAAAGAAACCACATGATGTGACAACACTGAAAACACAATGTTTTACTCCCAAACACCCTGACATGGTCATGTTTTAAAAACACGATTGTCAATAATCTTAAAAAAAAAAAAAAAAAAAAAAAAAAAAACAGAAACCACAACCTCAATATATGCACATAACATGTAGCATGGATAAACGGTAAACAGTCCTGGTTAGAGCTCATCTAAAACTATCCTTGGGGCAGTTTATACAGCTAATTGTCATAGAGGCAAATAAATGGTGGTTATTTATACCTGACCACCTTGTATTACTTAATTGGCTGACAACAGCTAGGGTGATATGTTAAGTCCTTTGAAGACTGCTGTGGGGGAGCCCATTATGCTAATTTGCATACGTAAAGTTCACAAAGTGGAACAACCCAATTCGTTTGAAGTTATAAGTTAATCAAAGAGAACAAATTAATACACATCATTGCCTTGAATGAGAATGTTTAAGCCAGCTGTATTAAATATTATTGGCAAGTTTGTGAACAGCAGCATTGTTTCTTTGAATTTGGATTTTACTTCATGTATAAAATGCAAAGTATGTTTAGTTCAGTCATCGGAATAGTGTTTAAATGTGATTCATTTTTGAAGGCAAAATGTCTAAACACATTTTGTGTGATTCAGGAAGCAAAGCCAGGCAAAACTAAATTTTAGAACTCCTGGTTGACAGAGTTTTGCTTAGTAAAGCACAGCAGCAAGGGGGAGCATTGAATTCTTTGCATATACTGCAAACAACATGTCGACATAAGTCATTCTGGAGTGTACGACATCCGTCAAAACAGCAGCACCACCTGCTTCAGGAAAAACTAGAACATATTCGACACACCAAATTTAACATTCAGATTAGTTCTCTCTATTATTATTTATCTTAATCTTGTTAAAATACCAACTAATAATTGATCCATGCTTTTCAGGATGATTATAGCCAATAGATAGATTGATTGAAAGACAATAATAAGCACAAACTTGTGTTTGCACGGTTGATTTGTGTTGATAAAGCATTAACCCATACTGGACAGAGGTGTTTATTACTGATGTATTACCTGTAAGGCCCCCATTAAACTTGAAAATATTATGTTCATCTCCCACCCTTCCCACAATGAAATGGTCAGTCCCAAATGTGACATATATTAATTTTTCTATAGAGACAGGGATATCTCGTGGTCAAACTGCATAGGATACAGTTCTGACAATGCTAAAGTTATGATTGTCGAGAACAATGGAGTTCTGACTAGGATTCGTTTAGATAATCCAGCAGGGAAATTTGAACAACAGTACCATCCAGTCTCTAATGAGTGCAAAGATGAACACAAATGACACTTGCGTTACCTTCAAACCCCCTATTGAACTATTGAGAGCAGCAGAGACTGCATCTAATTAAGCCTATATTTTGCCATCCAATGGATTTTGAAGACAGAAACTTAGTGTATGTTTTTATTTAATGTCATTGTGGTTGTAATTATGTGAGTGTTTGCACACATGTGTATGTGTGTGGTCATGATATTTTTTGTTGTTGTAATTGTATTAAATGCTTGAAAGAAGACAGACAAGTTAGTTTCTTTCATTCAGATTTGAATTTCCAATCATTTTCTATAAGCTTCCATGAAAAAATGGCTTATTCTGAATTGGACATTATTGCTTTTTTCTGGTGACGTGCACTGAACCGCCTTGGGACCTCAAAACAAACTTTTTGAGTCTCATAACCCCCCCCCCCCCGAAAACTGACACCCGAAAATTGCCTGGAAATATGGCAGGTATGAATGCCCTGCTTGCAAGTCACATGATTTAGTTTTTACTTTGTTAGAGTTCTTACATCTTGATAACTGACCAATCACATGCCAAGAATTTGTTCATGAGGTAAAAAGTAAAACTAATCAATAGTTTTGTAAAATTCCATCATATGAAGTAAGTTGACATGTCAATCACAACACAGCATCTATCAAACCAGATGAAACTACCTGGATTATGTACGATTTTTTCATTTTCCAGGTGTAACTAAGATAGAGGCCCTGGAGGAGTACACTGGTCTAAAGTGCCTTTGGTTGGAGTGTAACGGTATTCAGAAAATCGAGAACCTGGACAACCAGACTGAGTTACGATGTCTGTACCTGCACCAGAACATGATTCAAAAGATTGAGAATCTGGAACACTTGCAGAAACTTGACACACTAAATGTCAGCAATAACCCAATAAAAAAAATTGAGAACTTGTGTAAGCACATGTATTTTTGCTCTGAATATATGGACCATACATGGTTTGCTTGTCTGCAAACATTGGCCAAAGCAGTAGGGAAGAGTGTGAGTTTAAGGGTTCAGAGTCTTTACAGAGTACTTTGGCACACATTTACACAGCTAACTATGTATGATTCTTATTCTTACATGATCAGTATGCATAGCTACTCTTCAAGTTTGGAAAACAAATAAAGTCTACTCATGTAACAAAAGGTAGGATCAAAGTATGTCCACCATATAGTACAGAAAATGCAATGTACAATTAAAATACAGCTTTAATGAGAAAAGTGACTTTGTTATTACACATTGATTAAGCACTGTATTGAAACAAAAACCAACTTATTAAAAGCAAGTCACTGAGTATAAATTTTGATAAACCTAAATGACACTGTAAATAAGTTCAGTAAAATATGGGTATGTTTCAGGTCAAACACTTCATTCATGAAATTATCTCCAAATTGCCAAATTTTTTCAAAATAGAATGATAAACAATATGACAATCAGTAACATTGACACATGTCATAATACCATCACAACTGCACCTAGCTTACATGAGCTTCACCAAGTGATCAGCGTAAGGAGGTAACTTTTCAGGGCTGATTTACAGTAACTGCAAAGAAGCGTTCAGAATGTTATTATGCATCAGATACCTACAAAACTGAGTTTTTGGATACACAAAAAGACCTGTACTCGAGCCACATATGCAATTCCAATGTTTGAGTACAGCTGATGTTACATAATTGCAGCTGTAAAATGAGCAGAATCCAGCTTCATCATGTTAGAATATAGTGATCATGCATGATTTGCCAAGTTCAAATATTTTATGGAACATGAGGGTAGATTTTTAAACTTAGACATGATTAAGATTTCTTTTTGGCAAAAATTTGAACTTAGCAACCTCAGTATGATTGTTGTTCTTCAATGATCAATCACAAATAAATAAATTATCTGCAAATTATGTACCAAAAAAAGAGTTATTTTAGGGGTCTGCAGTAGCTCAGTGGTTAATTTGCCAGACTTCCACTCTGGAGGTTTTGGGTTCAAATCCTGCCTAGACCAGACCAGGTTGGCTGATATTGTATGTCTATTGGTTAAAGCACTTTGCTCACATTGTCTCGGCACTAAATAAATAGTCTTAATAGAAGCTGTACTTACTTTGTATTTTCCATTCCAATATTGGAAATCTGCTCATGGCTCAAAAGCACATGCGCCAAACCAGCTGGACCCAGACTGATCATGTAAGAATGAGAAATTGGCATCTTTATGGGGGGGGGGGGGGCAGTTGCATTCAAATCTGCCAGGGGTAAAAATCTGTGACAGGGGTGTCATTCTTGGCACCCACACCTGGGGTCCCTGGAACAGGGTCAGAAGTCAAATGTATGAAAATGTCAATTACATTTCATATATGCAGTCAAAGCCAGGAGACACATCATATATGAAATGGATTTTGCATTATGACCTTTGGGTCACATTCTTTGGGTGGGGTAAGTACTGAGGAAAGGGTGGGGGTTTGGAATATGCAGTTAAAAGTGTGGAGATTTGCAATTGTTAGCCATTCCAGTTACTTTAGTTATATGCCCAACATAAGGCAGAGGATATAATGTTATGATGTTGTCTATCCATCTAGTCATCTGTCTCTTATCAATTTCATTTCCACACAATAACTCAAGTTCTCCACAATCTGCGGTTACCAAAACTTTGTGGATGGCTTGCACTTGGGGTAAGGAAGATGCCTGTCAATTTCAGGGTCAAAAGATCAGATGTCAAGGTCACTGTGACTGCAAAAGAAAAATGGTTTATGTACAATAACATTAGTTCTACATCACAGACCTGAACCAAACTTTGTGTATGGCTGCACTTGGGGTAGGGAAGAACCCTATACATTTTGGTGTCAAAAGGTCAAAAGTCAAAGTCACAATGATTGAAAGAAGCAAAATGGTTTCTGCACATTAACATTAGTTCTACATGACAGATCTAGATGAAACTTTGTAGATGGCTTGCACTTGGGGTAAGGAAGAAGCTTATTTATTTTAGGATCAAAAGGTCAAAGTCCAAGGTCACTGTGACTAAATGAAGAAAATGGTTTCTGCGCAAATATTTAAGTTCTTGACCAAATACCTTCACCAAAGTTTTTGGATGACTTGCACATTGGGTAAGAAAGAATTCCATTGATTTTAAGGTGAGAAAGTCAAAGGTCAATATTACTGTGACTTTTAAAATGGTTTGTGCATAACAACTTTGGTTCTAGACCATATACCTTGACCAAAGTTTGTGGAACGCTTGCTCTTGATGTCTAAAGAAGGCGTATTGATTTTGAGGTCAAAGTCAGTGTGTCTCAAAGAAAAATGGGTTTGGCAGAATAGCTTTTTGTCTTGAGTCAGTTCCTTGACCAAACTTTCTGGAAGAAACCCATAGAGTCTGGGTTTGAAAGGTCAGAGGTCACAGCCATTGTAAGTCTAATAATTAAATAATGGTTTCTGCACAGTAAGTTTAGTTTAAGACTGCATACTTGACCACAGGTCCAGGTCATTGAGACCAATTGGTCCATAATCTCCAGAGTCAACCATGCCCTACTAGTGCTTATAATTTTGCTTATTACACATGGGGTGGGTGTATAACGTGCCCTTGACTGTTCACTTGCTTTTGTTTTGTTTCAATTGTGTCAAAAGAGTTTTCTCACTTTCTTTTCATTAGAAAATTATATTTTAATATTGAATGTATTTGTCTGGACAGTTATTTACTTCCCAATGAAATATTGTATCAATATTATGAGAAACTTGATGGCCACACGCAAAGTACATTTATACAATAGAACAGCACGGTGTTATGCAATCATCCTTCATTAAGTAGGGAAATAAAATAAGTTTACTTTCATCCTACATTGTTATTTCAGCTCGTATTCCTGAGCTTCACACCGTTACTATAACACACTGTCGTCTGACTGATGCAGAGAGTATAGAGCACCTAGTTGAATGTGAGAAAGTCAGTGTAGTGGACCTATCACATAACAAACTGGATGACCCAGATATCGTAGATGTGTTTGCCAGGATGGAAAATTTGGTAAGAAGTTTTTTAAGCAGTGTTGTGCACTTGGGACCAGATGATGAGACATATACCTACCAAAAACTATAGCCATCCCTAAACTTTTAGATGTCTCTATCTATTTATAATGGCCAAGGAATAATTTTATTTACTAAACTTCTGTACAACATTGTTGGTAATTTTTGTGCCCCACTGCAATAGAAGCAGGGTGCATATTAGTTTACTGCTGTACATCTGTATGTCCGTATGTTCACACATCTGTACATCCATCTTAAAATTCATTTTATGACAATAGCAAAATAATATTAAACTTAGAGTAATTAAATTTTATACACTTTATTATGGTTATAAGTTGATGACCTGATTAGATTTTTAAGTCATCACAGCAATTTTTCAATTTCATTTACACATTTTTACACTTTTTGGACACAAACTTTTGTAAAAACCTTGTTAGCACAGTTAAACAAAAACTATTGGAGTTAGACAAATGAAATTTTTCAGGCATATTTTAATTTATATATAAATTATATGATTCGATTTTGAAAATATTACAAAATATTTTCAATTTTGTTTATACATTTTTAAACTATTTGGACATTTTTTTAACACAGACCTTGTTTGCATGATAAGACAAAAAGCACTTCAGACAAATTAAATTTAGTAGGTATAGTAGTATTTATATGGCGATGACCTGATTAGATTGTCAGATCATTACAGTTTTCTTTTTCTTTTTTTACACATTTTTTAACTGTTTGGACTTAACCTTTTTTATACAAAAACCTTGGTAGCACAATTTAGCAACAAAACCACTAGAAGTAGACAAGTGGAATTTGGTATGCATGTTTGAATTAATGCATAGATGAACTGATTGTATTTGTATGTCTTTATAACAATTTTTAGAATTTTGTTTACATTTTTTAATTTTTGGAGTACCTCCAAGTCTTTGGCATGCTGTCTGCTCTTGTCTACTAAGAATTGGTTGTGTTTCTAATCATGGGCACTTTTATGTATTTAGCTCCTTGAAAAGTCAGTCAGTCTATGTAAAGGGACAAACCTCAAATTCTGATCCTAAGAGCTAATGATTAGACTCAGTGGTTACCTCCCTTGATATTGTTTCACAGCTTCTGTGTGATACTTAAAACAATACATCATTTCAATAGAAAATGCCCATAAAAGGTAATTGCTTAAATATTTTCTCACAAAATATTATGAAATGTTGAGACATTAAGAGAATAAAAGAATTAAAACAATTTTTTCAGATTACTTGTATGTAGAGGGATGTTGGTATTTGCTTATGGTCATAGAAATGGAACATGTTTATCAATATCTAACAGTTTATTTCCATCCCTTTGATCCTTATATGTACCATACTCTCAAAGCCATCAGTATTCTTAGTACTTTGATCTTGACTTAGTAGTGGGGCTATACATATGTTACAAACCCAAACCTAGTATATATTTTCAAATAAAGAGAACATGATTTCTTAGGTCGATACATCACATATAGCTCCTATAAAATGTATTTTAATATTTCATGAAATTAGTACATGTGTCCTTATTTGAGACTTTTCTTACTTTTAAATAAAATATGATGTAGATACTAAAGTCTTTATTGCAGGTCTATGACAAGGCAATGATTTTTTTTTACATCAGTCATTTAAATTTTGACAGTAAAATTTTGCCACATAAATATAAACTTTAATACACCGCTCCCTTGATAACTCGCGCCCAGATAACTCGCAAACCTGCTTATAACGTGGACCAGACGTGGATCCCATTTTTTTTAAACTAGAAAATTTTTTTTTTTTTTTTTAAATGGACCCTATTTGTTGAAGGTAAAAAAAAATCGCAATCAAAAATTTGTAAATGAAACCTTAATATGTCGCTCATTTTATCGTCAAAACCAGTGGTTAGTACCCAGAAATTTGAATCATCATCATGAAATTTTCGACTTTTAATAAGAAGTCAAATATTTTGTCAATTTTCTTTCCAAACAACATTCACAGTACACTATAAATAACAATATTCGACGAAATTTCGATCAATGAAAATGTCACTAAAGCCTACTGGTGGCAACACTTTAAAAATAAATACCAATTAAATAAGTTTTGTCAAGTGAAATATGTGTTTTAGTTCTATCTTTTAATTCGGTTTCAGTGTAATCATCATAAATGCAATAAGCCCTCTTGTATTCAAACGTGAAAATTAAAATTCAACCAACCCAGCTATCGCCGCGAGCGTTTCCGTGAGAGTCTAATTATGTGCCGACCTTTTTTTGTTTTTATCTCTGACTTGCGGAAGTATATGTTGTGTTGTTACACTCAATTAATAGCAGACCTGCTTTGTATTATCACATTAATTACGTCTTTTGTATCAAATCAAACAAAGGGGGTGGAATAACAGAAAAGTTAAAAGGTGTGCAAATCCTGCCTGCGAAAGAGCTAGCAGTCACGGCCATGTGTCAGGTCAACTCATTTCAATTGATCAATCAAACACTGTTATAAATATTATTATGTAAGTAATATAATTAAACTACCTTAAATTAGCCTACTCATTCACAAATGTAATCAAAGATAGTAAGGCAACCAAGCCAAATGAGTACTTGGAGAATAAAAGCTTTGTTTTACAGATGCGGTTCATTACGGAGAAGCGAGTTCCAGAGTTTGTATTGAACTTTCTAACATGCTACTCAGGAATTTCCTCAAGAATGAGACGAAGTTTCACTGTTACTTGATATGAAATCACGGCATCCATATTTTACTAATGGAACAATAAATAAATCGAGGTTCGATGTTGACAGTTGTTTCACGAAATAAATGTCAATAGTTTTTTAAAAAAGGAATCTTGTTTAGTTGTGAATCAACAACAACAAAAAGCAGTGACATAATACACAATGTATCGCGTACACGTGTTGTTCAAACCGCTTGGACTAATGTTGTTAACGATCTTTCAGAGGTTCATTATCTTGAAAATAAAGGTAATTTATACAGAAAAGCAAACAACTACATTAGAAAAAGCTCTTTATTGACAATTATTCCCAATGTAATTATAAAATGAGTATTCCGCCATTAAACAGCCCCGTTACCCACCCCCACCCCGGTTTTCTCGATGTCCAGCAGGGATGGCATCCCTTTCTTAATTTTTTTGAGGTCCCTCGGTAACTTGCGCCCTTGCTTATAGTGCGGTCTATGTTTTGGACCTCGTTGTGCACGAGTTATCGAGGGAGTGGTGTATTGTGTGCAAGATTTTAGCTATCACAGAACACCATGTAATCTTCTCATGATTTTCTATTTTGCATCATAAAATAAGTTCTTATATTCATCTAAAAGCAGGGCTTTTTTGTTATTGCTATTTTATAATAATTGTTTCAAAAGCGCTATATATCTAGTAACTAATTAGTATAATAAATAGTAGATAATTATTATAAGACCATTACAATAAATTATATACAGTATTACTTGTAGACAGTACTACAGTGTTGACATTCTAGATGAATTGTAAGTAAAACTGAACAATACATTACCTTTAAAATTTGTAAATAAAGAGTAAATCTGTAGCAACACTGTATGAATTTTTTCGAGAACAGTATTAAAATTACATATCCTTTAACTTTTCTATATTGCTGTTAGAAATCCTTCCATGTACCCAGTATGCTGAATCTTTATACAGTTTCATCTGCCTTTTCTTCCAGAGAGTACTGGTTCTCATAGGTAATCCAGTTATCAGGAGGATCAAAAATTATAGAAAGACTTTGATTGTTAAACTGGTAAGTGAACAGTTATATCATAAAGGGTTCAAAGAAGGTCTGCTGTATGTAAATATGTAGTGGAGGATGCGGGAAGAGTTTGAATGCAAGTGTCTTTCCTGAAAGTTCTAGAAAACATTTGCACTTAGCAATGTGTATGATTGTTATTCATATATGTTCAGTACCTGTATGTACTGTAAATACTTACTTACAAGTCGAGTCCAACTGCAAACTGAATAGACCCAGATCTGCCATTACATAATACACAAGCAGAACTCGATCTATGCAGTTCGTTTGGAGTAATCAGTAGAACAAGCAACATTATGTGATGGCAGATCAGAATCTATGTTGTTTGCAGTTGGACTCAACTTATAAGTGGGTATATACGGTAAATGCATAAATCATATACCAGCAACATGTATGATTTCAGTGTTGAAGTTTGGCTGATGTGACAGAATTGTATGCGTAAAACCAGCTAAAACTGGTTAGCAAAGACTGATAATGTAAGAATTATTATGCACCTCATATCTTTATGGTATGGTCATATAGATTTGCTTTTAGCTTTAAGTCATTTCCTTGCAGTATTCAGAAGCAAGATTGTCAGTGTGTATTTTGTGTTACTTCTCCAGAGTGTGTGACATCAAATGACCTTGTAGCCTAATTTCCATCATGAGAAAATGGGATTTATAAAGTCTTCCTCAGTCTTGTTATTTTTTTTTCAGACATCATTCTTGTTATTTTTAATCAGTAATCTGTTTGTTGGGAGATCAGTTATGTGTAATGAAATTCAATAATTTTTAGTGCAAATTAATTTAGGAACTGGAGGGAGAAAAAGGCAGGGAGACAAATTGTAATTAGATATTATCAATAAATCAGAAATCAAATGCAGAGAAATTATTTTGGAATTCATGTGTTAAAAGTAAAGACTCTCTTGCCAATAACCACCTCATGTAATAAATTGCTTTTTGTGTATCATCTTATATTTTGAAAACTATTTTCCATCTTAAAGAAAAATCTTCAATACCTGGATGATCGCCCAGTATTTCCCAAAGACAGAGCATGTGCAGAAGCATGGTAAGAATTACTTTTGTCTATTTAATCATTTTTTATATGACTGTCTTAATTGGGTACATTATATTATGGTATTGTCCATCTGTCCATCCATCCATTAGCATATGCTTGTCTGCCACATAACTTTGTAACAGTTGGAGTGAATCTCATTAAACTTTGTCCAAATATATATCATGATTAAATAGTGTGTCACATATCATAGTCTTGGCCCCTGTCTTGTGGTCAAGGTCATGGAAAAGGAAAATGTTATTCTCTGATTTGTCCAGAGTATAACTTTTTAATATTTTCATGAAACTTTCCGTATGAATATATCATGACATGACAGTGTGTCACATACCATACCCATGCCCTCTTGCCTGAAGGTCAAGGTCACAGCAAGAGAAAATGTAATTTTGTGACTTGTATCCTTTTCTGGAGTATAAATTTTGAACCACAAAATATATTTAATTAAAGTTTGACCAATGTCTGGATGGTGTGTTGCAAACCATATCCATACCCCGTGCCTCAAGGTGAAGGTCACAACAAGGGAAAATATAATTCTGTGACTTGTATTTTTGTCAAGAGTTTAATTTTTGAACAACTAAAATATATTTTATCAAACTTTAACCAATTATATCTCATATATAGATGGTGTATTGCAAACCATAGCCATGCCACCTGCCTCAAGGTGAAGGTTATAGCGAGAGAAAATGTAGTTCAGACTTCAATTCTTGTCCAGAGTATAACTTTTGAGCCACAGAAAATATTTTAATGAAACTTTAACCAGTTATATATTATAGCTAAATGGTGTGTCATGTATGATAGCCATGCTCCTGCCTCAAGGTCAAGGTCATGGAAAGGGAAATCATAAATTACTGACCTCTGTCTATGTATGGGTATAACTCTTAAACCAATGAAGAGATTTTAATGAAACTTTATCCTTTTATATATCTTAATTTGACATTATATAATGTATTCATGAGAAAAGCCTACGACTACAGATCAATCTCACAACAATGGATAATGTAAGTCATTGTCCTATTTCCTTAACCATGCTGTCACTGTTCAGACATTTTGATTAAAGTTTAATAAGGCTTACATCTTATGATACAATAGTCAAATCCTTAGCTCATATGTCAAGGTCATTAATTAAGAAAAGATCACAATACAGCATGTATCATGTTCAATTTGGGGTTCTCTTGTTTAGCTATCTTGACCCTAAGGCCAAGTGAGCTTACGATATGGTCCTGCTTCCATTGTGTGTTGTCTGTCATGTGCTCTCCATCATCCGTCAACAGTTGCTATTTTCAGCATCTTCTCAAAATCAATTGGATCAGTTTCAAACAAATTTGACAGAGATCATTCTGGCATAAAGGCCTTTCAAATTTTTACAGTGATGTTGAGTTATCATAAAATATAGCCACCAATATAAAACATTGAAATGACTTCTTCTCAAAACAGTTGAACAGATTTTACCAAATTTGATAGAAAGCTTCCTGGCGTAAAGACCTTTCATATTTTTACCAATGGTGCAATTTACTTGACAAACATGGCCACCATTATTAAAAATAGAAAATTCTTAAGACAACTTCTTGAAAACCACAAACATTTGACCAAATTTGTCAGAAAGCATTCTCACTTGAAGGAGTTTAAAACACTTAAAAAACTTTAAAAACCTGCTGAACAGAATTAACCAGATATAAAATAGCTTCATCGCATGAAGGTCTTTCAGCTTTGTACAAATGATACTAATCCATCCTCAAACATGGACCCCATTACTAACAATATAAAGACCTTTATATGATTTCTAATTCTCAAGAACTTCTAAACAGAATTTGACCAAATTTGACAGAAAGCATTCTAGCAAGAAGAAATTTGAATTTTATGCAAATGATTCCTATCAAATATGGCTGCTACTTCTAAAATAAATAGCAACCTTTAAATGACTTCTTCCAAAAACCACTCAACAGAATTTGACCAAACTGGCAGGTACTGTAAGAATCAATTTCAGCCCTTAATCAGATCCAGATGAAACTTTTAGAGATAAAAGATGCACCTCCCTCTTCTAGTTATTTTTTTTTCTTCATTCCATCCAATCTGGAGAGAAAAAATAAATAACAGTAAGACAGATTAATACAAATATATTTGTTCCAGTGTACACTGCTCCCCCTCCCCATGATTTTATCATTGACAACATTACTTTGACGTAACCAATTAGAATTCAACATTATCTCATTAAGTTTTGTTTTCATCTTTTTTTTAAATACAGGGTATTTATCCCTTAAGTTCCTGTATATTCAGTAGTTAATAGAATCTGAAAACGGATTTAGATTTAATTCTGGAAAAGTTCGTGCCATATTATTGCATTTATTTCTAAAAGTTTTTAAATTTTATATTAAACGACTTGAAAATTAAGGATGGTTCATTATGAATATCCAGATATACACCATAGCAATTTTTCTCTTTGTACCATGTAGGTTGTATTCCAAAACCCAGGCACTTCAAAAAAACAAGGTCATATGGCATTGAATTTCATGTTGACATAGTAACATTTGTCTTCTTGTCAGCATGTCAACATAGAAATAAACCTTGAAAAGACGTACACCGCTTTTTATCAATGTTAGATTGAAGAATTAAATAGGAAAATCAGCAAAATTTAAGGTATGAAAAATGTCAGAAATGGTTTACATGTGCATCAATATGGAGTCCATATATAACAAGAATTTATGTACATTCATGAGTGCATTTACACACCCGAGCGCACGTACACACACACACACACAGAATGAATCCAGGGATATCAGGACTTTTTAAAAGAGGCTGTTTGCTCAAGGATAAAGAGAATTCTATACCGGAGGTGAGGCCGGCAATCAAACTGTTAATTTATAACTTTATTTGATCACATGCACATATACAACATGCATATAGATTTTAAGTTTAAAGATAAAAGAAAATGTGTATATGACATTAGAAATCCAGCAACTGAACACTAGCAAGGATGCGAAGGATAGACTCCAAAAGGATCAGTTGCCTCTAATTTTTTCTCTACATTCTTATAGCCTCTGTCTGTCTGTCTGTCTGTCTCTCCATTGCACACACACACACATGAATGGTCACGAGCAAAATATTTGTACTAATCAGCTTCAGGAAACAGTGGAATGATGAGTAAGAATGAGTTAAATAATGACATATGTAAACAAGCAGTTGAAATAGCAGTATTTAAAAACAAATTGCTTTCAGGGTCAATTTTAAGCTATTTCAAATCTTTGGATAGATAATGGGTTCAGTAATTCAGCAAGAATCAGAAAAAAGAAAGACAGTCACAAAGAAACAGTGCAAGAGGAACAAGCATAAATCACTGAAGGAAAAAAAAAACAAACTTCATGCGCCTCTTCTATATTTAGCAATCCTCATCTCAGCATTCAGATTTGCGCTGAAGACTGTCCCAAAACACAATCAGAAAAAAAGACAAAAAGAATACAAATGACAGCCAACATTGAATGTCTGTTATTTGTAAGGAAAAGGGGGGAAATACAGCATTTGTGATACTGTGTAGTTGATTTTTTAGGCCCATATGGCGATGGTCATAAGGGGTGAGTGAAGAACAGTTTGTCATAATATTTCCTTTAGTTAAGGAGGAGCGCAAATGAGAACATTTAAAAAGATATTTGCATATATGTAAGTCTCCTATCAAAAAATAAAACTTGTTCTTGATTGGGCTGGTATTTTTTGAGATCTTTAAAGATGCAGAAATATGGCCAAAATTTGAATTTTTTTATAAATATACCCATTTAGGAACAAAATTTAATGTTTTTTTCACAGTGTTTCACAATACCACATGTATATATGTTATGATAGACATATAGTCACTGTAATATAATCATAACAAATGCTGTTATAATCACTTAAATTTATTGCTAATTTGGGGGCCAAAATCAGCCCTAATCCAATCTTGTCCTTTAAATTTTGATGACATAATCATAAATAATGTAACAACTGTTGTCTCCATGCAATCAGTAAACATGTCAACAAATCTTTTCTGTAACAAATTCTTTATTTACAACACTGGTTATTTCATAAGAATGTCTCTGTGGTATGCCAAAATCATTTTATGTATTCAATATAGCAGAAGTTACAGTTTAGATGCAGCTAATACATGATATCATTATAGAGATGCAATTAGGTATCAAAGAATGCTGACAGACTTACATTTTTTTGTTTTTCACATGGTCCACATGTGACAACCAAAATTATGTTCTAGTAACCTGTTATTAATGCATACCTTTATATTCTGTAAAAATATGAAATTGGTTGTTGCATATGGACCACCTGAGTTTTCTAAAAATAGCTCCAATTGTAGCAATTTAGAATATTAATCAATTTTTTGGCATGGTATTCTCAAATCAACTACTTTTTTGAACTTTTTTACATTTTTGGGCCCAAAAGAGGCCTTATAGTACCTAACCTTTTGACAGAAAGCATCCTGGCATGAAGGTCTTTCACATTTACACAAATGATACCAATTTGCCATGAAATATGGCCACCATTACTAAAATTGATAAACCTTCAAAGGGACATCTTGTCAAAATTGTTAAACAGAATTTGTCCAAGTTTGACAGAAAGCATTCTGGCATGAAGTCCTTACAAGTTTGCACAGTATGCTGATCAGGTATTTAATATTGCCATTGTTGCTAAAAAATAATTTTTTTTCCTGTAAATGACTTTTTCTAACAAATGGTCAGCAGAAGTTGACCAAATTTGACAGAAAGCATCCTGGCCTCAGGTGTTTCAGGTTTGCAGTAAAAATTCCAAGCTGCCATCCTATATGGCTGCCATTATTAAATAAGAGAAAAACCTTTAGAGGTCAGAAAGCATAATACTAACCCAGATTCCTTGGCCAACTGCCTTTGCATTCAGCTTTAAGGTAGAGATGAGTGATCTCTGGCTCACTTGGTTCTCTTGCTGTTGTTTTCAGTCACTAACAGATAGTAATAGGATACATGTAATTGAAAGTCATTTAACAAATGTCATAGTGCTATTTGCAGGTAAGACATAGAGGAACACATTATTTAGTCAACCATTGTTTTGTGATAAACCACCCTGATAAAGGTAGTTGGAGGTCCAATTTATAAAAAAAAATATGAAAGCTTCTTAGTTTAGTCTAGATAAGAACCAGTATACAAAATCCTGACAATAAAGTTAACCCTAAGCCATTTTAAAAGACAAAAAGACAGGTCATCTTGCAGTTTTCTGCAGCTTTCATTAACCATCATTCAGGAATGAACAAAAAAAATTTTTTTCTTGTATTGCAGGGCTGATGGAGGCATTGAAGCTGAGAGGGAAGAGAGAGAAAAATGGGTTAATGCAGAAAGGAAGAAGATTGATGACAGCATTAAAGGTAAAATAAAAATAAAAGTCAGTTTTCCACCTTTTTTACAGCATAAGTCCCTCATATGAATTATTGTATATGATGAAAATTGTCAGAATGGTACATTGGTCACTTACTATAAAGCCCCTCAATATAATGCTGACATTCATATAACATGGGCAGCTGCTATTTTATTTCACTCAGTTTTAGGTGTTGGCTGATGAGAGCCAATTATAATCTAGTTTCACATCATTGTTAATGTAAAAAAATTTAAAACTGAATAGCTGAAAAATTCATTCTTTATGAAAACAACATTGAAATGGAACCAGCTGCTTAATTGTGTACTGAAGACAGTAGAGGGCTTCAGAGAAGTCCTTCTTTGGTTATACTAACTGTTGTGTAACAACTCTCTCTCTCTGTGTGTTTATGCTGAAAAAGCCCTACACCATACGATATACAAATACATCCTTTAATATCCCGTTTTCTGTGGTTTTGTGTGAAAGATGACATACATCATATAAGATGTCCTCACTTATAACATAGTACATTTGTATGTTTCCCTTATAATGTGGTACATTTTTATGTTTACCTTATAACATGGTACATTTTTATGTCTCACTTATAACATGGTACATTTTTATGTCTCACTTATAACATGGTACATTTTTATGTCTCACTTATAACATGGTACATTTGTATGCCTCACTTATATAACATGATACGTTTTATGTCTCACTTATAACATGGTACATTTTTATGTCTCACTTTTAACTTGATATGTTTTTGACTCCCATGGACAGCATTGTAGTGACAGCCTTTCACCAGCCAAATCAACCTACATTTCTAGTGACACCATGATCGTATATCCCTAGTCTTCTGCAAATTAAAATACAAGACGAAATTCTTGAATATAAATGTTCTCTTCTGCAACAGATATATTTTAAAAGTAACATTATTAAGGAGAGAAAATGTCTTTAATATTCAAACAATTAAATATTGACATTTTTCAGCTTGTTTGACATGAAATATTGTTTAACTATTTGGGTTAAATAAAAATGCATGTTTAAAGCATTGACTTGTCAAATATTTATAAATGGCATAGGTTGATCATGAAAATTAAGGTCAAACCCCATTTAAAATTAAAGACAATCCCTTTTGCTGAAGTTGTCGAAAATAAATTTCTAGTCAAAACTTAGAGTGGTTAGTCCTGCTATAAAACAGCCATTCACCAGTTGACTTGCTTCAAATTAATTTTAAAAAATAAAGTCAATAATTTTATTTTACAAAGTGAACATTGGGAAAGTTTTATAGGGCATGCCATGTTTAAAATTTAATTAATAATTTTGAACCAAATGGTTGACAATTGTATGATATAAACATTTTCAGAAATATATATATATATATAAACTAATTGTTATATACCAGTGAAAGTGCTCAACAAGTAGCTGTGCAAGGTATTTAAAGAAAATCAGTTACTGAGAATTTGCCATTTTTCATGAGATACCAATTTTCATGGATTTTGTGGTTGCTACAAGCCACAAATCTAAAGCCCCAATGAACAATGAAGACTCTTTCCCCAAACCATGAATGTTAGTACCGATTATAATGTAATTTTTCATAAAACCATGAAAATTGATACCCATGAAAATAAATGAATTCACAGTATTCCATAACATTAATTCTCACAGGTTCTAAAAATATGAGTTCTTCTGTTGTGTACCGTATATACTCACTTATAAGTAAAGCCCAGCTGCAAACTGCATAAGACCCAGATCTGCCATCACATAATGTAGTTTGTTATGAGTAATCAGTAGAACAAACAATATAGACCCTGATCTTCTCTTATCTGCCAGCACATTATGCAATGGCAGATCAGAGTCTATGTTGTTTGCAGTTGGATTCGACCTATAGGCGAGTATATATGGTATTTTGAATGTTATATAGGTTGACTATTTAAAGTTAAATGCCACCAACCAATGCCAATTACATATTGTCATATATATATCACCTTTGGAGTTTTCTTCCAAAAATCACCTTAGGTACACTGTATACTGTACTTTTATTTAGTGATACAGAGTAAAAAGTGAAAATCAGAAGACTAAGGCAAGAATTAAGTCTCATGCCCAGTTTTATGCAGGTAGGGGTAGTACTATCCCCTAAAGGTAATATAAAGACTTTGTGAAAAACTCACATATATGGGAAGCTTTATAAGGCTTTTATGGAAAGCAATGTCTGACTAAGATCAGACACACTCAGTTGGAAATCTTAGCTTTATAAGGCTTTTATGGGAAGCAATGTCTGTCTAAGATCAGACACACTCAGTAGGAAATCTTAGCTTGATAAAAACTACCTAATTTAGAAGTGGGAATGAATATTTTGTAGATGCCTGACATTTTAAGATCTCATATGGTAAAACTTCCTTGAATATCTGAAGTGGGTTTTTTTTCTTCCCATTATTGAAAAAGCAGAACAAGTCCCATTGGTCTCCAGCTTTTGCTAAAACTTTTGAAATGCCTGCAACTCATACAGTGAAACCTGTCCATGAAACATTTGTTCCTTTATGGACAGGTGTCATATATATGTAAAAGAAACTCATAAATCTTGTTCCATATGAGCAGCACAGGTGTACTTTGTAAGGACATGTCTGCTATGGCAGGTTTTCACTGTACTTACATCTGGCACAGCACATAAAAATTATTTTATGGTCAGAGGTCAAATTCATTGGGCATTTGCCATATATATATATATATATATATATATATATGCACACAGCACTTCCTCAATATAGGGCTCCTTCATTATAACACATTTCCTGTTATAAGACAAGTATGTTCATGGATTCCATGTTATTATGTAGTAGTAAAATTATATGTATAATGTACTTCATTACTTCATTATAAGGTGGTCTCACTATAAGCTGGTGGTATTATCAGCATTATCAATTATTATGAGGGAGTGTTGTGTGTACTTTTATATATATATATATTGAAGATTGTTTATTACATTCTTGGATACAAAATTTCCTCAGTATGTTTGAGTTTTATTTCCCTGGCCAAACTCCTAATTATGATATATCCCAAAAGCTTTGTTAGAATATTCCTTTGTTACAATGTTTAATTGGTTATAGTGTTTGATTACAATGTTTAATTGGTTATAGCAGGGGTGTCAAACATATGGCCCACAGGCTGGATACAGCCCGCCAGACTCATTATTTATTATTATTATTTATTAATATATATTAATATTTATATCAAATCTAGCTTACCATAGCAAATGAGTTTGACACCCCTGGGTTACTATGTTTGATTTGTGTAGGCCACCTGACAAAATTAGCTCAATTATAATGTTTTTATCACCTGATGCGCCAAAGCCAGCCAAACAATGAGGGTTTTTTTTTATAACAAAGTTGTAGCAACAAAGGTGACTGGTAACAAAAGCGTGATAATCACACATCATTTGTAGTGGGTATATAACAAAGACCTAACAGAGGTGCCAGGTAACAAAGGCATGATAATCACACCTTATTCATGACCAGTACTTTAGAATCATGGGTTGCAGGTTGTTCTTTTTTCACTAAGTAATTTAGCAATATCCTTTAGCTATCGTTCTATACATGTATGTTGATTAATTGAGTACAGTTCGAAGTAAATCTCCCTCATGTTCATTTTGAATACAGACTGTTGTGAAAATGACTGAAAATTTGCCGGTCAGAAAAAGAAAAAATGTCTCTTTTGACACAAGGAAAGGCTTTATGGTTCTTGCTTGTGCAACATTGTTGGGTCCAAAAAAATGAAACTTTTGGTTATTGACATTTAAAAATCCATCTTTTAAAAAATGTGAAGTCATTACTAGTTGATTATTGTGCAAACAAGCGTGCGTGAATGACAGCAGAAATATTTACAGAGTGGTTCTCAATCTCAGATTAATAAAAAACAGATGACTATTGACAACTTCTTTCCATCTAAATAAATAAAGGACTAATTTATTAGTCATTAACTTATTGAACAATTATGTTTTCACATAAAAGTGATTTTTATGATTCACCGGTTGGTACATGTACATGTATGTATGTTGACGCTTTCATTGGATGGTAAACCTTATTGGTTTATAGTTTTTTTTTTCTTCATGATTACATGTACAGTATTTATACAAATGTATTTTGTTTGAAAATTGTATTACCATTCGATATGAGTTCTGACAGTAATCACACCAGTACAGACTGTTTACTACATGTATGTCTAACGTCATCGACATGAACAAGTACATAAACATTTTGAAAAATAAATGATGAATTTGGATATAACCTTTCTCATTTATAATGTTCTAAAAATCCCAGTCCCCTGTGAAACATAATAAACAATTTTTACTATATATATATATATACAGTGTACATGTGTGTGTATATATATATATATATATATATATATATATATATATATATATAGTGTACATGTGTGTGTATATATATATATATATATATATATATATATATATATATATATATATATATATATATATATATATACAGTGTACATGTGTGTGTATATATATATATATATATATATATATATATATATATATATATATATATATATATATATATATATATATATATATATATTTGTAGGAAGATATTCAATTGAGATGCTCACAATTTTTCTTTGATACAAGGGTGGACTTTGTAAGTTGTCTATATAAATTAACTAAAGCTTTTACAATTTCAGCAATGTCAAAATATAGAAAACAGATCGAAAAAGCCAGGATTGAAAAAGAAGCACGAGATAAAGGGGAGAACATGGAAATAAATGAAGAAGAGGTTGACTGGTTGTATGGAACAAAGGAGAGGGAAGATCAAGTTAGGGTAACTGTCAATACATATACACAGAACTCCAGATAAATGTCCTATTTTACACAGACAAAGGGACTAAAAATGCATAAACTATTTTAAAAATGTGTTCAAATTATGCAAAACAATTTAATTTTAACCATTTAGTCCAGATTTGTCATCGTTCCTGGCATAGGCACAGTTCATGTTTTATAATGGTGTATTTGATCAATATAAACATTGCCATCTGGACAATTTCCAGATGTTCCAAGCATGTTATAGTACTTGATCATTGTGAAAACAAAGAGCCATATAATCGAATATACCCTGAATTAATCTTGGTCACTAACCTATTTTGGTGCATTTTTAAAAGGCTGATTAACATCTTGATAATTAAAACAGTCTGGATCAATAAGTTTGTGTTTTGCAGAGTTCACAAAATATTCCATCAAATTAAACAAAAGTGCAATTAGTTCCAAACAGAGAATAAAATACCCAATTTATTATTCTTATCTAGTGCCCTGTATACATGTTGAGAAAACATCAGCCTAACAAAAAGCCTTCCCCAAAAACTTAAGTTTAAATATTGTATTTATTCCTGTATAATGTGAGCAAACACCATTGACCTAGGTCTGTCATTGCATATTGCACAGACAGATCAGGGTCTACACTGTTCATTCTAACTACTATTTTGAAAGAAATTTATTAAGAGTTACAAATTACCATATATATTTGCCATTTTTTAAGCTATTCAGTTCAGCAGCATACAGTACATGTGTCCCAATTTTTGCAATTTCTTTTCTTAATACATTGGAGAAAATGCTATTGTGCAATTATGGGCTTTTGTTGAGTTCAATACTTTGCTTTATTGAGCTATGAAATATGCAAAGTGCACAGTAAAACAATATACAGGCTGATCATTAAAACTGGGATCTCAGACATTGTGGAGATCTGAAAGACACAGATGCTTGGTAATGCTATGTGGACCTTTCAGTTTACCAATCAAATTAAAGCTATTACATTTATGATAGTGAAAAAAGTCCTTTGGAACATAATGTTTTTAATGATAGATCTGCCTAACATGAAATGCAAAACTTTATCTGATAGGTTACTATAAATAAGTTGACCAGGAATTCCAAAAGTCACCATAACATAAATCTCTTTCAGTGCTTGTCAGATCTGCTTATTATAAGTAGATCTCAATTTTAATCCGATTGAACAATATACTGAGTGAAACAAAAGCTCATAATTGTTTTATTAATTTCCTACCATGATCTAACAATATCTACACATACATGTCATAACACGACATATTACATGAAAAACACGATTTTGGACTCCCAACCCTGACACTGTCATGTTTCGAAAACACGATTTTCAGCAATCTTAGAGAAAAAAGTTTTTCTCACAAAAAAACCCATGAAAAAATGTATATTTCTTGACCACCATGATATATGCCCTTAATCTGTGGTATGTATAAACAGTAAACAGTCTTGCTCAGAGCTCATGTAAAACTATCCTCTGGACAGTTTATACAGCTGTTTTAGAGGCAATTAAAAGTTAAGGTGGTCAGAGATGAACAGACACCTTTCAGAGATTTACTGAACTGGCTCACAATAGCTAGGGTGATGTGTCATGTCAAATCCTTTGAATTCTGCTTAGGGAGAGCCCATTAGGCTAATTTGCATAGGTAAAGTACACTAAGTAGAACAACCCAATTTGTCTAAAGTTAAGTACATCAAAGAGATGTGTGTTGAAGAACAAATGTTATTACACATCACTGACTGCATTGAATGAGAATGTTGAAGCCATCTTTATTTAAGTTTGTGATTGGTGGCAACGTTTCTTTGGAGTCTGAATTTTACTCCATATATAAAATTCAAAACATAATTATTTCAGTGGGTTGAACAACAGCACCATTCAGTCTCTAATGTAGTGTTGCACCTAGGATTCCAAGGTCAGGGGACACTGTGTCCCTCACCCTCCAGATTTGGGGGACACACAACATTTTAAAGGGACAAAGGAAAATTGTAGTACATAATGCACTAGAAGTGCTAAAAAAATGAGAATCTTATTTGCTTCAACAGTTTTGCCACCTTAACTTTTGCATATTTTCCTAGGACATTGACATGATTGCAATAAACGTTTTATCATGTGATCAAGTAACTCATGAAAATATTAACATGTTTGTATATCTGGTTAACCTGAAATGAACTGCATCATGAAATTTTAATAATTTAATAGTAATAAATCATTAATCAAATGACAAATTGTGTATTTGCATAAATTAGTACCTTTTTTCAATAATTCAGCCTGAGAATAAATTAAATCTTCACTGCTGTACATGTGACTTTAACCTCAAAAATACGTTACAATAGCAGCGGTCAAAGACTTTAGCAACTTGGCCGACTACCATAAATCTTGAATATTTTAATTGCCAGATTCATTGTTTTGAAATGGATATTCCTTGCCATCTTACAGGTTTTATCACTTTTAGAGACTTTGGCCATTGCTTGCGTGAACATAGATGTGGATGCACATCCGCGAAGGAAAAGTGTAGGCATATTTGTGAACATAAATAACACTTGCATTACCATCAAACCAACTACTGAACTATTGAAAGCAGCAAAGACTGCATGTAATTAAAACTACATTCCACTGTCCAATGGATTTTAAAGACAGTAACTTGGTGTATTTTTGTATTTAATGTCTGTGAGGTTGTGACCATGTGTGTGGTGATGTTATTTGACAATGCTAAGTCTGCCATTTTTTTGTTTTTAAGTATATTAAATGCTTCAGAGAAAACAGATGGTATTTTCATTTATTCAATTTGAATTTCCAGTCATTTGCTATAGGCTGATTTGAAAAGAAAGCTTATTCTCATGTGGATGACATCACTTTTGGGGGGTCAAGCACATGGACCCCCTTGGGACCTCAAAACACACTTTTTGAGTCTCAGAAATCCCCCCAACACTGTCTGCGAATATGGCAAGTATGTCTACGTGAGAGCATAATGTGTTTTTTGCAGAGCTGAAATCACTGTGAGGAAACCAATACATTGTATTACTGTTGAGTACAAATTTGATAAAAGTCAACTTGTCCAGGTCGAGCTGACTGGAATATTAAACTTGCCCTTGGGAGATTTGAGCTTGCCCCAAAATATGACAACAAAATATCACAACTAAAGTATAGACAAAAATATTTTGAAATAAAATATAGGATATTTTAAGGAAATTGCATTATATTTATTTTACAAATATAGAATTTTCTTCTTGTTATTTTTGATTGCATCTCAAAACAATATGTTAATTATTAAAGTTATCATAAAAGATACATGTAAATAATACATGTGGATAGATATATAGATGAGGAAACAAAGGAAGAGCTAGAATGCAGATATATTAGAAGAGCAAAGACAGTCATATACATGTATAAAAATAGACAGATAAACTGATTGATAGATAAGGGTTTTGGAAATGGCTAGATTTTTAAGGGAGAGTGATGTTTAGGTACAAGATCGTGAACTGAAAAATTGAACAGCCAAGAACAGAACTGTGTTAACTTAATTTTAATCATGTTTTAATATATCATAACATTTTTTTTCTTTATCTTTGTTTACACTTAAAGTTCAGTTGATAGTGCAGATTTTAGTATCAAATCCAGTCAGAAAACAAGGTAAAACCGAGTCCTTCACTGAAATATTCCAATGCCAATGAATACGCTCTTTACTTTTTTTTCTCGGGAGTGTTGTGTCCACTCACATGTCTGCTTCCAATTCCATGTCATCCATTTTTCACCTTGAAATCGGTGACATGCATCTAAACAATCTTTGACAAGTAGACTTTTGAGAATGATTTGAGAACACTTATTTTGATCCATTTCATTATTTTCCAAACGAAAGTATGTATTGGTCTCCTATAATAATCACATTAACAATAGATAATAGATTTTCAGATGGCTAATCATTAGAAATTTAGTGACTTTTATTTTCAAACACACTTGTCAAAGAAATATCACAGGTTATATTATTAGCCCTTATCACCTAGTCACCTTGAAATTGACAACATGCATCTAAACAATCTTTGACACACCGACTGTTCAGAGTCGGCTATCTTGGCACATTCAGAATTCACAAACAACCTGTTGCTTGGTTAGGACTTAAATGTTGGTGAATCCCGTATATATACAAATATTATGATTAAAATATAACTGATAAGTTAAAATGTAAATATTTATTTCCTATTTGTACAAATTTGCTTTAAATAGTACATTCACATTATCATTTCTGCATGAGAAAATGTGAGACTCACTTTGATATTGACTACAAGGAAATGACAGACTGTCAGTATATCATGTGAAATAAAGGATCAATAGATGATGATAGCATTACATTATTGACCTCTGATATGAATTTGAAACATCAATGGGCTTTATGTTGAACAAACTCATATGACAATTTTCTGTTCTTGAACAATTTATAATTATGATGTTAGTGTGCAAGAAGGCTTCAGCATTCTGTTTCTTTTCTTTTTCCAGAAGGAAGCAGAAGAAGAGGAGGGAACTAGACTAACTATCAGAGAAGTTAGTAATAAAGAGGAGGAAAGAGTAACCAGATTAAAAATTCAGGATTTGAGTGAAAATGAGGAGAAAAAAGGAACCAAACTAAACATTCAGGAAGTGAAATCAGTAGACGAGTACACAACGGCAAAAGAAGATTTGGAAGAGATTCCAGTCATCAAGCCAAAGAGGCTGCAGGCAGAATCTGAGGGCATATTTTCAAGTTCCTGTAAGCTTTTCAGTTTGGGATATAAAATGCATCATACTTTACATACCATGTAGCAAAGTAGGTTGATGTGACCTGCTTTTCATGCTCCATTAGGTTTTTCATGCAGGTCCATTATTTTCTACACATCTTTTTGTACCTTCATGAAATTTTGGGGTGTTATGTAATTATACTTAAAACAGATAATATTGACCTACTTTTTCTCACTCTTTTATGTAAAAATTTTACATTTATATTCTTATCTCCCACACTTTGCATTGTGCTGACATTAAACTTGGTGGTGTGTAATGCCTTCTATGCATTACTACATTCATAGGGATGTCACTGTGACCTGCTTTTTATGCTCCAGTGACAATGGCCTATCTTTATATTTTAGATCCATGTTTCCACACTCATTCTTGTGCTGTCATGGTACTTATTCTGGTCATGGGGAAAATATCTATTTCTTAGTTGTGTTTTAGAATTGGTAATTTTGGTGTAGATAGGAATGTTACTTTGGTGTATATTTTGAGAGAAAAATTAATGTGTTTATAATATTTATAATTCTCTTTTCCATTTCATTGTAGACAAAAATAAAACCTCAGAAGAGAAGAAAGTTTTTATTACAGAAATGACAGGTATATTACCATAACAGTATTAGCCAAATGTACATTTTATTCAACTTAGTGATGCCAAATGATAAAGGCTACAATGTTTTACACATATAAACAGTTTTGTTTAGTTTACTGCTTGTAACAATTTACAAAATTGGTAACCATGTAACGAACATGCATGTGGTACATTTGGTGTTAGCTGATATGCATATCCAGGCAATACGTCTGGTTGCATTATCAATTTTTCCATCATGTACATATATGTAGCAGTATGAACCAATATCATAATGATCCTAAGGATGTTTTTCTTAAATTGTAAGATATATTCAACGAAAACATGTCGTACACACTGAATCTTGTCATAATAAGATGTAAAAGACATACCATGTACACATTTAGCAATTTTGGCAGACGTTGCAGCCTTATAGATGATTGATGTAGATTTGATACATTATTACTGAGTTTGATTCATTTAGACTGATCAGTCACAGTAGGTATGTATAGTATGAATGATGTCTTGCATTATTTTAATTCAGGGAAGGAAAGCAAAATAAATACAAAATCTAAGTGAAACAGATGGAATGAAGGTATATTCTTCCATATACTTACATAATATTACATGGAAATCTCATTTATTGACCAAGTAAACTACATGTATAATTTAAGTATTACGATAAATAGTTCATATTGTGGTCATGATAAAAAGACAAGAGGTGTGAGCACAAATCTAAAAAAAGAGTACCATATTTTGATGTGTATAACACACACTTTTATACCTATTTTTCTTATTTTCAAGAGGGGGTGTGCATTTACAGTTGAACAAAAAAAGGGGGGGGGGTTCAAGGTCAATCTGGTGAGAGGATCATGGCACTAAAGCTGCCTACACACATCATGTCCTTGTGAAATACTGAATTCATTGCATCGTAAACACATTGTTACTGGCCTTATTTAACAAATATATAATGTTTACAAACCTCACTTGTCCTGTTTCTTGTGTGGTTATATTAATAAACTAATTTCATTTCACATCGCTGTGTAGTTTTTGTTCTGTGACTCAACTGGAAATATACACAAGACTGGTAACTTGTTCATCTAATCTGCCATGAATACTTTCATGCTGTGCAAAATATTACATTACAGTAACATTGATACATATCATGACACTAAAGAATAAGTTATTGCATCAATTTTTGCAATTTATTTACTTTTCTTTGGGAAAAAAAAATCAGTATGTTTTGTTTTATTTCTTATCTTTAATCACAATATTTGGTACTTTCATTGTGACTATACAGATAAAGTTTGATATGCCCAATATAATTATGATGCAATGTCTGGGTAAATTCTAAGTTGGACATTGAGATATATTTCAGAGGCATCATGCTAATCCAAATAAGTAAAAATACTGGACCTGAATTTTCACATAGCATCTTGTGTTTGATCATGAATCTGAATGAATATAGTCAAATATCAACATGGGCAGTCTAAGAAACTTCAGCACTGAGAGAGACAAGCTAGCCATCATAACTATATACAAGTATTAAGCACTGACAGAAAAGAATAGAGAAACAGTCAAGCACTCTTTTATTGTAAACCAGTCAAACATCACATAACAGATAATAATCAGTGCACTATAAAAAATGGTGGAGTGTTGTTTCATTATGAAAATGGAGCAAAATCATAAAGATTTTGAAATGTAGGATATCACATGTGCGTCATACATAAAAACTAAGTTTTTCACATCATGCAGGGTCAAAAATCTGTACATGTTATACATTACTGCATGTTATACTCACCAAAATATGGTATTACAACTGGATTTGCATGTAATTCATTTGCAAATTAATTTACTTGTATGGCTATTTTAAAATTGAGATCCTATCTAGCTCCATCTATATCTACATTTATACATGATTTTAAATTTCTTAATTATAACACACTTTTATACCTGTCAGTGCTAATAACTTTATTTCAATCTACAAATTTGTTTTATTAATTTCTTCTCAATTCAGATGAGCAGTCAATAGAAACTATTCAGTTGAAACCCCGGAAACGCAGTGATGATTATCTTGAGGTAAATTTATTATGATTTAATCGATCTTGTAAGAGCTACTCTATTCAGATTCACAAAAGAGGTGAAGTATACCTTAATATACTCCCATAAAAAAACATGCTAGATGATAATAAACCTGTTGCCACTTTTACGATATTACAACTAACTTTTATGCAGGATTTTTATTTTCATTTATAAGCCTGCATACACTTTTTAAACAATTTACAAGGCTTGCCCCTGGTCTTATTATAGGAGAAATTGTGTATTATCAATGATTCTAATCATTCCTTCCTTCCTTCTCCCCATCTCCAGAAAGTCTCTTAATACAAATATAAAATAAGAAGAAAAAAAGCTGCTTCTTTAAAAGTGAAAAAACCTATTATAGTGTGTACCTTATTTAATAATTTGAATCTTGGGTTCTCCTTCTTTGTACAAAAGTTTGTTCATTATATTTTCCACAGAATGAAATGATTATTCTGAGTAAAATTTCAATAATTTAAGGGGGAGTTTAAGTGACAGTTTGAGTCAGCCAGAATCTAAAATGAGTCTTCATGAATGACAAGTCTGTATGATTTACCTTCCAGTCAGTTATTTTGTGACAATACATTTTAGTGTATTTCATGTTAAATAAAAGAGGGTACCAAAATATTGTTTGCATTCTGAACTTTGATTGATTGTGCAGTAAATTTACTGCATCAGATTTGTACTTTGAGAAAATAGGTGTAAGAAATCAGTTTTTATTTGCCGATTTCAGAAAACAATAACTTTTTTAACATTAGATAATACCAAGGTTTTTATACAGCACACTCATGATAATGATGCTCAGGCAGTGAGACATTCAGTGTGTCTACTATTGATTGTAGGGGTGTCATAGTAATGTATGCTCTGAATGATTACACCATCCGTGTGTACAGTTGGATGCCTTGCATGATTTTTTTAGATAAGGCTGGAACCTACTATACCCAGTGGTGTGTAATAGACCTGATCCAAACCAAAATAATATATATGTATTTGGGTTTAATGTGTCATCAGCTCATGTCTCTATCTTACTGATTAAAAGTTAAGTTTTACAAATGTAAATATAAAGAATTGCCCAAAAAATTTAGGAAGATAAACCCTTTCAAATAAATGTAAAGTTGAAGTACTACAAAAATAAGGATAAAACATACAGATGTTAAATGTCTGTAAAAAGGATATAAGAAAGGTAAAGGTAAAAAGTTGAAAATTCTTACAAACCAAAATAATAAAAGACAATGACTATGCATGGATACTATATTTCACTATACAGTTGAAATAGACCTGATACAAACCAAAATAAGAAGACAAAGATTACGCATGGACATCATGAATACACTATACAGTTGTAATAGATCTGATACAAAACAAAAAAAGAAGACAAAGATTACACATGGACATCATGAATACACTATACAGTTGTAATAGATCTGATACAAAACAAAAAAAGAAGACAAAGATTACGCATGGACATCATGACTACATTGTAGAGACGTAATAGATCTGATACAAACCAAAATTAAGAGGAAAAAAAAGACACATGGACACCTTGAATACACTATACAGGTGTAATAGATCTGATACAAACCAAATTAAGAAGACAAAAAATATGCATGGACACCTTGAATACACTATACAGGTGTAATAGATCTGATACAAACCAAAATTAAGAGGGCAAAAAAGACACATGGACACCATGAATACACTATATAGGTGCCTAGTTAAATCTGAAACTACTGTATTGGTTTGTTTTTTTTAATTCAGTTTTTATTATTAACAATTTTAGGGGGTGTACAAATAATAAAATAGGCATTAAATATTATTTCTAATTTTCATCTCATATGTAAGTAAAAATATTTACAAAATCATTATAAGAATATAAAAAAAATGAAGGAGTTAAACTATAAACTAACCATTGACTGTAATACTGTTTATATTCCAGGATTTACCAGACCTAGAGGACGTTGATGTCACTGATCAGCTGCTGATACAAGAAGCCCAGACAAAGAAAATACAGGAAGTTAAATGGGGGAGCCAGGTACTGCCTGTCCTTCTCATCAAAAACCCTGATCATCTACATGCTTAAGTGTCATTCATATTAAATTACTGTAAATCATATTATTAGACCTCAGTGTTAGAATTCTGTTGGTGATTGGTTAAACTTCAGACACATAACAATGAATGTGTTACATTTTTTCCAAAAAAAATCCATCTCCTCAGTTGTCATTATCATACTCTTAATATCATGTTACCATCTTATGATCTTAATATTACCCTGATTTATCACAAAATATTCAGACAGCTCTTATTTCCTTCTTTTTTTTAAAAAAAAGGACTTATTGTGCTTCAGATAGTTTGAATAGGTATTTCACCACATAGAATAAAATAGAAAGCCACAATAGTTCAGTTGGTAGAGCATCAGACTTGTGATCCAAGGGTTGTTGGTTTGATACCTGCCCAGGCCAGTCTGGGTCACCTGCCTCGGTGTGTCCTTGTGAAAGGTTCTTCGCTGTCATTTCCTCTGCATAATATAGCCAATAATGTGTTAACAATTCTGTTAAAACCAACAAAAACAAAACCAGAATAAAATAATTCTGTAATTTTTTTACACAGGTAATTTCATTTCCCCAATTGAACAATTATGGACCATGTTTTGTTGCTAAATGACACGACAAATACCTTGGATGGACAATTCATCATATTTAAGTCCAAAGCAAGGGCAATAATTGTATATTACAACAGTAGATTGATTTGAAAAGGCTAGGATTCATAGAGTCAGTTTCATGTCATATTTCAGCAAAGAAGTTTATACCTTTCACTTCCAAAAATAGCAAGTAGGGGGATCTTACATGAAATAAATTGTGCCTATACAACAAGCATTCAATTTGCTAATTAATATCAAAACTCAACAACTTTGGAGTTGAAAGATAATATCACTGTCTAAAGAGGTATATGAATTGACCGAGTTTCATTTGCAGTATATTTTGATTTTATTTCTTCATCCATGTAACACACACACACACACACACACACACACACACACACACACACACACACACAAACACACACACACACATGCATGCACACACACACACTTCAGATATCCTGAAATTCTAATGGCTCTTAACAGATATTTTTGTCTGCAAATTAATGTGGTTGACATATATTTGTGAAATTAAATATAAAACTTTCAAAGGAGATATAACAAGTTATGACAGAAAAGAAAACTTTGATGCACCTAATTATTAAAATTATTAAATATACTGGAAAACGTGTAATTTTCAGTTCTGGATTTGCTGTTGCTTTAGTATTAGTATTATCATTCCATGATTCACTGGTTTCCGTTCTAACTAATTATTTATGAAACATTATTTTTTCTTTCAGAAAACTGTACTGTAGATATCATCCAACAACAGTATTTTATTCCACTCTTCAGTTTTTAAAAATTCATTATTAATTATCAACAAGCTGATGTACTACCTCACAAATACATGGCACATAATTAATGAGCATTTACGGTAAAATCAGATGGTGAAGTTTTATTTGATCAAGTCCCAATATAGGTCACCTTCTGAATTAAGCTTAGTTGGAAACATCTTTATTGATTGTTTGGCAAAGAAACATTCTATAAACTAGAGCTAGTGACCTTTGAATTTTACTTCATTAAGGTGTTTATTTTGCAATATAATAGAAAAACAAATAAAAGACATGTTGATATAATGATATTTGAGAACTCCGATGTCCGGTTGCTCAGAGTATGTGTCGGTCAAAACCTTTGACCTACCTAACATGTTCATATATATATATCTTTCTATCATATAGAATTGATTTATATATTTAAATAAATCATATTCAGACTTTGGAAATAAATTTAATTGGGTTTTATGTAAGTTTATAGATTAATAAGTGGGCCTATCAATGAATATTTATGGTTATGGTTACCTGAGTAACAATTCCTCGTCCTATTTCTGTATTGTACAGAATGTTTTCATCATTTATCAAGGGAAAGCTTCCAGTTGTCTGTGTATAGCAATGTAGAGAAAAACTTAAAAACAAATTATGTTTTCTTTTTTTGTAGCCTCCAACCTACAAACCAAAGATTGAGGTGCTTGATGATTCAGAGAGCGATTCTGATGAGGAGGAAAATGCTGAGTCAGCAAAAAGTTATAGGCCAGTCATCACATCAAACCCACCATTGATACAAGAAATACCTGACAAATCTTTTGTAAATATGGCTCAACAGACTCAATCTCTCTTTGAACAAATAGGAAAAGCAGTGGATGTTTCTGAAAGTTCATCAAATCCAGCTCAATTCAAGGAATGCACAAATCTTTTAGCAGGGCTTGGAAAACTAGGTGAATCCAAGGCTTCCAGAACAGGGGTCATAGACTTTACTGAAGAGGAGGAGAAATCAGCTAACATGACGGAAGAAGAAAAGATTCAGGATCTGGCCGAAAATTTAGGATCAGCAGTTAACAAACCAACTATTTCAGATGTATGGGATGAGGAACTTGATTGATTATGGAAATATTGAGATTCATCAGAAATTTGAATCAATAATTGTTTTAATTCAAAATGTCACAGCAGCACAAAATCCTTACTATAGGTCAACAAGGATAAAATGAGGATCGTAAACACTGCCCTCAAATCAGGACCATGGGTAGATCATGAGTAACATGCATCGTTTCAAAGGTATTTGTTTTGTTGCACACCTCAAGGCACACAATTTACCTGTTTACATTTGAAAATGGACTTGCTGGGTCTGTTTATTTTCATTGTTTTATCTGTGTGGACCTATATATAGCATTGGGAGATATTTTATCTTGCTAACATTAGAGCTGAAAAAAGGTGCTGCAAAAAAAAAGTTTGTTCATTCGGTAAACATAATAAAAGGAGCAAGGCTGTTTTGCCAAGCACTAAAGAATTTCAAATGTTCCGAATGTTAGAAAAAGATGTCTGATAAAGGAAACAAAATGATTGATACCTAACACCCTTAAGTTAAAATTTTGCACTGCAATGCAAGTTACATCCTATTGGAATAAGAATTTGGAGATCCTAACAATAATATTAAACTGTTTTAAAAGAGTTTTGCCATCAGGAGTTGAATATATCTGTCAAAAACAAATAAAAAGTTTTAAATATATGCATAAATCTATGAGACACTACTATTTACCATTTAACCAATAAAAGGATTTAAAACCATGTTATGTTACAGATGCATTGATAAGTGCAAGATTAGTATAATATATTGTATTACAAGACCCATAATATAATTTCAAACATACTGTGACTTTATATGTTCTTTTACCATATTTAATTTAAGAGTCATACAAAGGGTCCAAGCTCCCACAACATCGCTTACAGAAGAATTTTTGTTTAACTCTTGTAATAAATTGTGCTTTAAGAGAGAGCAGATGTAGTTATCAGCAGCATGAAAATGTCCATCAGTCTCTGGAAATAAATTGAACAGAAAGGGAAACCATTGATAAAAATATCAGTAGCAAATACATTCGAACTTCAATCTGATTAAAATTGAAATCTTCTTAAATTAAATAGACCCAATGGGCACCGATATGAGGTCATATTCTCTTTACCTTTTGATTCACCAATCAAATTATTTCTTTCATATTTGTGAAAGTGAGAAATGTCATTTGGAACATATCATTACTTACTATAACTCTCCCTAACATAAAATGCAACTCTTTATCTAATAGGCCACTAAAAATAAGCAGACTGGGAATTCCAAAGGTTACCAGAACATGAACTTTTATTGGTGCCTGTCAGGTCTGTATATAACAACTCAGGGGATCATCCAAAACTATGACAGTTTGTTCATCGTGTACATGTACTGCCATTGGTGATAAGTCTGTGTGGAATCTTTATCTACCAATGTGACCCTATTATAAAATCGATATTGTTTCATAACATAAATATTGTCTTTGACAACATAATGTGTCATAGATATAATATGCATAATGTGTCATAGATATAATATACATCTATTCATATTATTTTACCTAAGAAAATCTGAAAGATAATTCATATTTTCCCTCAAAAATGCTTGAAGCGATCTTTTCACTTAAACTCCAAATATGGCGATCATTGCCCTAAATATGTAATGAAGATAAATCACTTAGACTAGTTAAATGCAGAATCGGATTATTTGTAATTCAATTATAGGTATAAAGACCGAACCAACTACATCCAAAATGAGGTTACCAAGGGGAAATATGCTGTTGAATAAAACTGAGACTACAAGAACTTGTGAAACTTGCATGTTGGAGATGTTGACCACTTTATCAGAAATAAATATAAATCCAGTTTAGTTTACTGGAAAAGGAAAAACAAAGATAATAACCCACATTTATATTTAAAAACTTTATATCACACAAGTTAATCTACTTTATTGAGAATAGGAACTGATGTACATGACTACTTTGTCACTCTTTGTATTCTCTCCAGCAGTAAATATAAAAGAAGCCGGGAATCACATGTCAGCTTGATGTAATGCTGATCATTGATTTTCAGTTATTAAAGCAATTCATTAATTAATTCCACCAACTGTCTCGGGATGGAACATTGTTTTTCCTTTATCATTACCTTTAACAAGATCATGGCTTGCTTTGTTTAGGGATCTGCTTGAACTCAAGTTGTGGGGCATGTCAGCTATTTTTATTACACCCTATTGAAAACACCATCTGTTAATCTATATGATAATTAGGGTAATCAAAGTGGCTTCATAGCCTGAGGGTTGACTATTCAAACATGAGTTTTTGAGTACGGGTAAAACATTCCTAATTTTATGTTCCAACTTGAACTTTTTTCATCGGCTTTAAAAAAAACTTTCATGCTGTCTGGATAATTTTGGTACTATTTAATATTATTACAAATTGATAAAAATTTTGCTAGAGGTAAAAATACTACTGGTTGTCCCCATTAAATAAAAACCACTCTCTCTCTCTCTCTCTCTCTCTCTATATATATATATATATATATATATATAAATACAGTTCACCAAAATGTAAAACTCCTCTTTTTAGGCAAAATAACTAACCTAGTATATGTTATTTTGTGCAGAAAGGCATAGTGTATTAGCAGAAAATATATTTCCTTCTAAATATTGTAATTTACATAAAGGGAACTATGCATTGAGTAAAAAATGGAAAAAAATATTTATGTCCAGCTCTTGTAATAATTTGTACAGTAGGGGATACCAGGCACAGGGTATTAGAAGAAAATATAGTTCTGCCCAACTCTTGCAATAATTTGTACCCAAAGAGAGACAGAGAGACCAAGTGTGGTATGTCAATAGAATGTCAGTAGAAAAAATATTTCCATCCAGTTGATAATATCCAGCATATTGTATAGGAAAAGAATCAATAGAGAGCTATACTATAAATAACTACTAAATCAATCAAAGGCTTTTTAAAGTTTGTTGTAATTTCATTTTAAGTACTTTTTTTTGGTTGATCTTGTGTTTTTGTGTGTACTTAGAATTTTGTTATACACCGAGTTGTAGCAGGTACATTTCATGACAGATTGTGTCCATCAGTTGGTAACATTGTTTGTAGATATTAACCACATATATTTTAATACCCCTGCATTTATAAAGGTGGGGGTAAATAGTAATCCTTGTGTCCATTTGTCTGTCAATCCTTCTGTCCAGCTTTCCATCCATTCTTTTGTTTTCCCACAATCTCATTAGTGCAACTGATCTTGCAGTTTTTGATGGATTGCCATGAAACTTGGTAAATATATTATTGTCATCAACTGAAGATGTGCATATTGAAAAATCACTTTGCTCCTGCAATTTTTGTTGGAGTTATTGTCCTTGTATTGTAGCCTAATGCAGTGTATGACAATCTCATTAGCGCAACTAGTCTCACAGTTTCTGATGGGTTGATACGAAAGTTGGTAAATATTATGACCATCACCTGATGGTACACATTTTGACAAATCACTTTGCTCTTGCCATATTTGTTAGTTATTGCCCTTTTTGTCTTGTAGCTTAATGCAGTTTATGACATAATCTCATTAGTGCCACTAGTCCCAGATTTGACAGATTAACATGATTGTTGGTAATTATTATGGCCATAACCTGAAGATGTGCCTATTGATGAATCACTTTGCTCTCATAATGTCTATTAGAGTTATTGCCCATTAGTCTTGTAGCTAAATGCAGTATTAGTGCAACTAGTCCTACAGTTTTTGATGGATTCCCATGAAAGTTGGTAAATATTATGGTCATCGCCTGAAGATCCACATATCAACAAATCACTTTGTTCTTGCAATTTTTTAATGAGTTATTGTACTTTTTGTCTCATGGCTTAATGTTGATAAGTTTATTATGGTCATTATCTGAAGATGCACATATTGACAAATCAATTTGCTTCCGTAAATATTGTTAGAGTTATTGACTTTTTTGTCATGCAGCTGAATGCAGTGTTAGGCAGAATCTTATGAACGCAACTTGTCTGAGTGTTACCTTGAGTTTGATTTCTATTGTTGATATAACCTGTACTTGCTTACTTACTTACTTACTTACATTCTGTGTTCTGTTCTTAAATACATTTACATTTTCCTTTGTATGTTGAAAGATGGCATATGGATTTGAATAAATTTTCACTCAATTTCACAAGTTGTCAATTTATTTTAAAATATGTGTGTGTTAAATAAATCATAATATACACTACAAATAAAAGCATTTTTCACAAAATTTAACATGTGACCTTAACACAAAATACTAATAGAATAAATGCTGATACATGTATATTTAATGATCATGTTCACTGCACCCATTTATGACAACTGTCTGTGTTAAATTAATATAATGTGTCAGTCAAGCAGCATATGTAGGTGAGAGTTCAATTCATTTAACTCTATTAATCAGATTTACATATCATGGTTTATAATCCATGTTATATTAATGTGTTTCTCAAGCAGCATAATGAGAGGTTAATTTAACCTTTTGTTAGGAGGTGCTCTACAGATATTATGTACTTGAGAGAGAGTGACAGGTGTAAGGTGAAGTTGTTTGAATTTGCAAACATGCACAGTGAAGAGAATGTTGGCATTCCTCTATGCTATATTCATGTACTGTGGCTGAAATTTCCTTACATATTGTACTTGTGAAAATTGTACACGATCTAAACACACAGCTGACAAAAATAGCACCTCCCATGTGCTTGAAAAATCAGCCTGAATTAGTCCAAAGTACACTATTTTTAGCAATTATTAAAATAGAGAAAACGAATTTTGCCAGAATAGGAAATACCAGCATCTGAAAGTACAATGAATGAATTATATAAAAAAATATAAAGAGTAAAAAAAGTTATCAGCTCTTTTTTTACAATTTACCTTTGCAGTCCACGAGGAGAAAATGACCAAGCAGAGCTTGCAGTTTTTTGATAGGTGCTCATCTGAAGTAAGACCAAGCTGTATACTATACTCAATAACCCAAATTGCACCCATCAATCATACACCAAAATAAAGAGAATTAAAAGTTCTTTTAATAATTGTTACAACTCTATGGCCTAAAAATATGTAACAGAAAGAAAGTGAAACTGTGAAACCAACAATGTAAGTAAAATCAACAAGTAATTTATTTCTAGACAATTAAAGTGAAAATTCAAAAGACACTTACAATAACGTGAATTAGAGTCCAAATAATCCAATAATCCTAAGTGTCCTAATCACAAGTCCAAAATATAGAATGTTCCAAATGAATTCCAGTACCCTTGAATGTCCTGATATGCCAATAGTCTTAAATGTCCTGATGTGCCAGTAGCCTGGAATGTTCTGATATACCTGAAAGATGTAATCCAGAATATCTTTGAATGAATTCACAAAAATCCCAAAGTCAAGTATTAATCCAAAATGAGAATGAGCACTTTTAGTAATTCAAATTAATATTTCACATAAATAATTTCTCTATCTGAATTTGCTCTGATTTTCAAACTGATTACTAAAATAAATTCCTTAATAGACTGATCTTTAAAACATGAAGTTTTATTATAGGAGTGGAATCTTGTTTACCAAATGCTCTTTAAATATAAAAACAAGTCACCTGACAGAATATTCTAGAATATGAGTAACTCTAATGGAAAATTACTGTGCGTACCTGACTTTTCTCACATCAAAACATGGAAAGTTCCAATCTAAGTACTAAATGCTATGTAAACAAGACTATCATTGAACTCAAATGCAGTAAATATGTTATTGACAAAATGACCACTAAAGTACAACTTGCCTCATGGACACATTATAAATTCAATATACTTAACATAATACCTAAGATATACAAGGTCTTTTTTAAATAGCCAGGATAACCAGTGAGGAAAACCTGGGAAATTCTTTTTCTTTAAAATCTAACCCTATGCAAAGTATGAAACTGTAGAGTACCACCTTAAAACAAATATGAAAATTTGTGCAATTGCTTTTCTCTTTCTCATATCATCATGTATGATTTTCTCAACAAAATGGTATATTAACATTGATGTTATGCATGAAAATAAACTAGTTATGCCTATTTTGCTCTTGCTTACACAGTATGCCTTGTGGCAGTAGTGTTTGTGCAATTACCTTATTTATGGGGAAATTAGAAGTCGTTGAACACTGGAGTAAAGTCAACTTAAATTTAAAACTGGCATTAAGTGAAAGAAAAATATAGCAAAAATGTTTATTTTCATTCATTTGTAATAAAATTAAGGACAAAAATGATGATAAAGTAGATTCACTTTCTTCTATATAGTAGTGTTAGAAGAATTAGCAAGCTTTTTACCCTGTGACCTCTGTGAATATGATCTGTTTCATCCCTGTTCAAACTGTAAATGTTATTAGTGACATCTCAGGAATAATTGTAGCAAGTTTCATGTTACTGTCTTTAAGCATAACATTGGCTGCTATTGTAGAGGAAATGCAATGTGCATTTTTAAAACAGCTCACTTTTCATCATGGGGGGGGGGGGCTGGGCTTGTGTGGGACTTTGCTACTAATGAATACTATTCTGTGACAAAAATACATAAGAATTATTCAAAAGGACTGTGTAGATGCTTGCGACTTAAATGTTTCAGCTATGCAACCAAAATTAAATCATATAATAATGATACATATGTGGTCTTTATGGAGGTGCTCTACAGATATTATGTACTTCTGAGAGAGTGACAGGTGTAAGTGAAGTTGTTTGAATTTGCTACATGAACAATGAAGAGAATGTAGGCATACCTCTATGCTATATTCATGTACTGTGACTGAAATTTCTTTGCATATTATACTTGTGGAAATCATACATGATCTAAGCACACAGCTGACAAAAAATGGCCACTCCTATGTGCTCAAAAAATCAGCCTGAATTAGTTCAAAGTACACTATTTTTAGCACTTATTAAATAGAGAAAACGACTCTTGCCACTGTCAGCAATACCAGCTTCTGAAAGTACAATGAATGAATTAAAAAA
This sequence comes from Margaritifera margaritifera, assembly GCA_029931535.1. Taxonomy (NCBI): domain Eukaryota; kingdom Metazoa; phylum Mollusca; class Bivalvia; order Unionida; family Margaritiferidae; genus Margaritifera; species Margaritifera margaritifera. The sequence continues at coordinate 2,130,683 of JAQPZY010001498.1, forward strand.
TGTATAAAAAGTAAACAAAGTTATCAGCTCTTTTTTTACAATTTACCTTTGAAGTCCAGGAAGTGAAAATGACCAAGTGGAGCTAGCAGTTTTTTGATAGGTGCACATCTGAAGTAAGGAAAAGCTGTATAGTCTACAACCTAAATTGCACCCGTCAATCATACACCAAAATAAAGAGAATTAAAAGTTCTTTTAATAATACCTAAGATATAGAAGGTCTTTTTTTAAATAACCAAGATAATCAGTGAGGAAAACCTGGGAAATTCTTTTTCTTTACAAATCTAACACGATGCAAAATATGAAACTGTAGAGTGCAACCTTATCAAATAAGCATGTACTTAAAATCAACTGGAGTTTCTTTTAAAGTCCTATATGAGACCTTCACATAAACAATGTGCATGAAATGCATGTGTTTTTTGTGGTTTCATATGCATCTACCACCTTATTACATGGTTTTAGATTGCTATGTAGTCAAAGGAAAGTAATGAATTTGTGTGCCCCCACTGCAACTGTACCAGGGGCATCATGATTTGCACCTGTCTTTATTTCTGTCCACCTTGTTAGCACAATTGCATTGAACCAATTTTTTAATGTACACAAGTAAGATTCAATAGACTTGATTCTATGAATATGTAGAAGACCAACTTAGATTTGCATGCTGCTGAAGCAATTTTTGCTATTTTTTAAATTAATTCTCTTGCATTTTTTGTGGGACTTTGTCCGTGAAAAAAGATGATAGCATCATTACACAGAATTCAGCTTGGTAGATTTATATGACATGTATTTATGTGGATGACCTGATTCGATTTGTACACTAAGTGACTTTTGCATTTTTTTTACTAGTCTTTTGCATTTTCTGAATGTTAACTTTTTCAGTGAAAATCTTGGTAGCCTGATTTTTTAGAAACCATGTGACCTAATAATATGAAATTGAGTAGGCATTTTATATACGTACAGTATGTACATGTAGGTGACCTGATTAGATTGTTGTGTCAATTAAATTAATTTGTAAATTTTTCTCTTTCAACAGATCTAGCCAGAAAGAGATTTGTTAATTTAACAACATGTCTTTTTATAATGTTTTCACATGACTCAGAATTAACACAAGCAATCTAGTGATTTGCTAGTTTACATTTGAAAACAATACCCATAATGCACTGGAAACTTTTCACTAGTGGTAGTTTATCCTAGCTTACTATTTATTTCAGTGGTGATATTTCCTTGCATTCTTTAAAAAGTTTATAAAACATATCATAATGAAGGAGAAACCAACTGTGATCTTGTAAACTAACACCTGATGTATGTTTATAAAATATTACTACTAACACAACATGCCTTCATTCATGTCCATATGGTAGTTTTGATTTTAGCGCAATTAACCATGGGATTTAAATACATTTCAGTATCGTATTGATCATGATCATCATTTTGGCTTTGGGAACAAAAATTAAAACATTTGAGGGAAATGAGGGTTAAAATAATCTGACAGCGGACTCTGGAATCTAGAATAGGCTCAATACACCCTCCTGCATGTCATAAGAAGCAACCTTTTTGCCCTGGGATGCATCTATGATGATGTTCCTGCTGAGGTCTTGGACTTATGAAAAGAATGCAGTTCATATTAAAAAATTTGACTTCGTATTTTATTGCCTTGATTTTTGTTTAGTATGCCTTTGTTTTTGATACCTAAACTTATTTGCTCTGTATAGCCAGGATTGTGCTGATGTGCCATAAAATCCTATATATACATACATACCAACTGACAATGATTAGATTGAAAAATAAAAAATAAACAAATAAAAGTTAATTACATGTTAGAAAAAAAGAACAAAATTATATACCTAAAATGCAACAAAAAAGTTAATCCATTTTAGTAGGTACAGTAATAAAATCTATCATATGTGTTGATGTTGGACTTGGAAATCCCACCTTTAGGCTCATAATTTATTTTCAGTTCCTGGAATGGGACATTAATCAAAAGTTCAATAATTCTAATAACAATGCAATCACAGAAAGTATTTTTTTTATGTAACAGTTAATGACTGTGGTATGACTCTCAAAAGAGATTTAATATTATTAGTACCACTGGTAAGTAAAAGCATTTCACTAATGAAACAAACCATGTTAAAAGTTTTTTAATATTGTGAACTGCATATGAAAATTATCATATCATTTTGATTTGGAGTTTATAACTTTTGTTTTCTTCTTGTTGAGCACTGTGAAAATCAAATTAAGTACAACAAATTTAAGTTAACTTAAGCCAAAAGTTAGCAATAAAAAATGGCTAGTGTACACCCTAGAATACCTCATTTTTGCTAGTAAAGATTTTTATATGCTCCCACTGCTTGGATCGGGGGCATCTTTATTTTTTCATGTCATCTTGATTTTGTCATGTCCATCCATCCATCTATTCATCTAGAGCTTTGTTAGCAAGAGTGCACACAAAGCACTTAATGTAGATTAATGAAATTATCCAAGTGTATTTGTGTTCATATGTAGATGACCTGATTATATTTTATGGCTATTATAGCAGTTTATCAAATTTTCATACATTTTTTAACTTTTTTTAATTTTTTACTTTTGGTCTGCAGTGGGGCAGTGGAGGCATACTGGTATTTGTTTCACAAACACAAAAATCTAGCAGACTTACACTTTTTGGTTTGCATGTCTGTAGCGAGGTCTTTTTGGTCTGCATGTCTGTAGTGGGGGCTTTTTGGTCTGCACGTCTGTGGTGAGGTCTTTTGGTCTGCATGTCTGTGGTGAGGTTTTTTGGTTTGCATGTCTATAGTGAGGTCTTTTTGGTCTGCATGTCTGTGGTGAGGTTTTTTTTGGTCTGCATGTCTGTGGTGAGGTTTTTTTTGGTCTGCATTTCTGTAGTGGGGGCTTTTTGGTTTGCATGTCTATAGTGAGGTCTTTTTGGTCTGCATGTCTGTGGTGAGGTTTTTTTTGGTCTGCATGTCTGTGGTGAGGTTTTTTTGGTCTGCATTTCTGTAGTGGGGGCTTTTTGGTCTGCATGTCTGTGGTGAGGTCTTTTGGTCTGCATGTCTGTGGTGAGGTTTTTTGGTTTGCATGTCTATAGTGAGGTCTTTTTGGTCTGCATGTGTGTGGTGAGGTTTTTTTTTGGTGTGCATGTCTGTAGTGGGGGCTTTTTGGTTTGCATGTCTGTAGTGGGGGCTTTTGAGGTTTGCAGTCTGTAGTGGGGGCTCTTTGGTCTGCATGTCTGTAGTATGGGCTTTTTGGGTCTGCATGTCTGTAGTGGGGGCATACAAACACAACTCTAGTTTGAACTGGCAACAAATTGCTGGCATGCATATATGTTGTGGGAGTGAGAATGCACTCATCATATTAGTTTAAAATTGATTTTAGGAGTGAAGATCATCAGTGAATGATAATGTATACATGCACATATATTTGATTTCAATAAAGTAAATTCATTTCAAATAATTAACATTTTAGACATGGTACAGAAATGGTGAATACAATGCAGTCACATTTACCCTAAGATGTTTTTATCCCATCACAAATTTGGATACTGTAGTATTTCAGACAAAATTGTTATTTAGTAACTGAATTTTTATGAAGCAAAATATTGATTCTTGCAGGGGTTGTGATTTTGACTGTTGAAGATGACTTCCAGGGGCTTATGGTTACTGACTAGCATAAATGTATGACCAAATAGGTACAGATGAAAGTGCTCACAACTCCAAACTATTGCAAGTGCTTCACGTTCCATCTGTGAATACCGTTTTTCTATGTTGGATAGTGCTCTGCTGCCATGGGCAATAACCTTTCCATTCTAAGTTAATAAGGTGCCTATACTGACAGGACTTGCATCTACAATTGTGTCTCATTATTAGGATTGAAATAAAGCAATAACAGAGTCACTTGCTAAATCTTGTTTGTGTTTGTCAGTCCATTCCCATGGTTGCTTTTGCTTGGTTAGGGCATGAATGGACTCACTGATCATTTCATAATTTGGAATAAATCACCCAAAAAGTTTGTCATGCCTAGAAAACTGCATACTGCTGACATGTTTGATGGAATACTGTCACTTTTTATTGCTTCTACTTTCTTTGAATCTTGAGAAATTCCATCTTTGCTAAAAATGTATCCAAAGAACTCAATTTTGTCTCTGTTGAACTCACATTTCTGTTTATCTAGTCTCAACCCCTTTTCTTTTATGTGTGTAAAGTAGATTATAGGTTTTTGTCTTGTTCTTCCTGGGTGTGACTGAATACATGTATTAGAATGTTGCACCTTGTAGTCCTTCCAGTGCTCTGCAGAGTATGTTTTGAAATATCTCTGCTGCCTCTGATATTCCAAAATTGAGGCATTTATATCTCTGTTGTGGTATATTAGTCGACAATATTATGATGTTCCTTGATTTTTCGTCCAATTCTAGTTGATAGTAGCCCAATTTTAGATCAAGTGGAGAACACAGTTGCAGCATTGAAATCTACTATTTTCTATCGTTGATGTGATATGTCTGTCACGTAATACTGCTTTATTGGGCAAACACATATCAGTGCAGATCACGATTTCATCAGGGTTCTTGGGTTTGGGTGCTACCATAATTAAAGATGCAGCTATAATGTTTGTGTTTTGTAGTGAGAGATAAAGACCTGTTTCTGCAGATATGTTTATTGCATGGCATACATACTACAACTAACACATGTCAAACCTATATCTAGCTCTCTATATATTAGCTTTATCTCTGATCTGTGGGTTGCTGATTCAGCAGAAGGAAAGTTTATATTACCATTTAGCACTGTTTCTAGAACATTACACCAAGTATGAAGATAAACAGCAAAAATAACACCTACAAAATTAGTCTAAATCCTCAAAATTTAGAAAAAAAGACCCCTAAAAATGCTGTTCAGTTAGATTTACATGACCAAGTTCAGTGTTATCAATGCAGCTTGGCAGGAGTGGGTGGAGTCCATAAATACCAATGTAGACAAAGAAAAGAGGATGGATGTTATAGCTTTATTAACATTGACAAATATTCAAATCCTATCCGAATACATTCAGCAAATATTTGAATAGGAAAGTTTTTATATTTGTTTCAGCTGTAATTATAACTTTCTGTCGAAATAGATTTTATGCTGATTACAGCATGTGTGCGACATTAAAAGTCGAAATCAAATCAGTGTTATTATTCGTTCACGCGCAATCACTAGATAGCTTTGGAGCACATTCTAAGTGGCTCAGTGGTTAGCATCCTGTACTCACGACCGAAAGGGTACAGCCTTGAATCCTACCATCAGATCAGCCTGGGTTGGCTACCGTGGTGTGTCATTGGGCAAGGCACTTTACTCCAATTGCCTTGGTACTAAATAACCTACTTGTGTTGCTGTACCATAAAACACCAAATCAACAAGAATCAGAACATGTGCTGTACTATCCTGGGCAGCATAGACTGTCATCATAACTCAAACAATTAATGACACTCAGAGTCTTGCAAGTCCCAAGATCTGCTGTAACAACTGAAACTGAGTACTCATTGCAAGATCCAAATTTTTTTTTTATAGCTATTAATTGCTACTGGGCCAGAAAATATGTAGGAAAATTTTAAAATGCATGCAAAATCCAAACCCCCTTCCATTAGTACATAGATAGTAGTGTTTTGTCTTTATCGATGGAGCAAACACAAACTTGCAGTTATTATGTCCCCACTGCAATAGCAGAAGGGGGAAATTGGATTGCTGCTCTCCATCCATATGTCCACATGTCCGTAAGTCTGTCCTGAATCCATTTTAGCATGATAGCACAAAAACTACTGGATTTTGAGCCATGAAATTTTACACACTTTATCTTGGGCATGAGTGGAATATCTTATTTGATTTTCAGGCCATTAGAGCAATTTTTTAATTTGTTACACATTTTTGAACTTTTGGACTTATACTAGTTTAGCAAGAGTTTTGTTAACACATTTAAGTGAAAATCCCTTGAGCCAGACAAGTTAAATTTGGTAGGCTTAATTATACTCACATGTAGATGACCTGATTAGATTTTTGGGCCATTACAACTGATTTTTCATTTTGTCCATTTTTTAACTTGTCAACTTGATCTTCATTTTTTACAAAATGCTTGTTAGCATAATTAGGCAAACACCACTTGAAGTAGGCAAATAATATTTAGTAAGCATATTTGTTTTCATTTATAGATGACCCGATTAGATTTTCAGGCCATTACACATTCTTTTGTTTGTGTACACATCTGTGCTCGTTTGGGACATTTTTAAACAAACACTTTGTTAGCATATAGCAAAACTCAGGTGAGGTAGCCAAATGAAATTTGGTATCCATGTTTGTATGCATAAATAGATGATCTGTTTAGGTTTTTATGCCATTTAAACAGCTAAAAAATTTGACTAGTTTTGATTTTTTTTCCTTTTGGCCATTTTGTTCTGTAGTGTCTGTTTAATGTGTTTTACAAACACAAATCTAGTTTATATAATTATGGCCTTTACATGGTCACAACCACACTATAAAACACTAATTAGGCAGAACAAGTTGTTTGCTTGTTGCCAAACTTAGGCAAATCATCTGAAAGCAACATTGGGATGCTATCTTCATGTATTTTTTTTTTGTTCTGCCCTGTGACCCCTTCAAAAAATGGATACAATGTTTACATTTGCTGTCTGTGCATACGGTACTGCAAATGCACTACTTCTAAAAGTACAATACAAAGCTTGAAAACTTTATAAATCTGTTTATTCTGAATGAATACACCTTATATTAAGTCAACAACAGTACTGCATTATAATAAACATATCACTAAATAAGTATCCATCACTTTTTTGTATAGACATGTACATGTGCATGTATATGTAATGTACATGAATTTGTCAATCATTATATTTTAGCATCATCATATTATTGAGAATAAATTCAGCATATGGGTGACAAAAATATATGCAAATAAGTGACTGTCAATGCTGTATCTTGCACTTTTATTAAAATAATTTTTTTTGCATTAAGTTTTGTCACAAAATTTCCAAACATTTTTTGTTTGCTAAAATTCTGAGATTTTTAGTTTTCAAAAGTGTATTAAATTGTCGATTTTTTAAAATACTTTTATTAAATGGTTGGGATATATACAAATGTTTACAAGAGGTTATTTTAAGCCAAATTGAAGTTTGATCTCAGTAACTAATTTTCCAGTACATCAAAATTTTTACCGAACTATATTGATTTGAAAATAAAATATTTCTGCAAATAAAAGGCATGGATCAAAATTCCAATAGCGCGAGAGAGAGAGAGAGTGAAGCAAAATGCTACTTGTAATATACTGGTAAGTCAGAAATTAAAGAATATTTTCTGAAGTATTTTAATGCAATCTTAACTTTTTTATAGCTAAATGTCACTGTATGAGTTTTTCACTGAAAAATGAACATCCATAAGTACATGTCTAATATAAATGAATTTCTTAAAATTTAAAATATCATACTCTTCAATAAAAGTCATGTGGGCCTGATAATCAATCACATGGCTGAGGTCTGCCAAACAGCCAAATGCAAAAGTAGTTGGCCAACTAATCTAAGTAACTAAGATACTTTCTTTAAAATTTCTTTAATACTGTTGATTGTATATGTTATGAAAATAACTGTTTCAAGGTTTCTCTATTTTTTGTATCTTCATCCATATTTGATGGCACATCAGCATCATTAGTCCAATATAGAAATGCCTCTTGATCAGCTTTTTAAGATAAATTGTCTAAATATTTTTATATTTTTCGTAATGGGTGCCATATTTTATGGTGGTTTGGCATCAATTGTACAAATTTTAAAGCTTTTATGTCAGGGTACCTTCTTTCAAATTTGGTCAAATTCTGTAGAGTGTTTTTTTGCAAAAAAGTTGTTTCAAAGTTTTTCTATCTTTAGTTAGAGTAGCCAAATTTGATGAAGGATCAGTGCCATTTGTACAAAGTTTAAAGCTCTTCATTCCAGAATGTTTTTTGTCAAATTTGGCCATATTCTGTTCAGCATTTTAGAGACGTCATGTAAAATATTTTTAGAAACTATGACCACATTTGATTGCAGATTGGCATCATTTGTACAAACTTGAAGCCCTTTATGCCAGGATGCTTTCAATCAAATTTGGTCAAATTTTGTTGAGTGCTTTTTCATAACAGGTTGTTTACATTTTGGGGGTTGGGGGTTGGCAGCCACATTTGATGGCAGATGGGCATCATTTGTAAAAATCTGAAGGCCCTTCATGCAAGGCAGTTTTGTCAGATTTGGTCAGTTTCTGTTGACCAATTATTGAAAAGATGTCAGAGGTTTTCTATTTTTAGTAATAGTGGCCATATTTGATGGCAGATTGGCATAATGTTTATCAACTTAAAAGGTCTTCATGCTAGCATGATTTCTGAAAAGGAGTAGTGGTTTTTGAAGTTTGAAGTTTTTCTTTTTTTAGAAATTGCAGCTATATTTGATGTCAGATTGGCATCATCTGAGCAAATCTTAAAGACTTTCATACAAGGATGCTTTCTATCAAATTTGGTCAAATTCTGTCAAGCAGTTTTTGAGAATTTGCTTAAAGGTTTTTCTAATTTTAGTAATGGTGGCCATATTAGATGATGGGTCGGCATAAACTGAATAAATTTGAAAGTCCTTGATGCTGGAATGTTCTTTGTAAAAGTTTGCAAATGGTCTTGCGCTTTTTAAAAAGCAGTTGTAAATAATAATTGTAAATAGGTGACACACGATGGATGAAGAACCATACCATAAGATCACTTGGCCTTATGGCCTGAAGAGCTAAAAACTCCTGCTTCTAACACTTTCATACATATTACAATACTGACCAAATATACACTGCCCTCCAGAAGTTCCTTCACAGAGTGATTTTTGTGGTATTTTCACTGAGGACACCAGATAAACATATTACAAGGAGATAATATTAAATTTGCTATTTTCAACAAAATCATGAAGAAAAAAAATTGGAAGGGGTTAATATATGGCAAAATAAAAAATTTGGCAACTTGAATATTTTTGAAAACCAAACATTATTTTTAAAACAAAATTTAGGAAACATTGTCAAAGTTGACATGTTAATGCATTTAACTTGTCAAAAAACAGTCCTCAGTGCATCATCATTTTCCCAAAAGGATCCCCTCGTGATTTTCATTTCCGAAATGCTCAATTTTATTGCAGAAAATCAAAAGAAATGGGCAATTTGTGAAGAAACTTTTCAAGGGCAGTGTATTATTGCTATCAAAGCATAAAAGCACAGACATAAATTTATTAATAATATGAACTGCAACCTTTCTAACACTTAATAGCTTTCTACTGTATATCACTTTGCACATCGACTTAATACATGACTAGGTACAAACCACAAAGAACATACTTTCTTCAAAAATGGCAATCTTCCAGGATTAAATATTACATCTAAAGTATGATTTTTCCAAATGAACAAACCATGAGTATATGGCCATGGAATGACAATACCATCATGGCAAAAAATGTAGATACTGCCATCAATGGACAAGAGTGTGCAAAATCATATGTACCACTGAATTCACTAATTTTGGTGAGGTATCAGTTTTAGTGGATTTCTTGGTTCTTCAAACAACTAGTTTAAAGACCAAAGGAACAATTATCCTTCTGTGGAAATAACAGAACTCGTTCCTGAATCCATGAATCTTAGCACCAACAAAAATGAAATTTTGTACAAAACCACAAAAATTGATACCCATAAAAAAAAAAAAAATCACAGGACCTCAATTAAATGGACACAAACCGTTGACACAAATACCATGTCTGAATCTGAACGTGATAAACATATGAAAACAAAAAAGAAATCAAGTACAACTTTTCCACCAAGGGCTAAATGAGACTTGGGCTTAGATAAAATATAACTAGACCTATTAGCAATGGTTGCACTGTAAAAGGTCATGCTAACTCCACTTTACTCCATAGGGCCTTAAAAAGAAGAAAACAGGACCTTAAACAGAAAAACATAGGGCCTTAAATCAAAAGAACATCGGGCCTTAAACAGAAGAACATAGGGCCTTAAGCAGAAGAACTTGTGTTGGGAAAGCAAAGTTAGTAGATGATGGACATACAGGGGTCATGACTCCTCTAAATGATGATGTGGAATGCTTGAAATCCAATTCCTTCAAGGTCACATCAATACAACATCCCATGTAATGATAAAGATATGAAGTTGACTGACAAGGGACATAATTCTGTCCAAAATGGTATAGACTAGACAAATATATCTATAAAACAATGCTCACATCAAAGGGCATCAGAATATGTTGAATGGTTCTAGGGTTATGCTCACTACAAGCAACATCCCATGTAAATATATTACTTTGACTGACAAGACCATAACTCTGTCCACAATGGTGCAGATGAGACAAAATCCACACAATGCACATCTAAGTCTTAGAGACTATGTTCTTAACAAATTTGATCAGAATATGTTGAATGGTTCTTAAGCTATATTGATTGCAAGAAACATGCCAAGTTTCCATGTCAAGACAAGAATATGTTTGATATGGAGCATAAAATGGAGTAGATGGTAGATGGAACTAAACCCATAAAAGGCCCCTGCAAGTCTGAGAGACAATACTTGTACCAAATTGCATCAGAATATGCTGAATGGTTCTTGAGCTGTGCCAGTTACAAGATACATCCCATGTGAATAGATGAACTTAACTGTCAAGGGCCATAACTCTATCCAAACTGGAGCTGACACGACAAAAACCACAAAAGGCACACCAAGGTCAATGAGACAATGCACATATTGAATTGCATTAGAATATGTTGAAGGGTTCCTGAGCTATGCTAGTTGCAAGGATCTGCTTTTGGGGAGATGTAAAATTGATTGATAAAGGGAAATAGCTCAGTCAAACTTGGACTTGAAAAGACGAAAACCATTAAGAGACACATATGTGTCTTAGGCAATTCACCTACCAAATGGCATCCAATTAGGTGCAAAGGTTGAAAAGTTTTGGTAGTTATAAGAAGTGTGAATGGATGGACAGACAGAATGACAAGGGGAAATGGCTCCCACATCTCAATGCAGGGGCCCTAATAAATCATGACATTCATAGTTTAATGCAAAAGAAAGAAAAAGAACAAAGTTAACATTAGCCTCTTGCAATTGCACCAATGTTTTGATAAACCCCTTAAGAATGGTACAATTGTGAGAAATCAACCTTTACATTTGCCATATTAATATGTAGATTACACCCTAGAGTGCCCATCGTATTTAAATTAGGTAAAAAACAAACCTAATAAAATTATTGTTAAACATGATAGAAAGTGCTGGAGTCACCTTAAGTGGTGTGTTAAAGTCTGATAAGATCTCCCTTGAAAACTTTGTGACTATGCACCTGAACTTTCATATAATGTCAAAGGTGGAGGGGAGGTAGGGGTCAAATGATGGATTTCTCAACCTCCAAACAACCCTTCAAGAGAAAAAACTCTGTACAGAAGTTAGGCTTCTGTGATCTACTGTCCATTAAAAAGTCATGACAAAGTAAATGACAATGTTGTATTTTAATAAGCTGTATAACAAAAAGGCTATTATGACCAACTTTCCATTGAAAAACTTACAATTATACAAAGAATACTGTGACTGAGTTGCATATGCATACATTGTATAGAACAAACGAGGAACAGAAATAATTCATCAACTATATAGAAGGACAATAAAGTACTTATTCGCACAAAAAGATCATCTCCAACTGAACTCTGTGATGATCCCAAATACTAAAAAGCACTGAATCATATTACTTCACTGGATGCAGCTGCACATGACATGGAAACTTCACAAAGTATATCCCTAATGTTACTTGTTGAAAATGTGTCTATAAGAATGTAATTATAGATCCAATTAAATGTGCATACTCAAGACTAATTCATAAACTATTTCTCATAAATACTACATACATAACAAGATTGTGTTAGTCCAATCAAGACCCATAACTGTAAATTTCTATTAAGCATCACTCTGGACACATTAACTGAGCTATAGTACATACAGACCGTTAAAAGGTACATGAACTTGATTAGTAGAATCTATTTGAACAATGACAAGGAATGTACAGACACTAATTTACAATTCTTACATGACTGTACCATGTATATACAGATATTTATCAATAACAATGATAATCTACACACACAGCTAGTGGTCTACAAGGTCTAAGTTAATCTTTAAGTAGACATATGGGTAGTATTCTGATGTTCCCATGCTAATCCCTGGTATATCCACCTGGCCGCCCTGAAATTACAATGGAGATTATTATTATTAGTTCTATTATTATTATTAGAAAAGTTTACCATTCTGTCAAGCATCCCATTACAAAATCCCAGATTATTGTATTTGGTTTCAAATGATAACTAATTGGACAGATACTTTACATAACAAACACCTAGTTACAAGAAGAAATATGGTACTCTAGTTATTCACTACAACAAACAGGCTATTATTATTATTATTAACTACTGACTGTACTTGCTTATAAGTAGAGTCCAAATGCAAACAACATAGACCCTGATCTGCCATTGCATAATGCGCCAGCAGATCAGGGTCTATGTAGTTTGTTCTACTGATTACTCCTAACAAACTACAGACCCAGTTCTGCTGGTGCATTATGTGATGGCAGATCTGGGTCTGTGCAGTTTGCAGTTGGTCTCGACTTCTAAACAAGTATGTATGGTATCAACAATTACTGAATGTAGTGAAGATTAAGAATGCTTTCCAGTAATAATGCAATTGATACATATTATCATACTGACAATGTATAATGGACCAATTTAGTCAATTTTATTTTCATAAAAAAATGACTTAAGTACAATCATTCAGTGGTTAAATTGCTTGCACTCCTCATCTCAAGTAAATTCAAATAGTGCATCTAAGACCTTAGCAATGGGTTCTTATGATGTATGAATTAGACATACCGAGTCCACATTTGAAAGGGCAGTGCTGTCAAGATGAGAATACAGCTGATTTAGAACCTCACGCAACCTACGTATGGATTTCTTGTGAGGCAAAAGCAGCATTGCCTGGAAATTTACAGGTAGACCATACCGAAGAACCGACTCTACGAACACTCTCAATGCTTTGACATGGATCCAGGCTGTGAAACATTCTCCAAAGTTGACTTTCAGCCATTTGACCAAAGGTCCCTGAAAAACATACAAAAAGTTTGCAAACGCTAGCAATTTTTGTGAAATAAATGGTGAAATCTAGTGGACACCACCATACAAGGCAAACCTGCTCATGGAGAACAACATTTATGGACCTCTTTTAATTCTCATATAATTTTTTACCTCTGTATAGAGGACACCTGTTCAAATGGACATCATTTTCTGGTCCCATTAATATCCTTTATATATAGGTTTTAGTGTGTATACATAACAACCTTTATATAATTTGAAAGATTATTTCCAATGTTCACTCTTTCAAATTAACAGAATATACCCTGGATCTAAAATGTGTTCTTCATGTAGCCATCATTCTAAATGGATGACAGCTATTCAGAACAAGAGTACCATAAAAGGCACATGAAACCCAGCCACCATAGAGGAAGGCATGTACAATCCTTGTCCAGAAATGAAACAAAAAGACCAAATCTAACATTAGTAACAATGACCTTGACTTAAGTTATAATCCAGAAATGAAATGCAATGAAAAACATTTTTTTTAGCAACAGTAACCTTGACCCTGAAGATACTGACCCCAAAATCAATAGGTTTCTTCTTTGGGCTAAGGGAAACACATGTTCTAAGTTGAACTGAAATCTGTTTACTAGAATTTAAGACATCATTTGGAAATGAAATGTATATACAAAATCTATTTTTAGCAACAACTATCTTGACCTTGGAGCTCTTGACCCCAAAATTGCTAGGACTTTATCCTGTGACCAAGGGAAACAAATCTACAAAAAAAATTTGAAATTTGTTCACTAGAACTTTAGTTATCATTGGGAAATGAAATGCATAGGCAAAATCTATTTAGCAACAGTGACCTTGACCTCAGAGCTACTGATTCCAACAGTAACAGGGTTCGTTCATGAGTCAGAGGAAAGACATGTACCAAGCTGCATTGAAATATGTTGATCAGAACTAATTTATCCTCCAGAAACCAAAACAGACACCTGCCTGCCTGCACCAATGATTGTGCTGACTGATGATGGTAAACCATAAAACCCAGCAACTTTTGTTGGTAGAGTATACAAATTCCATATCTCATTGTTAGTCCACATAGCCTACATTTTCCTGTTGCATTTTACTGTTGCAAAATCTATTTAGCAACAGTGACCTTGACCTCAGAGCTACTGATTCCAACAGTAACAGGGTTCGTTCATGAGTCAGAGGAAAGACATGTACCAAGCTGCATTGAAATATGTTGATCAGAACTAATTTATCCTCCAGAAACCAAAACAGACACCTGCCTGCCTGCACCAATGATTGTGCTGACTGATGATGGTAAACCATAAAACCCAGCAACTTTTGTTGGTAGAGTATACAAATTCCATATCTCATTGTTAGTCCACATAGCCTACATTTTCCTGTGGTATTTTGGGAGAACAGGTACTATTGATGTTGCACTAAATAGCTGATAATTCATAACAACACACTTATTTACCATATGTACTTGCTTACAAGTCCAACTTCAAACTGCAAAGATCCATATCTGCCATTGCATAATGTGCTGGCAGATCTGGGTTTATGCAGTTTGTTAGGAGTAATCAGTAGAACAAACATAGACCCTGATCTGCTGGCACATTATGCAATGGCTGATCAGGGTCTATGTTGTCTGCAGTTGGACTGGACTTATAAGTATATATAGTATGTGTATAATAATATTTTTATCTTGAACAGTTTCAATAAACTGGTCCAAATGATTATCATGCCACCGTATTGTGCATACTGTTTTCATTATGATGTTATAGTTTGTTCCAGTATTTCAAAAAAATTAGTGTCGAAGGAATACCTGATCATTTTAGTATTTTTAAATAAGCAATTATTTGATAACAAGGGCTCCCTGGAAAATTATGTCTCACCTTTGACCTGCACTATGATGAATAGGATATGACTTTAAAATATTGTTTAACACATAATCTTAAATCTCCAGAGAACACCATCAGAAAGTATTACTCAAGTCTCCTACTACCTTCTAATGCAAGCATGACACAAAAAGTAAACAATGCAAGCTAATTTAAATCAGATTCTAGTAAGATCTGATAAAATTCAATTGAGTGTCATGTTCTTGTGACCTTGTGATCAAGCTCTGACTAAACAATGAATTACAAGACTGGAAGAATAAGCGAACCAATAAAATTTATGCTCATATTCAATGGTTCTGCTTCAAAAAGATGGCAACCTCAATAGATCCAGAACATGTAATCAAAAGGTACTCTCATGATCAACACAACTGAGTGAAAATGGAAGGAAAAGAAAAAATGCTCAGCTGCTGGTTGAGAATATAGTTTCTATTGGCACATACAAGGCATAAAGATGGATGTGTTCTATAATTTATATACCTTTTTTTCGTTATAAGACTACACTTCAAGAATGTATCAATTTTCCTAAAAGATACTTATGAATACTAAATGATTTTGTTTGCTTGGAATATGTACTAAACAAGTGAATTCACTTTCTGATTCCGGCAAGCTTGATTTTGATTAGCTGCTTGAAGGGTCATCAGAACATGACCTCCAACAGGCTGCTGTCATATCTTGCAACAGCACAACAAATAAGGGCAAAATTGAAACACCTAAGTTTAACAAGATTTTCAAACCATAGAAAAACAAAGAAAATTAGCACTCCTTTTACTTCCTATCTCTACAGAAATATCTACTGTTTCAGGTTTAATCCATTAAAAAATAAACATATTTGCAAATTTAGTACATTGAATATAAGAACCATGACACCACCAGTTAAATGTGGAGAAATAATATAATAAAATGAAAGTTAAAATTTCATTTAATGCATCTTTATTGATACACCAACGTAAATATGAAAAATATTAAAAAAACTTACAAATTGCTTCTTCTTGTCAGCTTCCAATTTAGTCACCTCATTCTTTCCTTTGGCAAGTTCATCTTCATTGTATTCAAAATCTCGCACCATAAACCTGTCGGAAACAAGATTCATTAAGATTAAGAAAGGTTTATTACCGTGTACAGTAACAATAGTAAGATTAAGAAAGGTTCATTACAGTGTACAGTAGCAATCATAAGATTAAGAAAGGTTTATTACCGTGTACAGTAACAATAGTAAGATTAAGAAAGGTTCATTACAATGTACAGTAGCAATCATAAGATTAAGAAAGGTTTATTACCGTGTACAGTAGCAATAGTAAGATTAAGAAAGGCTCATTACAATGTACAGTAGCAATCATAAGATTAAGAAAGGTTCATTACAGTGTACAGTAGCAATCATAAGATTAAGAAAGGTTTATTACCGTGTACAGTAGCAATCATAAGATTAAGAAAGGTTCATTACAGTGTACAGTAACAATAGTAAGATTAAGAAAGGTTTATTACCGTGTACAGTAACAATAGTAAGATTAAGAAAGGTTCATTACAGTGTACAGTAACAATAGTAAGATTAAGAAAGGTTCATTACAGTGTACAGTAACAATAGCAAGCTTAAGAAAGGTTTATTACCGTGTACAGTAACAATAGTAAGATTAAGAAAGGTTCATTACAGTGTACAGTAACAATAGTAAGATTAAGAAAGGTTCATTACAGTGTACAGTAACAATAGTAAAATTAAGAAAGGTTCAGTACAGTGTACAGTAACAATAGTAAGATTAAGAAAGGTTCATTATAGTGTACAGTAACAATAGTAAGATTAAGAAAGGTTCATTACAGTGTACAGTAGCAATCATAAGATTAAGAAAGGTTCATTACAGTGTACAGTAACAATAGTAAGATTAACAAAGGTTCATTACAGTGTACAGTAACAATTGTAAGATTAAGAAAGGTTCATTACAGTGTACAGTAACAATAGTAAAATTAAGAAAGGTTAATTACAGTGTACAGTAACAATAGTAAGATTAAGAAAGGTTCATTACAGTCTACAGTAACAATAGTAAGATTAAGAAAGGCTCATTACAGTGTACAGTAACAATAGTAAAATTAAGAAAGGTTCATTACAGTGTACAGTAGCAATAGTAAGATTAAGAAAGGCTCATTACAGTGTACAGTAGCTATATGTATACATGTATCACTTGTACTGTGTCTACCTCATTTTAAGTCAAACTTCATTTATCCTAACTCCATGGGGAATAAGATCAACACTAATATTGGGAATCAGTTTCAATTTACAAATCGATTATTAGTTCATCAGAAACAATCAAACATCAATTTATTTATGGATTATCTGGCACAAATTACAATTTTAAAATATCCCACTCTTTTGCTCTGAACATAAAACAAAAACAAGAGCTATTTAGTGATGGGTGCATTGCAATGTTCCATAGTGCCTTAAACAGAAATGTTCAAAATGGAGTAGATTATACATATAGGTCTATGAAACAATGTTCACATCAAATTGCTGATTACTAGCAACAGCCCATGCAAAGATATAAAGGGTCATAACTCTGTCCAAAAAAATGGTGTAGACCCAGTAAAAATTCACAAAACATACATCTATCTGTTCTTATCAAATTCCATCTGAATATGTTGAATGGTTCTTAAGCTAACATTCCAAATTTCCATGTGAAGACAAGAATATGCTCAACAAGGGGCAGAACTCTGTCTGGGAGTAACAAGACAAAAACCATAAAAGGCACATGAAAGTCTATTAGACATTGTTCATACCAAATTGCATCAGAATATGTAGCCTTGTTCATTAGCTATGCCAGTTACAATTAACATCACATGTGAACCTATGAAGTTAATTGCCTAGGGCCATAACTCTATAAAACAAGAGTTCCTCAAATAGAGTGATGATCTACTGTCCAAAAAGAATTTCCAGGAATTCAAGATTCAAGATATGACCCTTTATTCTTTTTAACTGCAGAGTGTTGAAACCATCTCTGATATTCTTGAGGAACAGATTTTGAAATTAGCCACTGTGGCAGCCACATTGGATGTAAGATAAGTACCATTTTCATTCTGGACAAACCAGACACAATTAAAAGACTTTTGGCGAAAACCCAATGTTGATATGACCATCCATTCAGGAGAATTAGTAACAAGATTTTCAATTTGTTCATTGTGGTAGCCATATTTGAGGTCAGATGGGCACCATTTTCATTGAATACCAACTAGATGTCTTATATAGTTTTCTTGTGAGACCGCATGTTGATATGACTTTCCATTTTGGAGGATTAGGAATAACAAGATTTTCAAGACAGCTGCAATTGTGGCCATACTGGATGTCAGATCGGCATCAGATTCATTTAGCACCAACAAGACATCATAAGAAGTCTTCTGGTGAAAACCCAATGTTGACATGACTTTCCATCCAGAAGAAGTAGTAATAATAATTTCAAAATGGCTGCTGCTGCGATCATATTGATTATCAGATCGACACAATTGTTATTTAAGACCAACTAGACACCATAAGGAGTCTTACGGTGAAATTTCCAGCTGATATGACTTTCCATTCAAGAGGAGAAGCAATAACAAGATTTTCAAGAAGGCTGCTTGTGCTAACGGATGGATGGATGTCGTAAGACAGACAACAGGCCATCCCATAAACTCTTCTGGTCTACGACCTGGAGAGCTAAAAATTGAGTTGACATGACAAAACCCATAAAAGACACATTTAGGTCATTGAAACAATGTCCATACCAAATTGCATTTGAATAAATTGAATGGTTCTTGAGTTGTGCAGGTTACAAATAGCATCCCATGTGAAGACAGTAAATTAATTGTTAAGGGCCATAACTCGCTGACAAGGCGAAACCCATAAAAGGCACATCTAGGTCTATCAGACAATGTACACTCCAAATTCCATCAAAATATGTGAATAGTTCCTGAGCTATGCTGGTTACAAGGTTTTGCTGCTGGAGATATGTAAAATTGATCAAAAAGGACAATAACTCCATTAATATTGGACCTAAAAAGACAAAATATTTAAAAGGTACATCTGTGTGTCATAGGCATTTCACCCACCAAATGACATTCAGTTATAAGTAAAGGCTGCAGAGCTTTGATGGTTACATGAAGTGTGAACAGATGGACTGATGGACAGATGTAAAGTGACTACTACAGGGCTCCCACAGTGTGATGCGGGTCACTACAAATATACTGAAAAAATTCTGAATATAAGCACACTCTCATAGCTATGGAGCTTTTAGAGCAGATTACTGTTACAACATTTCTTACTAAAGAAAACAACAACAAAATTGGCATAATGTCATTGTCAGAGGGTAACATTTAAGGTTGCTGATTGAATTTTGATCGATTTTTCACTTGATTATACCACCGAAAATGGTAAGTACTAGTCAGTTTTCATATAATTACTAGTATGTTCTCTTATATTCATTTCAGGCCAGCCTTTGCAGATTAAACATGTCAATATCAATGTACATTATCCACGATCATGAAATAATGAATAAATTTCTACATGCAATTGTGTTTTGATTACCTTGTGTATGTATTATTACATTTAGCATATATCCAATAGAAAATAATGGCATGTTTTTAAAGAACCTGATAAAATGATGGTGCAGATTGGGCTTAAACTTTTCATGTGCTAGTATTTATTCTTTTACAGTATATGGTGAGTGATTTAATTAGTAATAATTAAAAACAACTCAAGAGGGAATATACTTGTTCCCTTATTTTCCAATCATGACCAGGGAGCAACGATAACTCAATGGTCATGGATTCAATACCCATATAGGTCAGCCCGCATTGGCAACCTTAGAGTGTCCTTGGGAAAGGCACTTAGTTTCTTTTTCCTCAGCATGATATAGCCAATGTGTTAAAAGTGCCATTCAAACCAAAGAACCAACCAAACATGGCTATAAGCAAAGTAATCTAATTTGTGGTTTTCTTGTTCAAGAATGCACTGGTGTTCTCACATCATAATATTTTATATATTTTAGTGCTGACTTCGGAGCATGATTGTGTCTAATGCATAGACTGAGATCTGCCATTATGTAATGTGGCTGAAGATTGGTGTCTATGCTGTTCACAATGGCAGCAAATTCTACAAGGGTAAATATGCTAACAGATACTATGTTAGTGAATATACAAACTCTTCCGAAGTAAATGTAACTAACTTGTTTTCTCTACACTTATGTTTAAACTCATCAACCACTCTCTTGAAGAGGATAACAGAACACAGGCAATTCTCCCCATCATCATGCAAGACTCTGTAAAGAAAAGCCAAAAAATGCAGAAAAATTGGGGAATAGAAATTAAAACTTCTCAGATTGAAAAAAAAGAAGACTGAGATTCAGCACATATAAAAATCTGACAGCAGGCTACTATGATCTATCTATATGTGACAGTGTTTACCACTTTATTCATAAATACCAAGGATATTTTCTTTCCTGAATTTAATATCTGATACTTGTTAATGTGTGATACAATGATAAATGTCATATTTTCTTGAGTGGTGAAATATTAAGTATATTTTGTTTTAAAATAAGTTGTACTTTGTACCACACTATGAAAAATACTTCATATTAAAGCGTTAAAGAGAACATTTTAATGTTATAATTGTGTGATTTTGTATTTTGTTCTTTGTTTCAACTGAAAAAGCCGAAAAATGTAACTATTGTAATACTTGCTTTAAAGTCAAGTCCAACTGCAAACAACACTTACCCTGATCTGCCATCGCATAATACACAAGCAGATCTGGGTCTATGTTGTTTGTTCTACTGATTACTCCTAACAAACTGCATAGACACAAATCTGTTGGTGCATTATGTGACAACAGATCTGGGTCTGTGCAGTTTGCAGTTGGACTCAATTTATTAGCTAGTATATATGGAACATCCCCTCCCACCAGTGATTCCCCATAACAAGAAAAGTCAAGATGCATCAAGATGACCATAGCAGTAAGCAGGCTGCATCAAAGAATGGTAGATCCTGGATGGCAGACTTAGTTAAAATAACTCACAATATAACAATATTAGCATATACAATTTATGACTGTATTAGATCAAAAATCATCAAGCCAGTGAATGACTTTACCTAATCAGGTCATCTATATATCCATACAAACATGCCCACCAAATTTCATTTATCTACCTCAAGTGGTTTTTTGCTTACTTGTACCAACAGGGGGCTGTAGACAAAGAAGTTGATGTCCAAAAAGTTCAAAATGTGTATAAAAAGAAAATGAGAAACTGCTGTTAACAGCCTGAAAATTTAATCAGATCATCTACATATGAATAAAAATAAGCCTATCAAATTTCATCTTTCAATATTGAGAGGTTTCTACACATTCATGCAAACCCCATTTTTGACAAAAAGTCCAAAAAAGTTCAAAAATGTGTAAAAAAAATAAAAAAGTAAGCAAATTGCTTTAATGGCCTGAAAAACTATGATGGTATGAAAACCTAATCAGATTATCTATATATGCATGCAAAAATACTTTTCAAATTTTATTTGTCTACACTGAGTGGTTTTTACAGTCATACTAATGAGTTTCTCTGGATGGATAGATAGACAGAAAGGACCAAATCAAGATGCCCCTGCTGCAAGTAGTGGAAGCATAATATGTAGCTAGGCAAATAACCAGGAAAAAAAGTAAATTTTTGAGTAAATTATGTTTTTCTGAGAATACTTACCCAATCACATTAATGTTAGGAAATAAGCTCTGCTACCATTTGAGTCCAGCAATCATGGAAAAATGAGAATTGTCTCTTTCCTGTCTATATACCATAAAGAGAAAGGGAAGAAACTCTTACCCATTACCTCCTATTCGCACCTTTCAATGTTTACCCATCAACTGATTACTTACCAGTTAAAGAGTAGTGATACATCAACGAGGATGCTCTGATTTTGCAGGGCGATAGGGGAGGGTTTAATAGTAGTGTGATCAGGTAACCAATCTTGGAGAAACATAAATTACTAAAAGATTTACTCTCTCCATTAAAAACATTTCCTGATCGCATTAACATTAGGAGAATAGGTAAGATGTGGAGGAAATGCATGAACATCCAACCTCTATCATCAGCATCCTTCAAGGAAAGATAAGCTGAATTCCATATCAGAAGAATAAACCACTCTCCTAATATGAAGACAGAACAACAGATGGTCACTAAACATGTGACAACTCATGGATTAGGATAAAAAAGGGATTTGTCCTTACTGAGCAAAAAACTTTGGCCAAATCCAACCTAAAGTGCTAAACCAATGCATGCAAGAATGCTGTGCCAACCTCAAATGGGTCTGGTGGTCATTTGGACCACAGCCAATGGAGCCACTATATTCAGTTCTCACCTCTGCGATGACAAATCTTGGAGATGAAACTTGAGAAGGTTGACTGTGCATGCCAGCGTTACATTCAAATGTGAGACACCAAAAAAGCTGTAATCTCAAGAGTTGAAATCTTCATGAGGCATATCTGATCCTATGATAATTCAGAATATGCCAAGTGTTACCCACTTCTGTCATGATTCCTGGGCTTGAAAAGTAATATCATCTTTTCCTGCCTTAACCAGATGAAAAAGACATTGTCAGGACCCTTAGCTCTTCTCTGTGCCTTTCAAGTAATGCTTGAGAGCACATACCAGATCTTGTATCACTGCTCTCTCAACTTTTTTATTGCCCAAAGATGGAATCCAGTTTTTAGCCATGAAACCCAGTTGTGTCATTAAGACCAAGGAACCATCTGATCTGAACTGGATATAATTCGGGTCCACTGAAAGGACATGCATCTCACTCACCCCTCATGCAGAGGCTAGCATTATCAGTATGCATGTCTTGCAAGATAGCAGCTTCAAAAAGGTTCTGGCTACAGGCTTGAACATATCTGAGTTGAGCCAAGTCAAAGCCCATGAAAGATTCCACTTCGAAAACAAGGTGAGTGATTTAGACCTATTCAGGTCAATGTTGCCCAGCAAGTCTGTCAGGACCTTGTCATTGCCGATATATATATATTCACTCTACCATGATGCGTCAGAAACCATGGAGCAATATCCCCCTGATTGTAATAGCAGCTAACCTTTTCTCCTCAAAAAGCCATAGAAAAACGTTAGCCAGCTGAGAGATCAAAGCATTCAAAAGTCTCTGTGAACCCACCACTTTTCCTTGTAAGCTTTCAAAGCAAATGGATTCTTGCTTGTGAGATTCTTTCCATGATTCAAGGCTGAAACTCCTTTCTATGCAAGGCTCTCCTGACTAGCATCAAATATGAAAGAATAAGCCTGTAAAAGCAGGGATGAAAGATATGCTGAGCAGGGTTGTTTAGGCAGGTTGAATTTCGATGGGATTTTCCTAGGGATGACTATCACAAAGTTGAGCAGATCATCCACCCAGGACTTGTCGCATCTAAGTGCGGCTACCAGAACCACTTTGCAAGTCTGGTCTCTAATTTTTTGAATGGCTCTTGGGATAAGAAGAGTTGAAAGGGGGGCATAGCCCCAAATCCCATCCCAACTGACTGCCAGAAAGTCCATGGCCCTTGCCTCTTGATTCAGAACCAAGGAGATGAAGGTGGGCAGCTTGTGATTCCACCACATCATAAAGAGATGTATCATCAGATGTCCACCAATTGTGCAGAGTCTGGCCCCCTTCTTGACAGAATATCAGGCAAAACACTGAGTTTGCTGGGAATGTGTCTGATCTGGACTGTTAGCTTTTGCTGGGAGCATCAGCATAGAAACTCACAGAGTAGAATGCAAATGTTAGGTGATTTGGTCCCTCCCATGTTTGATGAGATAAGCAGCCACTACAGAATCATCTGACATTACTAGATTCACTTTCCTGCACAGGTGATCTCTCCAAAAATGAAAGGCATTCATTATAGCCTCTGTTTCTAAAAGGTTCATACGAAGTGCCTTCTCCTCTTGGCTCAAGTTAATGCCTACCATGGTGAAGTGAGGCAATAGGTGAACACCCCCTCTCCCAGCTGAATGAACTGGCATTCATACAAATCATAACATCCCTTCTCCAGTGGAATTCCTGCTTGAAAACCCATGTAATTCATATTTGAGGGAGATGAACGAGATTGAGATGGGTCAGAAATTCCATACCCATGAAGTGTTGAGAGGGGATAAGATCTGATTCTCCCAATTCATAAGGCTGTTCATTTCATGTAGCAAACATAAATTACCACGTGTTTCTGAAGGATGTCATCCAGGTATGCCGAGGTCATTGTCAACGAAAAGGTCCTGAAGAAAAAGAAAACACAGTTATTTTCATAAATGCCCATGGACTGAGAGTCGGGATGAAATGCAGAGCTGAAACTTGGTAAATTGTTCCTTGGAAGATCAATCGATGGAACTTGTGCAAAGTTGGATAGATAGGGACATAAGGTAGGCGTTGGTCAGATCAAGACTGATCGCAAACTCCTTCCTCCTGAGGGAAAGGTGAACTGATCATGATGTCCCCATCTTAAACTTCAGTACTAATATGTATCTGTTGAGCTGGCTGAGATCTATCACCAGTCTGAGTTTGCCATTAGCTTTTGGTACAAGAAAATGTCTAAATAAAACCCTGGATAGTTGTTTTCAAACTCTCTCCACCGCCTGCTTGGAAGATAGGGAAGCGATCTCCTCCATTAAAATCTGGGGGCTGGATAAACAAAATCTGAAGCCCCTCCTAGACTGTTTGGATCATCCATTCATTGTGTGGAAAAAGGTTGATCCAAGCTTGAAGAAAATGGATAAGTCTGGCACCAACTGGAAGATTCTCCATGGCAGTGGGGTTAGTAAGTCATTGGCAATTGTTGGGAGGCTTGGGGAGAGAGAAACTTTGTGGAATAAGATAACAGTAACAATCTTTCTGAAAAACAAGCCTTTGAATAACCCTGGGCCTGGGTTTCATCAGAGAGGCTCGAAATCTCCACAATTTTTGCAGACTGCAGGAGATGAAAGGAGGGATGATCCTCCTCATTCTCAACATTTACCAAAACCTGGACTTTATACTTCCGGCTCAAAGTTGGAGGCTGTGGGCAGTTGGACAGTGTTAAAATCCGATCAATTTCCTCCATTGTAGCCTTGAAACTGAATTCCTTTCCATTGTTTAGTTGGAGTGAGGTGTCAGATCAAGGTTTTTCCAGTACTCAGTGGGGGTTGTCCTCATCTGGCAAAGCTTTCATGTCCACATACAACATACCAAGCAACATGGAAGTAGTAGTCCCATCAACCCTAGGTGTAGGAAAGTATTTCTCTATAGGATATGCCAATAATGTTAATTTAAATACAGATGGAAATGGAAATGTTGGGCTCACTGGCTGTCCTGGAGGCAGAGCAACTGATAATGTATATTCCACTAGGCTGGAAGGCCGGCTCAGCGGTCAGCTGGAAGGCTGGCAAAACGAAAGAACCAGTTATAACAGTCCCTGTATGGTTCAGTGTACAGTGAGATAGATGGCCGGTATGCGGCACAGACCATCATCAGGTCTGATCTCTGATCACTACCTGGTATGCACAAACTGCCAGAAGGCTGGAATGGAAGGTCGACAACTGGGATGATGGCATGAATCAACAACGGGTGGTAAGAAAGTTCTGCCAGATCAGTTTTATATCCCATGTGCCCTGTCTTACAGGCATTAAAGGTCATGCTTGGGCATGTGGAGAGACTTAGGTCCACTGGGCTGCCAAACATGGAGAGAACAATATCCGGCAAATTCAAAGCAGTATACAAATGGCCCAAGAAATGTAGGGGCAAACACACTTGTTGCCTGAATCAACCTCCCTGTGTGCGAATCCAGGAATGTATCAGACTGGTGACACATCTGGTGCCACCAAGCTGTCCGTCTCTAGCTGCCCAGGTGTGACTGTAGCTGAGGGCCCTCTTCATGGGATCTTTGGAGAAGGAGGTGCCATTGGAATGTCCCCAAAATACTCACAACAGATGATGATTTGGGGTGGATGCTCAGTACATCACACTCTGATGATATTGATTTCATCCTCTTATCTTCACATTTTTCTGCAGGACAGAACACAAAGTCCCCTCTGACCAAGAACTACAAACACTGTAAGGTGCTGTTGATATACACTTAGTACAAGCATGGCAAGTGATGCGGTCATCCTCGCTGACTTTGAATTTCTTACATTTAGAGCACTTTGTCCCCAAAGTATTCTGAAAAGACAATAAACTACAAACAAGAGTCCCTCAAAGGGACTGACACTCTACTAGCCCAAAAGAATTTCCAGGAATTCAAGATAAGACCATTTCTTCCTTTTAACTGCCGAGTGTTGAAAATATCTTCAGCAAAAACAAGATTTTCAAGATGGCTGCCATATCAGATTGGCATCATTTCCATTTAAGACCAACTAGACATCATAAGAAATCTTTCGGTGAAAAAAATGTCAATATGACCAGTCATCTAGGAAAAGTAGTGCTAACAAGATTTTCAAGATGGCAGATTGGCACCATTTTGGTTTACGACCAACTAGACATTATAACAAATCTTAAAGTAAAACCCCATGATTATATGACCATTCATTCAGAAGTAGTGATAACAAAATTTAAAAGATGGTCACTGTGGCAGCCATACTGGATGTTGCAGCAGCATCATTTTCATTTAGGACCAACTAGACATCATAAGAAGAATTTTAGAAAAAACCCTATGTTAATATGACCATCCATTCAGGATAAGTAGCAATAAAAAGATTTTCAAGATGGCCAATGTGGTGGCCATATTGGTGCCAGTGGCACCATTTCTATTTAGGACTAACTAGACATCGTAAGAAGCCTTCTGGTGAAAACCCCATATCAATATGACTTTCCATTCAGAAGGAGTAGTGAGAAAAAAAATGTTCAAGATGGCTGCTGTGGCAGCCATATTGGACATCAGATTGGCACCATTTTTATTTAGGACCAACTGGACATCATAAGAAATCTTTCTGTGAAAAACCCACATTGATATGACCATCAATTCAGGAGGAGTAGCGATAACAACATTTTCAAGATGCCAATGTGGTGGCCATACTGGATGTCCAAGCAGCGACATTTACATTTAGGACCAACTAGACTATGGGATGAATATATGTGTAAAGTTTCATGGCAATCCTCCAAGTAGTTTAGGAGGAGTAGCGATAACAAGCTTGTGTTAATGGATGCACAGTAGATGAATGATGGACAACAGATCATCCCATTAACGCTCCTGGTCTATGACCAGTAGAACTAAAAAAACAGGAAATAACCCGAAAATTTCAACAAATAAACAGCACCAATAATAAAACAAATGAGAAAATAAAGTACAAAATGCATGTGACTTGCCAGGTCAGAAAAACAAAGTCCACAAACTTCATAAAATATGAAAAACTATCCAATGAAAATCACAAATAAGGTTACCAGTCCTTTGCAGAAACCTTAATTACACCACATTTATTCATGGATGGATCAAAATAAAGAAGATCTTGAAGCTTATGAAGAGGCAATGCAGGACATTGTTGATTGTACTGTGGTGAATGCTTCAACTGGTAAACAGACAGTTGATGGGTAGCTAACTAGTCGTGGCATGGGGAAGTAATAGGTAAGAGTTTCTTCCATTTGTCTTCATGGTAAATATAGTGGTTACTGTGAAGAGGTATTTGCTATATGCAGGTGTTTACTAGACCAGATTTTACTGTTTAATATAGCATGTTGAATCAATGCACAGATGAAAAGTGTAAACAGTGCATATATTCCTGAGCTTAGGCATGCTGTAGTACAGTATGTGCTCTGAATGATCTTGGTACCTGTATGTTACTGTTGGATGATTAAGCATAAACATTGTGCATGGAAATCATGAATACTATATACTGACAGACACCTACAGAAGTGATTTCTCCAGGATTTTCAATTCCCCCTCAGACATTTTGAAAAGGGAGATTTAAAAAGAAGAAAAAAATATTTGATTTTACATGAACATATCCCTTATCTTTTGACAAACATGTGTGATAACTTGTAATGAATAAAGATACAACTTACTGTTTATCTTCATTATCAGCACAGCGGCAGCAATCATGTATTATGACAATAGCACTAAATTATATGAATTACAACTCCATGTAATAGCAGAAACATTACCACTAAAGAGCTCGACTTCTGGCATTTTACAAACTGTAATGACTAGATAATAAGGTATCTCATTGCTCAAATGCTCACTAAGTATGTGCTTGATTTTGGTGGTTGATCTAGAAAATCAGTCGTTTACATGATCAGTGTAAATTATTTATTATTCATAAAGGTTACAGGTTTTGCTATGCTCTAGGCAAATCATCTGTGCGCAACCTT
This sequence comes from Margaritifera margaritifera, assembly GCA_029931535.1. Lineage (NCBI taxonomy): Eukaryota > Metazoa > Mollusca > Bivalvia > Unionida > Margaritiferidae > Margaritifera > Margaritifera margaritifera. Next base: position 2,159,018 of record JAQPZY010001498.1, read on the forward strand.
CACATGCTAGCTCATTTTTTATGGTGAGATTTATTCAATTTAGCAGGATTCACAAAATCATGCATTCTAGAGAAATCACTGCTATACTTACTTTGATGATCTTGGAACAACCATATCTGTAAGGGTTTCATAGTTGCCATCCCAGTCATGTATGTATGATCTAAAACAAAAGAAATTATTTTTGAAGCAAAAGAACAATACAATGTTTCTGCTGACCTCCTGTTTAAATCTGAATTATGATTTTTTAATGCAGATAATAGGTAATTACTTCAGGATGGTGTTCATTTTGAATTAAATACAAATAACGAGATGGAGACAAGATCTTGCTAAAATTGTTCTCAGGTTGTAGCATCAGTGACAGATGACTTTTTATATCTTATAATAAGAGGATGTCATTTACTAATCTCTGATGCCATCCAAATGGATTAAAAAGGGAAATTTAAATGTTTATTTTACATCTGACGGAAGAACAAATCAACAAAGTTTGAGCTGCACCTTTAAAATTTTTCTATTTAAAAACAGATTGAATTAAAGCACAAGGTAAAACAAGAGTAAACATTTAAACTGATTTTTAAAAAAAATCATGATGGCAATGAAACATAAAATCAATATTTTTTAAACAGAGTATGTCAATTATATATTAATAATTCAAAGTGTAAAACAGTGAAAAGATCAATGAGGACTAAAAGACTTCCAAACAATAAAACAATGTAACAAAATTCAGTTTTGAACATCTAGTATAAGAAATAGCAGGGCTCAAAATTAATGCTAATCTGCTAATCCAAGGTCAGTGATTTTATCGACATCACTAAAACCCCAGTGGTCACTAATCCACTGGAACAGTGAAAATTTCCTCTAGTCGCTATCATAGTAGTTAACAAGTGGCCTTGTGTCAGATGTATCAAATAAAACATGTAATGCCATTCCCTTTCATGGTTAATTGATCTATTTTTTCTATTAAATGAATACCTACTAACATCCTGCACTTGAGGAGGTACAATAAATCCCACAGCAGAAATGACAGGTGTTATTCTATGCATCAAGTAAATTAGTCTGATTATTGTCAAAAAAGTCTTTTGCGCACATGGAACTAGTCTGGTGTACTTGCCACACACACTGATTTCAAAATGGATGACAGAAAAAGATTTAGGGTGTCAGGCTAGTATTAGCCAATCGGAAAAGGTCGCATGGGCCAATGCAAAGAATAATCCAGAATTATACTGAATAACGTGTTTTAATATATGTATAATTTTTTTATAAACATTCAGTGCATTGTGCGGTGATAAGTGTGGTGACAATTGGAAACTATGTATGTATGTATGTAGCAGTGTTTTATGGCACCTCAGCAAAATAGTGGCTATAAGGTACCAACTAAAGGCATGGTACCAACTAAAGGCAGAGTTCAAAACTTGATGTGGAAGTTTTTGCAAGGTGCATAGTCTCCACCAAAATGTCAGAAATTAGATGATGAGAAGAGACAGCATGATCAAAAATATGATCAAGAGAAGAGAGTAAGATAGTACCATAAACGCTGGGAATTTCATACAATGGCTTTCCATTGTGCACCTTCTGCACTGGGTATTCAGAGAAATACAAAAGTGTGCAGGGTGCTTCACTATAATTTATTGAAGGGTGTAACAACTTTCATAAATTGTCCCTGGAATCACACTAATGATGGTGCTCCTTAACTCACCAGACATCAAAGTTTATAACCCAAGAGATTCCATCAAGCTATGGCATGCTGCTGGACCAAGAAACAGAAGGTCAAAGAATAGGCCTTATGGGCCTAGATCTGATGATGAATCAGTTACAGAAAATGAACTTTCAACTTTCAACGAGTTTTGTTTGTGAAATACAGTCGTTATTGTTTCGAGTTGATGTGAATGAATAATACATGTTGAGTTAGAAACTGAACTGACTTCTGTTTGATTTTCGCAGGATGATTAAAATTTAGGCATGACCAGTAAAATATTTATTATAGTGATCCTGTAGGTTAGAGAGAAAAAAAACTAATTCAAGCCCTGAAATAGCATCATTCTAAAATTGTAAAATCAACAAGCAAACTTATATACAGTAAAGACTGTTTATTACATCCTTGGATACATTGTTTCCTCAGTAAGAACGTTTGAGTTTAATTTCCCTGGCCAAATTCCCATCTACTATGTATTCCAAAATCTTTGTTATATATATATATATATATATATATAAGACTTTTTTTTATTCCAAAGTCTTTGTTATATATATATATATATATATAAGACTTTTTTTTTATTCCAAAATCTTTGTTATATATATATATATGACTTTTTTTTATTCCAAAGTCTTTGTTATATATATATATATATATATGACTTTTTTTTATTCCAAAGTCTTTGTTATATATATATGACTTTTTTATTCCAAAGTCTTTGTTATATATATATAAGACTTTTTTTTATTCCAAAGTCTTTGTTATATATATATATATATATAAGACTTTTTTTTATTCCAAAGTCTTTGTTATATATATATATAAGACTTTTTTATTCCAAAGTCTTTGTTATATATATATATAAGACTTTTTTATTCCAAAGTCTTTGTTATATATATATATGACTTTTTTATTCCAAAGTCTGTTATATATATATATGACTTTTTTATTCCAAAGTCTTTGTTATATATATATATAAGACTTTTTTATTCCAAAGTCTTTGTTATATATATATATATATATATATATATATATATATATATATAAGACTTTTTTTATTCCAAAGTCTTTGTTATATATATATATAAGACTTTTTTATTCCAAAGTCTTTGTTATATATATATATATATAAGACTTTTTTTTATTCCAAAGTCCTTTGCTACAACATTTAATTGGTTATAGCGTTGGACAAAATTACCTCAATGGTTAACGTTTTTTTTTTACCTGAGGTGCCGAAGTCAGTTAAACCATGGCAGTCGTTTAAGTGACAAAGGCATAACAATGAAGGCACTGCATAACAAAAGCATGATAATCACACATCATTCATAGTGGGTAAATAACAAAGGCCTAACACAAGTGCCAGGTAACAATGGCTTTCACACTTCCTTCATAACCAGTACTTTAGAATCATGGGTTGTTGGTTCAATTCAATTAAAGCATGAAAAGAAATGTTTTTGTTTTGTTGTTTTTAGACTAAATAATTTAGAAATTGCCTTTAGCTATCGTTCTATACCTGTATGTTGACTAATTGAGTACAGCTCGAAGTAAATATCTATCGTGTTCATTTTGAATTCTGACTGTTTGTGCAAATGGCTGAAAATTCACAGGTCACAAAAAAAAAAAAAACTCTTTCGACACAAAGAAAGACTTACAGTTCTTGCTTGTGCAAACATGGTTGGGTCCGAAAAAGTTAAACTTTTGGTTATTGGCAAATTTAAAAATCCTTGTTGCTTTAAAAATGTGAAGTCATTACCAGTTGATTATCATGCAAACAAGCTTGTGCGCATGACAGCAGAAATATATACAAAGTGGGTCTCAATCTCAGATTAATAAAACACACATGACTACGACATTTTCTTTCCATCCAAATAAATAATGGACTAATTTACGAGTTGTTAAGTTAGTGCACAATGATGTTTTCATATAAAAGTGATTTTTATGATTCGCCAGCTGTTATATGTACATGTACGCTGACACATTCATTGGATGATAAACCTTACTGGTTTAGCTTCTTGTTGTTTTTTTCTTCATGATAACATGTATAGTATTTATACAAATTTACGTTGTTTGAAACTTTTATTCTTATTCCATAAGAGTTGTGACAATAATCATACCAGTAGAAATTGTTTACTACATGTATATCCAATGTCACTGACATGGCCAAGTACATAAACATTTTAAAAAGTAAACGAAAAATTTGGATATGTTTCTCAGTTATAACGTTCTAAAAATCCCTGTCCCTGTGAAACATTATAAACAATCTTTACTGTGTGTATGTGCATTTGACTGTATGTGCATTTGTGTGTGTGTGTGTGTATATATATATATATATATATATATATATATATATATATATATATATATATATATATATATATATATATATATATATATATATATATATATATATATAAGGGAGGTAACTCACTTTGGAACCACTACAAGAAGTGTTGTCAAATATTCTGAGTCCATCACAAAGTCCTCTTTTTTAACCAGGTCACCCAGGTATCGACTCAAAAGACTTCCTCTGTGAAGGTTTAAAACAACAAATTGATTGCCATTAATTATCAAAATTAGTAATGATTACAAATAATAAATGAGTATCAATAGATTCATTTTGACTGAAATGAAAAAATTAGCTTAAATATATGGAACACAAGTTAAATCATAATTCTTTCAGATATTGCTTGATATGGATTTGATGTAAAAGACACATCTCAAGGCAACTTCTTTATTAAATACTTGAACATGACTTTCCTTAATATCAGGCATCTAGTGTTGTCCCCAGACCACAATTCAGGGCTGGGGGCTTCTTGCAGTTCACTGCATTTGAAGCATGGTAAAGTATGTTTTGTTGACATTTTAATGCACTCCACCACTTGCATTTATGATAATATTTTCACTGCAAGTGAACAACTGGGGTTAATGATGCCATGCTGTTCCCAAAATACACATGCTAAATATTACAACATGCATTATATTAAAATTCCTGAGATTTAGGACAGGGCATCACGCAAGGAAGGTACAGCACTGCCTATGGAGGGTAGGGTGCAGAACCCGCCTAAAAAAAAAAGCTAGAGACAACATTGGGCATCCCATATAAAGCAGTACTACCAGGCATTAACATTGCTCCAAATGCCTTCCATTTGTCTATTGATGTGCTGAATACAATAATATTCCCAGCTGACTGCAGGGTTCAATGTTTATATTTGAAATCATAATTCTTTCAGATATTGCTTGATATGGATTTGATGTAAAAGACACATCTCAAGGCAACTTCTTGAGTGGCTTTTGAAAAGTATTTTTCAAGCTCAAAGACCACTTACAAATTGTGTCTTTGTTTCAAAAATTTCAATAAAAAGAATTAAAATGCAAAAAGTAAAATGTTAAACAAATTTATAAAAAATTTCTTAGCCCATTTGTATTTTAACCTTGTACCTGAGCATGTATTTTTTTAAATTTAAAATTATCAAGCCCACCTGTTTTCATAAAACTGCAATACAACAAATGTTGCAAGTTTTGGAAGTTAAAAACATTGTTGTTCATGTAATATGCCATAACATTAAGGTATAGGACCACTCATTATTTTACAGCCAGGGAACCAGTCTACTGGTGGGGGAATACAAAATTGAGTACTAAATCTTTTGAGATGCACCCGTTGGGTAATAAATGGGTTCAATTTAGTTCAATTATAATTTCACAAACTTCAACCTATGTACTATAGCTGACAAAAAATATTTACTTTTATTTTGATATCCTGTATTCAATTTCATACTGACAAAATAGCATATGTACTCTTGGTGCAAGGTTATGTTATTAGATGCTGATGAGGGAGTTCTCCTGTATAGCATCATGAGACTCAAAAATATGCTGTGAGGCACCTGTTTTTTTAGACTGAAAAATTTTTTCTCTAACTCTAATGAATTGAACCATGTGTGGTTTGTATGCCCAGCTAATGAAGAATTTATTTTTATTTTTTAATATATTAACATTAAGTTCTATGGGAAATAAATTAGTGGTCCGATCCTTTAATGAAATGCCAGTTTTAAAAGTCACTTGTCCACAGGACAAGCATCTTGAAAAAAAACAAATAAAAAAAAATAAAAAATTATCCACTTGACTTTCAACTGTCAACTAAAAAGCCTAAAAATCAAACCATCTAGCCCACCCCAGCTACTATTTCTACTACTATTATTATTATTATTATTATGATGTTCATACATGGTTTGTTAAATTCATTAGTTTGCCAAAAAAACAGAAAGATTTTACATCCTATAGACAAACCTGAGGGCTAAAAATGTATTTCAGCAAAAGTTGAACTCGGTATCAGTATTCGAGCCAATTTGTTTAACTTGGAAAACTGCATATGATTGCTATTCTTACATAATTAATCAACAAATAAGCCAATTAATTATTTATGGTTATCTTTGAACAATATTTCTTGTCTATAAAATAGTGCTAGGATGTATGTTACTCAACTTTTGACCAGAAATGTTTTCAAGAAATACAAATGCCCAACCAAATTGCCTGAGTAACTGATTTAAATACAAAACTTAGTTGGATAGACTGATGTACAGTTGGATGGATAAATGGATAAGTTGTGGGGCATAAAAACATAATCTGAAAAATCTTAATATGTTGATGATAACGATGACATCTTTGCAACCTAATTTTAGCCATCTTTTGACACAGGTGACTATGTTCTTCTCAGTACCACAATTAGCATAAAAACACCCATATTTTCCTGTGTACCCCACCCCCCTCTTCTACCCCTCCATACACAGAACAAAAGTCCTGAGGACACATAAAATGTCTGCCACAAAGCTTGTCCATTTTTCACAAGAGTTACCTATTTTCATTCACAAAGAAGAGTGACTAATTTCCAGTTAAATTTCATACAAAAAGATATGAGACATGACTAAAAGGGCTTTAAGACTATGTTATTGTACACTATTATAAAATGTACATCATACATCTGTCTGAAAATGAAACTCAAAGTGAATTTTTGGCCAGAAAGTTCTAAGTCGCCTATTTTAAAACTATCATATTTTATGTTGGTGCAAACAATAGCCAAATTTGTCAAATGCAGTCTATTATTTCAGATGAAAGCTTTTCTTTTTAGGTAAAAGAAACCAAAGCTGGAAACCAAAATGTTTAAGTTGGCCCTTTTGTTCACTAAATAATACTGCCAAGCCACTACTGACCACTAGTGTAATGTATTTTTGAGGTTGGATTAATGACAAAAGGGACTAGATTTTTTTTAGGAGGAAACTTGCAGAATTAATAATTTAGCATGATATTAAAGAATTATCAGTTTGAAAAGAACAATAAAATCATTTTAAAAATCAAGAGGCCCAAGTGGGCTTGATATTGTGGCACACATTATCTAAAAGGCAAATGTAGTAATAAGGTAGGTGCCTTGAGCTCGAAGACACCCATGTCATAATAATCTCCAGCTATTTAGTAGAAATAGGTGGTACTGACAAGTTGTTTAACTTTGTTTCAACTTTGAATAACTTCATTTGGACAACTTAGTGCACTGGCATCTTTTACATGAATGTGAAAGGTGTTCGTGCTAGGACTCTATCACATTATGTCTAATATTGTAAAATAGTTTTGGAGAGAAAGTCCTTCTATGATAGTTTTTGCATATATTAGCAACAATAACCTCACTTAATGGGAGATAACTTTCATTTGTAGGTTTTCAACTCAGCTTCTGTGGAAATGACACTGTTAGGGTGAGCCACACTGGACACAAATTTGATAGAACATGTTGTAAGAAACATTCATACCAAGTCTGTTCAAAACTGGTTAGGCCATTCTGAAGATGATGAAAATATGTTCCACATATGTTTGCTAAGGAAGCGACGCCATTGAAAGTTGATCCATTTTTTAACATAATTTTGATGAAGTATGTGCTCAGAAACACTCTTACCAAGTTTGATCAAAATTGGTTCAGTGATTCAAAGAAGTTAAAATAGGTTTTCCATTTGGTTGTAAAGGAAGATACACTATTGCTGGGGGAGCTACCTTGAACACAATTTTGATACAGCGTGTCCTAAGAAACATTCCTACCAAGTCTGATAAAAATTGCCTATGCTGTTCTGGATAAGAAGTGTAAAATATTTTATTTTACACATGATTGCTATGGAAGCCACACCATTGCTTTGAGAGCCAACCAGGATACAATTCTGATTAAGCATGTCCTAAAAATCATTCCTACACCAAGTCTGCTTGAAACTGGCTCAGCCATTATGGAGAAGAAGTTGAAAATACATTTTCCACCAGGTTGTGAAGGAAGTTACACCATTGCTAGGGGAACTACTCAGGGCATGGTATTGACAGAACATGTCTTATGTTTTCAGAGCTGCTCAGTACATAGCATCACATTCTGAGTTATGTGCCTAGCAGCTTGGTAATAAAGACTCATTCCTGTCTCCTCTCCAGACAGCCAAATAATGACTCAGTTCTGTCTTATGTCCAGATAAATAACAATATATTTTGGTCATGGACAGTTTGTTATATAACCAATACATTTAATCAAACTCACGTGGCCTTCCTCTCCAGGTTCTGAAGGTTTCCCTTCAGATTATTGTAGGCTTGGGCCTTTGTCTTTAGGTCTGACTCTATCTGGGAGACTTGCTACATGAATAAAAATAATTCAACATGGAAATTAGTTATGCCTATTTGTGTAACTAGTCTACATAAAAATATGTGGATCTTTCATTGAGTGTTCATTTGATATGAAATTCAAGAAATTTGTTAAATTATATTTCACAAGCTGCATATATAAGACGTGGTATCAATTATTATTCATTGAGTTTCAAAGTGTTATTGAAGAGTGTGATGATTGTTTTAAAGTGACACCTGGCCTTAATTTTACCAAAGTAAGTCTTAAGTTAAGTCCAGACTTAAGACATTTGATTGGTCAATTTTAAGTTAGACTTTAATTTCAGCCAATCAGATTGCTGGATTCTAAACTGAAATTTAAGTCTAGACTTAAGTTCTATTGCTGAAATTCTGTCCTAGACCTTACTAAAAATGGACATTATGTGATTAATCATAATATTTTCAAGTCATTACAATTCTGCAAATTCATGAAATTTGACATCTTTAAACTTGCTAATCAGCAATATGGATAATACAAATTTATTTTGCTATCAAAATGAGCAAGGTTCTGGTTGTCAAAATTCTCTAATATCTTATGTTCATAAAATTTTTATAAACACATGAATTTTTCTATTATCAAGAAGAATATCAGATGTTTATGTTTCTATATGTGATAGCTGAAGCTCTTCCTTTGATAGAAACAAAATTTACTCCTAAAGCTCTGATTTACTCAAGGATAGTAAAATCTTCTGGAAAACAATCCAATGCTATGTTAGCAAAGTGTTTGCAAATTTCTCATTTTAGAAACTTGTTTATGCTAGTATTTCATTAGTTTTGAACTATCATGAATTATCATTTATCCTGTGAGGTTGTTTTTATACTTAATGATTAACCAGTGAACACAAATTTGCAGCATGTGATCATTTTCCTTCATTTTTATATCTTTTTTTAAATAGAAAAGGGTGATCAAGATTATTCACAAAAAAATTTGACAATACTACAAACTCATACCTTTCCAATTATTTCGGAAACATTTTTCAGGGACTGTTTTATTGGGTACTTAGCAAGATCCCACTGGAATCTCGTCATATAGGTGTTCAAATCCACTGGAATGAAACATAAAACTATCAGTTTTCTTATTAATATGAAATGGATCAACATAAATATTATCCTAAAACCTACACATGTGATTTAACAAGAAATATAGCTGACCTACTGTGATGTTGGCACCTTTCATGCATTGTAATCAGCTGGAGACAATTAATATGTTAATTAGCTTGTGTCATCATGTCAAAGGACAATTAAGTTCTCAATAGTTGTCAAAATAAAGCCAGATTAGCCCCTACATTAGCACCTAATTAGGTCCTCATGGAAGCACTCACAGACATTGGCATGACAGTCGGATGACTCGTTTCACATTTGAATAGAAAAGGGCGTATCACATTCATGATGATTACATTGAAACTAAATCAACATAAACTTAAAACATAAATTTCACTAGATACAACCTCTTTAACTGACATTTATTTCTTATGGTGTTGCCACCAGTAGGGATTTGTAAACATTTTGAATGATCAATATTTAGTCACATATTGTGCTATTTATTGATAAAATATTTGATTTCTTCTTAAAATTTGTGAATTTCATGCTGCCAATTTCAAAATTCCATGCTATCACCACCATTTTTTATGATAAAGCATGCAATATGTGAAGCTTTCATTTACAAATTTTGATTGTGATTTATTCATGTTAAACAAATATGAGCCTATTTTGTGCCTTTTACATCAAATAAATTGGGATCCACACCAGCCACTGTATTATAAATGGGCTGTGAGTTACCCAGGCATGCTAAAATGAGGAAGCGGTGTGTTAATATGTTTTAACTTGACACAAGCCTTGCAGTTTCTAAACAGAAACTTTACGTTAAGTTTTTTGCTTTTAATTTCATAATAAATATCTGATTGTCTTGACAACTGAATGCCACATGATTTTATGAAAATATATCCATGGAAACAATGCAGCAGCTCAGACTGGATACATTATAAGAATTATTTTCTTAAAAATACTATATGTATATAAAATTATATGGTAGCTGTCTTGAGAGACAGTCTTCTGTTGGCAGAAAGGGTGGTCTGAAAGAGAAACAGGTCAATTTATGCCCACAACTAAATTTTATATTCCATTATTAAAGACAACCTGGAAACATACTTCCATTGGCTAACAGATTCTCATGAAGTTTGTCCTTCTGATCTTCAAGAACTTCTCCCAAATACTGTGCAATTCTACGAGTCACACTGAAAATACAGAATAAATAAATAAATAAGAAAATAACCCTTTCCCACAAACAAGTGCATCTTGACTCCCAACTGCATTTTAATGCAAGTACCTTGTAACACCTCTACTTAGTGGCATACTAAGGGTAAATGGCGCCAGCTGTTTTGGCGCCCGAAGACCTCTGGCAACCGCCCCCCCACACCCATTAGTACACTAAAGCCTCTACTGCATTTCAATGTAAGCACATTTGGATGCCTCCATCATATTTCCATACAAGCACTCCATAATGCCTGATATATGCATGGTCAATTCATAAAACCATCTGATGGGAATATCCCCTCTGGTAAAACATGCTTTTTAGAAATTTTCATGACATCAAAGCACATACCTGTTTATCTGATGAAACATGAAAAGCAAATCATAGGTAAGACACTGGAATTTTCCTCAAATCGCAATGGACTCCCCTAATGCAGGTGAAAGCAAAGAATCCAGATAATCTGATAGAGTTTAGAGGACCTTACCATTAATGTGGACAAAATGTTTAATAAACAACAATCAACAAAACAAGCTGAAAATAGCATACATAACAATGACTACCATCTTGAAGTTCAACTTGTATGTCAAATCTATTTATATTACACTAACCTGAGACTCTCAGCTTGATGTTAAAGTAAGCCTGAATATTGCTGTTTGGTATTTTTAACTTAGAAAGAAACATTTAACACCAAATATGGAGTTTAAAAGGTTCGAATATGCATACATCATTGCAAAGCATTTTTCACAGCCAGCTGTACTAACATATACTCTCAACTGATAGCATGCTGTTCTATTTACAGAACACTGTACAATGTAGTATGTGATATAAATACTGAACTTGACAAAGTGTTCAATTTCACATATGCAGCCATATGATGTGCACAAAGAATATATCAAAAAACTTTTTAAAATTAAAATTAAAGTATCTAACTCATAAGTCGACATAAACAACCCCATGTTTAATACAGCAGACAATATTGAGTAAAAAATCTTAACTTAAGCAATGAGCAGATTAAATTTATGTACAGTGTATATTAGCAAGGAACATTAGAAATTTCCACATTTTATCTTCTCTTTTACCATGAATATTGATGGTTTAGATTGGGTTTTTTTTTTGCATTTACAGACAAATCTTACTTTTTCTTCAGTTTGTGACCAGACACTCTACTGTACTTTTTTCTTATAGGTCGATTGTATAGAAGTTGTGTTACCTGTTCCCCACCCCCACACCTAAACTTAAAGTGTAATTTTTTTCTGATTCGACCTGGTACAAAAAATTATTTTTCCTGTGACTTTGTTTTACAAAAATTGTTTACTATGTGAATTTGTATATTCTTGACTAGTTCTGATTATCAAATTGAAGAACCATGAAGTATTCAAGGTGGTAAATACTAGATACCAAAATAATCCAGAACAGACCAGATGTGGAAAGTTCTGGAAATAACATTCGCTCACAAAAAACGATGATAGAAAGAAAATATAGTCGGCAGGATTTTAAAAGGATTGGTCAGGTTACTGGAAACACAGAATTGTTTTACTTGGCCTTATGACACATACAGCATTAAAGAATACTGAGTTAGAGACTAGCCACTGCTATACCTATGGACTGTGCTTTCTGGAGGATATTGTAAATGACTTCGTTCCTTTGGAATGATTAAATTCAAGGGAGTTGTAAAATTTAGGGGACAAAGGCAATTCTGGCTATGCAAATGTCCCCTTTATATGACACTGTAAAATGCACCTAAATTGCAATGAATTATTTTGCAAGGTCTCTGCCATATAATATGGCACTCAAATATTCTGAAACTAGAATACATCCAGCAAACATTCCCAATTAGTATCAGACATTGAAAGATTAAAATGATTAAATCAACCATACCTGCCACATTCTAGATGCTGGTGCGAGTTTTTCAGACACAAATAGGGGTTTGTTTTGGTCTCATGGGGTGGAGGGTAGGTGCATGGGGGAGTGTCACTGCATTACACAAGTAACTCATTTTTCATCATAAATTAAAATATCATGTGTAGTTAACATATTTATTTATATCTAACAACCTGTTTATGTTCCAGTTTGTACATTAAAAATATATATAAATATATATAATTAATTAATTAACTGAAAGAAAATGTGTGAAGACCTGTACTTTGTGAAAGACATGTCACTACAAACAAACTATCATAGCATGCTAAATTTCTGTGGTTTTGGTTTTTAATATTAATAACACTTTGCATTTTTTAAAATTATTTATGTTTATGTCATCATCATTTTGATCTTATTTGATTGTATCTTATTGAAAGAAATAGACCCAATTTAAGCATAAATATTATTTCTGGACTTTGTTCTGCCATACTTTTTTCTCTGGGTCCAACTGTGCATTTGATGTAACTAAAACCTTGATCAGTTACTTCCCCGCAGACTTCATGTATTACTGAATGGATGTACCTAAAAAGGCAGTTTCTCTTAATTCTGCTGGATACAATTTGCAACTAGATTTGTGTCTGTAAAACACATTTGCCACTACTGAAGAAAAAAAGTAACAAAAAATTTAAACATTTGATAAAGTCATTTCATTTGGCTACCTGAAGTTATTTTTGCTTTATTGTGCTAACAAGGTTTTCATAAAAATGTATGAATTTCCCCCCTTTTGAAAAACTGACATAAAGGCCTGAAAATTTCATCATGTCTTCAACATATAAATACAAATATGCCTACAAACAATTTTTTGCCTACCTCAAGTGGTTTTTGCTTAATCAGGGTTAAAAAAAGGGTTTTTTTGTCAAAAAAGTCCAAAATAGATGAAAAATTTCTGTGATGGCCTGAAATTCTAACCAGGTAATTTCTGCATGAATTAAATATGCCTGCCAAATTTAATTTATCCACCTCAAATCTTGACTGGGGCTAGAATTTCCCCAAATAGTAGTCAAATTTTGTCCTGAAAACACCAGTATGTTCAATTATCTTGTGAACCAAAAAGAAAGGGCAGCTCTGTGGAATTTTCCATTTGGGATTTGGCTCCTATTCAACATCAGTCATGATCCATTTTTAACTGGTATTTTCTTTTACAATTCCACTCTAACTCAAAAATTTTCCTTTTCAAACTAATAAAAGTTTGATTTATTGCTAAACTATGCCACTGAGTATATTCCTTTATTACAAAATTTAGTTCCTTACATCATTTATACAAGCCCAAAAATACGTTACACAAGCAGACATAGCAACTTCAAGGCAAACATCTGCAGACAACAGCTCAAGTTCCTAAATTTTCAATCACCAAAAATGTTGGTTTTAATGAATCAAAATGCCAATTGAAAGTCTTGATTGCCAATAGTGATTTTGGTGATCACTAGTGCCAACATAGCAAGTGGTATTTCTTTATTCATGTTAATAAGGTTATTGTCAAATGAGTCTTGAACCTAAAAGTTAAAAAATGTGTAAAACAAAATTAAAAATTGCTGAAATGGCCTGAAAATCTAATCAGGTCATTTATATATGGATACAAATAAGCTTACAAAATTTAATTTGTCTATGTTGAGTAGTTTTTGCACAATCTTGCTAACAAGTTCCCAAGACAGATGGATGGTAGTACATACAGAAGGATAGATAGGACCAAATTAAGATGTCCCCTCTGCAAGCAGTGGGAGCAAAATATAAATATAAACCTGTTCTATGCCTTAAAAAACATTTTAAAGTTAAATGCAGAAAGACTTTTCAAGCAAACTCTGAAACTGTCCACCCTTATTTCATAACAGATGCAATTATGGGAAATTACATTTGGAGAAATGCTAAATGTGTCTGGGGATTTTGGGAATCCAAAATCGTGTTTTTCATGTGAAATGCTATGATATGGCAGGTATGACTGAATACTATAAAAACAAAGTTTCTTACCCTTCACAATAGATGTCTAGTTTTCCAAGATCATCAGACAACCCAACGAGAACATCTAGAGTTCCAACCTAAGAATAAGATAAAATCTTGTTGCAAATTCAAATGTACTCTATAGCACAAAAGCTGTGATTAAAAATGGGAAAAATCATCAAAAATGCAAAGACATACATCAGTAGCCTTTCCATCACCTCTGAAGTAGTAGGCTACAACTGAAAAAGTATTTGATTGGGATGATACATAAAAATTTACCAATAGCAGCCAAAAACTGAAAAGGCAGAATAAGAAATGATCTGTCAGATATAAATATTAAAGTGATATCTAATGTACAGAACAAAAGCATTTATCTAATCCTTGTGCAAAACAGAATTTTTCAAAATTTAATGAGAAGTTATGGACACATATTCACATTGATTGATTAGTTGATTAGTGTACAGAGCCACAATCTACAAATGAAAGGTTATAATGTGATGAGGCAATTGGAGTAAAGTACCTTGGCCAGAGACACACCATGGCAGCCAACATGCCAGATCTCAGAATGATTTGATGCTGCACCCATCACAATGTGAGGCATGCTAATCATTGAGCCACCAATGTTCCTCTAATTATCATATTTGCAAACTGTTTCACAAAACACGATAAATATCAGCCTTCTCCTCACTGCTATCCCACACAAATGATACAATATAAGTGTTCTGCAAAATATTGTCTCATCCATGAATAGCATTATTATGCTATAGCTTTCTGTTCAGACAAGCAAGACAGAACTCCCAGCATATCTGTGTATAAACTTTAGACATATAGGAAAATTTTACCAAAGTTTCAGCTGAATACAGCCCCTGATGTAGAAGACAAGAGACCTTCAAAAAGTTCAACACAGCACCTTAACATTGCTGATGATGACACAGCTATAGCTGCCAGAAAGGCAATATCTCTATCTCACCATTCTCAGGTGAGACAATAAATTAAATGTTACCCTACTTTAAATGATGAAGAGAAATATATGTTTCAGACCTGGCGTAATTGTAACCAGTAATCATAATCATCTGTAACTGATTACTAATTCATAAAATTAGTATGTCATATTCGTTGGAAGGAACTTCTTTAGAAAATCTCAACTAAATAAAATATTTAAGCATCACAATTACTAGCGATCTGATATGGAACCTGCACATTCAAGAAACATGCACCATGGCAAATCATACTTCAGGCCTATTAAAGGACCTTGAAAGGTTCATAAACAATCAGCCTCACCAGATTGAACAAGAACATAACTGGGACAACCATTTCATTTCTAGGAGAGAGTCAGGATAATATGAGACACAAATATCTGTGATCAGCTGTCTTACAAAATATACTAGAACAAGAAGTCAACAAAGTTTACCTAAATAAAGATAATATCAGAGAAATATTTCCATTTTTGTGAGTAAAATGGTCGGGTGCAAAAGAGATATCCTGCATGCTCTTGAAAACAATTGTTGTGTCCCAGTCCACTGTGTATTATCAGTAGTACATGTTAAAATGCTTATCTCAAGGTAAAAGGATCAATGACAAAGCAAGGTTCATTTTACCCTTTGGGTTTATGCAAGTGTATTTTGCTGAATTTGTGTACTTTAAAGAATTTTACTACTGATTTACTGTATATCACTTAAAAATTAGCACTCTCAGAAAGATGCAAGTGCTTGAAATCTCAACTCACATTTTGCGATTATGTGAGCATTAAATTCAAGCCCTGGCCATTTCTGATCTGATTATCATTTTAAGAGGGTAACGATCAGTTTTGTTCTTTCTCCTGACATGAAAATTTTCACTTTTACATACAATGTGCTTAGCGTTATAAACTCATCTTTTACAAAAACAATCTGATGGACAAATATGTTTCATGTGCCTTACTTGCAGGAATAATCTGGATTTCAGCAGAAAAAGATGATAAGAACATATGTTGTAAATGTTTAGAACACACAACAAAATTTAGAATAAGGAGATTTAATGTAAGAATACAAGAAAATGGTTACTGTCCTTGTATATTGTGAAACCTTGGAATGATTTTCCCTAGAAAAGACTACAGAATTACAGACTTTATTTGATGATTTTAGAACTTGAATGGTGGTTCTACTGTCACAAATGGATTTTTTTACCTGCTATGCATCACTAGAGCCACTTAAGCTGATATTTGTATCAGTAAAATCACAATTAATATCCTTGAATCAACCAATACAAGACTGTCACTCCCATTCTAACACTTCTTGATATATTTTCACTTACTGGCTGAATTATCCATTATAGTGTATCACACTGAGCATCACAATGTCAAAACAGCATCAAAATTTATACAGATTTATTACTAAATTTACTGCCATAAATTTGGACATTTGATCAATCAGAAAGCACATCAGATTTTTAAATGTTTTAGAATTCGTTTTCAAACTGTAATAAAAAGCCCTGAAACTTTGAAAGAAAATTCAATGCAACAATTTTGTTTTCCCTACAGAAGAAAAGATGAAGAGCTTGGAAAAAAGTGATAGATGCAGTTGCTCACCTTCAGATCTGGTATATTAAACTTGTAATTGATGGATAGATTGTTGTTTTGAGATGCATGTAAATTTAGCTTGTCAAACGTCTGTTGACAAGTCTTTTCCCCAGGTGCTGAAATCAACCAGAACTCTGCCATCTTTTACTTAAGTCTGACTCTGAAATATAAAAATGTGTACAAGTTTAATACAAGTACAATGTATGTTCATTTAATTGGAGACTGACTGTTAACAACCAAAGTTCTATACAGAAGTATGCTTCATTTGTTAGCTTTTGAAGAAGTGGTCAGTAGAAATTATTACTCACCATAACATTGTTAAAATTTATGTCAATCTTTTCAAAACTCACAATATTAAGTACTGACAATTAAATATTCAGTTTAAGAAAGTCTCAATTTTCAACAATGTCGTCCAATTTGATAATGTCTCATTTTTGAAGATGGATTTGCTTTTGTATGAAAATCAGAGACGAAGGGGAAAAAACTGTGTGGGCCTGAAAACCATGTATACCATTACACATATAACAAATCAGAACAGCAGATTGTACAATTTTTGCATGAAATTACATCCCCATGTCATATCCTTAACAACAGGTTTAAAAATTGAAATATCAATGTCCTTCTTAGTTACTAGATCATCAGAGTTGATATTCATAAGTATTTTAAGTGTGTCCTGCACAGTTTCTCCTTGTGCTTTTGATACTGTTCGTGAGACTTAACCCTCACTTCACATTCTCTATTGAGGGGTTTGCAAATAACACAATTTCCAACAATTTCAAAATTTCTGCATGTTCAGGTGCAGATTTCTTAAAAACTGTGGTATACACCTCTGTTCTTGGGAACTCAGACTGTTGGTATATCTAAACTTTGTCTTTACGTCAATTTACTGTCTATCTATATCTATTTCATCATTATCTGTATAAAAGAAGAGTATTTGGGGAGTTTGGAAAAGTTTCATTTTCTGCACATTGCAAAAATCTCCACATGTTCCTTAATTGCAGTTGAAAACAGAAATAAAATCAATAGCCATGAGTATTTTTAAAAAATTTCAATCTGGAAAAACAATAGCTTTTCAAGTTTTGTAATTAGTTCATGCCATAATACACTGGATGCATCACAATTACAGGAAACACCCACTGCATGTATCAATAATATCAGCAGCTACCAACTATTTGAACTAGAAGAATTAAAATATAATGTAATTGTCTCTGTTCATTTAAGATGAAAAACATTGCCTTGGTGCTTTTATAAGTCACTAATACCGTAGGTTAGCTTAATTGTTAAACCTAGGCATCGCTTGATATTTTTAACTAGTGATGCATTACCTTGTAAGTGTGAGCAAGGGACAGCTCTTTATTAATCAGGAAATATAAGTAAGTGCTTATTATAATTAGCCAATGCAGAAAACAGAAATAGTATTGTTCCCCGTTCATGGGTCACATGCTTTGCTTTGTACACAAAGTTTGTAGCTTTTGATACAAGCAAGCAGAAGATTTTCATAAGGGTGAGGTACCTACAAATGGAGCCCCAGAAGAGGGCTGAATATTAATGATTTAACAGTATCTTTCAAGAATTTCTAAAAGAAAATGCTGCATTTTGTACAAGTGCTTAAGGTTTTGTCAGGCAAATTAGATAACACTTTTCGGGCGGTGAGGTGGAGTGGAAACAAACCTGATGGACAACTCACTTAGAATATGGGAGGGGCCCGATCTAGATTTATATGTGACCAGTTTGTCGGGCTATTCAAATCTTTAAGCACTACCAAAAACAGCTGACATTCTGAACACATGCACAACTGGTCAGTTGATTTATCAACCCTGGCTATTGAACAAACAATATAATAATGTCATCTACACGCAGCTGTTGTGCACATTGCACTGGGTTTACAATGTTTACTTTCAAAAGAATTTTTCTAATGGATATTTGCCAGCTTTGAATGACCATGTGTCTAGTCTTGCCAGTTTTCAAAATGTCAGCAGTTCAGGGCAATTTCCTATGGGGTATATGCTGCATGAGTTTGGGATTCAGCTGCTAAAAAGAACAACATTAAAAATTGAAACAAAAATTGAACAATTTTGATAAAAATACCTTCTCTAACAATCACTACTTGTTTTCTAGTGCGATTTTCTTATGTTAAAGTTCATTAGAATGCTAACCAAGTTAAGCATGAACAATTTTCCTGAATAGAGGATATGTAACAGTTGCCACACTGTACCAATTGCCACAAGATGCAATCTTATTCTCAGAGTTCTCTGTAGACCTTTGACACTGATAGTTCTGGACCCTCAGTATCCATAAATTGGGGGTCCTGACAACTTAACAAGAAAACTGGGGGTCTAGGTGAGAAAAGAAGAAAGTAAACAGGAGTAAAATCATTACATTCGATACAAATTAATAAAACCTGATTATGGTAAATCTTACTGACTATAATTATTATTAACTTCTGGTTCAATTTAAATCAACTCTTTATGAGCTCTCATCTTCATGTTTTGAATAAGAAACTTCTTGATTTCTGTTCATGTAATTATCTGTTTTGCTGGCTAGGATTTGTGTCTTATAACCTGTTGGAGAAAATGTACAATCACAGGATTCAGTTTTAGAAAAATAAAGGTCTTGGGATACTTAATGCAGGTCCATATGATGCATAGTCTTACAACAATGGGGGTCCAAGACTATAATTTGAAGGTCCTGGATGCACTGGAAGCACTCACAAAAAGTTCAGTCATTCTCAATTTTGTTCATGATTTCTGATGGTAACTATATCAAATATTCCTTATGTGCCAATATTTACACTGCACTATTACAGTCAAAAACAAGTCACATAATTGGGAATCAAAGCTTTTAAGGAGCATTGTGTGATTAATAGAATCTATGTTGGGGTGCATCAAAACAAGGAAATCAAGAAGTTACATTATTTGTCTCCCGCAAGGCTCTGCCAAGCTGGGAGACAAATAATGTAACCCTTTGACTGGGATTTTCTTGTCTCTATGCAAACCCCTTTCAAATTAAAATAATCCTTCAGTTTTGCAATATAGTTTAGCACATTCAATGCATACAGTATTCATCAGATACTATTTCATCACCTTTCTCTATAGGTCATTCGATCTTAAAACATTTCATAAAAATTTAACTAATTATATAAGTAGGATCATACTATTATCTGCCGCTCTTACAAAATAATAATAATTTAACAGTTATGACTTTTTTGTGCGTTGTCTGTATTGCACCAAAAGCATCACAGGTCACGTGCTATTGTTTTGTAAACACAGCACATTAATATGAATATGTTAATGAAAGTGGTGGCATGCGAAAATAACAACAGAAAACATTTGATAGTATGGCGATATTATCATAGTGGATGTCATATAAAAATAACAATAAATAATTTTGTTTATAATGCGCGGTACTCTCCAGTTTTGAACTTTGCTACTCTCCAGTTTCGTACTTTGCATAGGGTTAGATTTTTAAATAAAAAGAATTACCCTGGTATTCCTCACTGGTTGTCCTGGCTATTTAAAAAGACCTTGTATATCTTAGGTATTGTTAAAAGAACTCTAAATTCCCTTTATTTTGGTGTATGATTGATGGGTGCAATTTGGGTTATAGAGTATACAGCTTGGTCTTACTTAAGATGTGCACCTCTCAAAAAACTGCTAGCTCCGCGTGGTCATTTTCACTTCCTGGACTTCAAAGGTAAATATAAAAAAAGAGCCGATAACTTTTTTTACTTTTTATATATTTTGTAATTCATTCATTGTACTTTCAGAGGCTGGTATTGCCTACTCTGGCAAAATTTGTTTCCCTATTTTAATAACTGCTGAAAATAGTGTACTTTTGACTAATTCAGGCTGATTTTTTGAGTACTTTGGAGCAAGCATTTCTGTCTGCTATGTGCTTAGATCATGTCCAATTTCCACAAGTAAAATATGTAAAGAAATTTCAGCCAAAGTACATGAAAGTAGCATAGAGGTATGCCAACATTCTCTCCATTGTGCATGTTGCAAATGCAAACAACTTCATCTTACACCTGTCACTCTCTCAGAAGCACATATTATCTGTAGAGCACCCCAATGATAGCTTATAACATTTTAAAAAGTAGTTTATATGGAAACCTTTAACTTTCGAAAAAGTAGCTGGTAAAAGTGCTGTGGCTAGCATGTAGACACAATAACAGACAACCAGGCTGAGACAACTGGACTGAGATAAGAAAAGTAAAGTTAGCAAATCAGCTAAATTTCTCTGTCACAATGGTGAGAAAATTGTTCTCAATGTGGCAACTGTTTAAGTCCCTATTCACCATTCAGGACCTGTGAGTGTGAAGCAGGGCTCAAATTGAATGCTAATCCGCTAACCTGCAGTTAGTGACTGTTCTGACAGATCACTAAAACCCCAGCCATCACTAATCCGTTGGAGCAGCAAACATTTCCGCTAGTTGCTATCATAACAGTTGGCAAGTGGTCTTGTGTTGGATGTATGAAATAAAATGAAAGTCGGCATTCTCTTTAATGGTTTCTTGATTTGTTCATTGTGTTATTTTGAGTACCTACCAACATGCTGCACTTGATGAGGTACAATAAATGCTCGGTGCACAAATGGACAAGTGTTAAACTACACATCAAGTAAATTAATGCGATTATTGTCAAAACAGTCGTCGCGCATGTAGAACTAGCCTGATAATTGGCCCCAAGCACTGATTTCAGTACTGATTAATAGCAAAAGGTATAGGGTATCAGGCTAATACTGACCAATCAGAAAAGGTTGTGTTCGCTGACTCAACGAATAATCTAGAATAATACCAGATGTGCTTTTATATTTATATTGTTGTTGATAAACATTCAATGCATTGTGCAGTGACAATTGCAAAGTGTGCTGTCACCACCAAAACAGACAGATATTAGATGATACGAGAGAGCATGATCACATACATGTTAAAGAGAAGATACTAAGAAAGCACCAGAAATCCTGGGCACATAAATATGAATGGCTGAAGTATGACCCTGGAAAGGATGTGATGTTGTGCACTTTCTGCACTTAGTATTCAGAGAAATACGAAAATGCACAGGGGTACTTCATTCATTGATGGGCATAACAACTTTCGTATATCATCCCTGAAATCACACAATTCAAGCTACCTACATATACTGGCAGAGGGATACATGAAATCAATACAGAAAGTTGGTTAGTCAGAATCAGAGCAATAACAGGAGTGCCTTGAAGAAGCTTGAACATGAACTTTCAACTTTTCACGAGTCTTGCTGGCTAAATACATTTGGTATTGTTTTGAGTTGATAGTAATGAAAACTAAATGTTGAATTAGAAACTGTACTGGCTTTTGTTTGATTTTAGCAGGATCTGTGAAATTTAGGCATGATCAGTCAAAGTTTTATTATGGTGATCCTGTGGGTTACTGAAAAAAATCCTAATTTCGAGCGTTGGTGAAGGGATTTTTTACCATTTTTAAATCTGAGGATGTTCTCTGCACAAAATACCAGACACATGTAATCTTGATCTTCTCAACTCAACCACTTTTTTTCAGGCTATTTACACATACTGTATATTCATAGCTGCTGCATGAGGTATGAATTGCAATGCTACATCCAGCATTGCAGCTGCATAGTTCAGGTGATCCTAACTTTGGATTAACCTGATGCAAACATAAGTTAACATCAATACTGTACAAATGAATGCAGAACTGGATAATGTTATCAGATGTTTTATTTTTAATAGCAATGACAAACAGTTCCACCATATTGCCATTTGTATTTGTTGTAATGCAACATAACCCATTTTCACTGGATATTTTTTTTTTTTTTCAATGGACTATGAAGCAATTTTGATTTGACTAAATGGGAAAAAGGTTAAAAAATTAAAACAACAGATGTCGTGTAAATATCACAAAATGAATTTTGAGAAATCATTTTTAAAAATCTTTTTTCTATGTATTCAAATTAAAATTGCTTAATAGTCTATTGAAAAAACAGTAACAAATATCCAGTGAAAATGAGTTAGGTTTGCATTACGACAGATGCAAATGGCAATGTGGCAGAACAGTTTGTCATCACTAGTCTACTACTATACCATATGAAAAAGGAAGTCATCAGGTGATCTACACTTACCAACTGCAAGATGATTACAGGCAGAATTGCTTATAAATTTGTATTTAAAATAAGTTAATGTTTATATACATATAAACATTATTGAGACAAGTATAGGTACCATCCAATCTCCTGATTTCGGTCCTGTCATTCAATCGTGCGCCATGTTTCTAGCGACATAACTTGTTTTGAGATAATGATGTCATCAACTGTGTCACCAGCGTTCTTCAAGAGTGACATCAAGTATTTAATAAGTAAAATGGGACAAAATGAGATTTAAACAGGTAATTTCATGTAATTTTTAAAAATCATAATGAAAATCTATATTTTCACTAATGCCTTATTTGTCTGATATTTTGGCCTTGAAATTAGTATTATATGCTAAAAATAGGTCCGCTGATCACATTTTGGCTTTGTTTACATATCTTAAACAGGAAAACCCACTTTGTGAATTTATACAACGGCAAAGCCAATGTAAATATTTAGTTTTAATCATGTGGGGTTCTTATACAACATACCAAAAAATTTACACTGGAAATGTATATTCACTATTGACATTTTTGTTTCAGTATTATTTCATAATAAAAATATATTCTACATCAAAAGACACTGAATCTATTATAATAAAATGTGTATCCATTCACCAGTGTCTATTTGTAAATTTCTCTCTACCTGTCTCTCTCTACTGATTCATGTATTTATATGGTAAAGAACAAGCAAGCAGTAATGTAAGTATACAAAATGTATATAGAATGAACGGAAAAAAAATTCATTTAAATTTTTTTATTTATTTCAAAAACACGGTGACGCTATAAACTAATAAATATCCATATGTTGGCCTAACTGGCACATTCCGGTCATATGTCACGTGACTTTTTAGTCAGTGTCACGAACCATGGAGGCACTATCAGAAATAAGTAAACTTATACATGCTTGGAAAAATGGTAATTCTGAATTAATGTACATGAATGCCAAATATTTTTTAACGATGATTAAATGAAGTGTATATATTTGAACACTTTCTATATTTATTTGAATAAATTCTCACAATATTATAACGAACGCGTTAAAATTCACGTTACGGGCACGAAATATGGCTGTTCAAGGTTAGTATATGAAATTTTTGACAGACTGTTTCTGTGATAGCAGGCATGTTCATTCTCTAATAACTTTTAATTGCTGTAAGGTATTAAAATGAAACTAGCACCGTTGTGTTTGTCTTAAACAGACCTGATCAGTGGTGTATAATACTTGCCATCTTTCATTATAGTTTTAAAAAATGGCTTGTCATTGCCATCTTTAAAATCAGCCTAGAATTAAAAATAACCCCGATAATGTCCCAAAACTCTCTCTTTTACGTGATCGGATAAACTTTGATGAGTGCAACATATAGCTGGTACAAAAGATTACCAACAGCCTTCTACCAAACGAGAATTTGTGATCAATTTGTAATTTTTGACCCGTTTTAAAGAGAGAACGTCTATTTCCTGAGGGCAATACACACAGGGTAATTCCCCGGACTTCTTCTGAAGCAAACTATACAGAAATCACAAGTAAATTGAATAAATTAGCTTCCTTATGTTCATTATCTACAAACGCACCTCTTCCAAAGAAACTACTGAAACTTTGCTATTTTCCTCGAATTTGACGTTCTCAATAGCCGTTTTACAACTTGTGGTCATCCATATTGTTCTCACGAGATGGGAACTTCCGGTACTTCCGGTTACATTCAGTCTGGATCCCTGAACAACTAACCCTCTTCATAACCAGTCAGTCGAGTCTTTTCCCCAATAATCAGCAAACACACCTCGGAAATGCTGCATGATTACGAAAGCCGTAAGGCCATACTTTGCGATCTCGAGGCTCAGTCTGGCCAACTCGAAAGAGCCGACAGCAAGATATTTTTCATTCACACGATCTCTGTAACTCGCGCAACTGAGCTCTCCATTACGCGTAATTAGAGTTGTCCACTTCGGTAACTCAAAACTGTCACTTCGCGTAATGGAATTAGAGTCTGGACCCGTACCACTATGAATCGTACACCACCTCCGGTCTTCGAAAGTATTTACCTGGCACTTTTACTATCTAGCTGAGGATTATTTAATCCATTTAAACCTTACAAATTTCAAACCAAACCTTGTTCTGTCTGCGGAAACTTTTTAATTTGGAAAAATAAAGTTGTTAACGGCGAGTGCAATGACTGACTGATCTTACATTATGGTCGTGTTCGGCCCTACGGCCATGTATGACTTATCAAAATTGTTACACTTATGGTTGTATGTCCGGCGAGGCAGTTGAGCCAAAGAGCTCGGCAAGGGATGCGTTGGGTGGGTCCAGAGTATATTAATTTTGATTGGGGTGCCAAAAGGTATATAAAAAAAAATTATCTTACACTAAATTTTTTTAATTTGACATATCGCTGTATTGATGGCTTAAGTAGTAATGTTAAAGATAGTTATTAGAGAGACACCGTTTTTAAGGTGTGGTATTTGTTGGTATGGCGAGTTTCCTTATTATTTGTGTGTCTATGCAACTATTGCAGTTAGTCGGTTACTGCATTGTGCAGTGGACCGTGATGGTCTGGGCTTAGGACCACCTCATTTGGTTAAGGTGAGGGGCGTGTCTGTAGAAGAGGGCGTTTCTTTCCTTCCAATTATTGCCGCCTTGTGTAGCTGGCCCTGATGGTCTGGACTTAGGACCACCTCATAGATATATGTGGGGAAGTTATGAGTTTCTGAAATCAATGTTGCCAACTTGTGCGGCCGGCCCTGATGGTCTGGGCTTAGGAACACCTAATATTTCTTAATTGTATGGGGTGTAGTGGTAAAGGTCGCCTGCCAGGATTCCAGCTCCTTATGTTAATTTGAGAATTCCTATAGTAGGAGGAGTTTACATGCAATTTGTTAGCGGCTTCATCGGACTCGGATGCGTTAGAGGCTGAGAAAGTGATAATGGGAGATAAGTACACATGCTCCAGAACATATATTTATATGGTGGGGGAATTATGGTATTTTTCAATAAATTTTGTAGTAAATTCATTTAGGGAGTTGTGTTCAGTTGTTATTATTACTTTATACCTTTGGTTGTATTTTAATAATTTGTGTTTTTCATGACTTGTTTTTATTGAAGGAAGTAAAGGTTCTCTCGCCTTTGAGGTCGGGGATAGGCCGCTCATTGCGAACTGGCTACCCCGAATGGGCCCAGCATACTATCCCTTCCATCTTTGTCGAAGCCCTTCCTCTCCCGCTCAAGACAAGTTCTGCTTTTGGTGCACTTAAAGTTGGTTAAGTATGAGGTGTATGCGTTTGGCTCAGGTGGTTTGGTCCATTGATCGTTTTAAATTTTTCCTCTTTTCCCAATATCTGAGACGTACCCTATGATAATCGAGTATACCGAGTTGATGCTGTTGCTTGGTGTCTTTAGAACATCCGGGTACTTGTTTGGGGCATTTAGTGTCTTCTGTGTATCCTGGAATTTGGTTCTTTATGTGCTGTATTGAAAGCATTCGTTGAATATGTGGCAGAGCGTTTTTTGGGTTGGGCAGTGTGGTCAATTTATTCCTAGCTCTTTTATACCTAGTAAAAATCTTACAAAGCTACTGGCTAGTAGTGCTTTGCCAGTTCTGATCCTATTTATAACTTTTTGGAGTCCTGTGGGTTTGCCAGGTTAGGGGCAAGAGCATTTCTGTTAACTTGCTTCTGCAGGTCGTATAGCCTGCGCCCTTTTTGGGAATTGTCCCATTCCCCCTGCAATTTTCGATCAATTGTATACCTAATCAAACCATATATTTCCTGTGCGCTGTAGTCCAAGGACTGTACTTCCGCTTCTTTTAGCCTGTTCTTAACTTCCCTTTCGTTTCCAGGAATGTTTATGTGGGAGGGCACTCACATTCATTCTATGGTATGATTGTTTTCTTTTAGGGTTTTGAGTCTTAGGTAGACTTCTCGCAACATATTTTCTCTACTGGTCGAGTTACTTGATTCCAGAGATCGCAGAACACCGAGGGAGTAGCTAACTATAACCGCTTTGGGTGTGTGGTTTGCTTGTAGCCATTTGATTACTTGGTTAATGGCCCAAAATTCGACCGTAAAAATATAGCAGCAATCAGGCAACCTCGCCCCGAGCGTTATGCCCTCCTCCGGAATCACCACTGCAGCTGCAGTTCGTGCTGAGTCTGGAGATTTAAAGCCGTCTGTGTACATTTTGGTATATCCCTCATACATACTTTCTATTTTAGTGAGAATTTTGACCCTTAATTCTATGGGTTGTTCTTGTGTATCCACATATTTGAGTGCGTTTAAATTTATTTTGGGCAATTTACCGGCTCATGGGGCAGTGTCAGGGTATTTTGTGACCTCCGTCTGGATATCTTGAATGTTAAGTTCCAGTTTTAGATCATGGATTTTTTTTACCCCTGGTAAATTCATCCGCAGTTGGTGTCTAAAGTTTTTTTCTTCACATTTCTCGATCATTTTTCTAATAGGGTGCTACTTTTCATGGATAGTGATCCTGATCGCATACCTCAGGAGTAACTCTTCGCGTCTCAGATTTAGGGGAGGGGGTCTCCAGCTAGGATTCTTAGTTCCTCCCCAGAGGTTCTAGCAAGAGTATCGGTGCAAATATCCACGGCCTGATACTGTATTCCGTCAAAATTTTTTAATTAGTTAGGATTGACCGAAGCATACATAGTCTATTTTGGACCGAATCAGTGTCCTGTATAATGTACGAAGTGTGGCCTGATCCACCCCCCAATCGGTGCCCTTAAAGTTCCTCAAGAGATTTAGATCGTGCCCGCATCTTCCCACTAGCTCGTCTGTGTGATTGCCCCATGTAAGGTTCTCATCGAATAGCATCATCAGGAATTTAGCCACTTTTTCAAATTTTATTTCTATCCCATTGAGGTATAATGTTGGGGATTTCCTACGCCATTCAGTTTTCTGTGAAAACAATACCCCTGCTGTCTTGCCGGGGCTAGCTTGAAGCCCCACCTATTGGCCCATCGCCCGATTCCATCGAGCCCTGCCTGCAGTCGGCCGACCAGTTTCGCTGGATGGTTTGCCCGCTTTCTAGATTCCACTATCATCAGCAAACTGGGACAGTTCCAGATGGGTCAGATCTACCGACTTTTCTAAGTCGTTAACCATGATGTTAAAGAGAGTAGGACTTAGTACGCTGCCTTGGTGGGTTCCGTTTTCGAGCTCGCGTATATCAGAGTAATGGTTGCCCACTCTAGTTTGGATTTTTCGGCCTGTTACGAAGTTTGATATCCACTTATGTATGCGGCCTGTTATTCCGTAGTGGTTAAACTTTGCAATTCGACCATTAGTCCACATTAGGTCGTATGCTTTTTCAAGACTGAGGTAAACTGCGATTAGATTGCGATCACACTTCCTCTTTGCGTTGAACGCCAGTCTTATGCTTGACTTCAGGAGAATTAAATGGTCTAGAATGTATCGCTTGTTATGGAATCCGCTTTGGTTTTGGGATATCAAATTCTTGTTCTCCATATGTTGCTTAAGCCTATTGTTTATCATTGTTTCCATAATCTTACATATGTTGTTGGTAAGGGAGATGAGTCTGTACAAGTTTACATTGCGCCGGGTCCTTGTAAAAGTCAACTTGCATGATACCAACCGCTATAATCAGTAAAATTAAAATAAAGGGTACGAAACTACATTGATAAAAATTAACTGAACCATAAAAATGTAATGCAAGTAGAATATAGATTTTATAGTTTCTTTGTTAATTATATCCGACACATTTAAAAAAAAAAATGCATTCTGAATAAAAATGGCTTATTAATATTTTTGTAAAAATCATAATTAAGTACATTTAAAATAGCAAGTAATTTAGACATTATTATTATTATTATTATTATTATTATTATAGAAGACAGAAAGAACCATATACATATGCATGCAGAATAAGTAATAATTAAAATATTCAGATGACAATACTTTTTTCCCCAGATCAATGATGACTAAAAATAGAAATAATATTGTCTAATAATGGCTGATGGCTGATATTTTTTTTATCCTAATTTTGAAATTTAGAAATTTAATCAGATTTTAAGGTAAATAATCTTCATATTAATAATTTTTATATTTATCAGACATTTATTCTTATATTTAGGAACTATTTGTATTTTCAACAACATCAACAGCAATAATAATAATAATAATGTCTACATTACATACTCTTGTTAAATGTTAATCAAATTGCTGGCATGCTAAATGCCTTCTAAATATGAATTAAACATATTTCTATAGTGAAGACACTTCTGTTCATATTGCATTTTTGCGGAATGTTTAATGTATTATATACAAATGATACAAATCAAAAATCTAATTATCTGACATATTTATGATTTAGAGAATGACATAATTATTATTTAGAGATTTTTTTTTACTGTTGTTTTGTATCCATTTTTATAGTCATAGTCATTGAAGCGGTAGGCATCTTGCATGTTGTATACAGTATAGATCCACATCACAACCATGAACCTTAAAATAAAACTATCAACCATTTGATTTGACAATATTATTTCTATTATTCATCACGGATTTGGTAAAAAAAAAAAAAGATTTAAAAATATTGTCATCTGAATATTTCCATTATTACTTTAAATATAGTCAAAGCACTAACATTTTAAATGCTACTTAATTATGAATGTTACAAAAATATTATAAAACCATTTTTATTCAGACTGCATTATTTTGAAAAGTGTGGCATATAATAAAAAAAATCATAAAGCCTTTTCTACTTACATTGTATTTTATGATTGAGTTAATTTTTATCGATGTAGTTTCGTACCCTTTATTTTAATTTTACTGATTATAGCGGTCGGTATCATGCAAGTTGAATACAGTATAAATGTACCGACGTTTATTTTTACCTTCGTGAGCATCCGCGTCGCAACCATACACCTTTCGACGTGTATTAGGCAGTCCATGTAATATAAATAGTATCTCTTTAACATTTCACTCGCCGTTAAAAACTTTATTTTTCCAAATTAAAAACGTTAGCGCAGACGGAACAAGGTTTGGTTCGAAACTTGTAAGGTTTAAAGGGATTAGATAATCCTCAGCTAGAGAGTAACTGCTTTCGAAGACCGGAGGTGGTGTACGATTCATAATGGAACGGGTCTATACTATATCCGGCAAGCCAGCACGGCAGCAGCCTGGGCCATGCTCGAATGCGCTTATTCGAAACTAGAATATTCGAATACGCGATCCGTATCTAAAGGGTCAATCGCAAAAGTCGTTTGAATAACATGATGTCGTATTCGATAAAACTGGAATGCGTGTTATAGAGGCTCGAATACGCGATCTCGAGTCTCGAATACAAAACATTGAGATAGCCAATCACAGAAGTAATTTTAATCACATGATTACTTATTCGAGATCAAAGGAATGCATGTCCTCGAGGTTCTATTAACGCGATCATGAGAGACAATTATAAAAGTCGATGGTAGCACATGATCACATATTCGATATAACATTAATTCGCTCTCTCGAAGTTCAAATGCAAGTTTTCAGGCTCAAATAAGCCATCTCGAGAGAGAGCCAATGACTAAATTTGTTTTTAATCACGCGGTCTCTCATTAGAAACAATTATTATTATTATTATTATTATTATTATTATTATTATTATATAACATTAAATTTTCGAACAATATACACTTAAGTAAGAAATCAATTTAACTTCTAATGACCGTGATTACACTTTTGCAAGTACTTACTCGAAATGTTTCCTCGAATTAGCTAATCAAACAAATCGTTACAAATGCCCCCATTTGCATTCAATCGCGAATATAGTTCGACATGCAATATGAATGTCAAACGACTGAATCATTTGCAAGAAAAAAATGTATAGTAAGACTGAGTATGTATATGCGGTACAGAGTGGCTTTCATTTCAAAATAAATAACAAATTGACCTATTCGCAGATCAAGACTTGCACCCCTTAGCAATAAACACTAATTTCCGCGCTTTTAATTTAGTACAGGTTTTGTTTGTTGATGTTCAATTGCGACGGGAGTACTAGTTTTGCTGTTGACTGTAATACAAATTGATTAAATATTACGAGACAGAGTCTACTTATAATTTTTTAAAATACTTTTTTTTTTTTTTTTTTACATGTATCAAGTAACAAGTAAAATATCACTGCTTTATTTATGGGTGACTTTATTCCAAATATAAATGGTAAAATTTATGTGCTTCATTATTACATTAATGGTGATTGCTTTTATTTTTGTAAGAATATTTAATTAATGTCTGTTTAAGTCCTGGTTGCTACATTTGACATCCATCCATGAGGGAAGACAAGTATCAGAAAGCAGCCTTTGTGACTCAGTCGTTATTGCGTACTCTGGATCCTGTTACTGAGCTTAGTAATATTCTGCAAAGCAAACAAGTTTCTATGCACTATATCTCACTTGTTTACAGTACGTTTCAGGTTTGCTAATTTCAGACGCGCGCCCGATTCCAGGCAATCAAGAACTGGTCGGGAGCAGACACGCGATGATATTTGCTGTAGAATGCATTTTTTCCCCCTGTATTTCATCACGTGGTCAGCCTAGCTTTCCTTTTTGTCTCTGAGAATATAAAACCCCGCGACTCTCTTCTCCACATCGGCGGTTAAACCTCTCCTGATTCCGGTAGTAGTAGACTGTAGTCTTGAAAACAATTTATTGGCCTGTGGAGAAGACAGTCATCTGATAATAATCTAGTTGTGAGCTCACGCATGCTGGAAAGTCATTTATGTGACAAGAATAATAAAAGGCCCAGCACCATTCCTTGTGGAACACCTCATTTCAACCTTTATAGCTGGGGAGGCGTCTCCATCAACAATAACTTTGTCCTATCTGTTTTTGGGGAAAGAACTAATGCAGAGGTGTATGTCTTCATTGATGCCATATTGGTTAAATAGGGATAGATGTCATTTGTGTGGGACTGTATCGAAAGCCTTGCTGAAATCCAGTATTTCCACATCTACCTGCACTTTATCATCGTAGAATTTAGCGAGGTCGTTGACTGTGAACAGTAGATGAGACTCGCAAGAATGTTCAGATCTAAATCCGTTTGGAATTGTGTCAGTATTTTGGTACTTTTCCATATGTTGCAGTATGTGTTTGCAGATGATATGCTTCAGAAGTTTACAGCACACACATACACACTGGTCGATAGTTTGTTGCAAAATGTATACCGGTATTTCCCTTTTTAAAAATTGAGTGATGCTGGCATTCCTCCAGTCACTGGGCAGAGTGCCCAAGGATAATAATTTGTGAAAAATGATGGTGCCAGTTCTGTTGAACAGTCATTCAAGATTTTGTTAGGGATTCTATCAGGCCCGCTAGTTTTGTCCAATTGAATATCGGACAATAATTTGGCTGTGCTGCCTACAATGACTTGTAGTTATTTATAGGTGGACGCTAATGACCTGACATAGGAAGTATTTTACGGGCTGTTACTTTAGTGAAAACTGATTGGAACTGTTGGTTAAGAGTTCAGCTTTGATCTTACCGTCACTGTAAAGAACTCCTTGATTTTGTATTCGAGCTATGCTCCTATTATCTTGTTTTCTGAATTTTATGAGCGCAAAAGAACCGGAACGTTTCCAAGAGTAAGTTTCCTTTACAGTTAGATGGTTAAAATTATGCCCTGGAAACGCTTTTAATATCTTCTTCTTATTATTATTATTATTGTTATTTTACCTGTGTACAATATTCTATCCAAGTGGGAACCGTCATAAAAGTAACAGATTCTCCAACAACGGTGACTACTAATACGGCATCTGAGGTAACAAAGTTAATAAAACACTGGCGCTCCCCCCCCCCCCTCCCCCGCCAAGAAAAAGAAGACACTGAGCGCGAAAACACCTGGAACGTTTCCTACAGAAAGTTTTCTTAACAGTTACATAGTTAAAATTATGCCCTGGAAACGTTTTAAATGGAGGAGCTTCTGGGGGCTTCGGCCCCTGGGCCCCTACCAGGGATTCCATCCCACATACTCCTTGCCTACTTGTTTAAGTTCTCCCTAAACGATATTTCTGGATCCCCCCCCCCCCCCCCCCGTTTAATCCATTCAAGGTAGAGTGAATCTTACTGATGTCATTGCGTTCACTGCGGCCACTCGACTAAGATGACTAATTCTCAGCCGAAACATTGTCTGTTTCCCATAGCTTTCTTCAATGGTGGATCCCAAAATATCGTTTGGAGGAAGGGGGCGGGGGTGGGGTGGGGCTAAACAAGTAGGCGAGGAGTCTGTGGGACAGAATCCGTAGCGGGGGACCAGGGGTCGAAGCCCACAGAAGCTCCTGCATTTTAAGTGTTTTCAGGGCATACTTTTTGCTGTGTGCTTATTTTTTATTATTTTTAGGAAGTTGGCGGATGGGGGGAGTTTGCTGATCCCTACCCACTCATTCCCGCTTTTATAATGTCTGCACAAATACATTGGTCACTTTATTATAGGGTCATCTCAAAATAGATTTGTGCAAATTTTCAATATTAATCGTAGGAGCTGCAATTATGGACGACAATTCAAGGAGTAGTTTTATAAATTGTCATAAATTTTACCTAAATTAATTTTTTTTGTCCGATTTGAAAATGTCCAAAAATCTTGACATTAAGATTGTGTTCATTGTAAAAATGACGACAATCGCGTTGACAGTTTAGACATACATAGGGGTGTCTCCATCTAAAAATATAACATGACTACGAGTAATATGGTCCCATGATGCCTCAATGTGTAGTTAGAGACGCGAATAGCAGGTAGACCTCGAGATGCTTTCACGTTAAGTTCTGTGGTAATAAAAGACTATTTACTGCTGTCATATATGGGATGAATAGTTTTAATGCACACTAATGTATTCTCCAAGGAGTAAATTAGCTTGATCCGCAATAGATAATGCAAGTCATTTGTTATGTAATGTGATCGTGGGATTCATTCAGGGTGTTACCGAGTGAAAGTTTACGCTCTCTCTCTCTCTCTCTCTCTCTCTCTCTCTCTCTCTCTCTCTCTCTCTCTCTCTCTCTCTCTCTCTCTCTCTCTCACACACACACACACATCTTTACTCTGGCAAAGTATGCCAGACATTCTTAATCGCTTTTAGCTCAGTTTCCAAAAAACTATTGCATGCATGGTCATGTAATTTCATGTGTGCATTCACATTTGCAAGTTATGTTAACACCCATAAAAAGTAAATTATGGTTGTAATGGCCTACTTTTCTTGCTAAACTGGCTATGCCAAGTTTTTGGATTATTTACTATACAGGCGAAACAGGCAAGACATCATTCAACAGAATTTCATGTTGGTTCATTCTTAGCACGGACGTTCAAATTTTTGTACCCAATTATAAGCGTGAAAGAAAAGAAAAATGTTTCATCTGGTTTTAATTTATGTTTCATTATATATTTCACTGGCGTTCTCTCTGGTACTTTTCTAAGGTACCAATTCCATTTTTGTATTCTTTGATTTCTTTAATTTCAAAAAGGTATCACTATGATAGCATTTGACTACAGGCACTTTCCACATGAGAAGGCAGCTCTGTTGAAATATGGGAGGGAAGACTTGCAGATTCTTCCTCATCATCCTCAGGGCTGAACAAATCCCATAGCCCGACGTCCCGGACTATTCAGTTTTGAAGTCGGGCAAGTAAAATTTTCCAAGTCGCTTGTCCGGGACTAGTGGATGAAAAAAATTTTGCTCAGCCCTGCTATCATAATGCTTTTAACATGGATCTATTTGGCGTACTTTGGCGTGTGACTGAGTTCTCCGAAATTTTTCAGGCGAGTAGCCCCTTATTAGGCTGTATCACTCCATCAAAGTATTTTCGAGAGTGATATTTGTAGGACTCAAGGTACTAATGATATGGAAGAATGGGAACCAGTCTAGAAATGGAAGATAAAATAGAGTATATATGTGTTTGGCTGGCCAGGATTGGTTGATAATGAAAGTACAATTTTAGTAAAACAGAATCTTTTGAGAGCTTATCCTAGTTGTAACTGAAAACAACAGAGACAATGTTTAATTGGTAGAATTTCAGTGCTTTTACAGACTTGAGTTTGGAAAACTCATGACTGAAATTAGTACCTGACTCTTTGGTGCTGAATTGAAAACACATGTTTCAAACACATATAGATCCCAAAAATGCCGCGGCTCATACAGTTTTCTTTTCAAAGAAGCTTGCATCAAGGATATGTCTATACTGGTAAATATAGGTTTGATCTTGAGCATTCGGAAATTTCAAGTTATTGAATTTTTATTATCATGATGTTTCCATAGGTTTCCTATGGGAGATGAATTAGTACCGTGAATCCCGTAGACTCATTCGCAACTTCGAGGTTAATCCTACGATCATATTTTGCCTCGCAGAAATAGCAGAGGTGTTCCGAATGTTGTAGACAGTGAACCGTACTGGATAGCCTTTATGAAAGGTTATATGCAAAATTGTACTGAACGTTGGGCTGTTGCGTTTTGGACAAACTGATTTGGGCGGGGAATCTAATTGTGTTTTGTTGCGAGGTATCACAGATAAATAATATTTCTGACATAAAATTATGGTGAGAAAGTACGATGGGTTGTGGAGGAAGCACTCCTGAGAAGAAACCGCGTCTGAGCATTACATCGAGAAGGGGGTCCATTTTCCGTCGGCAGCCGAAAGTCAGCCTCCGGACTGGGCATGATGTGAAAGTCTTGGAGACAAACCCAAAGATCATTTTTGTATTTGGTAACTATCATTGTATAGGTCAAGAAATGTTACAAATTTCCATTTGTTATCAGTTTAATTTGTTTTTTTAGTCATTTACATCAGTAGAATGACAGCGGAATAAGACACGATTTTGTGCGACGTCCTCGAATTCGAGGGACGTGTTTATTTTCCACAACAATGAAAGTTATTTCAGCGGTACCTAGCTGACAAAAGTTACAGTTGCTGTGCCTTGAATTTTTGAAGTAAGCAGCTGTAACATTTGTGGGTTTTTTTCTTTCTCGAAAGATAATCGGTTATCTTCGACCTGCCATGCTTCATGCTATGAACGTGAATTTTAATGCTACATTAGAATTATAATATTGCGAGAAACTATTAAAATAACCACTGAAGGTGTTCACCCAATGAACTGTATGCATATCTACTTAAAGTGTATGTCAATGTGGTCAGGTAGGCTCCTTTACTGATCTTAAAGAAAATATCAATTGATGTTCTAAAATATAATTCTAAAATAGTTTTGTCAAAGTCTGTTAATTCCTGGTTGTTACATGATCTACACAATAGTTGTCATCGCATAGCTTCCAGACACAAATTTATTGAATGCTATGGATTTGTACAGTGGATGCCTGGCACTAAATTGGGTCAAGAAAAGCTTATGTCAGGTCTAATCATTACCATAGTCCTACAATGTAAGATGTTTACCCTGATATTTATGATGAGAAAGGGCAGTGCTGTGTAGTGTGTTGCAAGGTCAGTCGACCTTGCAACTAAAGGCCAAGTTTTCAGGAATATCTCACATTCTTGGCAGTCCATATGGACACTGCTGTACAGTGTAGAGTGTAATTGTTTTAGTGGGGCTGTAGTTACTCTGATGTCATTTTCTTGACGGAATAAAATCCAGGTTCAATCAAGTGGATGCATTTTCAAGATCCACTGACATACATTTCATTTGATTGAAATGCGATAGTAGCTGACGAATGGCATAATCGGTTGAAATACAGGTAAGTGTCTCTAACAGAACGAATCTGTATAATCCGTGGACATACATTTCAGTTGACTGAAAGGCAATTGTAGCCGAGTGACAGTAGTTTATGTCTTTTGAAGTGCTCCCACAACCGAGCTAAGTAACTCAGTGTGGTAAGCCCTGGGCGAAATATATTGCATGCAAACTTAGTAGGTGTTGATATCAATTGTACCGACAAACTTTTACACATCAGGGCTGAGCAAATTTTTTTTGTAACCACTAGTCCAGGACAAGTGGTTTCAGAAAATTCACTTGTCCCACCTTACTCTTCACTAGTCCCACCTTACTCTTCACTAGTCCCACCTTACTTTTCACTGGTCCCAAAATGGTAATCACTTGCCGAGATTTGATGAGATGTATATATTTAATCCATAGAAAAAACAAACGAAATAATATACAATATAATTATTTCTTAAAAGAATTTAATTTTTCAAAAACATTGGTTGTTATTATTGGTGTGTCTGCAACTCTGACTTCACTATTTTCTGTACATGCTGGCTAGTGTCATGCATATATTGTGCTACACAGGCCTTGTGGGGTCCAGACATGTCATGAGACTTGATTGGTTCAATCCTGAATTTGTCAGTTCCACTGACAAATACACTGGGTGAATTTCCAAACTGTGCCAGTTTTGGATATTGTTTGAAATAACTGCAAAACATCTTTCCTTCCGAGTCAATACATTCAAGCCAGGGATAACAATCAACCCAATGCGGCTGAAAATTTCTGTCTCTTAGTAGTGTCATATTTGACATTTTTTGCCAGCACAGATTCTTGCTTATGTCTCTTTGGAGAAATAGCTACCGCACACTCAGTAACAGTCTTACGTTTTATCCCTCCACTTTCAAAAAATTTTTCCTTCTCAGAATCGCCCTTATTACCTTCCTTGCAAAAATAATTTAGCAAACTCATTTTATCCACAGAGTAACTATCAGCTTGCTTGACAACTACTTCTAAAGTGATCATAACATACATTTTCTCTTTTAAATACGAACAGAGATAGCTCATTAATGAGCGTAATTGTTTCGCTTCAAACTCAATATTGCCCGTGGAAGTTAATCCTCTATATAATCAGTTATAAATTAAAGAATCATTACTGTCATTTAATCAGTTCATAAAGGAAAACAACACTGATGTCGGTAAAGTACCTTTCATTAATTTAATTACACTGACTCGCTGGATTAAAATCATAGTGAGCCACTTGTGATGATCTGGCTTGAATAGACACAATGCAACAAAGCCGCTTATAACACTGCTAATTGATCATACTGGCTATCTTTTGTTTGACGTGTTTTGATTTGCCGATAATTTGGTCGCTTAGCCCAATATGCAGTCAAGCGGTAACAGTATGTAAATGTATACACAAAGAGAGGTAGAATCAAGTATTCAGTACGCCCAGAGGGCATGATTGACCAAATAAAGGTAGATATAGTGATTAAAGCACGAAAATAAGGACTTGCCCGACTTTTTTAAAAAAGCACATGTCCCAGACTAGCCATTTTGGAAAATTTTACTTCCCCGACTTCGAAAATGAATAGTCCGGGACGTTGGGCTATGGGATTTGCACAGCCCTGCA
This sequence comes from Margaritifera margaritifera, assembly GCA_029931535.1. Lineage (NCBI taxonomy): Eukaryota > Metazoa > Mollusca > Bivalvia > Unionida > Margaritiferidae > Margaritifera > Margaritifera margaritifera. The sequence goes on from JAQPZY010001498.1 coordinate 2,197,444, forward strand.
CATACACAGGCACGTGTTTTAATAGCTGATTGACCATTAACCCTTTCCCCCACAAGTTATCATTTGTTATCACTGCCCAATTTCAGCAAGTTATCATTTGATGATGAAAACATACCAACTTGTGTTTTCGAAACTTTAAACATCAATATGTAAACAACAATTTGTGTTTTAAGATCAGAATCGGTGAAAGCACTTTCTAAATATTGTTTCTGAAGATTTTAACTGCCATGCTTGCATTATTTTCTTCATAAAATCAGTTTGAAAGCATAATTGAACCTGTCAAGGGATACTAATTGCAGACATCACTGTCTGGGAAGTACCTCTTCATTACACTGTCTGTTTTCATAATTCATTGGGCACATAAGTTAAGGAAAATATACAGTTCGTAGAAAGCAAAGTCTAAATATTATGTGACAAGAGATTTAGCCTAAAAATAAAAAATTGTACGTCAGAAACATATTGGACAATGCTTTTTTGTGGAATTCGAGAAGCGCTGAAAGGTCAAGGTTTGTTTTCTTACATCTAGCAGTGAAGCAAATAATATGTAACCAATGCATGATGGTTTTATGAATACGTAGAGAAATATTAAAAGTATAAATTTGCAATCCTATCTTTGCATTGTTGTACCAAAGCTAGAAAGTGTGAGTGGTGATATTAAGAAAATCCCTGTTTCTAAAAATAGATGCACCTACATGGCATGCATGACACCATATTTGTTCTTTACGGTGTGCCAATTCAGTTGGAAGGAAGGATATAGTTCATTCATATATACACTTTAATGCTTCAGTTCATCGTCGATGAATAGTTAAGGTCATGTTTTATCTGCAACAATGAAACTAAATGTCAAACTTTTGACGTTATTAAATGGTCAGTCCCTTACTTAGGGTTTATGAAGGGCTAGAAATTAATGCTAATTTGCTATCCCGGGGTTAGTGATTTTGTTGACGGGTCATTAAAACCCAGCCATCATTAATCATTAGAGCAGTGAAAATTACCGTAGTTATAAATAGTTAATCGACTGCTGCTAGAGCAAGCAATTTAATTGATCTACTTTTCAGAACTTCACCAAAAGATTTACAAATGTAGTTGTAAAGTGCAGGTTATTCTTCCATAACAGGTCAAGCTAGACTTGAATTTTAGAGATAAGTGACTTCTCCTTTTGGACAGAACAGGGAGAAGTGAGAGCAGAACATAGAGAAGTGGCAGCATAGCAAGAAACACAATATATATATATATATATATATATATATATATATATATATATATATATATATATATATATATATATATATATATATATATATATATATATTGTGTGTGTGTGTGGTCTGGTTCTCTTTTATTTGAACTGTGTCCTGTATTTCTCATTATGCATATTTGCATTTAACATTGGTTTTAAGCAGTACTATATCTTCAAGTAGAATATGTTGTATGTATATTATAAACAGATTTTGTAAGTGTATGAATGTATCTTTCTTTTATGCAGTGTATTCATACTTGAAAGTGTGTGTGTTTAGATGGAGAGAAATATGCAATATATTTTGGCCATAGGACTTCAGAAAAAGCACAGCAGAAACTATACATTGTAATTAACTGAGAGGAGTACCTAGATTACATTATTGTAATTACAAATAGGTAAAAATACTTAAGCAACTACCACTTAAAGAACAAATTTTACTTTTGTTAGTGTCTTTACTAGAAAATGGCAGTTGAAAACATTCCTAAACTAGTTTGAAACAACCCCTATATTAGGCTATAACACACACATGAGAGCACATGTACATGTGTCGTCAACATCATTTAAACCACAGTAGTCACTGATGAATAATCTCAACTTTACAACTACATTTTGAGGGAGTTGATTCTAAATTAAACATGAATCTTTTGACTGTCATTATAGCCTTAAACTACTCTCACTTGTGTAGATCTAAAAAAAAATTAAAAAAATGACACGGCAATGTCGTTTTCGCTTTCCTAATAGAAGAAGGCGACATTTACATGTTTTCTGCGACTTAGTTGCCCACTTCGTCTGATAGCGTGACCACTGTGGAGACACCTGTGCATGTGCTGTCTGGTACATGTTATAGGCCTGGGGTTGTTTCAAACTAGTTTAAAAATGTTTTCTACTGCCATTTTCTAAAATACAAGTCATGTAGACATTCACTACTGATTATTTCAGTAATGGGTGCCATTTTTTGGAATCTGATTAGACGTACCTTTAAATGGCATTTATTCACTTTATTTTGATCCTCATTCATCCATATTCCTTGGAAGGTCATTATATACACACCCCGATAAATACATTTGGCAAAATTATTGTTGCAGTACATGGACAGTTTTGGACGAGGTCATCATAAAGGTGTGATCCAGTACAAACCAGATTGAATGTCATGAGCTGCGATTTCACAATGAAAGCTGCGCATGTTGACAAAAATTCAAACTACCCTGTTATTTGTTATGATTAGACCAGACCTCCTCTTTTCTTGACCCAGTTTAATACCTGGCTACCATTGTAAAAGTCCATAGCAATTAATAATTTTCCTTTAGAATATTTTTGATGACAGTGATGGTGCAGAGCATTCTACTGTCAGGATTGAATAGACTTTGGTTAAACTATATTAGTATTATATTTTTGAACAACAATGGCCTACATGACCACATTGACATACACTTAGTAAAGGTTTAGAAAGTAAAAAAAATAAATATCTTGTTTAAGTGGCAGTTGATTAAGTATTTTTACCTATTTGCAATTACAGTATTGTAATCTAGGTAATCCTATTAGTGACAATGTATAGTTTCTGCTGTGCTGTTTTGAAGTCATATGTCCAAAATACATTGCATAATATCTCTCCATCCAAACATACACACTTTCAAATATTAATACACTGCATATGAATATGATACATTCTTACACTTATATACTACAGATTAGACAGATTTGTTTCTTTAAATAAAGTTACCCATACTTTAACCTACTTCAGTGTTCCTCAGCTACCAAGAGGAGCAGCTATACCGATTTCAAGATCGTTGTGGTGGCCGGCATATTGGATGTCCAAGCAGAACCATTTTCATTTAGGACCCACTAGACATAATACAAAGTCTTCTTATGAGAAACTAATGTTAATATGACTTTCTGTTGAGGAGGAGTAGCAATAACAAGATTTTCAAGATGACTGCCATGGTGACCATATTGGATGCCAAATCAGCACTATTTTCATTCAGAACCAAACAGACATCGTAAGAAATCTTTCAGTAAAACCCCCATGTTGATTTAACCAGCCATTTAGGATGAGTAGCAATAACAAGATTTCCAACATGGACACTGTGGTGGCCATATTGGATGTACAAGCAGCACCATTTTCATATAGGACCAACAAGACCATGGGATGAATGTGTGTGTAAAGTTTCATGGCAATCCTTCAGGTAGTTTAAGAGGAACAGTGATATAATTATGTAAAAAATTCCTTCATTTAATCATTTCGCAATAAAATTATTCCCTGTTCTAAGGATGGAGGCCCAACATTTTATTGGAGGCATCATCCTTGATATCAGTCCAACTTAAGGTACATGTCTGACTCAGCAGTTTACCCTATAGTCTAAAGCCTGGTATATTGCATGTGTGTCAACTTGCAAGTTGCATATAAGCCAAAAGATCAGTTAATTTTTAGTTCTACTGGTCATGGACCAGAAGAGCTTATGGGGTGGTCTGTTGTCTGTCATCTGTCAGTTCTTTAGCACAAGTTTGTTATCACTACTTCTAAACTATACCACAGGGGCCATCTTGAAAATCTTGTTATCACTACTACTCCTGAATGGACGGTCATATTAGCATGGGATTTTCACTAAAAGACTTCTTATGATGTCTAGTTAGTCCTAAATAAAAAATGGTGAAGTCCAATATGGTCACCACGACAGCCATCTTAAAATATTCTTATTGCAACTCCTCCTGAACAGAAAGTTATATTGATATGGGGTTTTCACCTAAAGATTTTTGTATGATGTCCAGTTGGTCTTAAATGAACAAGGTGCCGATAATGACATCCAGTATGGCTGCTACACAGTGGCCACCTTCAAAATCTTGTTATCGCTACTCCTCCTGAATGTATGGTTATATCAACATTAGGTTTTCACTAAAAGACTTCTTATCATGTCTACTTGGTCCTAAATGAAGATGGTGCCGATCTGACAACCAATATGACCACCACAGCAGACACATCTAGAAAATCTTTTTATTGCTGCTCCTCCTGAATGGAAAGTCATATTGACATGGGGTTTTCACCGAAAGACTTCTTATCATGTCTGCTTGCTCCTAAATAAAAATGGTGCTGATCTGGGGTCTGATATGGCTGCCACAGTGGCCAGCTTGAAAATCTTGTTTTCACTATTTCTCCTGAATGAATGGTCATATCATCATGGGGTTTTCACTAAAAGACTTCTTACAATGGTTTTGTTGGTCTTAAATTAAAATGGTGCTGATCTGACATCCAATATGTGGCCATCTTGAAAATCTTGTTTTATTTACTCCTTTTAAAGGGAAAGTCATTTTGATATTGGGTTTTCATTAGAAGAGTTCTTATGGTGTCTACTTGGTCCTAAATGAAAATGACTAACCCTCAATATGGCCACCATGGTAGCTGTTTTGAGAAAATTGTTATCTCTACTCACAAATGTATGGTGATATCAACAGGGGTTTTTCACCAGTTTACTTCTTATGATACCTAGTTGGTCCTAAATGAAAATGGTGCCAGTCGTACATCCAATATGGCTGCCATGATGGCCGTCATGAAAATCTTTTTGTCATTACTACCCCTGAATGGATGATCATTATGACGTGGGGATTTGACCAAAATACATCAAATGATGTCTACTTTGTCCTAAATGAAAATGGTGCCAATCTGACATCCAATATGTCCACCACAGCAGCTAATTCAGAAATCTTGTTATTGTTGAAGAATACCAGAGATGGTTTCAACACGCAGCAGTTAAAAGGAAGAAATGGTTTTATCTTGAATTCCTGGAAATTCTTTTCACCCCACCCCACTTTTTAAGATATGTAGTTTGCCTAAGTAGTAATGGTGCCAATCTGATCTACAACATGCCCCCAGGGTGGCCTTCTTGAAAATGTTGTCATTGCTACTTATCTTTAATGGATGCATCATTGCATTTGGTTTATAAGTACTTTCCTCAGGGTTCTATGGGATGCTGAAATTTGCATAAAAGTATGCATACTTTTCATTGTTGGACGCATGAAAATTCCAACAGCTCAGTCCTCGGTATGTAAGTTTTTTTGTAAAAAAAATTCTCTTTTATTTGATCCATTTCTACAAAGCGAGTATCAATCATCTAGTGTGCAAGCTATCAAACAAAGTTCATGCAATTGTAATAGGATTAGGTGAAACCACATAGGTTAGATCTTATCAGACAAGGAGATGAGGACACCTGTTAATTGATTGTCGGTTTCTAATGATCATTTTAACAAAAAGACTAATTACACAAGTGTGTGATTTGACACCTCTCTTTGATAAATATTACTCGGCACAGTTTTAATCCATCATATTATAAATCCATACATGATGTTTGGAACACTTGCATTTTATTGTATACTGTATTTGGAAAAATAGGGCCAAGATTTTGGAACTTATTTTGTTTGTCGGAGGAATAGAAACTCCCATGTTAATCATCATAAATCAGCTGTTTTTCAGTGTCATATACAGAAATGCTTTAATTTTTGAGTGATTATCGTATGTGTAACTTTACATAATTTCTTTGGTGCAAAGCACAAGACTGCAGATGACCACTTTTCTTTTAAGACTGGTTGACAGAAATTAGTAGATGCATCTAGTTTTGGTAAAGAAAACAAAACACCACAGAGACTGAGAGATTTATGGAATGATTCATGGAATAGGACATTTCCATGGGCCAAAAAATGAAAAAATGAATGGAACATTATTAAGCACAGGGTGTTGCATCGGTGAAAGAAAAAATGCAATGGCAACCCAAGCAACACCATGTCCTGAATTGAAGGTTTTTTTATCATAAACCCGCTGCGGAGAAATTTATTAAAAGTTTGTTTAAGAAAGAAGTGAATGTAGTATGCTGTGTTTGCTTAAAGATGAAATAAAAAAAGTGAATGGAATACGTTTATTTGTTTCTTCTTCCAATGTCTTGGAAAATTTATTGATTTGAAATGGAATTAATCTAATTAATTAAATTAATATTGAAAAGAAAGTCTCCCTTGATTCCTTCTAGCTGCACACAAAATTAAAGAATTGCAATGTAAAGGCATTGAGAATTGTTATAGTTGTAACATCACAAATGATCATAATTATCATAAATCGCAATTATCATGGTTATCTACTGCCTTAATTTTTCTTTCGTTTATTATAATACTTAATATTTCACAATGAATGAACATTAGCAATCTGATGACATACATTGGTGACACTGTTCTGAATGATTGCACGGTGAGAGAAAAAAAGTATTGTTATTGGGACTCTAGTTGAGGATTGGGACTGAGTCCTGGACTGCAACTTTCAAAATCCTATGGGGAACCCCGATTTCCTACATTTTTCTCCTTTTATTCTTAATTGATAATCATTAGAAGAAGTCCGTCTCAATCAGTTTCAGTCACACTGGTAAAAATCTAATTAGGCCACACCTGTCAGATGTTAATAACGAGAATTATTATTTTTGAAGAGAAAATTTGATGAAATTTAGATCGATATTTTATATTAAATGCATGATTACCATGAAGTGAGTTGTAATTTTTAACACATGGACCCTATGGTTGTCAAGAACTGAGTGGTAATATTTAATACATGGACCCTATGGTTGTCAAGAACTGAGTGGTAATATTTAATACATGGACCCTATGGTTGTCAAGAACTGAGTGGTAATATTTAATACATGGACCCTATGGTTGTCAAGAGCTGAGTGGTAATATTTAATACATGGGCCCGGGGCTGTCAGGAACCAAGTGGTAATATATTTAATACATGGATCCATGACCATCAAAAACCAAGTGGTAATATTTAATACATGGACCCTATGGTTGTCAAGAGCTGAGTGGTAATATTTAATACATGGACCCTATGGTTGTCAAGAGCTGAGTGGTAATATTTAATACATGGACCCTATGGTTGTCAAGAACTGAGTGGTAATATTTAATACATGGACCCTATGGTTGTCAAGAACTGAGTGGTAATATTTAATACATGGACCCTATGGTTGTCAAGAACTGAGTGGTAATATTTAATACATGGACCCTATGGTTGTCAAGAGCTGAGTGGTAATATTTAATACATAGACCCTATGGTTGTCAAGAGCTGAGTGGTAATATTTAATACATGGACCCTATGGTTGTCAAGAACTGAGTGGTAATATTTAATACATGGACCCTATGGTTGTCAAGAACTGAGTGGTAATATTTAATACATGGACCCTATGGTTGTCAAGAACTGAGTGGTAATATTTAATACATGGACCCTATGGTTGTCAAGAACTGAGTGGTAATATTTAATACATGGACCCTATGGTTGTCAAGAACTGAGTGGTAATATTTAATACATGGACCCTATGGTTGTCAAGAGCTGAGTGGTAATATTTAATACATGGGCCCGGGGCTGTCAGGAACCAAGTGGTAATATATTTAATACATGGATCCATGACCATCAAAAACCAAGTGGTAATATTTAATACAAGGACCCATGATCATCAAAAACAGAGTGGTAATATTTAATATGAGGATCCATGACCATCAAAAACCGAGTGGTAATATTTAATACAAGAACCTATGGTCATCAAGAACCGAGTGGTAATGTTTAATATGAGGACTCATGGCCATCAAGAATTGAGTGAGATTTTTCCTATTTGTAAGAGAAACATTGTTTTATTAGATGACCCAGCAAAGCTAAATTTGTATTTTTCTTGTTAGCCTTATTGTCGAAGGAAATTACTTTTCAGGAATAAGATCTATAAAGATAAACATGTAGACTAATACAAATTTTGCAAGATATTTAACATTTTTTCTCTCAGAATAAATGGAAATAATCATGTTTACTATAATTCTTTTAAATATGAGATTACTGATTTCTTTAAATATTTTTTCGATATTTTTTTGGGGGGGGGTTACCATAGAAATTTTTATTTAAAACTTGAAGTATACTACAATGTATATCAGAGTATTTATTAAAAGAAGAAAGAAAAGATTGAAACAATCTTGGCAAACATTTATTTAACATTTTTGAATCAGAATTCTTGTTTTTGTTGCAGCTCCAGTTAATTGACTGATTGTTAATACTTTGCATTGAGATCAGTATTCATTCATCTTATTATGTACAGTTCCGAGTTCAGTCAGTGTATGGCAGATTTATACAAGAGTTTAAATATCCTGTAGATTGAATCTTGTATGATGTATGACGTCGAGGAAAGCTGGAGGTTATATGTTTTCATCACCTGCTCATATTGATGATTGAAGTACTGGTGACTCATAGGACTTGATTATCTCCGACTTGTATGTCTTCATCCAGGACTCTGCACTTGTATGTGAATTAATAAGCAGTTATTGATCTCTATTAATCTCAGGTCTTCCTGATTAAAGATGTCATTGAGATGCTTCAAAGTCTTATGCTTGCATCCAATACAACATGAAGATATGAGGGATTAAGCTTGATATAACCCATATACAACACCATGGGGGGGGGTGTCTTTAAATTCCAAATGCCTATTTATGTAAGTGGAAACTGATTCCGGATTAAGATATTTCCATCGGGAAGAATTCCCAATTAATTATTACCAATATGCATTTGGCTGTCATTGATGCAGGAACTACCTGTTCCAATTAAATTATACACATGTACTTCTACATCTCTGCTTTCCAGAACTGTTTAGTAGGATTTTCTGTTAACACTTTTCTTAAAGTGAGTATGATTTACACATTGAATGTGGCATTGCTAGGAGATAGCAGAAGTTGACAAGAATTGATTGTAGCACATATTACACAACATGCTGATAAAAAATGTCTTTAAACTACATTATTTACCTTGGTAACATATGTTCGTTAACACAATCTTTGATTAGTAACATTTTGTTTCAAAGAAACATGTTTTCAAGTTTTTAAGTCATTGCATGGTTTCTTATTCATTTTTTGATCCTGCATAAGCATACTACATGTATGTGCATTTCCATGCAGTATGTCCTGTTGCATTATCGATTTTTCTCATGTACATATATGTGACAGTTGGTAACAAGATCACAATGATTCAAGGGAGGTTTTATTGTGAGATATATTCAACAGTGATCTTCTCGAGAACGTTTTGATAGCAATGAGGTAAGGGCGCATTAGTATCATAAAATGTTTTTAAAAGTGTGCATTATCATCATAAAGTGAAAAAATGAATATCGGTGATATATAAGAGAAGTACATATATTTACATAGTATTCTTTATTTCCCTAAGTTATAACATGATTTAATGTAAAACTCATTTTTCTTTAAATAAATGATATTCTTCGTTTCTTTACTTCCCCATGTATTGCGATTGCCACATTAAAATTCAAGTCTTTTAAGCAAAGTCCTTATGTACTAATTGTCATAAGGTAATTCAGCACCCTCTGCATCAGCCTGTTCCTTAACATACTTTTGATTTCACTCATCGCAGAGAATGACCTTTCGCACTCTGGAAAAAAATGGAATATAAAATTGATTAATAAATGTACAAAAAGATACAAAACTACCTGAATCCTAAGTGAATTACCAGGGACAAATTCTTCAAGAGTCAAGAGTGTGATGTGTTTTTAAATAATCATGACAGTATAACTAAAATAATACATTTTCCTTTCCATTAAGAACAATATATCAATGTGTTTTTCATTGTTTAATTTATTCATTGAATCAATATCAGAGAGCTAAAATATTGTTCAAAAAAGGCAATTTTTTCCAATGCCCGTCTAAAGGACATGGGCTCCTTAATATGCATCAAGAGCTGCCTTAAACTGTGCCACTCTACATTCATATCATCAAACTTTGCACTCGCCTGAAAGTGGTCAGTGAAGATCTGAACCCTGCTTAAAAAATATCACCACTTAATTTATCATGTAATAATATATTCCAGTTGCAAACTAGTTGTTTATTGTTGGAAAAATATTTCAGATATAAATGAGGAACAATCTAATACTTTTTATTTACAAACCAGGTAAAATTGGAATATAAAAATTCCTCCTTTTCTTACTTGGATAGAGAGAAAAGAGAAATGAATAGGTCAGCACCCATATAAGTTTAGGTCCACTGATCAAAACTCTTTTTCTCCTGCCCAGAGTATACATGTACCATGTGAATATAATAGCTACATGTACTTGTGGATAAAATGCAACTTTCATTAAACCTGTCACATTTTCCGGAAAATAATAAGAACAACAGTCACAGACTACAACTACTTCTATAAAAACAAAAATATTATATTCTACTATTGCCCTAGCCCCTTCTCCTCACCTATTGGTAAATAAGTAGATTTGAACCAAAACTTTAGCAATATGGAAAACTTACCATATGTTCGAGCGAATTCCACCCAAGGACATGATGTGTTCCATTCAGTGTTGAACCCCGTCCATAGTTTCTTAAGCTCTTTATTTGGGGGAAATCACACTATCTGAATCAGAATCACCATCGGTGACACCAATCTCTGATATTCATAGCCAGGCCAACATGGGGCTATATGTAGCTGGACACTGGGTAGTTTTATGTAGTTTTGAAGATAGTGTGTCCATTGTTCACAAGAATTTGCTTAACTTTAAATGTAACTTTAAATGTAACTTTTTGAGCTGATAGTGCAAATGACTGAAATATATATAACAAACACTATCAGCAGACTCCATCATTGCTGGCTGATCATGTGATTATGTTAGTGGAAAGGTTGTGCATGGGCAGTCTTACAAGCCAGGTACAAAAGATAATGGCTACGTGAGCGAGTAATTATCCTAGATTATCTTAATTAAATACCCAAGAAGAGGTAAGAACAGATGTCATTTGAGTAATAGGGCTTTGCATTAGGTGAGAGGATGTTTATTTAACAGATTAGTTTTTATAAGGATAGTGGGAAACGAAGCATAACGGCACAAGCGCATAGCATAGCGGTGGGTTCTAGAGCGTATTGTGCTGAAATGATAGCATAGCCGGACCACTATGGATAAAGAACACGGGTAGAATACTGCATTTCTTACAAACTGAATCATATCATGATGTCAGAATAAGAAGTAAAAGATGTACAGCAAATGAAACTATCGCAAGTTGAGCTAGGTGTGGCATGCACATTATAGTGGCTGTCAGCTGTTCACTAAGCCTAACAGGTAGATAGGGAGAAAAGGTTGAGTTTCTAATCATTTTGATCAAACAGCATCATTTTGGTTATTGTAAACCATGTACATGTTTAGAAATTTTGGTAAATGTTGTAGCCATAAGATCATTGGGGGTTCTCATCATTTGGTATTTTGACCACTGGTTGATATACAACATTTTCTGACATATCTTTCTCAGAGACTTGTATGGTTTTAACCCCCAATCTGGATATGTCAGATCTGATTCCTTTTCAGAATTTCACCTATGTGGGGATCAATTTCCTCACAAGCCAAGGGTTTTTGAGAGGACTTCCTTGTCTGCTCACCTCTACCACGCCATCCTGGAATACTTAACATGGCAACGGATCTAGTTCCCCTAGGAAGACTTCATACATGTATGAGACCTTACCAGTTCTATTGATAGGGATCCAAATTTCATCATCACCTAAGCTGGTGAATAAATCAGGACACATTGTTAACTCTACTGGTTATAGACCAGAAGAGCCTATGGGATGGTCTGTTAGCTGATGTCTGTCCTTTTGTTAGTACACATTTGTTATTGCTACTCTTCCTAAACTATTTGGAGGATTGCCATGAAACTTTATAAACACATTCATTCCATAGTCTAGTTGCTTCTAAATGAAAATGGTGCTGCTCGGACATCAATTATGGCAGCCACAATGCTCATCTTGAAAATCTTGTTATTGCTACTCCTCCTGAATGAGAAGTTACATCCACACAGGGTTTTCACCAGAAGATTTCTTATGATATCTAGTCTGTCCTAAATAAAAATGATGCAGATCTGAGCTCCAATATGGCCACCATGGCAGCCATCTTGAAAATCTTGTTATCATTACTCCTGAATGCCAAGTCATATCAACATGGTGTTTGAACTAAAAGACTTCTTATGATATCTAGTTGATCCTAACTTTTTTTATTACTGCTCGTCCAGAATTGATGGTAATATCAACTTGGGGTTTTCACTGAAAGACTTCTTATGATGTCTAGTTGGTCCCTAATGAAAAGGGTGCTTATCTGATGTCCAGTATGGCTGCCATGGCAGACATCTTGAAAATCTTGTTATCATTACTTCTCCAGAATGGAAGATCATATATCAGTATGGAGGTTTCAACAGAAGACTCCATGCTTATGATTAGTTAGTTCTAAATTAAAATGGGGCCGATCTGCCATGGCAGCCATCTTTAAATTTTTGTTATCATAACTTCTCAATGCAAAGTCATATTGTCGTGTGGTTTCTACAGAGAGACTCCTTATAATATCTGGTTGGTTCTGAATTAAAATGGTACCAATCTGACTTCCCAATATATGGCCGCCATGGTGGCCATTTTTGACAGTTGTGTTATTGCTACTCCTCCTAGATGGATGGTTATATCAATATGTGGTTTTCAATGAATGACTTCTTATGATGTTCAGTTGGTCCTAAATGAACATAGTCCTGATCTGACATCCAATATGACCACCATGACAGTCATCTTGAAAATCTTGTTTTCACTACTCTTGAATGGATAGTCATATTAACATAGGGTTTCACCAAAGACATTTTATGACGTCTGGTTCGTCCTCAGAGAAAATGGTGTTGATCTTGCATCCAATATAACTGCCATAAAGGCTAAGTTGAGAATCTTGTTATTGCTCAAAAATATTACACATGGTTTCAACACTCGGGAGTTAAAAAGAAGAAATAGACATATCTTGAATTCCTGGAAATTCTTTTTGGCCAGTAGAGTGCCAGTCCATTTCAGGGACTCTTGTTTAAATGGAGTTCTGATACATTCTTCAGAACCTAACTACCGTATTTGCCGGCCTATAAGTCGATACTTTTTACCTGGAAGTCTGGGCTTCGTCTTATACTCCGAATCGACTTATATATGGATTATGTCATTTAAATTGCTTTACCATATGTTAATGTAATTTTTCGTACGTGAAAAATGTTGCATACAATGTACCAATAAATAATACCTATGAATAATACATGTACAGACCATCTTAATCATTTTCCCAATTAATCTGGAATAGCATAGTGATACCATTAATATTCATGAAACCGGAAGTTACTAGCGAAAGTGACGAAGCCAAGATGTTGATCTGGCTACGTCTTATACTCAGCATCAACTTATACATGGATGAAGGATTGAAAATTGACGAAATTAGCGAATTCGACTTATACTCCACATCGACTTATAGGCCGGCAAATACAGTACACAAATTCAGGCTTATGAGCTCACCTAGCACCTGAAAGGGTAGTCCCTCAGGGATTGTTGTCCAAGCAAGACTGCACCCTGCATATCAACAACCTAGAAATGCATGCCATTTTTGGCTCTACTGGTCATAGACCAGAAGAGCTTATAGGATGGTCTGTTTTGTCCATCGTCTGACGTCCATACATCTGTTAGCACAATTTTGTTATTGTTACTCCTCCTTAACTACTTGTAGGATTGCCTTCAAACTTTTTACATTCATCCCATGGTCAAGTTGGTCCTAAATGAAAATGGTGCTGCTCTGACATCCATTATCGCTGCCACAGTGGCCGTCTTGAAAATCTTGTTATCACTACTCCTCTTGAATGGATGGTCATATCAACATGGGGTTTTCACTAAAAGACTTCTTATGATGTCTAGTTGGTCCTAAATGAAAATGGTGCCGATCTGACTTTCAATATGGCCACTATAGCAGCCATCTTGAAAATCTTTTTATAGCTACTCCTGTATGGCCACCATGGCAGACGTCTTGAAATTCTTGTTATTGCTACTCTTCCTGATTGGACAGTCATATCAACATGGTGTTTTCACTACATGACTTCTTCTGATGTCTAGTTGGTTCGAAATGAAAATGGTACTGATATGACATGCAATCTGGCCACCACAGCAGCCATATTGAAAATCTTTTTATTGCTGCTTCTCCTGAATGGATGGTCATATAAACATGGGTTTTCACTAAAAGACTTCTTGTGGTATCTAGTAGGTCCTAAATGAACATGCTGCCGATCTGATGTCCAATATGGCTGCCACAGTGGCCATCTTTAAAATCTTGTTATAACTACTACTCCTGAATGTATGGTCATATCAACATTGGGTTTTCACTAAAATACTTTAGTTGGTCCTAAATGAAAATGGTGCCGATCTGATGTCCCTTATGGCTGCCATGGCAGTCATTTTGAAAATCTTGATATAGCTACTCCTCTTGAATGGATGGTCATATCAACATGGGGTTTTCACTAAAAGACTTCTTATGATGTCTAGTTGGTCCTAAATGAAAATGGATCCGATCTGAATTTCAATATGGCCACTACAGCAGCCATCTTGAAAATATTTTTATAGCTACTCCTGAATGGATGGTCATATCAGCACGGGGTTTTCACTAAAATACTTCTTATGATGTCTAGCATGTCCTAAATAAAAATTATTTAAATCTGACATTCAATATCGCCACCATGGCAGCCATCTTAAAAATCTTGCATTTCATGCATTTGGCATTGCATTAATCCAATCTGCTTCTCTTTGACTACAGTTTTGGATTTTCTTCTCTTTCTTTTCAAACAAAAAGATTGCTCAAATGTCCTTGAGTCATGGTCCAAGTCAAAGAAGGACAATATTATGAATGAATGAAAGTGACTGACGTATCGTACAGGCGCTGTGTTGTTTTGTTCTCAAATTACTAATTGGAGGAGGGAATTTTCACCTTGGGCTGTGGACTAGTGTCTTAGGAAAAGGGATAGCAATATAATAATAGCAGGTATTACATGATTACAATTTTATTACCCCCCCCCCCCCCCAAATAGTTCATTTTTGTTTCATTTTATCTCTTTATATATTGATGAACCTCCCTGATGGCTTGGGGATGTAAAATAGGTCTGATGCACTCTTCTGCATGTCATAAGATGCAAATAATGGAGGCAGGAGTCATGTTGGCTTAGTGGTTTGCATGCTTGACTTGCAACTGAAATGGTGCATGTGAGTTGCATCCAACCATCAGATCAGTCCTGGCTGGCTGCTGCTCTGTGTCCTTAGGCAAAGCACTTTACTCCAATTGCCTCCACACAAAATAACCTACCGTATTATACTCGTGTATACACCGATACCAACTGCAAACTGCATAGACCCACATCTGCCAGCGCATTATGGGACGGCAGATCAGGGTCTATGTTGTTTGCATTTGGACCCGTCTTATACGGTACTTGTGTTGCTGTGCTGTAAAACACAAAAACCAAACCAAATTCTGTTGATGGCAGTGACAACCTTGGTCAGAGACATACATGTAGACACTATCAGAGACATAAAATACAATATTACATGTTTCTGCTACAATGTAGCGCTTTCAATTTGTTGCCAATTCATATATTTTTTAATCTTTTTGTGATAGTCAATACACATAACAGAATTTATTGTAATAACTCAAGTCCAGTGTTTACCATTTACATAAATAATAATTGTTGTCACAGAATATATCTTGATTTATGTAAACAAATTGTATACTCAAATTTAATCAATCAATATTGCCATCAAATTGTTTGTAAACCTGTAGGGTTTTTCTTCCAGGATTTATTAACATTAGAGGAGTTTGTATTTATTGTATTGTGGAACAGAACAAATGGATATTTGTACAAGTTTTTCATACTTTCTCATATTTACCTGTTAATTAAAGTTCATTGTCAGGTAAACTTAACACTATTCTGTGCAATGGATCATGATTGTACATATAAACTTGTTGGAGGTATTAGATACATGTAGATTCATTTGTAGTTTTGGATCTAGTATGTGATAGCCAGTGAAAATGAAATAGTACTGTTAAAATCCAAACAGATTGACAAAAAAGTTGACATTTAAGATATACAGAAAACTATACTGCATACAAATAAAACATCGGATATTTATTCAATCTCAATTGTCCTAAATGCAGTTAATTTGCTATTTGTTGTTATCTTTGAAATAAAAATCTTGTCACCTTCCAAATGTTTTTTTATACATGTGCATGTAAGAAAAGTGATAGGAAATGCAGCTTTACTGCTAAATTCTTGTTTTTCAATAACAGTATTTCATATACAGTGTGCTCTACTCCCCATTTCTTTCTTCATAAATTCACTGACAAAACAATTATCCAATTTGAGCCCAATATCAGATGTAAATATGAAGCATAATATGCTTGATGATAATGAAAACCTCATTATAGTGAACAGTTGGTACTGACCACAAATCATATGTTATAAAGAATGACTATTACTTTTATCAGAAACCTGCAATTTTCTTCAATCATTTCAACCAATACCTGTCTGTGTGTTTGTGCACGTGTGTATGAGACAGTGTTTGTTGAACCTTTTTTGTCACTGATTAAAATTTGTGTAATCCATTTTTCTGTCAATAATTAAATTTCTTTGTTTGAAAGAAGACTTAAGCTGCTGGCACATCGTGGTTGAAAATTAAAGAAGACATTCAATGCACTTAACAATGAGCATATTATGTCACTTAGCCATAATTTTGTTTTTGTGTACATGTAGTCATTATATTCATTATAATAGGCCTGTTTAAAAGGGTAAATGTCTGCAGCAAGGAAGTCAGTACCATATGTACTCACTTATAAGTCAAGTCCAACTGCAAACTGCACAGCCCCAGATCTGCTTTCGTATAATGTGCCGGGATATCTCAGTCTTTGCAGTTTGTTAGGAGTAATAAGTAGAACAAACAACAGATCAGGGTCTATGTTGTTTGCAGTTTTATTCAACTTATAAGTGAATATATACCATATAACATTGAGCAGGAAAATACCACTATGTTATGAAATTTATTGTGATGTATTCTTTACATTCCTTGTAGTACCCTGAAGATCTTCATTTTGGAATATCAGAGGATGTTAGCTCTACTGGTCAAAGGAGAGTTTATGCTTCAGCACAACATTGTAATCTGTTATCTTGTTACCACTACTTCTCCTAAACCATTGTGAGGATTGTCTTGACATAAACATTCATATTAAGGTCTAGTTGGACGTAAATGAAAATGGTGTGAGCCCCCACCCCCGATATAGAATAGCGCTGCATTGGTGGCCACCTTTAAAATTTTATCGCATCTCTTCCTGAACAGATGGTCGTATTGTCATGGTTTTTTTTATTCCCCCCCCCCCCCCAACACACACACACACTTTTTAGATATGTAGTTTGCCAAAGTAGTAAAGGTGCCAATCTGATCTACAACATGCCCCCAGGGTGGCCTTGTTGAAAATGTTGTAATTGCTACTTATCTTAAATGGATGCATCATATTCTATTGACATGGAGTTTTCGCAAAAACACTTCTTGCAATATGACTAGTCAGTTATATGTGAAAATGTTGCTGCTCCTATGCCCAACATGACAGCCACTGTGTCCATCTTGACAATCTTATTGTTGCTACTCCATAATGGATGGTCATGTAATGGGCCTGAGTCTGTTGTCCATCTATTGTCTGTTAGCATTTGTTTGTTAATGCCACTGCTCCAAAACTACTTGGAGGAAAGTAATGAAATTTGGCGCATAGTTTCATCCTTGGTTTAGGTGGTCCCAACTGAACATGGGGACCCTCAAACATTCAATATGGCCACCATGGTAGCCATCTTGAGAATCTTGTTATGGCAACTTCTTCTGAATGGATAGTCATATTGACATGGGATTTTCAGTTAAGGACTTTTTATAACAGTTCGATGGTCCTAAATGAAAATGGTGCCAATCTGACATCTAGTATGGTGGCCATCTTGAAAATCTTGTTATTGCTACTTAAGGCATTATCATATCAACATGGGGTGTTACTAAAACTTATGCAGTCTAGTTGGTCCTAAATGAAAATGATGCTAATCTGACATCCAGTATTGCCACCGTGGTGACCATCTTGAAAATCTTGTTATTGCTACTCATCCTAAATGAAATGTCTTATTAACATGGGGGTTTTCACTAAAAGACTTCTTACGATGTCTAGTTGGTCCTAAATAAAAACAGTACCCCTTACACATCCAATATGGCTGTCATGGTAGCCAGCTTAAAATCTTTTTATAGCTACTTCAGATGGTCCTATAATCATGGGGTTTTCACTAAAAGAATTTTTATATTTAGTTGGTCTTAAATAAAAATGGTGCTTATTAATGGTGGCCATCTTGAAATTATTGTTATCACTGCTCCTCACGAATAGATGGTCATATCAAAATAGGATTTTTACTTAAATACTTCTCACCATATGTAGTTAGTTCTAAATGAAAATGATGCCAGTGTGATCGCCCAAAATGTGAAAAATCTCATAGCAGCTACTTCTCCTGAAAGATTGCCATACCAGTGTTTAAAAAAAAAAAAAAAATCTTTTTTGCAATATAGTTTTTACTATATTAAAATGATGCAGATCCAACCTCCAGAATGGGAATTCTGAACATTTTATTATGACTACTTCTCCAGACAGATGGTCTTATCAGCATGGGGGTTTTCACTACAACACTATTATAGCAATATGTAGCTGGTTCTGAATGAAAATGGTGCTTATATGACCTCCAATATGGCACCATAATGGCCATCTCACAAATTGTTATCACTACTCCTCTTGCATGAATGGTGGCATTGACTTGCATTATTTAATCGGTTCTGAATGAAAATGGTTGCAGATCTGACCACCAACATATCTGCACTTTTGTAAAGAAGTTTTGAAAACCAGACCTAATTGACCGTGGGTTCAAGTGAAAGGTCATTGCTTGCATTTTTGTACTTCATTGACATTATGAACACAGTGATGTATACATATACATGTATAAGTGAATTCTGGCCAGACTTTTTATTTAGTTGCAATTCAATGAACAAGTTGATAGCCAGCACTCCGACATTGATTTAAGTCAAAGGTCTTTAGCTATACGGGATTTTGAGTCTGATAATGAATGGATGTTTGTCAAACCCAGTTTGTGGATATATCTGATGAATATCTTGATTGGTGCCACTTAAATAACTTTTTTATCTCCAAAAATATTTTAGATTTAGCCAATCTTAACATGTTGATATATCTTGACACTGAGACAAATTCAGTGATTTTCTATCCATTATATCAGGTTCAAAGTCAAAGGGGATGACAAAGAATATTGTACTGTACTTCAGGTGTCTAGTGAACATAAATTCAGACATGTAAGAAAATGTTTTTGTGACCAAATTTAGTATATTGGAGTTTCTAAAGAATATCAGAGATAGTTTCTATACTTATTTGTTAAAAAGAATAAAAGGGCAG
Organism: Margaritifera margaritifera; assembly: GCA_029931535.1. Lineage (NCBI taxonomy): Eukaryota > Metazoa > Mollusca > Bivalvia > Unionida > Margaritiferidae > Margaritifera > Margaritifera margaritifera. The sequence continues at coordinate 2,217,007 of JAQPZY010001498.1, forward strand.
AAGAAATGTACTTATCTTGAATTTTTGGAAATTCTTTTCAGCCAGTAGAGCAAATGTCCTTTTAAGGGACTCTTGCTTTTAAACAGAACCCAACTTCTTTTGGTCTGATCCCCATCATTTTGCTTCAGAGTTTATGATACAGTAGGTACAGTATATGGTTATAGGGGAATGGACATTGTGGGACCATGGCAAGAGAGAATACTGAAAATCTAGAGAATTTTGAGGATAAGATATATGGCAGATTTTGTGATGCATTGCAAGTTATATTTCGTTCCATGTTTGTTGTTGTAGTATTGATATACCTTTTTTTTGTCTTGGAGCAATTGATTGAAATCTGTCCCAAGCATATGGCATATTGTCTACTTCTCTGTTGCTTAGAATAGTTTCTGTTTCTAATAATAAGGCACTTTTTATATAGGCCTTTTGGCCTTTAAAAGCCATGCAAGCTACTTAAAGGGACATAACTCATTCTGATCCTAATAGGAAATTGTTACTCAGATTGGTTACCTCCCTTGATATAGTTTAACTTTCTGTATAGTGTTTAATACAAAATCATTTTAGTAGGATATGCTCATAAATGGTAATTACTTGAATGTTTTCTCTACAAATATGTTAAAAAATTTTAAAATCTCTGCTAAGAAATATAGAGAAGAAAGTACTCGCAACATTTATAATTCAGATTATATTCATTTAGAAGGATATTGGTATTTGTGTTTGATAATAAAAAGGGATATGATGATCAATATCATTTAATGTATGTTCATCACTTTGATCCTGTTTAATGTACCATATTACACTAACCGTCGAATCCATTAGTATTCTCAATACTTTGGTTTGCAGGTGGTCCAGGCACAAAGAAAGGGAAGATAATTGACAATGTGGCCAAAGTGTATGGTTTTAAGCTTATCAACATGGAAAAGACCCTGTTGAGTTCCTTTATAAAGAAACTAGAAAATCCAGACCCCAATAACATCACACCAGCTCTCACACAGATGCTGAAGGTATATATTGATGCTTGTGCATGTCCAAAGTTATTATTCCTCCGCTTTGTTTTTTAATTATCAAGGATAAATGCGATACTCCCTGACAGTCCATCCATCCATCCATAACTCCTGTCTCCTCTTTACTCCCTGGGGGAATAAAGACAAATGATCCATAGTTTAATAACCAGATGTGCACATATATAGCATCGTACAGTTGTTGTGTACAGTCTCTCAGATGTGCATAGATATAGCATTGTGCAGTTGAGTACAGTATCTCAGATGTGCATGGATATAACATTGTGCAGTTATGTACAGTATCTGAGATGTGCAAAGATATAGCATTGTGCAGTTGTTGTATACAGTATCTCGGATGTGCATAGATCTAACATTGTGCAGTTATGTACAATATCTCAATTGTGCATAGATATAACATTGTGCAGTTGTTGTGTACAGTATCTCAGATATGCATTTATTATATACTCATTTTTTTCTCCATTAACTTTGCATTGTCATAATCGTGTAGTATTTCTCCATACTGCACTTCTTCATACTGCATGACAGGTGTGTCTAAAAATAGTATCGTGTGTTAGGAACTACTTTTTATTGTAAATAAACAATGTACGCAAACGTAGCAGACACCGGAGCTTTTGCTTTATTAGATTTGTCTGTGGATGAACTAAGCAAGTTGTTTGAGAGTAGAGATGATAAAGCTGACAATGTGGATGAATTCATTGAGTCACAAAAGAAACTTTCAACCAAGCAAGTGACTGAACGTGATATTCACAATGTCCAGCGGTGGCTTTATGACAACAAACGTGAGACATGAAGTATTGAAAATATCATTCTGATAATTTAAACACTTATTTAGCCTATGGTTCAGACCATGAACCGTGTTCTCTAGAGTCTATAAAAAAATAGCATAAAAAGGCATCTTAAGACCAAATGATATTTCGTTTCTCTCAGAGACCGCCCATTTTACAAGTAGGGTCCATCCAACAAAGATCATGCAAGTGACAGTACATATAAATATGTCATCTATAGCTGGTAATAAGAATGGCAATAAATGTACCTACTTTTCTGCATCTTGAATTTCTTCTAAATATACTTTCTGATCCACGGCGCGAAATTGAACTGCAATTTAGACTACATTTCCAACAGAAATCACATTCCAAAGGAGAATTTACTGCACTCCAAAATGAAATGAATTTGATATTCCCTAACAAAAATATTTTATCCTGCATCATCTTGAGAATTTCAATTAAAAGAATTTCATATTTTGTCCATCTTATGATTTCAAACTATCAATGGCAGAACAGTAACACGTGTAGCTTGCTGTTGAGGCCAGTCCCTCTAGCTACATGTGCATCGTACGTAATCGACCCAGCTAATAATGCAAGTCCACCACAACTAAAAGAGCAGAATTTAGTTGGATCGACGGAAAAACAAAATCCCTCCATTCCAGATCAACTGGGAAAGTTGTTCCAAGGCGCAATCATTCACAATATGACTCAGAATTTCAATTTTTAGTAGACGAAAATGAGATTTCTTTTTTAAACGAATGACTGAGCGCACAGTACTCTACCAAGTTCAAAGGTCACTGGGCGGTGCCATGTGCACATGAATACTGTTACTGTGTATTTGTTTAGCTACGGTTGTGTATTTACTTTGGAATATAGCAGAAATTCAGTTACTTTGTTTCTTGTGGTGTGTTCTTTTTATTATTCACCCTTAGGTAGAAAAGCAAATATGAGTATATAATAAAAAGGTTGCTACATTTGTATATGAAAATATGAACTTGTATACTAACGTCGTGCAGTATAGCTCAGAAAAACTCGTTCATATTTTCCCATACAAATGCAGCAACCTATAAATACTATATAGCATTGAACAGTTGTGTACAGTATCTCAAATGTGCATAGATATAGCATTGAGCAGTTGTGTACAGTATCTCTAATGTGCATTGATATAGCATTGTGCAGCTGTTTTGTACAGTATCGCAATGTGCATTGATATAGCATTGTGCACTTATTTTGTACAGTATCTCAAATGTGCATTGATATAGCATTGTGCATTTATTTTGTACAGTATCTCAAATGTGCATGGATATACAGTGAAACCCCGCTATAACGCGATACTTGGGGTCCATAAAATTCGATCGCGGAAAAAGCGGGGTCGCGTTATTGCGGGGTTTTACTATATTTTACTTTATTCAGAGAACAACGTATACACGTCAAATGTATAGCATGAATAGGGTATGAACACCGTTTACTATCTGATATTGATCCATCTTTGTTTTCCCACATGACAACCCTTTGATTGAGCCACGAGTTTGATACAGCTGTACTTGTTCAGTGCCAAGTAACAGAGAGTGGTTATTTGAACTCCCTGTGATCTTGCTGCCCAAGCTCAGTCTCAACATAAGCACCCACATATGACAATCTTTGATCTTGCCGCCCAAACTCAGTCTCTACATAAGCACCCACATATGACAATCTTTGATCAACCACCGCATTGTCTGGTGCTTGGTTGTGTATGCAGTTAAAGAAGAAATGTAAGTCGACTATTGTTTGCGCAATGATTGTATACAGGATGAATTGAAGTCCAGCGCACGTGTTGGCGGCTTACATTTTTTGATGTTTATTAAATCATGAGAATCTTTTATCAACCACCACATTGTTTGATGCTCGGTTGTGTATGCAGTTAAAGAAGAAAAACATGTCGGCTATTGTTTGAGCAATGATTGTATACAGAATGAATTGAAGACAAACACAAAGAAGACTTACTGGCTTTACTCATGGATCAATAATAAGTAACATTTCCGATAATGTTTATTTTGGCATAATACTTCAAGAAATTCGTGAAATTGTTAAATTTAAGAAGCCACGCCACGATCAAATTCATAAGTGATCTCTTCCCCAAAATGATAATACCCTTTTTGTACACTATTTCTCGTACTCAAATTTTTTTTTTTTTTTTCCATGTACGAGAAAAATACATGTACATGTATATAAAATTTCAGGAACCACGCCACAAACATATTATACTCGAATTCATACGCGATCTCTTCCCCAAAATGATACTGTAATATTTCACATTTTATACACTATTTCTTGTACTTTGAAAAAAAAAATGTTCATGTGCGAATGAATATATTAAATTTTGGGAGCCACACCACTATCGCGTTATATCCGAATTTGCGCTATAGCGGGGTTTCACTGTAGCATTGAGCAGTTGTTTTATACAGTATCTCCAATGTGCATAGATATAGCATTTTGCAGTTGTTTCGTACAGTATCTCAAAAGTGCATTGATATAGCATTGTGCAGTTGTTGTACATCTCCAACACCATTAAAGACTTTGAATCTAGAATACACAGGAACCTTGAAGACTGGAGCTCAAGTTTTTGGAGAGATAGGTAGATTGAGTCATCGAGGTAAGTAAGATTCTGTTGAATTGTTGTTGATGTCTGTAAGGATGAACAAGGTTAGATCTGCTGTCATTGGAGATCACAAGGAGGGGGCTAGTTGTGGGGGAGAGGGGGGTAGAGAGAGAAAGAGAGGAATGACTGCAGGAACATGTGGCATGGCTGCAGACTTGCCTGTCTTAGCAGCAAGCAAGATATACTAGTAAGCATTAACTTGGATCTGATGTCACATAATATCCTACTTAGGATTTCAAATAAATATCATAGAGCCTGATTTGGTGGTATTCTGGGATGGTCAATCTTGATTTATGTTATGTTGTTAGCAGTTGGCAGTGCCTTATACATGGGTAATAATGAAGGTACAATATGCACAAAGTGTATTGGCCGTATTTCACTCATACTGGTGGAGGGGAATGTTGAGAGTTGTTTAGTGAAATATGCCTGTGAAATCTCCTGTCTTGAGCTGTATTTCTCTCACCAATTGTAAGTTTCATTCAACTCCACTTCAAGAGTCAATTCTTCCTGGTCAGTTTGTGGACTTACTGCAGTTAGTAACATTATGGCTCATAAATCAATTAAGTCTATTACCCAACAGTACAGTGTTAGCTTAGGCCTGATTCCACCTGTAAATCCTGGAGATTTCACTTTGTAGTTGGGTGCATTTCAGTGAATACTGCACTGACATGAGTAGAAAATGGTCAGTGCGCTTGTTGTGTACTCTATGCTACGTGTACTGAAAGATCTCAAACTAGGAGCACTATTAGCTCCCTGTTTTGTAATATATGGATTCCCTGCCAAACTGACTTGATTGAAAAACTTAGCCAGACTTTGAGAAACATGAAATATTGGTCAAAGTGACCAACTTTTGATAAGAGAGTGTTGTACTTATAAGACACATCCATGAAGTTGCATGAATCTGCAGCCAACAGTGCATATGTAGGAAATGGCCTTAAATGCAAAATTTAACCAGTCACCTAGTCATGAAGTATAGGCCACAGTGCCCTTTTTTATACAGAATGTGTTGACCCCCCATACCCAAAAGTTGATAAAAACTTTGCTTTAACACAAAATTTAACCAAGGTATGACATATGGATGGAAGGTCATGGGTAACACATTCAGTACACTTTGTGTGTACTGTATCACTTTTAGAAAATGGTGGCAGTGGCATACATTGACAAAAAATATTTAGATTTTGTGTTAAGATTTTTGTTAAAGATTTGTATAGTCTTATAGAGTTAATATACATGTACAACAAAGTGTAGCTCATGGGCAAGACATAGTGATCTGTGGAATCTGTTCCTATGTAAACACAGTTATAATAAAAAGAACACAGTTGTTGATAAAAATATTATATACTGTCAATCGTTGATCAAGCAATTTTGAAAATTAGCAATTGAAAGCAACTAAATTTGCAAAAATGTCATGCACATTATGCACATTTATACAGTGTACATTGTTGCCAAGATTCTGAATATTGAATAATACCAAACAGTTATGATTGACAGTATTTCCTACAATTTATGGATCGTGTTTGATTTAATTTTTAAGGGTCAACCAGAACTGCTACGTTTAGACTGGTGTCTAAAGGAGGTCATGAAACAGCTTGATGATATGGAAAAAGATCAGGTTTACGTCATTGACTTCCTCCCTAACCTCAAGTTTCTCCAGAATAATGAGCTCTTTACCAAAGACTGTGTGAATGAATTCAAATTATTTGAAGATAAAGTGAGTATTTGGTAAAATAAAAAATATGAACATTTGATACAGCATACATCTTTTTGTGTGGTCTTGTACATGCATGTTCCTTTGTGTGAATGTGTTTTATAATGGACATGGAAAATCTATTTATCTAGATGAATTATGAGTGTGTAACGACGAATGACTCTTTACTAAACAACCAGCAGTGATTTATATTCATAATATTATAGTAGTAAAGTGTGCTTACTGTCTTTAATCCAAGAGGCAGTTTGGTTTGGTGGTGGTGGTGGGGTAAGGCAAGGCCTTCTATACCTTTAGCATCAACTGACTTTGGAGCAATGACGAAATAAAGAAATATAATTGACTTTGTATGGCTATGAAATGTTGAAGGCCATTTTTTAAAGGATTTTGTGGTCGAAAGAGAAGGAGGATGGAAAGAAGTTGGTTGGTTTTTAACGGTACTTGGAGCACATGATTGGCTATATAATGTCGAAGAAATGGAAGCTAAGTGCCTTTCTTGAAGACACACCGAGGCAGCCAACCCAGGCTGGCTTGGGTGGGTCTCAAAACCAAGACCCTTTATTATGAGTCCAGTGTTTTACCAACTAAGCTAGAGAGAGGCAGAAAAAGCTACAAATAGAGAATTTTAAAGGGAAAGTCATAGAAGAGAGGAATACAGGTGGCTTAATTTCATTGAGGATTACTGACTGTTATATTAAATGATCATTGACTGTTCTTTTGAGGGATTTACCAGTATAATAAAAGATTACATCTCTCCTTCATTATAGCATGATTCTAGATATAGCATGTTTACATTATGGACCCCATGACCAAAATGATAAAATTATTTAAAAAAATTAAAATTTACAATTTTTGACACTCATCAGCTAAAAAGTTATGTCCAAACCATTGTTCTTCAATTAGACATCACCAGAATGTGTTTTCACAATCTTCCTTTTTCTTGAATTAGCCATTATTATATTCATTCACTGTCAGATGTTGATGTTGTATTCCTAACTGGCAATAACACACCTGAAATTACCTTTAGTTTTCTCCAGGATTCTCATTGGCTTGTACCCCTATCTACATCTGACTTGATAAAAGCACGATATTGCTAAAATTTGCCCAGCAAACACTATCCATTTCACTTCCAAGTGAGCAGCTGCGCTGATGGTAATCCTGCGACAACTTAGTCCAGGCCACTTGGATGTTTGTTGAATACGGTGAATGCTCACGTGTTTCTGTTTTTAGGCCGGTGAATGGGTTTGTGCTTGTAGGAGTGAGCTGTTGCAGGGTTTTAGGTTGGCTTTGGTTACTTCCCTAAGGAACTGTTGAGCAAAATGGGTCATTCTTGTGATATTCACTCCTTCTCAAAAAAAAAAATTCATCCAACATCCTAGTATGCATTTGGATGAAGCTAGTCATGATCATGAAGAGGTATTTGGGGTTCCAAATTCATGGCATGGGATTAACATTAGCCAAGCCATTCACTTGGAATGGAAATGTACACAATAGTGTTTGCATGGAGATGAAGAAGGTTGGTTTAAAAATTCAAAATATTTGAAAGAAATAAATCATTTTTATTTATTCAGATATAGATAGGGGTACAAGGCACAGAGGGTCCCAGATAAACTAGATGTTTCTAATGAACTACTATTGTAATTGATCTATGTCAGCTATTGTATTTAATAAAAGTATATGGAACAGCTGAAATTGTCTCTAGCACGAAAGCCACTCCATCAGGACAACCACTTAAGCTTTGTAGACACACCTCGCCGATCTTGCAGGTACATCAAAGACATGTAGCCACTAATCCTTCATGTGATCTTTTGACATCCATATGTCAGTAAACAGTGGCAAATGATACACTTGTCTGTTGTCACATAAAACTAGTAACTGAAGAGCCCCAATGCAGCCTAGGGTGCATCATCCAATCACCAAACAGAAAGCAATGGTCACTTATAGATGTTTATTTACAATAATGTACCCACTAATAAGGTCCATTAAAACAGTTACATGTCACTTTATTGTGCAATCAGTTAGATTTGTGAGTGAAAATTCAGATAGTGGAAAAAATGTTTCTTTATTACTTACGGTACACGCATCGCGTTTTTGCGATTGCCCACTCAATTCAGTGGACATGGACAGAGGGGAAGGGGATTAAGTGCCCACTATGAGTAGTTGAAGTCCACTCAGTCTGGTGGATTTTCCACCCATTCTAGTGTAAATCCACTAATCTAGTGGAAGTCTGACAGAGATTTTATTGCAGCCGTAGTGGGTTTTATGGCACCCCTCGCTGGTTCTATTGTGTTCACTCCACGAGTCGACACACTAAACAAACAGATAGGAGAAATTCAGACACCTTAAACCTGAACATGGCAGGTGTCAATTTCATACCTTTACCTGTATAGTGGTAATATTTCTTGTGGTATTTATCAGTAGCCTGGCTAAGGATACATACAGATGAATGTGCGTAACGTAGAAAAAATATGAGGTTTTATATTTCTTGGATATCTTCCCACCCCTGTCCATGACAGAGCATACATCAGAAAAAAATGCTTAGCTGCAACGTACATCCCTGCTGTATATGTACCTGTTAGCATATACAGAAGCAGAAATTTACATACTGTTCTGCATCACACAGTAACTTCGATGTTCTTTCTCAACAAATGATATTTCATAAAAGTGTTTTGTGTACTGGTTATTAATTTGTCATAGTTTCCCTTTAATTTCCATACTATTTCCAAGACCCACTTTGAAGAAATCATTGAAAGCAGTAATGCATACAAAACTCGAAAAGAGATTACAAACGAACCCCTTAATATTTATATCGAATATGTACGATCATGAACACTGGAATATTATGACATGTAGGTCATTATTCTTTTCAAAGTATATTAAAATAAAAAAGATAATTGAGCTATACTATGAAAAGGTTCTTCTTTACTTTTACCCAAAAACTTTGAAAATAACACTGTTTAAGAGAGAGTACAGCAATTTTTTAAATGCACAGAATTCTGAATGCTGTGTTGACTGTTTGCACTCTATCAGTGTCCATTCATGTCATAAACAAAGTGATTTCAATGAGAAAAAAAGTTTCCTGTCCTCATTTTTTTCACGATCTACATGCATCACCAGGCATTGGCTGAGGAGTGACATTCTTACTTTAAAGTCAGCTGATATGCCTGCTGCTGTAGCTTTCTGCCTTGAGTCAACAACAGTCAGTCAGGACAGTATCTGCATGTCATCAGCTAATGTTCAATGTCACGTTTTTGTTTCAAAATGTACAGTTCATTAACTGTTGAATGAAAGTATCACAAAACCACACACCTTAAAACTAAAAAGATGTTAGTTTGTGAAAAACAAATTTGGACTGAGAAAAACATTTGATGTGTTAAGTTCTCATATTATCATGTAAAACTAGTCTCTAGCATTATATGAAAAACTAAATATAATTATTTTTATTTTCCCATTTAGAGTCCTACCATTTAACTTAAATTTAGAAGAAAAAAAAGTGTAATGGCCTATGCATGTCTAAACTTCGTTCTTTTTTTTCTCCCAGCCTACACCCCCCAACTTAGTTGCATAATAAGCAAATAGAGTAGAAGTCTTAAATGACTTAAATTAGGATAGTTCCTAGCAACTACTGGTCAATGTAGCGCTTCGATGTTTCAAAATAAACACTTTTGAATGAAAATGTTTCTTGTTGTCACAAAATCAAATGCTTTAAAACTAAGAAGATATTAGTTTGAGAAAAACTAATTTAGACAGAGAAATGCATAGCCATTAAGTTTTGATATTGTCGCGTAAAACTGGTTATTATATACAGTGATCTCTTCATACATTTTTGATAGCATCAGGGTAAGCATGTGTTAGTATCATAAAATGTTTTAAAAAAACATGAGTTATCATCACAGAAGTGAAAAAATTAATATCATTGAAATATAAGAGAAGTACATATATTTGCATAATATTCTTTATTTCCCTAAGTTATAACATGATTTAATGTCAAACTCATTTGTTTTGAATTTAAATAAATGACATCCTTTGTTTCTTCGCTTCCCCATATATTTTGATTGCCATATTAAAATTAAAGTCTTGTAGGCAAAGACCTTCTGTATTAAGTGTTATAAGGTAATTCAGTGCCCTCTGTGTTGACCTGTTCCTTAACACACTCTTGATTCTCTTCATCATAGAGAATGACCATTTCAGTTTGAAAAAAATGGAACATAAAATTTATCAATGGATGTACAAAAGATAAAAAACTACCTGAATCCTAATTGAGTAAATTACCAAGAACAATTTCTTAAAGAGTCAAGACAGTGATGAGTTTTCACATGATCATGACAGAATAACTGAGATAATACATATTCCTTTCTATTAAGAACAATATATCAATGTTTAATTTCTTCGTTGAATCAATGTCAGAGAGCTAAAATATCACCACTTAATTTAGCATGCAATACATTCCAATTGCAAGCTAGTTGTTTATTGTTGGAGAAATATTTCAAATATAAATGACGGAATAATCCAATACTTTTTTATTTACATGTTCAAAACAGGTAAAATTGAAAGATTAAAATTGCTTTTCTTACTTGGATAGACAGAAAAAATAAATGAGAAATTAATAAGGCAACACACACTTAAGTTAAGGTTTACTGATCAGACTATTTTTCTCTTGCTTAGAGTATAGTATGTAAATATAAGAGCAACTCATGGATAAAATGCAACTTTCATTCCTAGTGACATTTTCCAGAAATTAATTAGAATGACAACAACCACAACTACAACTACTGCAACTACTATAAAAACAAAAATACTATATTATAATAGTGCTCGTGGAATTGCACCCCCCACCTCACCCCAACTCACCTGTTGGTAACTAAGCAGTTTGAGTTTCTTCTGGCCCTTTCCACCCCATTTTAGATATTTTGACATTTATGTTGAGGTGTTGGGTCAGAGCTCACTGTCTATTGAAAAGTTGAACTTTGCTTACACCTTGTGATGTCGGCATTGGTTAGCTGCTTACAACCAGGTCTAGCAAAATTAAGAGACCTTATATCAAGCCCTGCCTGCATGAAATAGATAGGTAGATGATTTATCTTCACAGAAATTGTAAGTACAACATTTGTTACATCTTTAATTCGTTGACAGATGAGACAAAACTACAGCATTGATGAAATTTGGCCTGGTACTTGCCATCTGCATTGCTACTCACATGACTACCCAAATCTCGCAGCCAACATGTCCATGACATCAGAGGTCAGATAGTCACGTGACATGAACAAAAATCCCCTTTCCAATTTTGTTGTACATAAAATTCAAAAATAGTAAATGAAAGTCACATAATGTTTGTAATAAAAACAAAAGGACACATAATTCTCAACATATTTATTCCGAAAACAACGACCAGAAACCAGTCACTGTTGCAGCAACTTGGAGAAAGCTAGATTCATCAAGGAGATAGCACAAGTCAGCATGATTTTTGTTGGCATCACGTGACTACCATGTTGACATGTGCTCTCTGCTTTATGAAGCTGGCTTTCTCCAAGATGCTGTATATATATATATATATATATATATATATATATATATATATATATATATATATATATATATATATATATATATGTCAAAATATCTAAAATGGGGTGGGAAGGATCAGAGGAAACTCAGACTATAGTAACTAAGCAGATATAAAAATTTGCCATTAGATCTAGCAATTTCCACTTAAGGATATGAAGTCTTCCATTCAGTGTTGAACCCCATCCTTCATTTCTTGAGCTCTTTCTTTGAGGAAATCACCCTATCTGAATTGGAATCACTGTTGGTGACACCAATCTCAGATTTTTGTAGCCAAGCCAACAAGAGGCTAGCCAAGTGCTGGGTATTTTTACGCTTAAAAAAAAAAGTAGTGTGTCCATTTTTCACAAGAATTTGCTTAACTTGAAATGTAATGTGTGTAACTTTTTTAACTGGTAGTGGAAATGACTGAAATATATATAACACACACTACTCAATGGAGACATGCAGGTATGTCTTCTATGCACGAATGCCATTACCACTGACTTTGTAGCATTGTTTTTTGGTAACGTGTGCATGGTTGAGATGGTATAGGGGTTGGTGCTTACAGGCAAGGTGATGGGTGCCCTAACTTGTGGATCCAGGTTCGAATCTCTGTAGAATATGAATTACAATTCTCTAACCTGTATCATATGATATTATTTATTCGTATTTAAAAATTCTGTTAATGTTATCAAGCATTCTCCTGTAGGATCCAGGGATAGCACTTTCCGCTCTGTTTGGTGTATATTTGTTATTCTCTATAATAACATATATTCCTTGATTTCTGTAGTAGGAATCCAGATGGACTGTGTGCTTAGATGAGAATTAATTACTGGATCGACATGCTGGTATGTCTGCTACGCACGAATGCCTATACCACCGACTTTGTAGCATCATTTTTTTATGATGTGTGCATGGTCGAGATGGTATAGGGGTTGGTGCTCACAGGCAATGCGATGGGTGCCGTAACCCACAGATTCGGGTTAGAATCTCCATAGAGTATGAATTAAAATTCTGTTAATGTTATCAAGCATTCTCCTGTAGGATCCAGAGATATTACTTTCCTCTCTGTTTGGTGTATTGTTATGTATATAGAAGCTATAATGAGTGCCTAAACTTTTGGTCTGTGACTGTACATTAAAAATAGGTCAAATAGTAAGTCGCACTTAAAGTTTGGTTAAGATGTCAACAAGGTATTTACTGACCTTTGTGTTCAAGGTCAGAGTTGTTGACCATTTGTTGGGTATTTTCCACTTGAATGATGCATTTTGCATTGCATTGTGGATCATTAGATGATACAGGTCCTGTTGTGAAGTAGGCCATTTGCAAAGAGTATATAAGAACTTGATGAATGCATTATGAACATTCCAATTGTAATTCCTGTGTTAAAAAGATTCCTGTTTTTTATGATCAGTCTGTTTGGAATCATCAGACTGTTTTAGTTGTGCTATAATGCTGTATTATTGTAGACATAATTCTAAAGGAATTATTTACTCGAACATTCATTGGAATTAACATAAAGTGCTCATTAACCTTTGGATTTAAATATATGACTTTGGATATTTGTAGGCATTCTCAAAGATTTCTGGATGGTATCATTGTGGTACATCATGACATTCAAGACTATTGTTGTGGTACATCAGGACATTCAAGACTATTGTTTGGTACATCAGTGCATTCAAGTCTATCATTGTGGTACACCAGGACATTCCAGACTATTCATTCACTCATTCGAAACATTCTATAATTTCTGACTTGTGTTTAGGACAGTTAGGATTATTTGGAATATAATTCACATATTGTAAGTGTCTTTTGAATTTGCATTTTAATTACAGAAAAAGTAATTTTTTGTTGATTTTACAAACATTTTTGGTTTCACTTTCTTTTTGTTACATTATTTTAAGACCTAGAGTCATAAGTATATATATATATATATATATATATATATATATATATATATATATATATATATGACTAATGTACTTGCCTTTATTTCCAGTACCCAGTCAGTTTTGCAATCAACTTTACACTGCCCAATGACAAATTATCGAAGAAGGCTGAAGTTGAGTGTGCCAAACCACCCACACCTACCAGTGAACCTTCAGCCCCCATACAGCCAGCAGCAGCTACTGAATCAGGTGCACCTGACCAAGTAAAATCTCAATCAGATGAGGCTGATGCCTCACGCACTCAGGTATAGTTAGCTCCCTTTTCAGTATCTTTGCTTGTCATAAAAAATGCAACTGATGTATGATGCCATCCTTTACATGCATGTGTCATGCACCAAAAGACTATTTATACAATATGGAATAGAGACTTAAGGATATGAGTAGTATAGGTTAGTGGATGTATACAGTGGTCCTAAGTTTTTGGGGTTTTCTTCATTCTTTTTTATGGGGGTTTGGGCTTGAGGGTGGTGTTGCACTGATTATCATGTTATATTTAAAAATTGATCGCTTTGTTCAAACGATTACGCTCATTGATTATGAAATTCTACCATCAATCAAAGTCTGTCACAGGTTTTAAAAACAAAAAACATTTTAAAAAAACAACAAGCAAAAGCCCCTTGAAGTCTGCAACAAAGTAGCATTATACCCATGCTTTTTCTCAGTTATCTCTCCCTCCCCCCATACATAAGTTTACCTCACTGCCCACTGTATCCTCCTCAAGGCTCCATCCCCAGAGTATTAGTCAGAATTTAAAAAAAACGTTGTGTATATCTGCAGACAATGACACCACAATAATATGTCACCATATATGCAAAAGTGTCCGCATCCTGCAAGTTCCAGCCCCTTGAGGTTGGATTGAATCCTGAAACTGTTGTGTACATCTACAGACCACCACAAATCCTATCCCAAAGTTTAAAGTCTCTATCTTTAAGGAAACTTCATTAGCTCAGTTGGTAGAACATTGGACTCATAATCCTAGGGTTATGGGTTTGAAATCCGCCCAGGCCAGCCTGGGTCAGCTGCCTTGGTGTGTCCTTGGGAAAAGTACTTGGTTCCCATTTACTCAGAATGATACAGGCAGAAATGTGTTTAAACCAACCAATAACAACTATCTTTAATGGTGTAGGAGCAGTTTTGTGACACAATGCACAGATGGGCAGGATCACATAATTCCCACCGTTTCTTCAAAAAGCATGAGGATGATACATTTTGGTGCAGTAGCTTTTTTCATTATAATCAGGCAAACTCTAAAACTACTCTTCTATCTGGATGTTTTCAAACTGCAAAAAACATCACTATTCTTTATGCAAATCTGTCATCTGAGTTTTAGATTGCATTTACATTTTACCTTGGAGTATGCATGCAGTACCTGGTTTTGCCTTACTGACAATAATCAATCAATGGTTTGTTGTGCACAAATTATAGACTCCATGATTGGCCTTAAATTTGAATTGGTTGTGCAACCCTACCCAGATAAATGGGTTGTGGAACTGAAATGAATGAATAATTCTAGAAAACTTAGGACATGCTGTTCTGATGTACAATTCTAGCGTTTTAAAGAGTCTGTATAATCCAACCCCTGTGTATTCAGGATCTCTGCCAATTGTGACCACAAAATTTAGTCCCTCAGTATAGCCTGTCTCAATAGAATTTGACACTGACTATTATGGTACCCTACCCAATTTTGTCTAAATTTTCAGTCTTAATGTCCATATTACAGAGGTTCCACTAATTTTGTGGAGCCCTAGGTGACTGAGTGGTCTAACCGTTACAGATCACTGACATTTCACCTCTGGCCACATGGGTTCAAGTTTCGGCTTGGCCAACGTGGGTATGTGAGAAGGCTTGCCAGTAGCTTCCCATGGGTTGGTGGTTCTTCCTGGGGTAACTGGAGGGTCTTCCTCCACCAAATATACTGACTGCCATGCATAGCCTATCATGTGCTGAAAAAATGGCATTAAAACGCAAAACCACAAATGTAATTTTATTTCATTCTGTGCCTTGTGAATAAAACACTTGTCAAGTTGCCTTCCGTTCATAGACTGAGGGGGGGTTGGGTGTTTTGGGGACCAGTTGTTGCCCCTGCTATGTTCTAGACAAGCAAAATCCAACCCACTTTGGAATCTCAGTGACATCAAGTACTGTTTCTTGGACACTCTTTTTGGTACAATCATGAAACTTAAATGGTACTTTCCTCTGTAAAAGCAATACAAGTACTGAATGCTACTAAATGTAGGTTAAATTGACTTCTTTTTATACCTTAATAACTGTAGAGTACAATTTATTTATCTACATGATTAACAACAAAGCACATCCAGGGAACATTTTGGCTGTCTGTTTGACAAATGTGTGGATTATAGGAAGATCGTGCAGAATTGGAAATACACAGCTTCAGAACATCACAATTCTCCTTGATCCTGTATTTCAGAAGAGATTAGCACTTTACTGTAACAGTGCCAAGCCTTTCATCGAGTTCTTCCAGAAGTCTGGACGCTTGGTTTCTGTGGATGTTTCCTGTGGAGTACAAGAAGCTATCTGGTCCAGAATCTGTGATTTCCTCTTGGATCTTAACTTTCAGCATTTAAAACTGGTTGAAACTGTGATATTGTTTGTCTTTGGTGAGTAACGAAAAGTATTTACTTTTGATGACTGAAAAAAAATTCATATGTATAAAATGTTCACAGAGTTAGTGAAGAAGGAGAAGTGAAAATATGTATACACTGAAACTTGTCTAAACCACTACTCTCTGGGACCAATATAAAATGCAGGTTTGGACAGATTACAATGTTATCAAGCGACCGCTAGTTTTATCTCCTCTTGACAAGCTGAAATTGCCCAATCTGTAAAAAAAAAACCCAATCTTAAAACAATGATTTTAATTCTCATTGGTCTCTTTGCAATAAGATTTTAATATTCATGATAAATTACTCTGTTATTGCAAATAAATGTACACTGTACATGTACTTTTGATCATATGTAAGAGAGGGGGAGAGAGAGATTCTTGGCCATGGATTTGTTGCAGAATCAGTGATGAACTCGTTTAATGACCCTCACTTATTTGGTTTTTACTTAATTACTGTTTTCAGTTAAAATTCATCATTATATGGTAACAAATGTGTTGACAGTTACAGTTAGATATTAATAATAAAATAATTACTTGCTGTCTTTTATTTAATCAACATTGTTGTGGGCATTTTACTGGACACTGTTTAAATGTCTCACAAGCGTGCAACATGGTTGCCTTTCAAGTATGGCACTGTTTATTGCACACATGGTTGAAACAAACACATAGATGGGCTAATCCTCTTGCAGTCTCATCTTTAAACATATACCAGTTTTAATAATACTAATTAGTATTTATTGTGTTCATTGGAACTGTATATTGATGCTGATTAACAGCAGATAGTGTATTGGTATGTAAGATAACTTATTCTGTTGCTTTATAGTACACATGTAAATGTGTGACCAAAATTATGTAGTCATTTGAAGAGTTTACTGGTTTATTCAGGTAGTGGTCTGAATAAGTTTCACTGTACATATATTTCAGTTTAAACATGCAATAGAAGAATTTATGTTTAGTTGACTATTATTTTTAGCACTAAAGCTTGTGGAGTGGTCTAGCATTATTATTGTGCTCCTTCTAAACTACTTGGAGGAAAGGCATGAAACTTGTCTTTCAGTTAAACCTTGAGGACAAGTTGGTCTTAAATGAAAATGGTGCCCCTTGAACATCCAGTATTGCCACAGCAGAGATCTTGTTATTGCTATTCCACCTGTATGGATGGTCATGTTGATATGGGGTTTTCTCTGAAAAAAAACTTGGCTTTTAGATGGTCCTGAATAAAAATGGTGCTGATTTGACATCCAATATGGTTGCTATCTTTACAGTCTTGTTATTGTAATTCCTACTGAATGGATGGTTATATGGACATGGGTTTTCTCGGAAAGACTTCTTATGATATGTAGTTGGTTTTCAATGAAAATGGTGCTGATATGACCTCCCATATGGCCCCACAGTGGCCATCATGAAAATCTTGTTATGGCTACTACTACTGAATGTGGTTGCATTGACATGTGATTTTCACTAAAAGACTTCTTGCAATATGTAGTTGGGCCTATATAAAAATGATGCTGATCTAGCTTCCAAAATGGCTGTCTTGATGGTTATTTTGAAAATCTTATGGCTACATCTCATGAATAGATGGTTCTGCTGACCTGGGGTTTTCACTAAAACACTATTACAGTATGTACCTGATACAGAATGAAAATGGTGCTGATCTGACCTCCAACATGGCATCCAAACTGACCATCCCAGAAATCTTGTAATCACTACTCCTCTGGAACAATTGATGGCATTGACATGGGGTTTTCACTAAAATATCTTAAGCAATATGTAATTGTTCCTGAATGAAACTGGTGCAGATCTGACCACCAGCGTGTCAATGGTATTATGAACAAGTTTGAAAACCTAGTCTACTTGACCTTAAAGGTCACTGCTTGCACTTTGTACTTTGAACTTGTGAACATAGTGACTTGTGAACACACAAAATGAATTTGACCAGAATTTGTATTTTGTTGATTTCACTAAGCTACTTGCTAGGGCCAACAAAAAAAAAATATGTGTGTTTCCTATTGCACTGGTTTTAAAATTAGGGTAGGCAGGTAAGATTTTTTGGTTGTTTTTTTTGTTTTTAACATTATATATAAATCAAATAATATTTAAAGTGCTTCAAAGTACTGGGCAAAACTGGCTCAATTAGATGCACAAATCAGTTTCGGCAATGTGATTTTTTGGGGGGGGGGGAGGTGCTAGGGTCAACAAGAAGAAACGGGGACGGTGGGTCGACCGGAAGCACACATATTTATTTTTTTTTGTCTAGTCAGCACTCTGACATTGCTTTCAGGAGTCAAAGGTTTTGACTTAGGTTTTAATTTTATGATGGCTTCTGGGCATGAAAACACATAAATATGTTGGGATTTTTGTAAAACCCAGTTTGTGGATAGATTTGAAGAATACTGTTAATGATACCAATTCGATAACTTGGGTTTTAAAAGAAATATTCTAATAATGGATTAAACCAAACTTTGCATGTGGTTATATCTTTACAGTATCTGAGACGAGTTCATTTATCTTCTATGCATGATATGAGGTTCATGGTCAAAAGCCATGACAATTATATTTGCATTACACTTGTTATGTGAACATGATAATTCAAACATTAAAAAAAATATTTCTGTTACCATGGTATATTGGAGTTTCTCAGGAATATCTTACGTTATTTCAATACTCAGCCATTACAAATAACAAATGGGAATAAATGGACTTTTTGGATTCCAACATGCTCTTTTCATCTAGTAGAGCATCAGTTTCTTTAAGGGACTCGTGGTGAGATTTGTTTACTTGTATCACAGAAATTCACAAGACACAGATAATATGTGGGGACAGCTTGTACATTTGTCTCTATAAGTCTGTTTGCATGATTATGCAAAAATCACATGATATAATGACATTTGGTAGCATATATCTATTAATATGCAGATGACTTGATTAGATTTTCACACTTTTTGAATGATTTGTATACGCCAGCCATAAGGCAGAGTATATGCTATGATGTTGTCCGTCCAACCAGCTATCTGTTACCAAATTTTGTGGATGGCTTGCACTTGAGAGAAGAAAGAACCCTGTCAGTTTCAGGGTCAAGGTTCAAAGTCATGGTCACTGATAATGGAAGAAGAAAAATGGTTTCTGCACAATAGCGTAAGTTCTCCACTATCTACAGTTACCAACTTTTCTGGATGGCTTGCACTTGGGGTAAGGAAGAACCCTATTGATTTTGGGGTCAAAGGACAAGATCACTGTGACTGAAAGAAGAAAAATGGTTTTTAATAGCAGTAATACAATACTTGCTACTATTGCATTGCTTTACCTTCTAGGATGCTAAAAATCGCCAGTCCAAGCTAATATTCCCTCCGCCAGTTAGTAATTAGAGGCCCAGAATTGAAAAGAAAATGATCCCAGTCTGACTCCTTAGTCATAGCCAACATACAGAATACCCTTTAATTTTCTTCTTGGACTGATCATATGAGTTTACGTGTCCAACAAATTTAACCTCATTGTTGTTGTTAAACATATTGAGTTATTTTCTTCCCAGTCCATAATTGAGTGTTTTCTTGCATTTTTCTTGTAATTGTGAAGGGTTTTTGTGCCTTGCCCAGTGAAGCGGTGCTTCTGATAATTGTTCCACTTCTTAGTACTGGTATCAGGGTAAGTATTGTGTACCCTTTTGTAATTTTGTTTGTATTGTTTTGTATTTCATTCTCTTTCAGCAATGTAATATGTCTCAAATTGTGGGTAGTTGTGGGTATAAGAAGGCCCCATGGGACACTCACCCGACCTTCCTATTCTGAATGGGTTGTACACGCACAGACAGATGTCCAATTTGTTGCCTTTGGCCATATATATGGGACTTGGCAGCAAGTTGCATCACTTATTGGGGGAGGAAGGATAGCCACTCTTTCTCCTCTTCATATCAGGACAACCCGCTTCCATTCCCAGGAGGGGTCTGGATTACTTCCCATGTTAGGGATATCTACTTATGTGGAGCAGGAACCAAGAGCAACTTCTGTAGTTAAGAAATCGCCACAGGGCTAAGGATCCCTGTTGCTCGATCTGATGCCATAAGTGCTGGTAAGGGATAGATCCTTGGCCCCTTCTAAGGGAAGGAAAAGACCTGAGAGCATGTGCACCTTACCAACAGGGATGAGCAACACCCGCTCAATGTGAGCATGTCATGCCTTCCCAACAGAGATGAGCAGTGCCCTCTCAAGGTAAGTAGAGTACCAGTGACTAATATTAGCATGTTGCACCTTACTGACAGGGAAGAGCAACAATATTGTTCGGATAGACCTGAGGCAGATGCACCTGTCTGATCTTTGTCGCCAGAACGGGCATGTCAGTCACAAGGCAGTTATCAGTCACCAAGCTTCAAGTACCAGTCACCTGCCACAGCAACGCTCTTCGAGCAACTGGACACTGGTTTTGATTGTCAGTCTGTGGATGGGGATTGGGTCGATACCTACCCTTTCTCTATGATACCACCCAATCTGTATGGGGTAGGGAGTCAGGCTTTGTTTACCCATCTAGGGAAGGGGATTGGATTGGAATTCCCACCCACCCTTCCGTATTTTTCCATTTTAATCCCTATGTAACTTGGGAACCTGCACTATGTGATAGTGAGTTGTCTTTCCCCTCCATGTCATCATGGATGCTTATGCATTGGTGTCAAGGTATGGGGGACATGATATGCTCCATCATCACTGGCCTGCCACTCTCCTCCAATGCTTTCAAGGGACAGTCCCCCCCCCAAAGGAAAATGCCCAAGTGAGAGTCACGTTTCCCACTTAGGGATGAGCAGCACCCTCTCAAGGTCAGTGTCCCAGTGACAGAGATAAGCGAATTGTGCCTTCCTCTGACGGATGAACAGCGATCTCGATGGGATAAATCTGGTGTGGGCTTATCCATCAGATCTTTGTTACCAGACCTGTCTTTGACCAGACATTGGTCATCCACCGGTTACCAGACTTAAAGCACCGGTCACTGTGTTTTGATTATCAGTCTGGGGACTGATTGGGTCAATAACACCCTGTTCCTATGTTGCCGTTTAATCCCTATGGGGAAAGGGAGTCGGGTTGTACTCACCTGACTAGGATAGACATCCTCCTCTTCCTATGTTCCTGTTTAATCCCTATGGTATATGGGGGATCTCTCAGCCTCCTTTCCAGAAAGCGAGTCATTCTTCCTCCCACATGTCGTCATGGATGTCCCATCCTTAGTTTAAAGGCAGGGCAGATGTGACAGGCCATGAACCAGTTCCATCACTTCCGACCTTGTCCAAGAAAAAGGAGGGGGGCTGCCACTCACCTCCTGAATGGTGTAGAAGGGATCAGCAATCCCATTTGCCTAGGAGGACAGCTAGAAGCGTTAGTTCCATCACCCCCCATGAGCAGTTTTGAGATGACATCTCACTTTCTGGAGAGAGGTACTTGGAAGGACAGTCCTGTCTCTCATCAGGAGCAGACAGAACAGTGATGTTCTTTCCATTATGGAGGACTCAAATGAGTTCTCAGAAGAACCAGTGGCAACAGTTTCTCGCCCTTCATTGGGGTCCCCTGCTCCTTCCCACCTGTTGGATCAGGTATTGGAGGAGGATTAAGTTTGGACATTCCATAAGGCGGTGAACGAAGTTTACCGCCTTCTTCTCCCAGACTTGTGTCCTAAACCTTCCGGCGCTGAGGACAAGAAGATTATCTCCAGTCTGGAGAGGTTTTCAGGGACCTCATTTCATCCAGTTCTTCTGCTGCTCCCACTCTCGGCGATGGTCCATTAGCTTACACAGAAATATGATTAAGGCAAGGAGTTTGGCAGGCAGCAGAAGAAGTGGTCTTTACCCCCTTTTATTATTCGGTCGCTGGTTTCTGTCTCAAGTTATTGAGTTTATTCTGTGGCTTAGCCCCTTAAGCCCCCCCTCTCTTGGACTCTCTTGCATCACAAGTAGAGATATTGACTGGGATCTGGGCTTGCCTTCCAGTAAAAACCTTAGAGGTCTTGGAGCTGAAGGCCCACACTCTAGTGATGATTGCCTTGCATGCCGATCTCTTTTCAGTTGCCTCCTTCAGTATCTTGAAGGAGGTTGTAGCAAAGACATTGCAGCATGCACTCTCTGTTATATGGCACTCTGCAGAGCTTCTTCACCTCCTCAGGGATGCCATCTTGGAGACATCAATCAGGGTTCGTACAAAGTCTGGAAAAAGTATGGGAAAAAAAGAGTGCTTTTTCCAGACCTGGAAAAAGTATGGAAAATAAAGGTTTTGCCCTAAAGGTCTGGAAAAAGTATGAAATTTTGGGTTGCTAAAGACACTTGTCACCTGGGGCACTATTTGTTCTAGTGATTGCCCTGCTGGTTCAATGTGGTTGACGAGACATGTGACCTGTTACCCACTTGTGATTGGTGGATACTGTTTTATATTATGCTCATACCACATGCTCATTTATATTGATACAGACTTCAAATACATGTGCCAGAGGGGTCTGGAAAATATTGAAATCCAATCTGGAAAAGGTCTGGAATTTGTTTTACAAACAGCTGTATGAACCCTGGTCAATGCTCTTGCTGGACCACAGCAAAAACCTTTTATTGTCTGCACCTCTTGAGGCGGAGATGCTCTTCGGAGGCCTCATCTCCTCTGTAGCATCACAGGATTTGTGGGGTCAGCAACACAGGTGCTTGGCAGCAACTCCATGCCCATTGAAACAGGCTAAGAAATGTTTCCACCCTGGTTGCCCTCTGGGACCTTTTTCCAAGGTCTTCAAGGAGGCACAGCCTCAACAGTCTCAAAAGCAGCTTCAGTTCAAAGTTACCTCCTGCCCATTGTTTGCTAAGCAAGGCAGTTAAAGAGGCACAGGGAGAAAATCTTTGGACTCCTCCCCCTTCTCCAAGAAGGGATGGGGTTGACCCTAGAGAGTTCCACACTCTCCTGCAGTGTCTTCCTCTTCCCAATGTCCCAGTATGTGCTCATCTAGCCCTTTTTCTCAGGGGTTTTGTCAGGCATCACAGCTACCAGCTTTGTTTTCTGGGAACATCCTTACCTATCACAGACCTCCATCTTTCACCAGTCCAAACTGGCTCAATTAAAGGAAGAGGTACACACCCTTCTAGAAGGGTGCAGTCGAGAAGGTGCAAAACAAAAAGACTGGTTTCTATTAATGGATCTTTATGGTGTTTAAGAAAGGCAGAAGGTTTCAGCTTATAATTGACCTTTCCACCTGAAAGAGATTTCTTGATGAAGAACGCTTGAAGATGGAGACTACCACCTCAGTCAGCAATGCCATAAGGTCCTGCAAATGGGCAGTCTCCATCAACCTTCAGGATGTGTACCTTCACATCCCCATCTTACTGTCACACAGAAAATACCTCTGGTTTTGTTTTGACCAGGAGGTATTTCAATTATGAGCTCTTCCATTTGGGCTCACCTCCACCCCAAGAGCCTTTACCAGGGTGATGGTAGCAGCCCACTTGAGGTCTTTAGGGATTCCAATCCTCCAGTATTTTGACAACTGGTTGATACATAGCATCCTCAGAGATTTTCTTCTGAAGGACCTGTCCTTCTGTTGGCCGACCCTGTGACTCATCTTGGGCTTATGTCCAACCTAGAGAAGGTGGATCTCATCCCTTCTCAGGACTTGGTATATGTGGGGATTTAATTACTCACCAGCCTAGATAGGGTTTCGTGTTCCTCTGGACAGTATCCACCAAAATCCTGTCCCTCATAACTGCTCTTCTGGCCAGAACTTTGTTGTCAGCTTGCCTTTTCTCTTTACCTCTGTCTGTCCTGGGAACTCTGAACTCAGCTGCGGACTTAGTTCCCCAAGGGAGACTTTGCTTTTGCCAGCTTAAGTCCCTGCCTCTAGCAAACTGGCAACCACACGAGGACCCGCTATTAGCTTGGATCCCCATGGAATCTGACTTTCACCACAACTAGTGTTGGTGGCAAAAACGACCAGTTTCTGACTGGAGTTGTAATTACCCCCCTCCCCCCGAACCCCACTCCTTTCTGTACACCGATGCATCAAATTCTTGGTGTTTACCTGGAGTCAGAGGGGTAGTTCTTAAGGGATTTTGGTCCAGGTAAGAAGTGACCCTTTATATAAACAACCTAGAAATGTGGGCAGTGTTTCCAGCCTTACAGGGGCGTGTTAACTGCACTAGGTGGCATTGTGTTATGGTCACCTCAGACAGCATGTCAATAGTAGTGTACCTCGGGCATCAAGAAGGTAGACATGCTTCTTCTTTTTGCATGGGAGTCTGGAATCTCCACCAATGGACAGTCTAACCAGAGTGGGGCTGTATGGTCCTCACAGAGTGGTCTCTGCACTAGTCGGTAGCAGAGTAACTTTTCCAACTGTGGGGGAGACCCTTGGTGGACTTGTTCACAACAAGATTCAACAACAAGCTCCCCTTTTATGTCTCCCCAGTACCAGATCAGAGGGCCTATGCGGTGGACACTTTCAGTCAAAAGTGGGATCATTTGTATACATACGCCTTGCCACCTTTCAAGATAATTTCGCAGGTGCACCACCAAGCCACCATCTCCATTTCTCAGTTCATCCTGGTAGCCCCCTGTAGCCTCAACCATCATGGTTTAATGACCTACTCAACCTGTTGGTAGACAATCCCAAGAGATTACCACAGAGGAGGGACCTGTTGTTGCCACATGGGGTTGGGTGAATGGAGGTATGCTCTCCTCCACAACAGCCAACACATTCTCCACCTTCACACTTGGCTCATCTCAAATGATCAATCCCCTATGACCACTTTTGCCAACTGTATCATCAAGGCTAGGAGGCAATCTTCTTTCAGGGTTTATGATGCAAAGTGGAGAATCTTTTGTAATTGGTGCAGTAGGAAACACATTGATCTTTGCTATACCCCTTTAAATTCAGTTGCAGATTTTCTTCTCTTCCTTTTTAAGAAAAGAGAATGTTCTGTGTCCACTATTAAGGTCTACAGAGCAGCCCTTTCTAACACACTCAAGTTCCATCGGGTCGAACCCTCATCTTTCTGATCACATCAGGTATTTTTAGCTTCAGAGACCGGTATCTCGCTTACTAAATCCTACATAGAATCTAACGTGTTCTTTGGGCGTTGTCAAAACCACCTCATAAACCTTTAAGTGAAGCTTCCTTAAAGGACTGTTTTTCTGCTCTTGTTAGCATCAGCCAGAAGAAGCAGCGAGCTTCATGCCTTGTCAGTGGAAAAAGGTTGTTTATGTTTCAACAGTAATTATGATTCGGTTTCTGTTCTTTGCCAACTTGGTTTTTTGTCTGAGTCTGGTTAGACATATTAATTTTATTAAAGAAAATGCACACTTATTTCAACTGACTCTGGCATTCCTCAGCTAAAGTCACTCTTCAAACAACTGAAATGGTGGTCAGCAGTTTGAAAAATGCAACCACTTGATTGGGCTTCTATTTACTTTGATAAAGAAAAACGCATCAGAGTAAGTATTCTACAAATAAAGTAATTTCACTCGTAGCTGTGCAACAGCGCCAATATGGGCCACCAAATATGTGATATTTTCTTGAAAATAAGGCCTCTGTCAAAGCTGTCGGAACAGACCTACATAGTTATGGCAGAAACAGAATATGGATTTTCATTTTCATATTTTAATACTAGGGAATAAAATAATACATTTTAGCACTTACTCTTGTTCTCCTTTCATTTTTAAAGATACGCCCCAACTATAACCAAATTTGCCCCCACCAACTCGCCATTTTCAACTTTAAGGGGGGACTGCCCAAATTTACCAAATCCTAGATGCCACCCTGCACATATGAAGATTGAAAAATTAAAGAAATCTTGAATCAGATGTTTTTATAACATATGCAATCAACAGCATTGGAAGAAATTTCTTGAGAAAGCTTCATACTGACCCAGTTTTCTTGTCCAACCGCTCTTGTATTTGGCTGTTAGAGAAATGTCCGCCAGGTGAACAATCTCAAACCCACTTTGACTTCTTGTTCTAATGTTATACCCCATTTTGGTGTTTAATGTATGTACTATGTACCATGTGCGATTAGTCCCACAGGTTTTCATAAATTGCCCTGAAATTTGGCATACATTATTGACATCGGTTCTAGGGCAATTCGGAGACAGACAATTTGGAGATGGACAATTCGGAGAGGACAATTCGGAGAATGGACAATCTGGAGACAGACAATTTGGAAATCATGAGGAATGATTTCAGAGATGGAAAGTTGAAAGACAGATGGATGTTGCAAAGTAAATTGTTTCAATGAGCACATGTTAAGTGTTAATAATACCCAGTGATGGCTGATGGTTTGGAAAAAGCTATAACTTATGAAAATAGCTATCGCATGTACACAAAAGAATGGTCTTATTTAGTCATTGTTAAGAAGGCGTGTAATTATGTCGGTATTTAACAGTCTGTTTTTGACTGTGTTGCTGCATTTCACATCATCTTTTCATGTGCCTGCTAAAGAATGTGGTTGAACATCAAAAGGATTATGTCTTATTGAGTAGACGTTAAGACATTGCCTATGGGTTATGTTGGTATTACATGGCAATTAATATTATTCAGTGATAGAATCTGGATTAGGAAAAGGTTTAAAAAATGCATTATCACTGGTAACAGTTAAACACACACACACACAGTCATATGTTGTCATGTAACTGAATCCATAGATGTTTCTAAAAAAAATCAATTTATTTGATTGTGTTTTTATTCTGTCTCTGAATTGTCCATTTTCCGAAATGTCCATCTCCAAATTGTCTGTCTCCGAATTGTCCTCTCTCTGAATTGTCTGCTCCGAATTTTCCGCCTCCGAATTGTCCAGATACCATTGACATCAGGTAAATATGTGCATATCATTCAGTCATTTTTATGCCCACACCATGAATATGACAGGAACACATAGCTTTAGGTTTGTTCATCCATCAGTTACTACCATATCTTTAAGTCGACTGTGTTATAACTTGGTAGACATTATTAAAATTAGATGTACGTTTCATATTGTCATTGCATGCAAATACATTTTTCCAGAGTTATGCCCCCTCTTGGTACTAAATGTATATACTAAGATCCTTTACTGTGTGTATTTGTACAAGTTCTACACCTTTTGATTAATTGCTCTGAAACTTGTTAGACATTATTGACATGAGTTGAACATGTGCATGTCATAATGTCGTCACACTCTGAGGAGCTGTGGTAGCTCATTTGGTAGATTGTCCAACTCCTAATCAAAGGGTCGCAGGTTCGATACCTGCCCAGGCCAGCCTGGGTTGACTGTCTTGGTATGTCCTCAGGAAAGGCACTTAACTCCCATTTTGACAGCATAATATAACCAATAATGCCTAATTCTGTCATTAAAACAAACAAACAAACAAAATCCTCACACTAATGAGTTTTTCCCCCAGAGTTATGCCCTGTTTTGGTGTTGAATGTACTTAAAATTATGTCTCCTTTCTTTTTAATCCATCGTCAGAAAGCTGTTGAATTGAGTTCACATAAAAAATACGAATTGTCACGCAGGGTGGAAGTTGATACACTTGACAAAAATGAACTCAGGCTGAGGTTCACCCATCAGGGGGTGTGCATTGGTCAAATTCATTCAAACAGGTGTAAAATAGCATTGCACAGAATTCATTTTGTAACATGCTTTTATGAATATTTTTTTCAGCGGAGGAAGAGCTAGATAGTTACCATGTATTCGACTATGAGATGACCATGATACAGATGGAGCAGTTTGTAGAAAACCCCACAGAGCAACCTCCAGTATGTTACTTCACATTATTCTTGGTTCATGCAGTTTTAAAAAAAAAAAATATGGTTACTGTTATTGTAAAGTCTGAATAAAGGTTGTTCCAATAAAGCATACATGGGACCAAAAGATTGCAGTTTAAAAGAAAATATATGCCAGAGTAGGTTTGTTCCAAAATTACTTATGCTCCTGGTTATTCATTATATACAATTGCTTCTGTGGGTGGTTATGTAACTGCTTGGGGAGGTCTGTGTAAACGTGCAAGCCAATGTGTTCCGAACTTTCCACTTCAGAAATTTCATCATCAAACTCCTATTTTTAGCACTGCACTGCATTGCAGTGAAGTGAACGGTCAGTACCAGTCAATAGTTTCTCTATGTCTTTTGCTTTGGTTGGATATATACAAAAAAATGTTCTCATCATTCAGCTATAAATAGGTTGGGGAAAACCTAGAACATGATATCGCAATAACTGCTACATTCAGACAGGGCTCAAAATTAGTGGTAGTCCACTAGCCTGAGGCTAGTAAAGTTTGTGTTGGATAAATAGTTTTCATTATTTTGATAGTCCAATAGCTAGCAAATCTTGATATGTGTCTAACATTGTTTTGTGAGAAGGACTAGTGAAGATTCAGCAGGACTAGTAAATTTCTCAATCTGCTAGTCCTTTTTGGCCAAAAAGAAATGCATATCAGTTTCTAGACCTGGATGAACAAAGTAAAATTTGATGGCAAACATTTCTTCTCATGACAAAAAGGAAGCTGTAACAGATGTTGTAATCTGTTTACAAAAAATAATTGTTGTCTACATTGATTTAAGTTTTTCAAGAGTTGAACTAGCTTCATTTGGACATTCTCAGTTACATTGTGCTCTTTGAAAATAAGCAAACATAGCCTATTAGTCACAGCAATGACAGAACCCAAAGTATGACAGAAACTCGTAAGTGCACATATACACTGGACTGTATTACATTGCTTGTCATGTAACAACTGTTAATAAACTTTCAATATTGACACTCCTCAGCCAGCTTTAACAGCATAGATACATAAAGATGGTTGATAATGAATGTAAGTATGGCACAAAGGCAATGGCCGAATTACCACAGAGTAAATGGATAAAATATAAAATGGAAACATTTTGCAGAAGAACAAATTTTATGTCCTAGACTTTGTTTAGATATGCTTATTTGTGCTGCAAAACTACTGGAAAGACTGTGGGTACTTTTGTTTTAATAGTTTCATGTATTTGCATATTTATTTGTACAGTCTTTGTCCTTCAGTCCTTCAATCAATCCGTGTGTATAAAATCATGTACCATATTCAGCATTCTTCAGATACACACCTCATACTTTGTATAATGATCCCCTTATAAAGCTCCTCTCAAGAGTGGAATTCCCCTGATGAAAGGCCACCATGTCCTGCATCAAAGTAGTGCAGTTTTAGCTCACCTGGCGATAAGGCCAACAGCTTATGATATAGCCCAATGTCCATTGTGTGGTGTGTGCATCATCTGCATCTGTCCAGGGCCATCAATAATTGCTATTGTCAGCTTCTCAAAAACCTCGAGACCAGTTTCAACCAATCTTGCCACAGAGCATCCTGATGTAAAGGCTTTCAAATTTATACCATTGGTGCTGATCTGCCATTAAATATGGCTGCCATTACTAAAAATAGAAAAAAAACTGTGACTTCTTTAAAAAAAAAAAACCTGAATAGAAAATAATCACATTTTACAGAAATCATGTTGGCATGAAGACATTTCAGATTTGTACAAATGATGCCAATATGCCATCAAACATGGCCACCATTTGAAAAAATAGAAAAACCTATAAATGACTTCTCCAAAACTGCTGAATAGAATTTGACCAAACTTGACCGAAAGCATTCTGGCATGATGAAAGTTAAGGTTCTTACAAATTATGACAATCCATCTTCAAGCAATACAAAATAAACTATAAACAACTTCTCCAATACTCCTAAATAGAAATTGACCAGACTTAACACTAAGCATCCTGATGTGAAAACTTTTCAATTTTAGCTCACCTGGCTCTAAGGCCAAGTGAGCTTATGGTATGGCCCTCTGTCCATCCTGCATCACATGTCCACCTGTCAACAATAGCTTGTTACCACTCCAGAGTCCATATTCCTGATCAGATTTCAATCAAACTTGGAATATGGGTTTATATCATCAAAATCTAAGATGAGCTAGATAATGAGCAAGATCCATACACATTAATGAGGTGATCTTGCATCTTGTTGGTTAACCCTGTTACAACTCTGAAGTCCATGTTTCTGTTCCAACTTCAATCAAACTTGGAATTTATGCTTATATTGTTAAGATCTCAGATGAATTTGATAATGAGTGAGATCCATGCATACTAATGAGAATATCTGATTGAGTTTGTTACCACTCTAGAGGCCATATTTCTGATCTAATTTTGATCAGACTTGAAATATATGCTTATATCATATCATTAAGATCTCAGACTGATAATGATCGAGATTGATGCATACTAATTTTGTGATCTTAATTCTGATTGAGCTTGTTACCCAACTGGATGTCATATTTCTGATTCGATTTTTATAAAACTTGAAATATATGCTTTATTATATCATCAAGATCTCAGATGAGTTCAATAATGAGTGAGATCTGTGTATACTAATTAGGTGATCTTACATCTGATTAACTGAGCTTGTGACCCCACTGAAAGTCACATTTTTTATCTGATTTTGATCAAACTTGAAATATGGGCATATATCATCAAGATCTTGGATGGGTTCGATAATGAGCAGATCCACACAAGTTAATATGGTAACCTGATTGGCTGAGCTTGTGATGAGTCTGAAGGTCATATTTCTGATCTGATTTTTAACAAACTTGGAATTAATGTTTATATTATCAAGATCTTGGACAGTTTTGATAATGAGCAAGACCCATGCATATTAATGATCTGATTGGCTGAGCTTATTGCCACTTTAGAAGCCATATTTCTGATCAAATATGGATCAAAATTGGTATTAGGGCTTATATACTCAAGATCTTGGATAATATCGAAAGCGAACAGGATCCATGCATCATATTTAGGTGATCTAGCATCTGATTGGCTGAGCTTGTTGCTACTACTGAAGCATATTTTGGATCTGATTTTCATCCAGTTTAGGGAAATCAATTCTCCCTGTGGGGAAGAAACAAGGAGTGATCTCTAAGGTTCAGAGATTGCCAAAAGGCCAAGGATCCCTGTCACTTGGTCCAATGCCGGTGAAGGATAGATCTTTGGCCCCTTCCAAGGGAGGTAAATAACCTCAGAGTAAGTTGTGACTTCCTAAGAGGTAAGAGCAGCGTCCTCTCAAGGTAAACTTAGTGTTGGTGATATAAATAAGCAAGTTGCGCCTTCCTGATGATACAGGATGGAGCAGTAATCTAATAGATCAAAAGCATGCTGGTCTATCACTGGACCAGTCTTTGACTGGTCACCAGGCTTTAATTTTAAGTCTGGGGACAGGTATTGGGTTGAAAACCCTGCCTGTTTCTAGGTTACTGTACAATCCCTATGATAGGAAGTTGGGTTTTGCTAGCCTGTCTGGGGAAGTAGATCAGATCAACATTCCCTCCATTCCCTGTGTTCCCGTTTAATCTCTACAGAGGGATTTGGATCCTATTCTGGTTTAGGGAAGTCAGCTCACCCTGTGTGGAAGAAACGAGGAGTGATCTCCATGGTTCAGAGATTGCCAAAAGGCCAAGAATCTCTGATGTGTGGTCCAATGCCATCAGTGCCGGTAAAGAATATATCCTTGGCCTCTCCCAAGGGAGGTTAAGAGCCTGAGAACAAATCATGCCTTCCTGGCAGGAAGTAGCAGGGCCCTCTCAAGGTAAATCTGGCGTCTATGACTGATATAAGCAAGTTGGACCTTCCCAATGATACAGGAAAAAGCAGCAATCTTGATCTGATTTCCGGTCACTGGACACAAGTCACCGGGCTTCAACCGCAGGTCATCCAGACACTAGGCTTTGGTCATCTGCCCAGGGACAGTTATCCCTCCAATCTCAATAAGGATATGGGGTCAGGTTTTGCTTGCTCATCTGGGGAAGGGGATCACCGTCACCCCCCTACCCTATGTTCCTGTTGAAGCACTATGGGATTTGGGACCTCTCTTTACTTGGTAGTAAGTTTTCTACCCCCCACCCCATCCCCATGATATCATGGATATGTTGGACATGACAGCCCATGGACCTGCTCATTTGCCTCTGGCTTTGTCCAACAAAATGGAGGCAGGTTGCATCACTCCTCAAAGATGGTCAAGAAGGGATCAACGATCAAGAGAAGAGACCAAGAAGGTACCAGAAATGATGGCAAAATGAACACAAATGGCTGAAGTATGACACAGGAGAGGCTGTGAGGTTGTATACTTTCTGCACTGAGTATTCAGAGAAATCCGAAAGTGTGTGGGGTACTTCATTCATTAGTCTTGTTGGTGAAATACAGTTGTTACTGTTTTGTGTTGATGTTAATGAATAAAAAATGTTGAATCAGAAACTGAACTGGTTTCTGTTTGACTTTAGCAGGACCAGTGAAATTTTGGCAGGATCAGTAAACATTTTAATTTGGTGATCCTGTGGGTTAGTGAAAAAAAAATCATTATTTCGAGCTCTGAAGGAGGGATATCATCTTTGCTTCTGACAATATCCTCCTCTATAACAGACCCCCATTTTCTTTCACAAGTCCAAACTAATTCAACTAAGGGAAGAGGTACACACCCTTCTGCAGAAGCCAACAGTCGAGTGGGTGGAAAATGACCAAATTGCCAGTTTCTATTCCTGGATCTTTTTGGTGTTGAAAAAGGTGTAAAGTTTCGACTCATCATTGATCTTTCCATCTTATGCTTGAAGATGGAGACCATTGCCTTGGTCAGGAATGCCATAAGGCCAGATGACTAGGTGGTCTCCATAGATCTGCAGGATGCATACCTTCACATCCCCATCTTCCCGCCTCACAGGAAATACCATGAGGTTTTGTCTCAACCAGGAGGTATTTCAATTTCAGTCTCTTCCCGTTTGCCTCGCCTCAGCCCCAAGAACTTACAGAATTGTGACGGGGTAATAACGGCCCACTTGAGGTCTTTAGCGATCCCCATCCTCAAGTATTTCAATGACTGGTTGATGCACAATGTCTTTAGAGATACTCCTGAAGGACCTATCCCACAGTTGGTTGACAGTGACTCGTCTGGGTCTAATCCCCAACCTAGATAAGTCAGATCAAACCTTTTCTCATAATTTTGTGTACATTATTATGAATTTTTGCACATGTCAAGGGAGGGTTCACGTCCCACTAGACAGGGCTGCTCAGATTCTGTCACTCATAGCGGGTCTTATGACCAAGACTTCGTTGTTGGCTCACCTTTACATCTCTCTCCTAAGAACATGGATGTGGATCTAGTTCCCCTAGGGAGACTTCACTTTCACCCTATCCAGTTCCTGCTTCTAGCAAACTGGAAACTGCACAAGGTCCTGCTATAGACTTGGATTCCTCTGGGATCCAATTTTTGTCACCACCTGAGTTGGTGGCCAGATTGGGATCGGTTCCTGACCGGAGTTCCAATTCACAGCCCCAAACCCCACTTCTTTCTGTACACAGACACATCAGATTTGGGTTGGTACTCACCTGGAGTCAGAGGTGGTAGTTCTTCAGGGACTTTGGTCCAGGGAATAAGTGACCCTTCGTATATACAATTGAGAAATGCAGGCTGTGTTTCTAGCCCTACAGGGGTGTGTCAATCTCATAAGGCATGGTTTTGTTATGGTCACCTTGGATAACTCGTCCATAGTAGTATACCTCAGGCATCAGCGAGGTTCACATCCTCCTTCTCTTTGTGTGGAAGCCTGGGACCTCCTCTGATGGGCAGTCTCAAAGGAGATAACTCTTATAGTCTGCCATATTCTGGGCTTAAGGAATATCCGAGCAGATAGCATGTTCAGATGGTGCCATGCGGTCCTCAATGAAAGGTCTTTGCACCTTTCGGTAGCAGAGGCACTTTTTTGACTTGGGGGAGACCATTAGTGGACTCCTTTGCTATGAGACTGAACAACAAGCTCCTCTTTTATGTCAAGTGCCAGATCAGAGAGTCTGGGCAGTGGATGTTTTCAGCCTGAAGGGGGATCATCTGTATGCTTATGCCTTCCCACCTTCAAAATAATTCCATTGGTTCTCCAAGTCAGAATCTCAACATCCCAGCTCAACCTGATAACCCCCTCTCCCCCCCCCCCCTTTGTGGCCACAAAAATCATGGTTCAACAATCTACTTGACCTGTTGGTAGACAAGCCCAGGAGATTATCACAGAAGAGGGACCTGTTGTCACAACACAGGTTGGTGTCTCCTACACAACAACCTGCAGATTCTCCACCTTCTTGCTTGGTTCATATCAGATGATTGATCCACCAAGATGAGTGTTTAAACAAGGTTGCCAACTGCATCACCCAGGATAGAAGGCAATCTGCTTCCAAAGGTTACGATGCAAAGTGGAGAATCTTCCGTATATGGTGTAATAGGAAACACATTGATACTAGATGTCCCTTCAAATGCAGTTGCAGACTTTCTTCTTTTCCTTTCCGAGGAAAGAGAATGTTCTGTTTCAACTGTTAAGGGCTATAGGGCAGCCCTTTGTAACACTTAAGTTCTCTAAGGGTCCCACCATTGGGTTGGACCCCCATCTTTCTGATCTCATCAGGTATTTTGAGCTTTAATGTCTAGATGGAACCTTTCATGTATTCTTTTGGCATTATCAAAAGCCCCTTACAAACCTTTGAGTGAAGCTTCATTTGAGAACCTTACCCTTAAGACAGTCTTCCTCCGGTCCTTAGCATCATTTATCTCCAGGGTTGTATGATCAGTTGCTGCAAATGTATTGGTACTAAATTGAGAGAAAGGAGAAGGGAAACTACAAACAGTCTCAATCTCTTTTGGAAAAGATCTAACTTTTAACAAATAACCCTTGGCTATTTAGAACTTCTTTAGCTCAACATATGACTCATATGGATTTGTGAAAATGATTGAGATTCCAAGTTATCAGTTGCATTATGGCATATGGGTTACAGGAAACTGTAAACAGTGGTCTTTTACACAACCTCACTTGAAATGTCCATACTTACCTGCATGTCTAAGATTACTGTAACTGACCCTATTCTAATGAGAAACTTTAACTTATTCCTGTTTCTTTTGAAAGCTAAAAATCTTAGTACATATTCTACCTTGCTAATTTTAGGAATTTTTTTTCTAGTCTTACAAGTTTTATTTTAAACCAGAATATATTTTGCAGATCTTGTGTTTATCACATGTCCAGATATTTAACTGAATTCATTTTGCCTTTGGCAGCAAATTCAGTTTTAGCTAATAGGTCAACACACTTACAGTATATAGTCCCTTGCCTAGTGTTGTTGAATTTCAACGTTTTTTTCAGAATTAGATTATTACCAGATTTGTTCTTAATCAGTGCATTAGAGTGAGTACTCATGATTACCTTTGGGCTAAATTTGGCATGGAATTGACGGTTATTATGATATTAATTGATCTCAATGAAAAGTATACTGTTAATCAAAATATTTAGACATTTACCATATATACTCATAAGTCGGGTCCAGCTGCAGACAGCATAAACCCTGATCTGCCATTGCATAATGTGCTGGCATATCATGGTCTGTATTGTTTGTTCTATTGATTACCCATAACAAACTGCATAGACCCAGGTCTGCCTGCACATTATGTCACATTATGTGACAGCAGATCTTGATCTATGCAGTTTGCTGTTGGACCCAACTCGTAAGCAAGTATTGACAGTAATTTCAGGGTATAAAGTCGATTCTTCATTTGACTAACATAAAATTTTCACAAATACTGTATATACTGGCTTATAAGTCAAGTCCAACTGCACAGACCCAGATCTGCCATCAAATGAATAAACAAATAAAATGTGAATAAAATTGGGTTAATCAAAAGACACACGACACTGGTAGTTACCTGATAGATAAGCATCACTTTGCTGTATTGGCACAGTCATGTGTTTTTCTGTTACTTTTGCATCTGTTTTTTGCAGTGATAAGCAGACTAACATATGGAGAAAGTTTGATTTCCGTAAGAAAAATATTCCTTGAAAACTTGTTGAAGTCTTTGAAAAGTTCTTTAAAAAAAAATATCCAGGACTGTATGAACCATGTGACAAAATGTCATCAAAGTTTGATAGCATATATACTCACTTATAAGTCAAATCCAACTGCAAACTGCACAGACCCATATCTGCCAGTACTTTTGTGATGGCAGATCTGAGTTGATGCAGTTTGTTAGGAGTAATCAATAGAACAAACAGCATGGGTCCTGATCTGGCAGCACATTATGCTATGGCAGATCAGTGTCTCTGTTGTTTGCAGTTTGACTAGACTTATAAGCGAGTATATATGGTATATATTTGACTATACTCGATATATCAAAGAAGGCATTTTTATATTTGAATACAATCTTGAGTTCATAATATCTCAAATGAATTTGCTAACTTTTACTCGAGCTAATATGTATCACTTTCTGTGGAGTGACATGGGTATTGTTAAGTGCTTATTTCATTTAACGTGAATTCTAATTTATTTTCCCTGCATTTTAGGATAAAATCATCCAAATTCTATGCAAAGAGATTGACCAATGTCATCCCGCTGCCAGGTCATTTGTCGTGAATCTCCTCAATACTTCTCTCACTAGAGACTTCATGGAAAAGGTAATCTATTAATAACTGGTTTGACATATTAGAACACTATTATATATAACTCTTTGTTAATTGGTATTCAGTACAACTTTGTTTGTGAGATTATGGTATTGTTCTATTTCCATCATGCATTACCGTATATACTCGCGTATAAGACAAATAATTTTGGAAAAAATAAAAGCCTGGAATGGGGGGGGGGGCGGCTTATCCGTGGGACAAGGTCTAAACTTGAAATTTTTAAAGTTTTCTTGTTGACTACCAGTGTATGTTGCTGTTAGCCAGAAAACCTTGGAACAGAAGGTCCTGGGGGGGTCAGGTTAGACAGAAGCCGTTGGCTGGGAAACCTTGGTACAGGAGGACCTGGTGGTTTTGTGGGTCATGTACTTTTTAATTTTGTACCTATTCAGTTTGGGGGGTTGGCTTATATGTGAATTGGCTTATGCACGAGTATATATGGTATATTATATATGTCTGTTAGTGTTACATTTGAAAAACTTGTGATCTGTTTTGACCACTGCGACTTGTGGCAGAAGGACTTTTCAAAATCAAGCACACAGTGATCTTCATCCTCCATTAATAAGGCTGCTTTAAGCTGTTTCACTAATGTCACTGAAATTGTACAGAGTATCTTGGCATTGAAACCTATAAAGTTTATACAAATGATATCAGTCAAGCATGAAATATGATGTGCTGCTAAAAAAGGAAAATCAGTGAATGATTGCATCTTTACAACTGCTGTACAAAGTCTGACAAATTTTCTTCTCACAAACAGCTCATTCAGTTCTTTATTTTCTTCCAAAACTAACATTTCATTCCAATAGCATAAATTAATGATTTTTTTCTGTTCAACTTCTCAGAAGATTGAAAGTCAAGATTATTGGTGAAATACAAAGTTCTTATAAACTGTAAATCATAGTATTTTCACGTTTCTGAAATATTGCAAAGTGTTTCTCTTATATGGTAAAAGCTGTTTTGAGACACCACTGCTGTGAGAAACTGCCTGTGTTGAGAAATCAGATTCTCACTGCACGGATTTGTTTATTAATTAAAATTATGACCTATCATAAGAGACAATGCACCTGTCTTGAGAGATCAAGATTTTTTGGCACAATGGGTAGTCTTTCAAGACAGATTCCACTGTATATCTTATTTTATAACCTTCTAGCCATGTGAATTAATGTATATAATTAAAAGGGGGGGGGGCTAGTTAGGTTTTTACTAATATTAAGAAAACACAACTAGTCCCACAGTTTTTGATGGATTGTCATGAAACTTTGTAAATATTATGGTCATCACCAGAAGATACACATATTGATAAATTACTATGCTCCCACAATTTTTGTCTTGTAGCTTAATGCTGTGTATAACACAGTCTTGTTAGCACAACTAGTCCTGAAATTATTGATGGGTTGCCCTGAAACTTGGTAAATACTATGGTTATTATCTGGAGATTGGCATATCAACAGATCACTTTGCTGTTGCAATTTTTCTTAGAGTTGTTGCCCCTTTTGTTTTGTGGCTTAATGCAGTGAATGACATCATCTTGTGAGTGCAACTAGTCCCACAGTTTTTGATGGATTGCCATGAAAGTTGGTAAATATGGTCATCATCTGAAGATGCTCAAATCGACAAATCACTTTGCTCTTGCAATTTTTATTAGAGTTATTGCACTTTTTGTCTTGTAGCTTGATGCAGTCTTAGACCAATTCTTGTGAACGCAATTTGTAGTTTTTTTATGGATTGCTGTGAAATTTGGTGCATATTAAGTTCATCATTTAAAGATGCACATATTGAAAAATCTTTGTGCTTACTTAATTTTTTTTAAGGAGTTATTGCCCTTTTTGACTTACAGCTGGATGCAGTGTATGACAAAATTTTGTGAATGCAACTACTCTGGCAGTTTTTAGTGGATTGCGGTAAAGCTTAGTATATATTATGGTCATCATCAAACAATATGCATGCTGACCAATCATTATACCTGCACTATTTTCACAAGAGATTTGGCCTTTTCTTACTGGAAATTAATTTCCATCATCAGTTAGGGTTGGGGTGCATGAGAGGCCGGGATATATTTATGTGAGCAAAGTGCTCACCATTCATCTAGTGTTTCTTAACTTTTGACTTTTTTCTTTTCTGTTTCTTGCAGAGAGAAAAGAAATCCATTGTTTTTAGGGACAGCTCTGAAAAATGTCAGTTGAGTAAATACTTCAAAACATATCAGAGCAGGGTCAAGGATACACCGCAGCTTCAGGCATTTAGCTCCATTGACAATGAGGTTTGTCTCTTCCCAGCAGATATTGCCCAGGATGCCTGCAAATGGGTAGCAGGAGCAATGCGAGCAGTGAGAAATGCAACCTGATAACCTTTCTTTAAAACTGTTGTGTTTTTGTTTTTTGGTTTTTTAATGTTATGATAGTTTGTTCATTACCAACATAGTATTTTAGAGATCTTTCCTTAGCTTGGAAGCACAGCTTAGAATTACATGGCCTCAGTTCTTTGTATGATAAAGAAATTTTTTGATGAGGTAGACATAGTTTTGTGTATCAATTTCAGAATAAATGCTCTATTTCAAATTCCATTGTCGGAGATTGTAGCAGTTTTAAATAATTGTTTGAGAAAGTAGCAATTACTTTTGCTTCATTTGTGAAACTGTTCAGGAGTGATCTTGATTTCTAAATTTAAAAACTTATAGTGATTTCTGAATTCACAAGTCCACTGCAAGTATACTCAGTATTACAATGCATGAATGATATATCTCTCAGTCAGAATGATCTTTGTGTTGGGCTTTGTAAGGCCATATGTATTTCACAATAGTGACACAAAATAATGCTTCTTGGGACCAAACTTAGGCATGAAATGCAAGGTGTTAATTATATTGTAGCATTAAAGAATATCATTAAAGAATATAGTAAGAATGTCATTTTTTGGGATATAAAAAACCCCTGTCAATATCATGCATCAGCTCCAGAAAAGTAACCAAATTGGCTTCTATGCAAAAAAACAAAAAAAACAATAGAAAAATAAAAAATAAAAAAAGATAAGTAGTTTCTCCATTAAATACAAAGTTACTCACCTATAACCAGTAACTTCTTATTTTTATGAACTTTTCTCACTTAATGTTTTCCCGTATGCATGAATTTGTGACCAGAAGAATGCAGATATTTCCATCAATCCATCTATGTCTCTTTGCCCAAAGTAACAAAAAGACATGAGAGAAACTTTCAGAGTTGAGACCTCAAGGTAAGTATGATTTAGGGATGCAGTTTTAGCAGCTTAATTTTCTTAGAAACAGTAAAAGAAGCTCTTTTGGGTTTATTTTTTCATATTGCAACAAGTTTTGGTGGAATTTTGAATTCAACTAAGTTCCTGAGAGTCACAATCGCACTTCATAGTAAACATTGCCAACAATATCATGTACACATGAAGAGGATCTCTAGAGATTAGGGTATAATATCAAATGTCAAGGTCACATGGGTGGGTGACCTCCATTGCAGATAAGACACTACATTTAATGATTTTTGTCTCTTTAAAGATGGGCTTTCATTTTCAGATCTTGTGTAGCTATAGTACACACAAAATGTATTCACCATTTTTAACTCCTGTTTGTGCAGTATCCAATGAAGTAGAGCCCACTACACAGTGAAATCTCCAGGATTTACAGGTTGAGGCACGTCTAAGCTGCACTGCACTGTTGGGTAATAGACATAATTGATTTGCAACCCATGATGTTACCAACTACAGTAAGTTCTTGAGGGATATAGAGTTAATCCACAAACTGGCCATGTAGAATTCACTGTTGAGGTCGGCATGCTCCACCAGTATGAGTGAAATATGGTCAATACACTTTGTATGTACTGTATATTTACATGACAACTAAAGATTGGCATGATAATATTGATTATAAAACAGCATCACTACTACACAGATACTATTTTAATTTCTCCAATTCAGGGATATTTCAGAAATGATTTAGAATAAGGCCTTGACCAATCATTTTTGGTCAAAATTTAAATCTAAAATTTTATGAAGTAAATAGCTAAAATTTTAATTTATGCGTAATTTAAATTAGTGTATATACTCAATTATAAATAGAGTCCAACTGCAAACAACATTGACCCTGATCTGCTGGTGCATTATGCAATGGCAGATCTGGGTCTGTGCAGCTTGCAGTTGGACTCAACTTATAACTATCTGCATTAGATTAGACCTGTATTTTATCATTTGGTTCCTAAAAAAAAAAAGCATAAGTCAGCATAGTATTTATTGTCATATATGTTTTAATCTCAGTTTTGTGCTCTACAGCCTTGAGACTTTTTTTCCACTACATGTAAGGATGATCACTAGTGGAATCTTGGAGTATTTAACCTTTTTTTTTAATGAAGTTTTTTATATAGCTGAGTGTCCAAGCATTCCAAAAGTTAAAGAATGCATGAATTGGTGTGCATTTTCTTGCACTACATTTAGTTGAATAACCCCAAGTAACAGTTATTATGTCAAAAAATATGGGACAAAGTACCCTGTCACTAATTGTCCATAAATAAAACTGAATAAATATTTTGAAAATCATCAAATTTGCATAGGTTAAAAACCATGGACTTTTTATAAAATGCACAAGGAAAAGGGTCTATTGGTGAGTGAATTTTTTCATTATGACACAATTATTTAGATAACATCAGTTTTCCAAAACAGAAAGCTTGCATGGCCAATATATGGCATATCAAAAATCATTAGTGATTTCCCAAGGTTTTTTATACTTTACATTGACTTTATCATTTTCTTGCACAGGATTGTAATTGCAGTTATTACAACTGTACAAGCATTTCTCTTTTTTATTATTTAATAAGAGACAGAAATCAAAGCTACATTTTATGTCCAATCTTCCCAAAGTTCATAGTGCTACAGTACACTTAAGTAAAAAGTGATGTCATATTGATGATGTCACATTGTAATGATTACATCATCTTTAGCTACGCAGTAAGAGTTGATTTTACACAAGCAGATTATCTTGGCACATTCAAGAACATACAGATTTTTGTCAAAACAATTCATATGACAGTTTGATCACAATGACCAACTTTTCATGTTGTGCATATATCTGCATGTTTGGTGTTGAAAAATTGATCAGTTTTCATACTTCATCTCATGTCTTTTGAAATAGAATCTCATGCATTAGATTTTTCTGGTTTTAAACATTTGTTGTAAATCTAAATGAAAAAAACGATAGATAAATATTAATTGGATTCTTTCTTGTGATATACCTCATTTTTATGAGTGAGAATGTGTTGCACATTGTTTATGAAGCATATATATGATATTTACTTTGTAGTTTTGTTTTATTTATGAACTCAAATTAGGTCAGTGTTTGCTGTCAGAAAGCTCACAGCAGATCTTTATATGCCTGCCAAATGGTGGAGTGTCAATGTTGTGACCTCTGTTACCTGTATCATTTCTGCACAGTAACTTTGGTCTTACACCATCAACTTTCACCAAACTTTGCTGATGGCTTGCACTTGGGCTAAGGAAGAAGCCTATATTGATTTTGGGGTCAAAGGTCCAAGGTCAATGTTGTAATAAATACCCATGTTTTCTGAATTACTTTTCTATTCAAATTAATAAATCATTCATTAAATGACAAATTGTGTATTTACATAAATTTAGTCTCTTTTGTCATTAATTCAACCTCAAAAAAAAATTAAATCTTCGTTTCTGTAGGTGTGACTTAAACCTCAAAAATATGTTACACTAACGGCCATCAAGGACTTCACATTGCAACTTGGCTGATTATCACAAACCTTTAATGTTTTCATTGCCTGATACATTGCCATCTTACAGTTTTAATCACCTTTAATGACTTTGGCCATTGCAAGTCAGCATAGACTTGGATGGACATCCACCAAAGAAAACTTGTGGGCTAATTTTTAAAAAAAAATTTCATGACAAAAAAGTGCACCTACGTGGGCGCACAGGGTCAAAATTTGGGGGACATGTGACAAAAGCTTGCGTGAAACCCACGAACCTGCACTCTATGTGCAATATTGATTTAGGCGTCTGAAAGTTAAACGTCAAGGTCCTGTTAAGTCCAAAAACAAAGTAATGATATCTGAACTGTAGGTTTGGTTCAATACCGCATACCTTGATAAAAGGTCAAGGTCATTGAGACCCATTGGTCAGTAATCTCCAGAGTCAGACATGGCCATACTAGTGCCGACATAGAAGACTATTAAACACAGGGTGAGAATGTACTGTACTAGTCATGGTATTTTTTTTTTTTTTTTTTCTGTCGGGCCATGGTAGATCTGCCCAACAGAACTGTGCAGTCAACACTTTACTAATGGGACTTTTACCCCACAAAGAAAATACAGGTGACTCGATTGGAACTCACTTTATATTATTTACTGGCCTCTAAGTAAAAACAACTTGTGTCCAATATTTTGAGCAACAAATGTTAGTGCAGACTGGGAAATCTTTCTTGACATGTACAAATAAAACTTTAGATTAGTCCATCCCACAAATTTTTTATGATTTCATGATCTGGACTTTTTGTTCTTTTATATTTGTTATGTATTGAGACAGAGTCAGGCCATTCTCTTTTGTTCTTTTTTTTTTCTTTCTTTTTTTGTAACAGAAAAATGTTAATGGCAAGAGTATAATGACAGTATTTAAGTAATGTTGGTACATTATTTCACTTCAGTATTTTTACCAAAAATATCACCTTTAGACGTCATGATGCATTTAACTTAACATTATAAAATTTCACACAAACTTAGTAGCCAGTGCTGATAACTATCATTCCACATTAGAAAGTACTTATTTTGCAGTATTATTTTAAAGCTTGGTTTTATAGATTTCTCATATTATATACATGTCATGTTATTGTTTTTATATCTTCTTTTCATTGTTGTTTTCTTCATGCATTGAGAGTGCCGTCCATATTTAGATTTTGTTTCAATTCTTTTCATCTATATGTAAAACTGGATCTGATAATATAGAATATACTGAAAGTTAGATTTTCAGCCATATCAGTGTCCATGGTTTAAAATTTAGCAGTAAACTTCTGTAACAATTTTTTTTTCTTTCTGCAAACTTTCAAAATTCCATGTCAGACATCATGTCTGGCTTGCACTAAGTGCAGAAGAGCATATACTATACCCCTGATGTCATATTTGGCAGCAGAGCTG
The DNA here is from genome assembly GCA_029931535.1 of Margaritifera margaritifera. NCBI lineage: Eukaryota > Metazoa > Mollusca > Bivalvia > Unionida > Margaritiferidae > Margaritifera > Margaritifera margaritifera. The sequence continues at coordinate 2,260,883 of JAQPZY010001498.1, forward strand.
GTTTTAGCAAATGTATACCTTTTATTTTTAAGTAAATATATGTGCAGGCAAGCTTTGTGGCCAGTATATTCTAGTGATTAACATTGCTTAATGTTTCAGCTTGCTTTTAACTTCTTAAGTTTTAAGTAGTATTTTGTTAAAATTCTGTATCCTAAAAATTTTTTTTTTTAGGCTGTAAGGACACAAGAAAAATTAATTGAAATTCATGAGAGTGCAAGTACAAGTTACATGTTTTGTTGATGGATTTTTTGGGTGGTAGGGGGTCATATTCAGATCAGGTGGGGGAAAAAAGACACTTTTTTGCCTTCTTTGCATGAGACAGCTATAGCCACACTTATGTTAGCCAGTATTACCTTGCAGTATTTTGTCTGTTTTTACTTTGCCTCATTATGCCCATGCTTTCAAGAATTGCAGGGATATTGTGATCAAGTCCATATGATCATACATGTATAATGTCCTTTAACTCCTCCTACTACATTGTTAAAGCTAGACACATGAATCTTGGGTCAGTGATAACTCTATGGGTGTAGATTGCATCAACACTTTTGAAATTTTGATCATGCCCCAAGGGGTGGGTTATGGGGAGGTATGGGTGACTTTACATAAATTTCAAATATCTTCGAAGTTGTTTGTCTCACATGTCTGAGAATTTGTTTATGTGATCATTGACCCCATTATCAGCACATGTCACACTGGAGCCCTGATTGATGCCTTGGGAGTCTATCCCACCCCCCCACCCCCCAAAAAAAAAAAAACTTTGACCCAGGATTATAGTATAGAAACTATTTAAATCTAACCAGTAACCATATATACACTTACTGGGCATGAAAAAACAAATTGAATACATCCACCTGATATTGTTTCAGTTGTCCATCCAATAGCCCCATGGACTTGTTCTCTCGGGTCATAGCTTGGAAACTGTTGAGATACCCACCTTTTAACTACATATGCACTTAGTGGGCATGATAAAACAAATGTCTGCATGCAACTGACTTTGACCCTGGGGTCCATCTTTGCGCCCCCCCCCCCCCCCCCCCGATAAAAACTTGGAAACTATTGTTGAGATTGCAACCCTGTAACCATATATACATTTAATAAACATGAAAAGAATTTTTTTTACATGTAACTGAAATTGGTCCTGGAGGTCAGTCCTTACCCAAAGGGACTTAGCTTGAAAACCATAAAAGATCCCCACCCTAGAACCATATACATACATACTGGGCATGAAAAGACAAATGCATATACACAACTGACATTTACCCCTGGGGCAGTCCTTATCTACAGGAACCTACTCAAGAGGCTCAAAATTAGAGTTTTAGGTCAAAATGGGGAAGCACAGGAATACACGTTTTACAAACACAGAATTCTAGTTACATTTTATTTACAACCATGATTCATCTTAAGTAAATATACTTTGATAGGATATTATCTGACTCAAAACCAGTAATTTATTTTGCAAGAATTAATTTACCAGTATATTAATTTTATTGCTCAATTGGTTCTTGTGGTCAATTTAGTTGAAGCAGTTGAACTTTGCATGTATTGTGGAACATGTAAATTGTGGCATGAAAGAATTATTATTAAGCTTTTTGCATATTTGAATATCATTCTTGGATTTATTTCAATTCAATTTAAAATGTCATACATCTATTAAGGGACCTGAAAGTTTTAACTTAAATTTCATCTATACTAGCAGAGGACCAGTTCTCACCACATATCAGTTGTCACCATAGGGCTAATATATCGCTAATATCTTGCAAACATTTACTTATTATGCCTACATTTGAAAGTACCTCACAAAATGATCTTTTAAAGATATGCATAACAAGTAAAAATTTGCATCCGTTTGTGAGATATTAATCCAATGGAGAGACAGTTGGTATGCAGTGAGAACTGGTCCTCAGCCAGTAACATAGTCTTCCTTTTATCGCATTTTCTGATAAATTCCAAGAGTAAAGATAAACATCTAAAATACTCAAAGCTTCAGTGACTGCTTATAACTTAATAACTACTGTAACTCATAAGGAAATAGGATTTATACTCAGCACGTTTTTTTCAAGATTTTAAAAACAAATCTAGGCTATATATTGTTACTTTATATACTTGCTTATAAGTTGGATCCAACAACAGACTGCATAGACCCAGATCTGCCATTACATAATGTGCAGACAGATCTGGGTCTATACAGTTTTTTTAAAGAATAATCAGTAGAACAAACAACATCAACCCTGATCTGCTGGCACATTATGTAACAGGAGATCAGGGTCTGTGTTGTTTGCAGTTGCACCAGGATTATAAATGAGTATATACAGTAATTGTTTTCAATTTGGAGAGACTAGACTGGCTGAAGCTTATTTGTCATCATTATATTGTCATCAAATGATTCCAGAGGAGTTTGAGATACACAGAACTCCCTCTTTATAATTCTGTTCAAGAGAGCCATAAAAGTAATCCATGTTATAAGTAAGGGAACCTTATATTGAGGAATGTTCCAACAAGGCTATGTCGTGATGGTGCATTAAAACACAAAAATACAGTATCTAATGATGTGAAATCACATTATAATTGGTTCTCATGAGCCAGGAACTAAATTTAAAAAATTTAATGGGATTCATGACCATATCTGTGTTAAAAGAGGAGCAGCAGTATACTGAGGGGTTTTAAAGTGAGGGACCACTGTAATTGGTATAGTATATTTCAACGTTCACTAGTTAAATCTTCATTTGTAATGTAATTGACTCATATGAGATAGTTTTGTTACTGTTATTATTCTTGAAATGTTTTTCATTACTGTTTGTTTCATATTTGAGAGAAGATTTAGTAAAGTTTGCAAAATGTTGCTGTTTGGCATTTTCATTTTTTTTTCAACCCACTATTGACTTTATTACACTTGGAATTTTTTTATCCAGATTTCACTAAATATTTCTTACCAGAAGCAAATGCATACATACACTGCAACAAACATTTTCGTACGTGACATGAGTAACAAATGGATGCATTGACGTTAATTTGGCATATCCTAAGTGATTTGCTGTGCAGTTGATTGATGTAGCAATTTAGATTGTTTGCTTAAATGAAAACATAGTGCCAGTAGTTTCAAGGGTAAAAAAAAAAGCTTGCAATAGAGACATTATAAACTTTACTAAAAAGTACATGAATAAAAGAAGTTATACATTGCACATAGTTTTTATTGTACACACGCATGTACAAACAACGACAAACGCTGTAGAGATATAATGATAGTGATGTCTGTCAGTTTGTGGAAAAGTTTCTATGTAATAACTGGAGTTGCTGTTACTTAAGCAGGTAATATTTGCTCAAACCTCATGGGTGGACAGCCCTTGTGGATAGGAAGAACCCTATTGATTTTGGGTCCAAAAGGTTATACAGTAGATAAAAGGTCACTGGAGCTAAACTTTTAATTTTGTTTTTTCTACCTGATGAACCAAGTTTCCTGCATCCAGTTATTATCAAATGTCATAGATGGCTACACTTGGATAGACACTATGTTGATTTCAGACTCAAAAGTCAAGGTTGCTGGAGCAAATATCAAAGGTTTTTGTTTCTGCACAACAATTTTAAGTTTTCTAGTTAGGTGGTTAGATTTTGAGAAGTAGACAAACCCAATTACATTGTGGGTAAGGAAGTTAATGATGGTCGAAGTCACTGGAGCTGAAATTGTGATTTGGATTTCCACATGACAAATCGAGCTTTTTGCATGTCATTATCATCAAACTTAAAGCATAGAATAACATGGGTAGAGGCAGCTTCATATAGACTGGAAGATAAAAAGATTGAAGATCAGAGTCACTGCAGCTGAAATTGTGATTTTAGTTCTTGCATCATAACTCAATTCCAGCAGCCCTTCTTCGATCAAACATCGTAGATAGACAGGACTTACATAGGGGCAGCATACTATTAATTTAGGGGACAATGTAGTCCAGATCAAGGTCATTGGAGTACTGACTGATTTTTGAGAATCGAAAGGTCATAGGTCAAGGTATTGGTAAAAAGTCACAGTCATTACAGGGAGGGATTGGCAATTCTTCTGATGGCTTTTTTAAAATCGTATTATTTGCAAAGACAATAGACCTTACTAAAACAATAAAGGTGCATTACATTTAGACCAAAACATAATCGTAATGAGTGCCATGTTTGGATTAAGAAAAGGTGTATGTTTTTGCCAAAAGATTTTTATATCCCCCCCCCCTCCCTTCACAAGGTGAGGTGTATTATGTTGTCCGATTGTGACAAATTTTGCTCCCGCACAACAACTCTAGTTATCCATCATATTCAGTTACCAAATTTTGTGGATGGCTTGCCCTTGGGATAAGGAAGAACCCCATCGATTTCGAGACCAAAGGTCAGGGTCACTGACTGAAGAAAAAAATGGTTCCACATAATAATTTGAGTTTTGCTTGCACTTGGGGTAGGGAAGATCCCAATGGATTTGGGGGCCAAAGGTCAAGGTCACTGAAAGAAGAAGAATGGTTTCTGCACACAATTTCATTCTTCCATCTAGGGGACTATTAAACACGGGGCTGGCGTATAATGTGCCGTTCACGGTACTCTTGTACCTGTAAAAGTAAACTTTAGTTATCTCGGCTGAATAAATCTAACCTACAAAGCAAGTTGCATGCCTAGGAATTAGCAAATTAATAAGTAGATTAAATCAAATTAGATCTGCCGATACGAAGACATTTTTTTCACATATACCAGCTGGGGGTGTAGATTGAATGCGTAATTAGTTGCTTAATGATAGACGGAAAATGAACGTATGTTGATCGAACAAACGGTAAAGAGAAAGGCAGCAGAAATTTCAAGGTGACCCTCACAGAGCATTCAAACTACACTTTGTGACCCCCCCTTCAAAAAAAAGTTGGTACTTTTAGATTTTAAAAGTGCGCGCAAAGCAATGTACCGAGACGAGAGAGAGAGAGAGAGAGAGAGATTATCCCTATCTTTGGCTGAAATGTGTGCATTTTATTGTCTAAACCATAACATTTTGAACGCCCCAACGTGCTGCGGTTGGACCTAAATGTAAATCGCCACGAGTAACAAGGTGGAGTTTTCATAGAAGTAAAGTTTCCTATATCGCTTAAGCCGCATGCAAGTAGGTTTGTTGGTTTATAACTGCACTTGCATCATTATTGACTATATCATGCCGAGGAAATGGGAGTTATGTGCCTTTCCCAAGTAGGAAGCCGTACGGCGTGTATTGAACGGGCGACTCCTGGATTACGAGTTAGACGCAGTTATCGCGGTTCAGACAGGAAGATTTACATGTTTTATTGGATTTGCATACCATAGAAACAAAGTCGCAAGCGTATTTATTAAAATATTTTGGTAATTTGTAATAATTCCAACATATTTCTGGGGCACCATGTTTTAAAAGACGGATGAATCGAAGAATGTGATTCGACCCGTTCATCACTTTTTCTTTTGTTGTCTCCGAAATAATTTACTTATATCAAGATTTTGGTGCCGATATTTATCACGACGTCATAGATGATTAGGTATGCTTAAGAGCTAACAGACATGTATATATAATACCACAACACTTGGGCATACTCTTTCAGATGACGCTTTATTGCACGAAAAATATTGGCAACAAATCTTTACATTTAGAAATTTGTTTCGGAGACAACAAAAAGAAAAGTGATGAACTGGTTAAATCACATTCTTAGATTTTCGAAACTTGATACGTATCACGAGAGGTGACCATTATAGTTGGACAATCAAATTTTCTGTGAGCATTCTAGATCCTACTCGAGCATAGCTGAAAGGTCCCACTCACTGTATTCTCGTCATAGCATTTTGCGATGCAGTAGATGGATTGGTAGCCGTGAGGTGGTTGATGATGATATTTAGATTAAAGTCATGTATCACCACTAAGGCAGTTACGACTAGAATATGCTTTTGCATACTATTTAATTTGTGCGATCAACCGCATAATATTAATGCCGCCCAAGCAAGCCGCAGGAAGAAAAAGCGCTTCGAGTGCCCCCATCCATCCATCTGTCCGTCTGCCTATGCCTAACCGGCTGTCACCTTATTTCGTTTCTGCCAAATCTATGGCCAGTTTCCTATTTCCAGTTGGGCTGTCCCTAACTTAACGCCAAAGATGTGAAAGTCACATATCCGAGTCAAATATTCCTAAGTTGTGAAATTTCCTGAGAACTAGCTTGATAGTCTCTTGTGCACTATGCGTGCTTGTACGTTTTCCGAATTTTTTTAAAAAAAATACCAATGATGGTTGCTTTAAGTATCCGGTTAATTTTGTGATCTTCATTTGGGTTTCGCGACGTCGTTAGTTCATTCACCAGGATACCAATCAGTGTTTTTCATGGCCATACAGTTTTCGCCTGAATAGGGCTTTTCGGGGGGTCAGAATGAAAGCCCCGGGTAAATTTTACCCTTTTTTGTACCACTCTATAACATCTCAAACATTTGCCGTTATCTATACTTGGGCTGTTCCTACTTGTAGTATGCGTAAGTCGCATGATATCAGATTATTCTAGGTTGTGAACATTTTCATGATTCATACATTTTAATTTCGGTACTAAGCGTACATGCTGTTGAAAAAACAAAGAAAGAAAAAATTCAAATCTTAGGCATAAGTTGTCTGTTATTATTTTTGTTATCTTAATCCGGTATATGTGGACAATTGTGGCAATATGTCCGGAGTTTTAATTAACATTAAACCAATCAGTAGGCAGTATGATAAATTTATAATGGGACTGGGTTTTCAGAGCCAAAATGAAAACCCTCAGCCTGCCTATTTCGATGCAGCGTGGATCGCTGCTCCTACTCCAGACGGAAGTCCCTGGTCGCTATCCCTGGAGAGCTCTAGCAGGTTTTCCCTCCAAATTTCCGGCTGGTCTAGCCGTGCCTATCTGGATGGCTTGCCTCCTCGAGCTGTTTTCAGAGGTTCTTCCTGGTAGCTGGCCAGATGGTGGGGCTTGTTATTGTTGTTTTTTGATCTAACAAACTTGTGGATATTCTGGTCGGATTCCACAAGCTGGTTTTCTTACAGGCGGCTGGAGGGCTCCCTCTCCTAACGCACTGGATGCTCGGCCTCTCCGATTTACTGGATGGGGTGCCTCTCCTAGTGGTCTGAATGGTTCCGCCAGCTCCAGCTTATCCTAGGTGTTGCCTCGCTGGCCTGACCAAAAACCCACCAAGCTGTCCCTTCCCCTTCCATCTGGTAGTTCTCCGCTTGCGTTCCGATGCCGCTTCCTGCACGGCTGGTGGCTGACTGTTGAACGATGGAATGGAATGATGCGTGAGGTGGAATCACTCAGCTCAGTTTTTATACGTGGGCCATAAGGTTTGTACTTGGGATTAGAAAGTACCCTATCGATTTCGGGTTAAAAAGGTCAAAGTCACTGTTAGTGAAAAAAGGAAAACGGTTTCTGCACAATAACACGAGTTCTCCATGATCTACAGTTACCAAACTTTGTGGATAGCTTGCCTTTGGGGTAAGGAAGAACCCTGTCTATTTTAGGGTCAAAATCTCATGATCATTGTGACTGAAAGGAAAAAAAATGGTTTCCGCAAAATAACTTGAGTTCTCCACCATCTACATTTACCAAACTTTGTGGATGGCTAGCATTTGGGGTAAGGAAGAACTCTATTGATTTTGGGCTAAAAAAAATCAAATATCAAGGTCACTGCGACTGAAAGAATACAAAAAGTCTTTCCGCACAATAATATTAGTTCTACATGACATACTTCAAGCACACTTTGTGGATGGTTTGCACTTATGGTGAGGAAGAAGCCTATCAATGTCACTCTAACTGAAAGAAGAAAATAGTTTTTGCGCAAAACATTCGGTTATCTACATGAAAGACTATTAAAACGTGGAGCGGACGTATAATGTGCCTTTCATGGTTCTCTTTTTCATAGCAATTTTCATGTTTTGAGACTGGCCAGTGTCAAAATCAAACTCTGTAATGAATCACATTTTCACAGGGTAATCATCATTTTACGAGTTTTACATTCGACTGAGACGGTGACAGAAAAATAGTATATGACCGAGAACAGTACTCACTATTTTGCATTCGACAGACGACGGTAGCGAACTAGACTGTGTTACTCTGGGTGGTTGGTTTTGTTGGTTTTAACGGCACTTTCAACACATTATTAGCTCTATCAATCTGAGGAAATAGGAGCAAACAGCCTTTACCAAGGACACGCTGAGGCAGCCGACCTGGGCTGGCCGGGGTGCATATCGAACCCGCGACTTTGGATTGCGAGTTTGACGCTCTACCAACTGAGCTACCGCGAGGGGAAGGGGGGGGGGGGGAGGAAACTCCATTAAGACGACTGTATTGGTATGTAACGCGGTAAAGATCTCTATTCTCAATATTGCTTGTCCCAAATGACCGCCTTTTTCAATTTAGCTTGCCTCAAAAGACCCCACAAAGTTTCAACCTGAAGCGCTCTCTAAACCTCGCTTGAGCTGTTCGTAACGCACCGATTGATTTAAGACACAGACACCGAGCACACGCGAGTCCAGTTTTGGGCGCTTGCAGTTCCAATAGGTTTTAATTTTGGGACATGGTCATTGCCAAAAGACCTGTTCTTTTATGACTGGTGAGTTATTTCTAACCCAGCTGGGCACATATCAGGCCATAGAGTGGGGTAGTAACCCCCCAGGGAGCTGTATTCGATCGAATCTTTATCCACGGCCAGGCCTGCTGACAGAAATTCTGGGCCACTGGGCATATGCCTCAAAACTATTTTAATTTATTTTATATAAAAACCTGTGTACAGTTTTGCATATAAAACCTGTAGTAATCTACCATAACTTAAGTAGTATGTATAAAGGCGGATTTGAAAACACTTTTTTGCATTTTTTGACATAGAGGTCTTCATTGTGCAAACAAATTGTTCTATCCGCTCCCATGAGATGCCCCCAAAACGTGGGCATTAAAACGTTGAAAATCGCCGGAAACAGCTCCAGCAAACAATGGCCGCCAAATTGTCATTACTATCCACAAAGTTGCTAAAAAAATATTTTTTTTGATGAAATAAATTTTTATGAGTATAATGTCGCGTATTTATGTTTAAAATTACTCTTCATCCTCATCAGAGTCGCCGTAATGGAATTTAAGATTGAGTGTTATAGCATGCGCATTTAGCCAAAAAGTTCCATTTTTATTTGTTATGCTAAACCTGATTCTTCCGCTTACTGTTGGTTTATTATTTAACGCCTCTGATACTTCATTTGGTTTTATCGGTGTTCTTCCATCTTCAGTTATCTCGTATACTTTTGTGTTTTGATCTACGATCACTGATGTGTATTTACTCTGCCTGATTGCATTGGTTTCATATTTTGGAAGTATTTCCTTGATTTTTTTCTCAATATCATCCAAATCCTGGTAATATTGATCTGTGTCAGAAATATCGAGAGAAACGATTGTTTTCTGGAATATTCTAGCAATTGTCATGGATTTCATCTCTATCTCGTAATCTTTCTGTTCCACCATAACGCGCTGAGCTCCGAATTTTTTTACAAGTGTGAATTTTTGCGAGGTTGTCAGTATACATAATGCACATAAAAATATATGTTTAATTGATTGTTAACAATGTAATTTAGCTTTAGATCCTAAAATTAATGGTTCTATCAAGCATATTTTTTTGAGTACTCGTCGATGTACTTTGTTGTCCTGCTAGGTGCAATATCGATTAATAAGTCTTCCTTGATTTGTAGTTCATGTATTAAGCTTATAATATCATATTGTTTACCTCTGAGATATGCTTGCAATTGTGATAGTATTTTTGAGTATACAGCTGCTGCTAATTTACATGATGATTTTTTATGTTCGAGCCCTTTGAATCCAGTACTGATAAATATACCAGCTGCGGATAATATAAGAAGAAGAGGGTTAAATAAACTACCTGCCGAGATAATACCACATGTTTTTAGTAATAATGGTGTATAAAAGATTAATTTTATTAGCCTGCTGTAGTACTTGCTTGCTTTCTTTACACAGTATAGCTTTTTGTGATACGTTTTAAAGTATGATATCATCTGATCTCGTTCATCTTCTGGTATCGCTTTAGAAATATGATTAAAGTCAATAATTTGCCTCATTATGATAAGGATTATGTTAATCGATCAACTTGTAATTTTAAATGTTGCAGCATTGCTTCAAATTAATGCTCGAAAATCTGCGTTTTTAACATCAGCAAGAACTGTTCGGTATTTGTCGAACAATTTGGATTTAGAATTTCGTAGACGCCGATCTTGTTCATCATCATATTCTTTTGTTGGTTTGTGATCTAGTGTTTTTGAAAACGTTGCAATATCATTTATTTCACCAATTTTATGCTCATGCAGGTCAATGAACTCTGTAGCTGCTTTTATAAAGTCGATGTTGATATTACTTGGAATAAAGTATTTTTGGAGTATTATATACGCGGTTGCGAATCTTTCTTTTACATGTGATTGATCGGGTTGATCACTTGGTTGGCTTGTAATGAGTTTATCAATATCCAATCGCGTTTTATATTCCATTACAGTGCGTTCTTCATTATCACTGTAAGTATGATCAACTGGAGGTTCAATCTCTCCAAGTTTTTTTATTACAACTAGTTTTTTAAATTTTTTAATATTGATTTTATTTTTAATTTTTATGACCTGTGAACTAATATTTTGCACATTTTTTGGTGGCAGGTAATCAGCGAAAATGGACGACTTAAGTTTATCAGCAGATGTCAGTTCTTTTATTTTATGTAGGTCGTTTACACGTATTTTATTTTCTAGATGTTTGTTTTGTTCGTAATAATCAATAGCCGCATCAATATGTCCTTTAAACATTTCATATTCCCAATCGTGATATAAAACAATTGTAAAAACAGCGCTAATGAATTTGTCAGTTTCTTTATGATGTTTAATAACCTCCTCGAATTTTAAATCTGCTGCAGCCTTTGAAACCAGGTCTGTAAACTTTTTATTTTTTACGTCATCGATAAAAATTCAATATTATTCAAATATCTGTATTCGCTTATCTTTTATCATTTGTTCCTGTTCTAATGAATACGATAGTTTATATTTAAATTCGAAGGCTTCTGGTACATATATTATTTTGTTCGCGTCAATTTTATCTTTATTTGCGTCAATGAACTCCATAGCTGATTTTACTGCTCCTATTGGTATAGTATCTAAAACTAAGTACTGGTACAATATTGTGTATGCTGCAGCGTAATCGTTTAGTATATTATCTTTAGGCAACAGCTCATTTACTTTTAAATTTTCTTTTATTAGTTCACGTAAATCCGTGTATAGTGGTTCATCTATGAAGGTTTTTAATAAACGATCGTCATCTCCTTTGGATATTATCTCATCATACGTTTTTTGCTTTTGATCTGGATTCCATGTTACTTCATCGTGTATTTCAGTAAAACCGCTTAATTCATCGTAAAAAGCCTTTTTATCAGCTTCTGTTGATGTTTTTAACTTCTTTTCAATTGTTTCTATTGTATCAAATGCTGTTGATATATCATCAAAATCAGTTTTGTTTTAAAATCCTGGTGTTTTTCATGATACTAGTATTAAATAGCTTGTAGCCAGCGCATGTGCATCATCAGGTTCATTGTGTACAGCAAGAATTGTTTCGACGTCATTGTAATCTAATCCAAGTTCTTTGAAAATACGTCGTTTACTAAAATTGTTATTTGCTGTTGGATTTCTTACTAAACCGAGTCGTTTCTTTTCAAATATATTATCTAAGCATTCAGATCTACTTTTATGCTCTTGTTCTTTACCTTTTTCAAATTTTAGTTTTTGTATTAATTTTGTTCTCATTATTGTCAAAGAATTTTCTTTATTTAGCTCTAAAATTACATCGTGAAGGAAATTCTTAATTTGTTCCTCTAGCTTTTCCGTTTCCACTGGAACACAAAATTTAACGAACATGTCATATCTATCCAGTATTTCTTTCATCTGGGTCTTTCTCATAGCAATAACCGATCTTAAGTTTGTAATATTCTCAGTTATTTCATCTTTATTTGTTAACATATTTGCTAGATCACGAATAGCTGCTCTAGAAGTTATTTCTGGTTGTTTATTTGTTGGAACATTAAATTCAGGTTTGGTCAACTGAGAGTGGTCAAACTCAAATATTTTATTGTAGAAATCGCGGCATACGTCAACAATTTCTTTTGTTGAGCTCATTGTTTATACTATCAGCTACATTGAATCGTCCACTGTAAATATCTGCATTAGTGTTAATCCTGGATTTGTTAGTTCTGCAGCGACAACAAATAGCCTGAATAACCAATATTTACCGGTTGTATTAGCTGCTGCTATATTAAAACTTTGTACAGAATTTGAAATGTAATAGTTCGTTGCTACATATAAGTCTGTCCAGTTGACGTCATCGGTTGAGCCCTGTAATTTCCAGTTGTAAATTCGTTCTGTACCACTTGCGCGACCGCGAAGTTGAAATTTCCAAACTGCTACACTTGCAGGACATTCGATCTTGATCTAAAAGTTTGTTGTTGCACCATTAGTCGCCCATTCGTTTGAATTTAACGTTGACTGTAAATGAGAAGCAAATACGTTGAAAGGAGCGTAACCATGATATGCTGCTGATGATGATACAACAAACCCAGTACGATTTCCAGTGTTCCCTGATAGTGGTGGTATATATCCAATATTGTTTTTGATCCGAACACTTCCAAGTATTCGTGAATCAAAATATGATTTATTTGCGAGATCATCTGATGCTGTTGGTGCTGCTGCACATTTTACAACTGTGTTTGTTCCCATGATAAGATTTCCTATCATTGTATCTCCGATTTTGCTTACAACGGCGCTACTGAGATTCAACAGAGATGAGTACGGAACAGCGTCACCTGGATTAATTGGCACTGGTAAGTTTTTTGGTATTCGATTGTTCATGTCCAGTGTTCCTGTCATTGTGCTGCCGGTTCTAAGTACAGCATTATCATTCATGTACTGGACGCTGACAGCATTATCAATTGCAAACGCTTGATTTGTGTTTATTCCGTTTAGAACAAATCCACCCATATTTAATGATCCAAGCATTGTAGATCCTCCACGTGGCACGTATTCAGTGAACTTGGTCAGCATTTGGGCATAAGAAATTGCATCACTTTGATTGGTTGGTGGAAAAATTGTTGGTAATCCGGTTATTTTAGCATTGTTTGTCATTGATAATGTTCCAGCCATTATATCTCCTGCACGACTAATGTACTGAGATGTGACATCATCTACATACGTTTTATTTACAAGATCAGTAGGTTGTGTAGGTAACGCCGATGATATTATTTTATTTACACCCATGTTAAGGTTTCCTTCCATTGTATCTCCAGCTTTTCTAACATGTGAATTATCAGATGATGTCAATTGGTTTAAACTGACCGCTTGCGATGGATCAATGTCTGCCGGAGGATAATTTGTTACCAAACCAGTAATTTTATTGCCTGACATGTTTATTACTCCTACCATTGAATCACCTGATCGTTTTAAATAATTGGTAAGATCTGTTGGTTTACTCGTATCAGATGTTGAATACGCTGAAATTGTTGTTCCAAATTTTGTGTAATAGGTCATTATTGATTATGCTAACACTGTTTTTTATCAACGTGATTATGTAATAATTGTATATAAACCTTTTTAATAAAAAGAACAATGTCAATAATAAATTTCGATTTGAAAGACGTTATAACGAACAAACATAATTGTGATCTACCTAACTGCCATTATTTGATTGTAGGAAGAACTGGATCTGGTAAAACTAATCTTTTACTTAATCTTTTGCTTAATAACAAGCTGAACTACGACCGCGTTTACATTTATACGGTTAATCCACAGCAAGATAAGTATAATACATTAAGCGATTATAATGAGCCGCTTAAGGAGGCAATGGGTTCCTCCGATGACATCTTTATTATAAGAGATCCCGAGGACGTTATTCCGATTACAGAACTTGACGCTGATGAGAACAAGATTATTGTATTTGATGATATTCCACTTGAGCATAATGAAATTGAGAAAATTAAGTCCTACTTTTCACTGTCGAGAAATAAGCGTTGTAATTCAATTTTCTTAGCTCAGGGATTTTTTAACGTAAATAAATTTATCAGGCGTAATACTGGCTGCTTCATACTTTTTAACGGACTTGACAACACTGATATTGAAAAAATTGCACATGACTTCTGTGGCGCTATTTCCAAGGAGGAGTTTATTAAACATTATCATGATCCAACTAATGGACCCCACAAGTTTTTTATATTTGATCGAATGACAACAGACGCCAATAAGATGTTTCGTTGCTGTTTAGATTGACACGTTGATTTATCAACGTCGAGGCGCAATTATTGTATAATTGATTTTTATCAACGTTTATAGTATAAGCGATTATATAAACGTATAAAAAATGTCCGTTGATAAAAAAGTACTTGAGGGATTGATTCAAGCTAGGCAACGAAATAAACGATTAATACAGGAAACAGCTATTGGAAAGGCACGAACTGAGGAAGAACTGAAAGAAATATTTAAGCCTGTTACTAGTGCTGTTACAGCTTCTCAAGAAGCATCAGATAAAACACTAATAGATAAAACTGATGCGATCAAGAATTTAATCAATTTACTTTCAACAGGAACAACTAAAAAAATAGAAGGTCTTAGAGGTCTAATACAAGCATCAGATGAGGATATGCAAACAAAATTTGCAAAATTGTTTACGAAAACTGATATTGCATTTGTTGCTGAATATGTTCAAAAATTAGGGCAAAAGATTGCATTTCTTGAAGAAGAGTTAGATAGAGAAACTGATCCTACTAAAAGACAAGAAATCCAGGATAACATAGAAAAACTGAGCAAACAAGTTAATGAGTTAACAGAACAACTTGAAGAATCTATAGAGCAAATTGAAAAATTAAAAGTTGATTCTATCAGTGAAAGAAATAAGATTGATGAAGAATACTATTATCTTACAAAAAAATTTAAAAACCAACCAATTACAGGGACTAGATCACCTGTTAATGCATTATCTGATAGTGAATTTGATAACATTATTTCAAATATTTTTGATGAATCCAAGCGATCGCATATTATTTTTAATATTTTACCTCCAGATGATGTACTTGAACGTATGAGGCCTAAACAGTTAGAAAAACTGTCACAAAAAATCAAAACTCATAACCAGCTTGCTGGTAGACATAAAAGTGATCCTGATGTTAACGCGGATTTACAAAGAACAAAAAAGTATTATAAACATGTTAATGAACAGTATAAAAAAGCAGTTATTTATACTTTAAAAGATGCAAAAATAGTTGAGCAAACAGGAACCGGAATAAAAGTGTTTTCTAATCCGTCTGAGGTTTTTGAAAGATTTATGTTAATTATTTCATCGAAACAAGCTGGAAACACTGGTGTGGAAATTGACAACGAAATAACTGAGATGTTGGATTACTTTCGGTCAAATAACCTTATCACCACAGATGAATATCAGGTTCTTAGCAGAGACCTTATTGACTAGGCAACGTTGATTTTATCAACGGCGATTAGTTGTTTATAAAAGCAATGCTTATAGTTACACTATGAACGAAGAAACATTTTTTCTTGATTCGTCTCAGACCAAGGACAATAGCGCAAATTTTACTGTATCATTTAATCCACCAGTTATTCTTGATCCAAGTCGTAAATATCGAATTGGTCTTATTTCTGCTACGTTGTGGAACAGTTTTTTTAACATCAAAGTAGGTGTAAACAACAATTTCGTATACAGGTTAAATAATGTATCTCCATGGGTGACAAGAACAATTACTCCTGGAGCATATAATTTACCTGGTATCAACCGTGTTATTACAACAGTATTCGGATTAGCTGACTGTACCATTGAAGCAAACTATAATACATTACGTGCTCAAATGACACTTAAAAATGGATTTGCTGTTAATTTTGGAGCACCACTTTCACTTGCAGGTATTCTAGGATTTGAATCAAAACAGTATATATCCCCTGCGGCTGGAACAGCTTCTTTTGAGGGTGAAAAACCTGTAAATATCACTGATGTCAATTCCATCTTGATCGACTGCAGTATTGCAAATGGATCGTATTCCTCATCTGGATCACGTAATCGAGCGATCTATAGTTTTTCACTTGATGTTCCGCTTGGATCATTAATTCAGGTTAGCCCAAAGCAAATTATTTATTACCCGATTAACGTTGAATCGCAGATAAATTCGATAACAATGAGGCTAACAGATCAAACTGGACGTCAGCTAGATCTCAATAATGAAATAGTAACGTATTATTTACACCTTGTTAATAGTAAGGATGATAACACTACCGAACAAGGATGATCTAATCATTACTAACATTGTTTTAACATCGTCGTCGCAATTATTGTAATCATCGTTGATTTTATCAACGCGTGTATATAAACGATTATTAATAATGACACAACAGTTTTTAATACCGACGGTGATTTCAACACCGAGTAATAGAAGAAAAATATATCGTCCACATACAATTGGTGGAAGCTTACTTGGAAACATATTTTCAAAGATAATTCAACATGGTCCTGGAATTGCCACAAAATTAGTACCAGTGGCATTTAAAGCACTGGAATCAGCTGCAACAGCATCTGCAAGTAAAATCGGGGACGCTGCTGGAAACCTAATCGCTGATAAGTTGCTAAAACCAAAGCCGCCACCACTGAACAAAGAGCTAATCAAAGAAATAGTACCATCACCGGAAGCAGCACGAGCAATGATTAAAACAGCAAAAAAATTATTGTCAAATGATAGTGAGCGCATTATTAAATCATTGAGTGATAAGATCGGCGATAGTGTTAAAAACACTGTTGGTGTTAATAGACCTGCTGTTGATGTTGCTGCGTTTTAACAACTGAGCACTAAGCACTGATTTTTTATATAAACGATTATAATAATGACATCAACAAACGTTTATTTTAATATTGATGAGCCATACATGATTGATAACACTGCTGTAGAATTTGAGTACGTTGAGTACATTGAAGGCGTAAACGACATGAACATAAACACTGAAAGAAAAATAAGCACACGAGATGAAGACGTTTGGCTGTTACCTCATAAAGCATATATTGAGATTCGTGGGAATTTAAGGACAACAGCTAATGCTGCAAACGCGTTTGCTGCAGGTGATAATATTGCAGTACAAAACAATGGATTTGGATTGTTTAAAAATGCTCGTTACCAGCTTAACAATCAAACAATCGAGGACATACAAGATAATTTACCAATTGCAAGCACTATTTTAAATATTGTATCATTTAGTGAAGATTACTCGAGATCAACTGCTACTAACATGTTTTGGTTTAAGGACACTGGTACTGGTATTGCAACAGCTCCTTTAACAATGTACGGAAATCTAGTTGGTGCTAATGTACGTGCTGTTCTTGCTCTTTTAAATGTTAGGCCCGATCCTGCTGTTGGCGCTAATGATGGTCATGTTTACAATGTGATTAGTGGTCTTGTAGATACAATAAATAATGCACGAAATGATGGACATTCAAAACGACAAAAATTCACTGATAACGGAGCACAGATTACGATGTTACTTCCATTAAGCTCAATATTTGGATTCTGCCGCGATGTTAATAAAGTTTTCAGGGGTATAAAGCACACTGTCATTTTCAACAGAAATACCAACAACAACATTGTTTTAAAAGCTGCAGGTGTAGCTGACGGACAGTTTGTTATTAGCAATCTTTCATTGTGGATTCCAAAAATAATTCCATCGCTGGCAAAACAACTTGAGCTGGAAAACAAGTTAGAGGCGTTTACAAAGAAAATTCATTTTGAGCAAAACAAGATATACACGCTGACAATACCAGATGGGCAAAGTTACACATGGCGAATAACAACATCTCCCTCAGAACAGTTACCACGTCACATATTTATAGTATTTCAGACAACTGCAAGGTATACAGGTGATCAAACTCAAAATAAACGTATATTTGATCATATGAGCGTTACAAGTATAACTGCTAGAATAAACTCTAGGCAGTATCCAGAAAAAGAGTTAATTTGTGATTTTAATGTATTGACGAGAAACGTTTCACGAGCATACATGTCACTGATCGAAGCGATGCAAAAATATCTTGATACGGACACTGGTAGTCAAATATCAATTGAGGAGTTTAGAACATTGTATCCAATATTTCATTTTGATGTTAGTAAACATGCTGAAAGACTATCATTATCAATGGCTGATATTGAGGTAACATGGAAGCTTGGAGCGATGCCTGGTGCTGGATATCAAGCATTTGCGCTTGTAACATCTGATAGATACCTTACACTTGATGTACTGAAGGGAAAGATGTCAGTACAAGTTGTGTAAACAATTATTATAAATGCCGATGAAAAAAGTTAAAAAAATTAGTACCCTTGGCAGCGCCAAGGCCAAAGGCACCGACAAAAGCCATCTAACAAGGATAAAACAAACAATAAAAATAATTGGGCAAATAAAAACTTGGACATGTAAAATTGAGCGAATACTAGCAGACGATATTACAAGGACCGGTGGGTTTATTGGACCAGCAGCATCCGTTTTGATTAAATCATTGTTACCAAAGGTTTTGGCAGTGCTCGGAACACTTGGAATGGCTGCGGCATCTGGTGCAATATCCGGTGCAACAAATAAGGCTGTACAAGGTTCTGGTATTAGATCGGCATCATTGCTATAGCAACACTGTTTCCATCGTCAGCGTTGTTAACAACGCCGTCAACGTGTTTATAGAATCGCATTGATAAAATCAATGTCATTGTTAATAACAATGTTGATAAAATTGTATTTTTAGTATAATAGATTTTAATAATATGTCATCAACAATGTCATCGGCACCGGTAAAAAAACCAAGAAAGAAAAGAGCAACAAAAGCGGAAATGGAAATAAAGAAAGCAGAACTAGCTGTAAAAAAGCTGCAATAAAATTAAAGAAAGAAGCAGCTGCTAAAAAGAAAGCAGAACGTGCTGTAAAGAAAACAACACCAAGGGCACCACCGGCAGTGCCAAGGGTACGGCGGGCAAAGAAAGCAGTATCGCCAGAGGCAAAAAAAGCCAGAGAAGTTCAGCAAATAGTAAAAAAAATGATGCCACTGTTCAACAAGCTGGACAAGCTAGTGACACCGGAAAAGAAGGGAGGCTTCCTTCAGATGGTACTACCAGCGCTAGCAGGATTACTTGGAGGCCCACTGATATCAAAACTCCTTGGAAACGGCCTGACACTGCCAGGAACAGTACCAGGGATGTACTAGTTGGTTTAGTAAAACCACTAAGTAATTTTAATATAAATGATAAGCTAAAAAAAGTTCCAGGATTCAATGGTGTGTTTTCCAAAGATCAGTTAATAAAAAACGATGGCAGTGTCAAAGACACTGTTGGCACCGGTGCCACCACCCACTGTGTTGTAAACATACAGAACTTCAATGACGGATCAGGAACCCACTGGGTTGCATTATACGACAACAATTATTTTGATAGTTACGGATTTCCTCCAAGCGATCACATTAAAAGATATGTTCAATCATTTCCAAAATTTGCTAGTACACCAATCAAATACGTTAGTAATCAAATTCAGCAAAATGGCACCAATGCGTGCGGATATTACTGTATAATGTTCATAAAAGAGCTTTCCAAAGGTAAATCAATGCTAGACTTTATTTCCAAGTTTGATTCACATGGAAGCACTAACAATGACCAAATTGCCGTTGAATCTTTCAGGAAAGATTAGATTTTTTGTGTAATTGTTGATTATATTAACATAAACATGGAAGAAACATATTGTCTAAAATGTAAGAGGAAAACCGGTAATCTGAACGAAATGATAGTAAAAACTAAAAATAATAGATCAATGATGAAAAGTACTTGTACGGTTTGTAAGAAAAATAAAAGTGTATTTATAAAATGATAATCTGCAATTGTGATCACAGTAAAATGCTTTCTATTGAGGGAAATAAACTGGTCTGCTATTGCGACAAATGCAAACATCGTCAAATACTTGGAGGAGCTATTGATATTCATAATCTCATTGGAAAACTTCCAAGACCAAAAGGAGGATGGACCCTTCCAGGACACAAGTACACAGGACCTTGGAACCCACTAGATGAACAACTTGACATCAATGATCAGCCACTACCAGGACAAGAACCTTTTAATCAGGTTGATGCAATTGCTATGAAACATGATATTTGCTATCGGGATAACGGCGCTGATAGCGCAGGTAAACACATGTGTGACAGAGAGATGCTGGACAAACTCGGAGAAATGCAACCAGAAAATATGAGAGAGCAAATTGATCGGCGATGTGTACAAGGTGTAATCGGAGCAAAATATAAACTCGGGCTCGGCGTTGACAATGTCAACGGTGATGACATTGCTGAAAACGTTCTCAGTGACGTTGTCACTGGCGTTGATATCGATGATAGTTTATTTGATGGCCATGTCATTGGCGACGGTATTGACATTGCCAATGCTGATTCCAACGCTGATCAAATTCGTTCTGATGAACTGCACGCACCAATAAAAAAAAAAGTTCCAGCGCAGGAGTGTTGTAGCAATTGCTGTAGATGATATCTGGTCTGTTGATTTAACGGATATGTCGTCGCTGGCTTCTAGCAACAATAACACAAATTTTTTGCTTAATGCGGTAGATGTACAAAGCAGATATGCGTTTAGTGAGCCAATACAAAATAAGATGGGTAACACTGTTTTAATTGCGTTAAATAAAATTGTTACTGAACGACGACGACAACCAAACAAAATATGGACTGATCATGGACCAGAGTTTTATAACAAACAGTTTGATGATTGGCTGGAAAAACACAATATTAAAAAGTATACCACTGGAAACGAGGGAAAAAGCGTAATAGTTGAACGATTTAATAGAACACTCAAGGAAAAGATCTACAAGAAAATGACAGCAAAGAACACTGATAGATACATAGATGATCTGCAAACAATTGTTTCCGACTACAATAACTCAAAACACCGTTCAATAAGAATGACACCAAATGAAGCTGTAAATAATCCTGTTCTTGCAAATGAAAATCTGTATCGAAGGCATAAATTTAATGTTGGTGACCGAGTCAGGATTTCAGTGGTAAAAAACAATTTGAAAAGAGCTACACGCCTAATTATACCGACGAAATATTTATCGTTGATAAAATACTTTTGACGATTCCAGTTACGTACAGAATAAAAGATTTACAAAATGAACCTATCATAGGAAGCTTTTATGAGCAGGAACTATTAAAAACCAGATTATAACACATTATTAGAAATTACAGTGTCGTATATCTTGTTATACTTTGGTAGCAGTCGATTAGACTTTAATGGCTTACACATCTTAATCAACATATTTGCTCGTTTTGAATCCATAATACCAGTATCAACGAGTAATAAAAATATCTTAACAAAAATAAAATCAAATTTGATATTTTTTTGTCTTCCAGGGATATTAATGTTCATAAATATTTTGATTCGCTCGCTAAACGCTTCCTGCTCACATAAAGTCAAACCAAACTTTTCTATTTTTGATCTAAGATGATATTTAACATTGTATCGTTGTGGCTGCTTCCTATAACACTTATACGAATTTGAGTCAACGCTGTTATCATTAACATTACCTTTGGCCTTGACGCTGTCAAGGGCAATCGGTGTATCCTGGACATTGCTGGTAATAACACTGTTAAGTGAATAATCATCATATGATAGTGGATCGTTTGGATAAACCTGTAAATAGTCACAAAAATATGAATAGCCTACCAATGGTTTTTGGCAAGGTGTATCATGAACAACAACATCATCATGGATCAATGAAATTAATTTTTCGATCATCGTCGCTGTTTTTAGCATTATATTTTATGTAAAATATATTTTAATATAAACATATTAAATATGGAAAAATATCAGGCAGCTGGATATATACAGAACATTAAAGATCTAAACGAGGCAATAAGAATCTGTTTTTGTGTTCCAATAAATATTAAGCTTAAAATAAACGATAAACCAGCTGACAACCCTGATGTTAGCACTGTTAAGCCAAATAACGTACTTTTAACACTTGATGAAATAAAACTGTTCAAAAAAAATGGAACCATTGTGGTCACATGGGATGCTGACGCAATAATGAATTACAGCCACAGCTGTATCAAGGTTGAAGAACTAATGCGAATACTGGATTCAAAATAACTTATTAACAACTTTATCAACAATGGTTTTGCTTACAGCGTCAGCAATTTTATCAACAATAGCTTTGCTAACAATGTCAGCAATTTTATCTGTAATGGATTTGTCAACGGTGCCAGCAGTGACATTGGTACTGTCAGTGTTATTAACACAAAAATCAGTTGCGTACTCAAAAGAAAATTTTCGATTATATTTTTTTGAGTAAGCTGAATTACAAACGTGATCAGCAACATATTTCACAGAACCAATATTCATATTAAAATGCCCTGCAGCGGATCCCATTGACCTAAACAATTGTTTTTCGCCTGTAATCAGATCTGTGGACATCACAGGTCTAGGTGGTTTATAACATCTATTCGCATTTTTGCCGCGTCTACAATTTTCCTTCTGTGAAACCAAATCCAAATTTTCAATTCTATTGTCAGTTCTAATGCTATTAAGGTGATCAACAACCAATCCAGGGCCAATAAGGCCATTAAAAACCTCGTAAACAAATCTGTGAGCTAAAACTAGTTTCTGATGCTTACCATCGTTGTCATTGTTAGAAACACTTATTATAAGATATCCCATATTGTTTAACTTACCAATAGGACGCTGATGTCTCTTATGTCTGATAACACCTTGTGCATTTGCCTCGTATTTTTCGTACAGTGGATGAGGATAAAAATTGGCGTTCATTATATATCTATCAGTAAAAAAATTAAAAAAATAAATATTTATCAATTAAAAATATGTTTTTAAAAATATAATGCTGAAATCCTTACGTGAACTAGCAATGAAGACAGTGTTAAACCAGTCAAATTTTAAGATGCGAGAGACTGATAAGGCGTTTGCAGGCTCTGACAAAAATTTTGTTTTTAATGATCAGCAAGTATTAAACGCATCTTCGGAGACATACACGATGAACACAGGAGATTTTGGAATAAGGCCACAAGATTTGATTGCAATGGTTAAACCAATAATAAACGATCAGTTAAGCAAAAAATACGCAATAAAAATTAATATTCAGTACAATGTATTATTCGTGATCGGTGAGCTTGTTGTGCTGGAGGAAGAATCAGAATCATATAAAACAACTAAAACAACATTAATAACGCGAGGATTGAACGTTGATGAAATTTTAATGAAATTGCATAGAGATTTAAGTGATCAGATTGAGAACCATGAGGGAGCTGGATCTGGATGGAAATTCAGAACGATTACTTTAGTTTCGCTTAGCACACACAATGTTAAGCCAGCAGGCGGATCAAGTTTTATTGAGTTACCTGGACATTACAAAAACTCAAATTGCATTGTAAATGTTAAGAATAACGACGAAAAGTGCTTTCAGTGGGCGGTTCTCTCAAAATTGTACCCAGCTGAATCAAACCCAAATAGAGTATCAAAATACAAAGAACACGTCAATAGATTAAATTTTGATAAAATTGAATTTCCAGTACAAATCAACAAGATTGAAAAGTTTGCCAGACAAAATAACTTAACTATAAACGTATTTGGCTTGGATCACGCAAAAATCACTGGAGAACTATTTTCGTATCCACTGATAATAAGCGAAAATTTACGAGATAAAAAGGTACAGGCTAGCGATGTGATTAACCTGCTATTTCATAAAAATCACTATTGCTGGATCAAAAACTTTAATGGATTTAATCACAGCCAAAATAATAAGCATAAAGGAAAACTATATTTCTGTTATCGATGTTTAAGCAGGTTCACATCACATGAGATATTAGATCGACATTTAGAATACTGTTCAGATAAACAAAAAATTACAATGCCTGATATCGAACACTCAAAATTAAGTTTTAAAAATCAAGAACGATGTGAGAAAATACCGTTTGTAATATACGCCGATTTTGAAGCATTGCTGGAAACAATTGATGTTGCAATAAACAACCCAAATGTATCATCAACAACAAAAATTCATAATCATATTCCCTGTAGTGTTGCTTACAAGGTTGTTTGCGAGTACGATAATTCAAAATCAAAGAACATTGAAATATACCGCGGTATTAATCCAGCAGAATGGTTGTTAACTAATTTGCTAATCGAGGTAAAAGAAATTAAAAAAGTGCTAAAAGCTGATAACAAGTATAATAAATCACAATGGTTTGTTCCAGTAGTTTTTCACAATTTTAGAGGATATGACGCTCATATTATCGTTGACGCGCTTGGCAACAAAAATTTTAGTGTTAAAACAATCAAATGTATTCCAAATAGCACAGAAAAGTACTTATCAATTACTTTAAAACAACTTAAATTCATTGATAGCTTTCAGTTTATGACAGCATCATTGGATAAACTTGTAAATGGTTGTACGCGCTTTGATAATCTAACAGAATACTTTGGGACTGATTCTAGTTATTTAAAACGTAAAGGTGTTTATCCTTACGAGTACATGGACGATTTTTCAAAATTTGATGAAACATCGTTGCCTGACATATCAAAATTTTATTCCAAGGTTTATATAGAAGGAATAAGCCAAAGCAAGTACGAATATGCACAACAAATATGGAAACAATTTCAATGTGAAAATATGGGAGATTATCATGATCTATATTTGATAACTGATGTTCTCCTTCTAGCTGATGTATTTGAGCAATTTCGCAACACGTGCACACACTACTACGGATTAGATCCGTTATGGTATTTCTCATCTCCAGGTCTTGCTTGGGATGCAGCATTAAAAATAAGTAATGTAACATTTGTTCACAGATGCTGATATGTATTTATTTATTGAAAAAGGTATCCGTGGAGGAATATCAGTAATAACAAAGAAATACGCAAAAGCTAACAACAAATATTTGCCAGATTATAATGCTGGCAAGGAATCAAGCTATATAATCTATTTGGGCACAAATAATCTCTATTGATGGGCAATGAGTCAACCTTTATCAGTTGAAAACAATAGGTGGATAACAGAAGAACAATACTTAAAAGAAAAGCCAAACGATAAAATCGGATATTTCATCGAAGTTGATCTTGAATATCCATCTGAATTACATGATCTACATAACGACTACCCGTTCTGTGCTGAACAAATTAAAATCAATAATTTATGGCTTACTCCCACTCAGATTCAGAACTGTTGTAAAAGCACCACAGAAAAGTTAGTTCCAAACCTAATGAACAAAACAAGATACGTAATACATTACAAAGCGTTAAATCAAGCAGTTGCCGCTGGTTTAAAAATAACGCGTATTTACCGGATTCTAAAGTTTAAGCAATCTTGTTGGTTAAAAGACTACATTGAATTTAACACGTGTAAGCGGGCAGTTGCAACAACAGAATTTGATAAGGACTTTTTTAAACGAATGAACAATAGCGTATTCGGAAAAACCATGGAAAACTTAAGAAAACGCCAGGAAATTGAACTTATCAACAATGAGGCGCGTAGGGATAAAGTAATAGCAAAAGATAATTTTATCTCAAGAAAAATATTTAACGAAAATTTAATAGCAGCTCATATGCGTAAAACAAACCTAACACTAAATAAACCAATAGCAAATGGAGCAGCCGTTTTAGACCTTTCAAAAACGTTAATGTACGACTTCTTCTACGATGTTATCAAAAAGTTATATCCAGGCGATAAATCACAATTATTATTCACAGACACTGATTCACTCTGTATCCACGTGTTTACGGATGATATTTATCATTACATGTACGATAATCGGCAATGGTTTGATCTATCAGATTATCCTGCTGATAGTGGATTTAAATCAGATGAAAATAAGAAAGTGATAGGAAAGTTCAAGGACGAAACAAACTTCGTTCCAATATCTGAGTTCGTTGGATTAAGAAGCAAACTGTATAGTGTTAAACTTGGTGATGGATCATTAAAAAAGCGTGCTAAAGGAATACAAAAGGTTGTTGTCGAAAAAAAGATAAATTTCGATGACTACAAGGATGCATTAGCTGGAAAGCGTGATCATGTGCTAATGACAACAATACGATCTGATAAACATAAAATTACTACATCGGTGATAAATAAAGCAGGATTAAACAACTACGATGACAAACGATGGTGCGAAGATGGAATAAACACATACGCGATCGGCCATTATAAAACTAACCCTCAATTCGGTGCTAATAGCACTGAACTAGACTTTTTATTTGCCTAAAATCAACACAATGTTTACAAAATTAATTTTACAGGGGGATCTTTTATCTTAAAACAAATATTTGATAATAATTTCGGCTATTGGCGGCCATTGTTTGCTGGAGCTGTTTCCGGCGATTTTCAACGTTTTAATGCCCACGTTTTGGGGGGCATCTCATGGGAGCGGATAGAACAATTTGTTTGCACAATGAAGACCTCTATGTCAAAAAATGCAAAAAAGTGTTTTCAAATCCGCCTTTATACATACTACTACTTATACTCTTGCAAGGAACAAATTTTAAAACTTACTGCTAAGATTAATTTATTTATTATAACTGAGTCAACGCCGGGCCCCTGGGCAATTGCCCCCCCCCCCCAATCTCTGGGCGGGTCTGTCCACGGCTCAGTCGAATACAACCTTGTTCGTTTTTATATTTATTGGTCGAATACATGTTTCTCTTACCGTCTCCGTGTAATGTGAAAGCCACAAAATGGCATTTAACCCTTAATTTTGCTTCTTTAGAATTTAATATTATTTTAAATTTCTGTACATCTTTTTGCTCGCGGATCAGTCGCAATTATTCATTTGTAAGCTTTATACATGATGCGTACTCTGTATGTGCACGTCTTTTCTTACAAGTTTTGTCGGGGAGGGGGGTTGTCCCCTGCTTTTTTGTGAAAGCAGGCATTGTATCTGCGTTTCCGTCCGTCTGTCCGTCCGTCATACTTTCGTTTCTCTAACTTTCAAGCCATTTGAGATTAAGGGATGAACCTTTGTATACTCATTTATCATCATCAGAAGGTGTGTCGCGTACCTCGTTGGGGGTCATATTTTCAAGGTCAAGATCACGACTAAATATTTTAAGTTTTCCTTCCTATAAGATTAGAGCCATTTGAGATTAAGGGTTGAAACATGCTATATTTGTCATGTACCACACTGGGGTCCAATCTTTAAGGTCAAGGTTACAGGCCACTATTTTTGGTTTCATATAGCATTTTCCTATCCACTTGCTCCATAACGTTTGATCTGTTTCAGATAAATGACTGTAATTTGGTACAGTTCTATATTGTTACTAGAAAATGTGTTCCATTCCACATTTGTGGTCCTGGCTTCAAGGTCACACACACACACACACACACACACAGACACACACACACACACACATATATATATATATATATATATATATATATATATATATATATATATATATATATTTCATGGTTGATTTTTGTTTGAGGTTCAGGGATGGACCATGGTACACTTCTGTTTCTCTAGTTGATGGTATATCTTGTATCACAGTCAAGGTTTCATCTTCAGAGCCAAGGTCACGGATCACTTTCTTCCTCGTTTCTGCACTTTTACTCCATGTCTTTAAAGATATAGACATCAAACTTGGTTGCTTTCCATGTCCGACTACTAACTCTACCTCTGTCACGAGGGTCACAGCCAGATTTCATCATTGTATACTTTGGTTGACCTCACCACAGTAGGCAGGGGGACAAAAGTTCATTTAATTTGCTTGTTTATTTCAAAAGGTGCGGGAGTCTTTGAAACTTTTACAGTTTAAACTATGCATGATATGCTTTAAATTTTGTTGGAATGATGGCAGTACGCTATCCAATATGGAAATCAAGGAAATGAAAGAACACTGTAAAATATCCTTACGAAACCTCCGAGACCAAATATGACTAAAATTTGATAAAAGTGGTTTATACATATGCTGCTGGGGGTAGGGGTGGGGGGAGATACCCAAGTGGACCTGGTATTGATCACCACTCTTACGTTACTGCATTAAACCACGTGGTTTGACACTCTTTTTTACATTTCTAAGGGTCTGTGTCTATGTAAACTATCTAGGACTCATTAAATCTTGTCAACATGTCACACCTTACCAAATGAATCCAATAAAGAGACACATGCATTATGATGGTAATGATCTCAGTCAAATGCGCAGTGGAGGATCAAGACGACTTTTCTTTCCAAAATAAAATAGTACACTTTACAGTGAAAAATGGATAACAACTTTCCATTTCAGGCAAAACCAACCACGCCTTTTCTAACTAACCCTATTGTAAAATACCTGGATCCGCCCATGATAACGGTCCATTTGTCACAAAATTACCGCTTTTTCTTCTGTTCTCTTCGATATAAGAATTATGGAATGCTTTCTTCATGAGATCTTATTTAATATCTTTTAAAAATATGCGTTTCAGAAACAAATACAGTCAAATCATTCAGCTCACCAGATGGCAGCTCACTTCAAAATTATACGCTGATGTCGCTCATAACTGAGTTCATGTATTATCTTCATACCGTAATTTTGCGTACCACATTTGATCAAAATATGTTCAGAAATGCATCCGCCAGGGTAGTATCGAAATTAGTCAAACAGATCGCAGGTCATCTCATTAATATGCGTCGATGTTGCTTATTGTCCAACTTATCTGAGATCTTGTTGATGAAAGCTCAGATACCAGATTTGATTAAAATATGTTAGAACTACCTCGCTGAGATGTTAACAATCTTGGTCAATTGGACGCGAGAACACCTCGAATTATTCCGATATGTTCTTGATGTAACCATACGCATACCCAATTTGATAACGCTGTTCAGATATAAAATCTCTGGAGTGGTCAATTTTGTCTATATACGTTTTTGCTAAAAAAAATTGTTTGGCGATAACTTTTCATCTGTAATCTGATACAAAAGTAACAGTGATAAAGTTTAAGAAGGACTGCCTCCAACTTTTCAAAAAAGATCCTATCTTAATAGAACTTTAACTTATGTCGCTGATCAGAAAGAAAATTGTCCATTTTGACAATTTTGGAGAATTAAGTCGGTACTCATGCCATGTCTACTGGAATATTACTATGGTACAGTGCGCTCACGATACGATGACACTCTTTACGTATAGCGAAGAGTTCATTTGAAGAAAACGGGAGTGATTGCTTTAACCATAAACACTCTAAGAATTGATATTCCCTTGCTTGTACAATTCACAATTTAACGAACATAGAAAATTACATGTATGCAAGATGCCCGAGGAGATAATATATGCATTTAAAATTATGAACAAAGAAATATATATATATATATATATATATATATATATATATATATATATATATATATATATATATATATATATACATATATATATATATATAATAATAATAATAATAAAAATAATAATAATAATAAATATTCACCAAACGCCTTTATTCGAACAATCAGAAACTTCAAAGCGCAAAGACAATTTTATAGCAATTACCATATAAGAAAGTAAAGCAAATATAAGGAATTGCTGATTCACTTGAGTGCTATTCATAGATATTAAACTTAAGTATGTAATAGTCATCTAAAGTCGTTTGTTGAAAAAATGAAGGTGATTCTCTCTCGCAAACACACAATTAAACGCCCGACTGCTAGCTGAACTTCTGTGACATAATAAGGTTACCCCATCACAGTCAAATAAAAAATAAGTATTGATTGAAAACAATAAACATTTGTATTAATATTCATACCTTTCTCACCAAAACATGGCTAAAGTCGAGAGAAACGTAGGTGAAAACAAGTTACAAATAGTTTTCGACACTTGCAGTTTAATGTATAAATTTGTAAGTACATACATAACATTTGTTAACAGTTGAACTTCTGCGTCTAGCGACCAAAAGTATTGAACTCCCGATATGTTGATAATAAAATGTATTCCTTTTGAATAAATTTAAAATATGCTTGATACAGTAAATAACGTACAAAATATAAATAATTTGGAAACAAAAATTATAGCATATATTCCTCTGCCGGTAAGAAATCTATTTTAATGAGAGCAAATTGCTTCAGGAACACATGATCAATCCATAAATAGTAATTATTTCATCTTTCCCTACATCTAAGCCTCATGTAGCCACATGACGTCACACCAATATCAAGAAATAAAATTGTACCATAAGCCAAATTACAAATATTTTGCCAAAATATAACTAGTATCTCCTCATTTTCATTTTTTAATAAATATATTAGATGTTTTAGAACAATCTTATATTTATTAAAATATCTTTACAATTAGATATAACTTTTTCCACATTAATGTCTCACAATTGTTTTTTTTTTTTGGGGGGGGGTTTGGGGGGGAGGGAGGAGGATAAATATTGCTTTTATGCAAGGTTTGGTTCTATACAAAGGTGCAAAGTATAGACAACAACATCAATAATAATAATAATAATAATAATAATAATAATAATAATAATAATAATAATAATAATAATAAAAATAATAAAGAAATTTGGGGAAAAGGGATAAATTTGGAGAAGATCGTGAATTAAATTTCGTAGGAATGAGAGTTTAAAATCATGTTGGTAAGATGTGACAAAGCTGGGCATGATACAATACAAACGTGCCAAGTATTTAAAAAAGCAATGAAAGTAGGTTACATTCAAATTATAAAACACATCAATAATAATAATAATAATAATGAGAATTCGAAACAGAAAAGCAAAAATTTGGAGAATATCTCGAAATAAAGTTCGTAAAGGTGACAGATGAACATTCTCATGGTAGGATATAACTCCGCAACCAAATGCAGACCAGACGAGCAAGCGCTAGGTTTACACAGTAGCCCAGCAATCGGAACGTCCCCGGCCTTTCCATAGCATGCTAGAAAAATCCTCGGATGTAAATAATGGTCATTTGAACTGCCCTCAAGCCCATGGTTGTTATAACATCATAATAACTTCATTGACGTCACAATCACTACATGACGTGTAATCACTAACAACAACATATGCAACAGTTTCATGCTAATAAAACTGAATGATTTCTTCAATTGTTTAATTACAAAGTTGCATGAATAACATTGCAAATTAAAAATACAGGTATTTCACTGATTGTTGGAACGTCGTCTAGTGTTTTTTTTTTCAACATCTATCATTTATAAGAATCTGTTCTTGCACATGTTGCCAGATGCTAGTTCGCCAAAAACTTACCAATTTGGGAAGTATCGCTGCGATTACCTCAGTCTCTTTCAGAGAGTCGAAGTTATTCGAGTCGCATCGGAAAGAGACGAGAAGGTTCAGAATGTAATAAAGTACGACTGACATACTACACAAAAACAAAAATATAAGCATGACATGATGAACAGTTTTAATTGAAGGGAGAAAATGAATGTGCGCTCCATTTCTAGTTTGTCCGAAAAGCACCATGGATTTAGTGGAACTGTAGATCATGTGAACTCTTCGTGGCCTTTCACCCTTGTTGCCCTTGTTGCCTTCGCAGAGCATCCAGCTGACCGCTTCCTGGGAAGCTTCCTCCTCCTCCCATCGTTGCTTGACCACCTGTTCCCGTCTGGAAGCCAGTTGGAAACATTTGACCTTGGGCACCTTGTTGCATTGCTGACCCTTGTCCAGGTAGAAGTTGTGGAACATTTCCTGACGTCATGGGTGGTATCTGTCCAGGACGTCCAGGAGTCCCAGGTTGCAATTGTGCCCCCGGGAGTACACCCATCTGTCCCATTGTGGACATCTGTCTTTCCCTCATAGTTTGTTCTTGCATTATCATCTCTCGCTGCAAGAAAAGAGAGCGTTTGAAAGTGAACATTCTGCACAAGATAGTAATGGTAAAACAAGAGCGTAGCCGCAATCAATTTGCCATGCTTGTTGAATCCAAAGCGAGGCTTCGTGAAATATAGCCAACTTCATTTTGATTAATTTCTTAGTGTATATCTATATATGTTGACTTTCATCGTAGCTGGTTTTATTCGAGCTTCTACCTAGCAATTTGTTTTCTTCATTTACATCAGAATCGAATGTTTTGTGGATCTTACACACACACAAAAGATTTTGGTTGTTTTCTATACTTGAGCATTACAAAATGTATCTCTCTTGAATCACTGGCTCCAGTTCGGAATATTTTTTTTATGTTATTGTTTTATTTTCTTCTTATTTTATTATATTAAGTCAACCAGTTAGAGTTAATGACCATTTTTATCCAGCACGTCGTGGCAGAAACTCGATATAACAATCGCTTTGGCGACCGTGTGCGCGTTCGTCAGCATGTCTGTACGTGCGTCCATGCCTTAGATTAACCTCGATGTTAAAAATTTTTATGTGGTGAGTTTCTTAAGTACAGTTGGCCACATAATCATGTAACTTGGCATGTGGATAGATCTTGATGTGTACAATATCAATTTACTCCGAGGGGGCGGGCTCGACACGCAGGCCGTGGTCAGCTTCTTGTTCAGAAATTGCTATGTTGTTTGCTACATTTTGACGAAGATGAACCTTATCAGTAAGTCGACG
The DNA here is from genome assembly GCA_029931535.1 of Margaritifera margaritifera. Classification (NCBI taxonomy): domain Eukaryota; kingdom Metazoa; phylum Mollusca; class Bivalvia; order Unionida; family Margaritiferidae; genus Margaritifera; species Margaritifera margaritifera. The sequence goes on from JAQPZY010001498.1 coordinate 2,293,500, forward strand.
CCTAAAATGTTACAATTCATGAACTCAGACTTTTTTCTTTTAGCAGAAGAAGGCGTCTTTAATTATCAGGTCTATTTGTAATTATTTTGGATTAGTTTCATCTATACTTATTACGCAATCGAATAGTTAGATAAAAATTAAAAAAAGATACTCATCAAAAGCGAGCAGCTACTTAAAGCAGTTTCTTGTAGGGTACTGAAATGGATGTGAGGGCTACGTTTATACCAGTTTAAAAACAAACAACGGAGTTTGTCATACAAAAACTGTGTACTGAAGTTTAATTACTGAGAGTGCGGGATCAGAGAGTAATGTTCATGGATTAAGGCGCTCTAATTGTCAAACGTTCTGTTAAAACAGCCTAAGTCTACAACACACCGACATATCTCTCCCGTAGCTCGCACCATATCACCATATCACAATATTACAGTGTGCAGTTTTATCTCGGCAGAGAGAGAGAGAGAGAGAGAGAGAGAGAGAGAGAGAGAGAGAGAGAGAGAGAGCTTACAGTTGGGTAAACTGTGAATGGGCTCAGTGTCATCAAGACCTCTCTGCTGTAACGTGTTGCATTGACATGGCTAGCCCTAGAAGAAAGAAAATCAGTATTTAAAATTTAATCCTTCGTTCTTGAACAAAGATAAACCCTTTAACTTTATTTAACAAGAATCAGTATGTTGTTGAAAATCTTCCATCGGTTTTAATATTTATTACATAGAGTTTACTATCTGTCTGATAAGAATAACACGATTTGCAATTATTTTTTTACTATCACAGCTTCTATTATGTAACAACATCCATCAGAAACATTGCTGGTTCCCACCTTCCAATGGATCGTAGGTATTACAGATGTAAAATTAACCTCATTTTACATCAAATGACCTTGACCTGCAATGATTTGACTTGATAGAGCTGTAATGACTTGACCTGATATCGTTACCAAGTCAAAATCCGAACTCCAGCTATCTTGAGGTTTGATTTTGACCCTCCATGAAATGGAAAGCAATCCATGTTATTCAGTTGCAGAGGTGTGTGTGTGTGTGTGTGTCTGTGACAAATTGCAATTTAAGTGTCAGCAATCATGACCTTCGACCTATCGGTCCCCAGAATCGATTAGGAGCTGCTACTCTTCAGGTGTAGTATTTCTGTGAAGTTTGATGATAACTAAGTCCATGTAAATTGCATTATTATGCAGAAACCATGAATGCAATTTCATAGGCAGTAACTTTGACCTTTAACATATCGATCGTTGAATCAAGATGGAGCTGCCTTTCCAACAATACAAGAAAGTAATGCAACCATGAAGTTTTTAAAAAAAAAACAACAAAAAAAAAAAACAAAAAAAAAAACCAAATGGTTGCGATAAACTTGAGGAAAGTGGACTTATCACGTGGAACCAATGACAATGTTAGCTACAGTGACCTTGACCTTTGAATCTGGCCCCGAGAATCAACAGGGAGTGTAAACTATCTACTAGGTTTGAAGAAAATATAGGCCCGGGAATGTGATTTGTTAAGCAGACACACACAAAAAAGACAATATGTGCTCCAGTGACTTTGACCTTTCACTACTCGGCCTCAGAATCAATAAGGAGCTGTCCTGCCCAAGTGTAGTTTATCTATGAAGTTTAATGAAAATTACGCCTAGGAAACTTTACCTGTCATACAGAAAGGAAAATTACATTTTCAGCTCCAGTGACCTCGACCTTGAGCCGAGCAGCCCCCAAAACAATAGGCTTCTGCCTCTACCCATAGGTAAAAAAAACTTGATAAATTTGAGAAAAAAAATAGAAGAAAAAACCCACAGCAAACTAAGGTTCTTTGCAGAAACCACATTGGCTACGGACGGACAGACGAACATCGCTATCGATATATCCCTCGCACCTTCAGTATGGAGGTGGGATAGGGGTATAACAACAGATGAGATAAGATGGTTAGTTGTTATCATCGCCAACCATTCTTTCCAACAATACAAGAAAGTACCTGAAAAGTAATTAATATGAATTTGCCACAAGTGAATTGACTGAAATGGAGTCTATGGTATAAGGCCATAAGACTCTTTATTATTAGTTGAAAAATATACATTTTCTTTTTCAAATTATATTAGATCATATCATGTTTGTTAATTTTAACACTTACTTAGTTCTAAATGTGAATGATTGGCCCTCAAGCCCCCTGGCATTGATATTAGCAAGGGGGCGGAAACCGTTGATATCGCCAACTTGAATGGGCATGCCCGGGATTTCTGTTCTACCAACCATATCCCAAGTTCGGTTTAAATAGGTTCCGTTTAGTACCCTGAAAAAGAAGAGTCTGGATTAAAATATGCAAATTATTTAATAATAATAATAATAATAATAATAATAATAATAATAATAATAATAATAATAATAATAATTATAATAATAATGGGGTGCATTAAAAAACAAAAAAAAAAACACAACAAAAAAAAAAACAAAAAAAACACAAAAAAACAAAACAACAAACAAACAAACTCGAGGAACAGCAGTTGAATTATGTTGGGACAGTGAGTGCGCATGTTTTGGCAATGGTTGCACGGTATAAGTGGCTGTCCAACAGCCAGCATTCGGAACTATATCGGCTACTTCTGCCAGACAAAAATAAGCATCGGATGTGTGTCGGCGCAGTAATTTGTAGAAAAATCATACATTTTGTTCGCCAAAAATGTTTCCGCAAAAAAATAAACCCAAAATATTCGGACCACCTCGGCTATTTCTACGATTTGATTGACTGTAGGATTGGCCGAGAGGTTAGGAATGAAACAAAAATGTTTTCGATCATTCGTAACTTCTTGGTTAGTCCTTGTTTCGTAAATAGCCAAAGTGGTCGAATGGCAGCTATCGACATACAATTGAGATATGATCCGTAGGATTGAACTCGAAGTTGCAAATGATACAGCCAGAAGGTATTCTGGATATGATTAGACAGATTTTAACATGATTAAATGCACAACACACACAGCTGTTCGTTCGCCATAACATGTTTTACGAGTAGATGTGTAAGTTTTGATAATGGATTAATGATTAGTGTGGATGTGTTACATTGTTTGTAGGTGAGTGCGCGTTTTTGCAACAAATCTATGTCACGAATGGGTCGACTGAGTTTTTTTTACACTAAGTGTGCATGCTTTGATAAAGAATGCGTAATACAAACGGCTCAGTTAAACAGTCTGACACAATAAAAAATGAATCCACTAGATGGTTTGAGAGTGAATGTGCATATGTTGACAATAGGGTGCATGACATTATTGGCTGTCCAGTAAATCTGAGCGATTTAACAGTTTGTGCATGTTATGAAAATATGATGCAAACTCGACTGGTTTAGAGTCGGGGATATATATTAATCTTCTTGTCTGTCCGTCCGTCCTTATGTCCAGCACTCGTTAGCGCATCTGGTCCCGTATCTAGGTAGCGCCACTAGTCCTGCATTTGTTATGGATTGTCGAAGAATTTTGTACGTATTACGGTCATAAACTGAAGATACGCATATCAACAAACCACATTGCTCCGCAATTTGTGCTATAGTTATTGCCCTTTTTGTCTTGTAGCATAATGTAGTGTGTGAAACAATCTCGTTAGCGCAAATAGTCCATAATGTTTGTAAGAGTTATTGCCCTTTGTGACGTACAGCTGGCTGCAATGTATGACCAAATTTAGTCAATGCAACTATTTTTGCAGCCTGTAGTGGATTGCTGTGAAACTTAGTACATATTATGGTCATCATCATCAGATATGAATGTTGATAAATCATTGTACACACACTTTTTCAGAAGGTTTATGCGCTTTGTTTTATTATAGACTCATCTCCAACGTCTGGTTGGGTTGGAAGGCGGGGGACACGTGGGTATATTTATAAATTGCTCACCATTTCTCTAGGTTATTATTATTATTATTATTATTATTATTATTATTATTATTTGGAGCAGTTTGAAATTGAATTAATATTTCTTACAATTCACGTGTAACACAAATAACTGTCGTTTATCGATAGTAAGTAAGCGTGCATGCAATAGCGATTACAGCAAGCTATAGGAGTCATACCATGGAAACGTTTCGGGATCTCGAGGCTCGATTACTCAAATTTATTAAAAAATCAATCAGAAGACACTTTTAAATCACCGGATCTCTGTAACACGCGTAAATTGAGCTCTGTATTAAGCGCATCCGAGTTCTCCATTAAACAAACTCAAAACTTCCATAACACGTAATAGAACTTCCTGGCAAGCAAATAGAGCCATAACATAAACACTTTGTGCGTTCTTGAGGTTCAGATCTTGGGTTTTGATCTCGAGACCCCTGTCAGACTTTTCGATCATTCTACCGACTGAGCTAATCTGGACACGAGGTTCACCATGGTGAAATTTTCAGATTACCATGTAGCATTATAGACATGAAAATCGCATTTGAACTATGCTCGAAAGGTATATTTTTCATATAAAGCTTCTTCTTTAATGTATCTTTCATATGATTGCATTTTGCTAGACAATTCATTGTAACAAAATGTACAGAGGTACTCCCTTGTGCTCTTGGATAAATTGCTTCAAAGTTGAGAACAGCGTCTTTAAAATTAAAAAATTGTACAAACTATCTTGTTAAATTCTTTCAGGAAGTTGAAATTACGTCATCAATTTTACTTTCTGAGAATATTAAAGAATTTTAAAGCTGATTTGTGCAAAATGTATAACATTTTGTTAGCTTCTTAAAATTTAAATTTATTGGTTGAAAACCAACCTTGTACTTACAACAATATCATCACGTTCAACTTAAGTTTGATTGTACTTTTAAGTTTAGTGAGTAAAGATCAATTTATTTTATGAAAATCAGAAAACTATTTTCCATTTCGTTTCGAGTAGATGTATCACTGTTGTCTCGAATATGCAATGCAGAAAGACCATTTGATTGAAACGAAATTTTCCTATTAGCTCTTTTGAGTTTGCGTATTTCTGCCTCAAACATGTATGCGAATAGCTGTTACTTCAGTAAGTGTTCTGGGAAAAAGTGTGTGTGCGGGGTGGGGGTATGGGGGGGATGCGGTGCCTAAGTATTATGCAATTAGAAATACTTTACTGATTGGCGCTCTCGATTTCGCATATTCAAGGTTCGAGAACATGCATTCAAGCCTCGACTCAAGAGTGCAAACTGTTTTTACGTATTGCCCTCATGGCTAACCTGTCATTTGGACTACTCGTAATGGAGGTTTTGATTTAGCGTGATGGAGAACTCAGTGCGCAGAATGGCAGTCTCCTTTATGTTGTCACATAAATCACTTAATTAATGTCTTAATTAATTAATGTCTTTTGATTGGCTTTCTTGTTTTATCACGATCGCGAAGCGTTTTTCGCGTTATAGCTCCGACAGTTTGCCACAGATGATGGTTGTTTAATAGGAATTGATACCACTTTGATCGCCAAAGTGGCGATGTAAATTTTTCTTATATTTATACATACACGTCATGTACTGTACTGATGATATGTTTATTATAAACCCTAACAAATCATTTTATTTGTTGTTGCTGTTCGTTCATTTTCTTTGATTCCATCCATCTGGAGAAGATGCTTCACGCGACCGTTGCTTGTTGACGTCATCCTTGAAAGCGAAGAATCTACGTCTGTATCAGACGCGTATCTGTCTGATACAAGGCTTCAGATCAGGATCGGGAATAGCAGCCTTTATCATGACTTGTATAATGATGGGTATATAATAAAGTTCAATATCTCATTATAAAATATATAATAAAAAAGCATAATATCCAAGTCGTCCGAATGCACTTAAGTGTCATTCCTCAATGCTCTTTATTTCCCCAGTATTGAATAAAAGCAGTATTTTTTTTGTCATGTGATAACATATGTGCTAATTTCAAATGAAAGTTATACTACAAGTTGAATAATTTCAATCACTTGCTTACAAAGGTTCGCAAAAGAAAAAAAATTATTAAACTCGGTATATAAAATTCATTTGAAATGAGCACTCCTACAAGATCCTCTAAGCCTATATAATGCAGAATTATCCACTTACGCTATACCGGGCAAAGGTATTCGGTATGGAATTCCAGCATCGTCGAGACGCTCCAGCTCTTTGTAGCCAAGTGTATTCAAGAAATTGGTCCACTCGACAAAGAATAGGTAGTTTCTTTGAGCATACGCCTCTGGTGAAAATGGTTGATGGACAGTTATGGTGTTTTCGAATGCTCCCCTCTTCCAGCTTCGTTCGGCGAAAGCCATCAACCGCGGGAAAATGCTTTCGAACAGTTCGTTGAAGCTTCGAATGTTACTCGTTCCAACAGTTGCTTGCAGACCTATCGGTAAAAAGTGCCTGGTTCAGTATGATTTCAACAGTTGCTTGCAAACCTATTGGTAAAAGTGCCTGATTTAGTATGATCCCTACAGCTGCTTGCAAACCTATCGGCAAAAAGTGCCTGGTTTAGTTGATTTCAACAGTTGCTTGGAAACCTATGGTAAAATGTGCCTGATTTAGTATGATTCCGAACATAATAATGAAAGATAAAAACACCTGTGGAAAATCGGGTGGATTAATTAAGACATGCTCCCGTTGATAAAATAAAATAAAATACATTTCATACATACATACATACATACATACATACATACATACATACATACATACATACATACATACATACATACATACATACATACATACATACATACATACATACATACATACATACATACATACATACATACATACATACATACAATCAGACAGACAGGCATGCAGATATCAGGGTAAACATACAAACAGACAGGCAACTAGAAAAAATACATAGAAGATAACAGGCACTGTCCATAGATGAACATACGACCGGACAAGTCTAGAGACAGAGAAAAGCGAACATACGGACACAAAGACATTACAATTACGATATACCTACAATGTTGTTCAGGCAGGCAAATAAGTAGACTGCCAGACATCATGGTTGGCAGACTACCAGAAAATATACATATAGGAAACAGACAAATGAACAAACAAACATACGGCTAGACACATAAACAGGTAACAGAAGTCCAAAATTCAGACAGACAGACATACCAACAATATTCGCCGGAACTGTTAATGCTGGGCAATCCCACAACCTGCAGACTAACTGTGGGTCAACAAAAGCTCCAAAGTAAGACAAGTCCATGTTTTGGTATATATTAAGAGGCTCGGTTTTGAATACCCTGAACAAGTCAGCGACTCTAGCATAGTCGTGATCACCTTCTTCCTCCCATGCCATCTCGTATGGAATATCGAAGCGGAAGGTGTTGTAGGGGTTGAGAATTACCTGAAATAAAAAAGTAAATACATATATAAAACGCAAGGCGAAGTAAAGAAAATGTTGTCAGTATGGAGAAAGACAAAAGAAGAAAAAGGGGTGGGGGTATGGGCGGGCGCGGGATGTGCTTATTGTTAAACCAGATGAAGTTTTTCCAAAAATCTTCACACTTTTAATTATACAATCTATATATCTATCTCTTTTTTTCCGTCTCTTAAGTGAAATATTTTTGACAATGTTGTTACTATTATACGTTGTTAAAAATCCCGAAATTTGTACCACAGACGACGAAAGAGAAAGCTCTAAGATTTATTTATGTTAATATGATAGCATTTGTTAAACTGCATATGTCATGCTTGTGAATGTATTTTTAAGGAAATACAATAAATTCCAAACTTTGCTTCTCCGACTCTTTAATAAAAACAAGTTTATCAAAGATCTCTGAAAATAAAACTCATATAACTTGGTACAAAAAATATTCGCCACAAAGCGTCTTTCAATCTCACCTTATAGCCGGCATTCGCTAGGTCATAAGCTCTGCTGAATGACGGTTTTCCAAGTTTCGGGCCGGGGGCACTTTGTGTCAGATTAACCACCGATCGACCGGCTAGGTACTGCTTCTGTTCCTCTGTCATGCCCCACTTCTCGAGTTCACCCAAAAGAGTGTTCCAAACCGTAACGAAAACCTCGTTCAGGATCGGCAGTTGTTGAGTCGTGAAGGGTACCTGACTTCTGGGTTGAAGAACACCCTCTTCTGCAACCATCATGCTCACACCAAGCGGCTTCAGGGCTGTGTTATGTAGCTGCGTCAAATATTGAGGCTTTAGCTGATCCAACTGGGCCGGAGTCAGGGAAGAGCAGGTTTGATACCTCTTCCAAAAGACCTCCATGTCGGGTTCGCCACCTACGTGTACGAATTTCAACGGATGATTGGACTGGTCGTGGAGTGTCTTCATCTTCGCGATAACTTCGGTAGCAAATTTAGATGTCTTATCGATGCACGGATTCATGATTCCATCATTGAAGTATTTAACTTTATAATCACTAGGGGAAAGATAGAACGGATACTGGTCAGGTTGAGCGGGCTCTTGTGGGTCGTGGAGCAAAAATTGGGCGGCCTTTTGCATGTCTGCCTCTTTGTACTTATTGAATCTCGCCTTCATGGACAAAACAGCGGACCTCATGCGGCCAAGGAAGTTAAATCTTGGCACAACCGTGACGAATTTTTTCCGAGCGTAAGCAAGGATTTCTTTGTAATCATTAACTGTATAGTATCCGGTACCAGAGTCGTTAGCATTGGGACCGGAACCCAATCCCGGCGATAGGCATTTGGTTTCTTCGGGGTCATGACACCTCTTGGAACCAACCTGTGAAAAACAATGAAAACTAAGTCAGACAACAACATGCATGAATGACAGTGGACACAGTATTGAAATACGAAAAAGACTAAAAAGGGAGCGGGTACATGCACACTCAATGACACCAGGCGACATCACATTACGATATTATTGCATTCTTTAACAGAGCAGTAGAAAGGTTGTTTCGCTTTTGATAACTGTTTAAATTTTGTTGAGTGTGAATGTGATATTTACTTTCAAAGATCATTACGCCGGGCCTTGTGTGAAACTTTGCTGTTCTCCTTTTTTTGCATTTTCTAGCAGAATAGGAAATCGAAAACCGCAAACGATGTTTTGTTGTTAATCTCGTACACTATGATAGAGGCACCTTTTTGTATCACGTCAGGCGAAAGATCCTAGCGATGCAGACAATTGCTGTGTGCTGCAGTTTTCCAACCAGCGGTATGATGAGCTTTTTTTTAATAATTACAATTAGATATTCCTTCCTGCATAATAAAGCTTAGAAACCTCTGTTAACATCAAACTTTTCCAATATTTATATTTCTTCTTTTGTTTTCTTCTTATCAGCACGTAATATACACAAAGAAACAAACGCACAAACCATAAGGGTTTTTCCCCCTCATTTAAAATCATTTACTGTAAAGTCTGTTGCATTGCATACCCTCTAATTTGTCATACACCATCAATCCATAAAAATCATAATTATCTTTTCTGTCCTCTAAATTTTGGCAAAGAGACTTTTCTGTCATTAAAATTGTGCGAATTTAAATGAAAAGGAAAATTAATATTTCAATTACAATTATTTGTACACTTAAAACTAATTAATAAAAACTGTACGAAATATTACAGAAAATTACCACAGTAAGTTCTTCCAATCCCGGAATTTCAACTCTCCATCCCCAGTCTGACCCTAGCCACAGAACTAAATAATTCAGTTTGTACATTGCCATGCCATCGATGAGTTTCTTTATCGTAGTAACCCCGTGGAAATTTTCTGTGACGTCAAGCTCGATTGATCTGAATGCAGAACGAGGCTGGTCGTCCAATCGTGCTATCAGCGGAAGTCTGTCGTAAATTCCCAAGATTCCCATCATCGACTGCGCAGCGTAGAAGACACCAGTCTCACTATTGGCCTGTAGATAAACTTTGCCCCTTACATTTGGATTTCCTCTCTGTACAACTACGTTATAAGCTTCAGGGTTGGTTGACAATGCTTGTCCGATGAAGGGCACTGCGTTGCTTATCTGAATTTCAATGACGCCATCATCAGGGTCTGTATTGGTCCAGAGACGGACACCACTGATTTCGGTGTGACTGTTGAGCATATCTGGAATGAAAGCAGTGATATTGCCAATGAATGTAATAATGAGATAGAGTTTTGACTTCCGGTAATTCTTTGTATCATACCTTTTTGTAGGACCACAAGAACGTGGAGTCCAGCATTGAGGAAATAGAGTACCCAACTTTAAAGCTGACATGTCTGTCTGTTTAACGCCTGGAAGGCAAATTAGGCGACGTTTAATAACGCAGAAAAGAAATTACCAGATCATGCTAAATGAAATATTGCCACCAATCTCTCTCATGCAGAGTGTGTCTGCGTCTGCGTCGATAAAACCGCGAGAGGGATATTTTAGAATATGCATGGAAGGATCCCAAAATAAAACTCCTACATCTAGTTTGAACAGGCTGAATCATCTTAGGAAGCAACTCCTGAACAAAAGCAGTGAGTTTGTTACATAGACCTTTCAGGTTACGCATGTGATACAGACGACACAGTGGGGTGTCCAATTAAAACAGATATTTCTTTTTTTTACGTATAGTTCCAAATCTATAAGTTTGTGATTCGACATGTAAATATTTATCACTTAAACGTTTCTAAATGTGAAGAGTTGGATCTACTGTTTCTCGCGAAGTCATATCTGATAGAATAAGCACAAAAACAAACAGACGTGTGCTTATAACACATGAACTTTCGTACATATTTTATCAGACATGAAGTTTCTTCACGACGAAAAAGCAGCGTCAAATATTCAAACTAAATATGTAAATAAAAGCACATGGCCTTGACTCGTTAGAATGAGATTTGTTGAATTGGTATTTTACGGCACAGCAACACATGTAGGTTATTTAGTGTCGAGGCAATTGTAGAAAAGTGCCTTGCCCAAAAACACACCACTGCAGTCGAGCCAGAATGATCCTATGGTAGGATTCAAATATGCACCCTTTCAGTCGCTGGTCCAGCACGCTAACCACCAAGCAATCGAGCCTCCTTTTCTTGAAAACGAGTAAACACTTACATTTTGCAAATTCACTGTTATGTTCGGCGCCAATTTTCTTGCTTAGAGCATTCGAACGATCTAACTGATTGCTACAATATATTCTGTACTTTCCTAATTTTGTTGCAATCTTTCCCGTTGCATTCTTTCATAGTTGCATTCTTTCCAGTTGCATTCTTTTTATTTCAAACGGTGCAGGGGTGTACTGGGTAAGCAACTCGACCCTGGACTTATCTGCCGGGACAGGCCCGGGGTTTCGCTCACACCAGTAAAACACCGGTAAAAACGGATTTTTGGACAGCCCACCGGCCCACCGATGTGGCGGTCTGCCGGGATAGGCCCGGGGTTTCGCTCACACCAGTAAAACACCGGTAAAAACGGATTTTTTTGCGGCGGCCCACCGGGATTTGTCCCGGTATGCCCAATGGCCAGTACACCACTGAAACTGTGCATATTATCAGATCTATGTATCGTTAAGTAGCCGTGTGAAATATTACTGCGCGAACGCGGAATGTCGTATTGGAAAAAGGGTCGAAGCAAACGAATACTCTTTACGACCCGCAGAAGGTGTTTGCAGAATTTTACCACCCCGACCCGACCCAACCCGACCCAACTCGACCCGACCCGACCCGACCCCTTCTTTAATAATAAAAACACCCCCGCAACTTTTATATTTTTCTAATCACATTAAATGTTCATAACTTTTCACCCGTAACCGAATGATACAATTTAAACTTTCCTTTATGTGGTACCACAATTTTCAGCTCATGCCTCTTTGATAAGTATAATAATTGACGCAATACAATGTATACTTTATGCGTATATTATTGTACAGTGCCACTAACAGACTTCTAGGAATCGACTTTAGCCATCGACATTGCGAGAAAACTTGGGGCTGGGTTTGGGTGGATGAATTACAAAGAAAGTGATTAGTTATGAATGAATAATTGTCATACACGGTTTGCGATGTGCAAACGATTGCCGAAACACTCGAGCAAGAATTTGAACCTGTAGACTTAAATGTAGGTTTAAAATCCACCCCACCCCCGTTCTGGAAACGTATGAACTTCCAAAACTGAATGTGATCCCCTTAATTATATTTTAAGGACCCATTCAGTTTTATTATGTGGTATATTCATAATAAGTTGTTTAAGGCCCTCTCACCTTTGGGATACAGGTAAATAGATATTCAAACTAAAAATTATAAACATCATGTTGATACTTCGTGGAGATCTATTTCGGCCTTGGCGGTTGACACCAAAGAAATAGTTAATAGCTATATCAATGCATTATCTAGGGTTTGGTTCACGGTCTGGTACGATTTGACATAGGGAGACTTTATGGAGCCAGATATGATTGATGGATGCATGTTGTATATACATGGAGGGTGACATCGAGTTGCCCGTATTGAAGATTCCAATGCACAGTCACTGCAAGGCACAAGTTGGCTACTAAAATAAAACACAAGCCACGATCCAGAGTCAGAGTTTTTGAGTTTTTGCGATAGAATTTGTTAAAATAATAATAATAATAAAAAAATGTTTTTACGGATACAAGTTAACAGCTGGTGATGAAATATGTGTTACCTAAGCAAATCTGTCATCTTCAGAAATGCGCATTATGCTAGTCTGGAAGTAAATTGATTGATTCGTAGTGATTTAATAATTCATCGCACGTGCACAGTACTTTCCATTTTTGGAGTCATATTACCTTTAGACACACCAGGTATAATTGATTATTTACTAAAACTTAATTATGCAGTCAGAACTCGGAGAGTAGGACAAACTGGAATATTTTTGTCCTGATTTATTCAAATATTATGCCTGTGTCTAACGAGACGATTTAAATACAGTCAATCATTTTTGACCCCATCAATTACATCAGCAGGGAGTATATGGTGATATTTGAGAAAATTCAGTTTTTTTTTAAAGGAACTGAATGAGTGTATCCTTTATGTCCGCAGTGGAAATAACCCATTCTTTCTTCGTGTGAGACAAACTTTTTTCTATGATGCACTCAGTATAAGAACTTTTCAAGGGTTGCTATTTTCACATGGTAAGTTTTCGCGGATTCATATCTATTATGAAAAATAAAATCGCACGACAAGAGTAGTAATTCAAATTCGCGAACATGCGAACTTTATTTCATTTTTTTTTATCAGAAGCGTTTAAATGACGCTCATGCTATTTTAAAGGGGAAAAATACCCTACGTAAAGATTTAAAAAACAAAACACCCTCCCCCCCAAAAAAAACCAAACAAACAAACAAAAAAAAAAAACCCCAAAAACCCCCAAAAAACCCAACGATTAAAATATTTTCGTTTCTGAGAGTAGAACTCTTCCCCGGTATAAGTTCTGACAGCTGAAACAGTGATAGCAACTCGAACATCTGGGACCGCCATTTTCCGATCACCGAATCAAGATATAAAACAAGTTCATACGAAACTCGTTCATAATTAAAATAAAACAATACATCTTAATAAATATTCATCAACTGCCAATAATTTCAAAATTGTAACTAATACCAGAAGTAAATAATCTGCGAAATACGATATTTCATGTGAATTTTGAGACATAAAACATATATTCAGCCCTTTTCACTTTATGACGGAACTTGTTTTGTCAGATCTAATCTAAATTTAAATGTCAAATACATTAAGATTTCAATAGAATAAGAAAATACCAAAAACTCTATAATCCGAGCTGTATAGATTCAGTTTCAATGATTAATTTTCATGGAGCATATTGATTTGAGAGTGCTCTCATCTTAAGCTTTTAAAGTAACTTCCTTGCTCGCTTATAAGTCGAATCCAACTGCAAACAGCATAGACGCTGATCCGCTGTCGCATAATGCGCGAAGGCATAGTAGGGTCTGTCTTGTTGGTTCTACTGATTACTCCTTACAAACTGCATAGACCCGGATCTGCCGGCGCATTATGCAACGGCATATATCGGTCTGTGCAGTTTGCAGTTGGATCGACTTATAAGCGAATATAGACGATCGGCATGGAGTGTGGATGCATAGAAAAATTTCAAATTTTAATCTTTACCTTTATATGAAATATTGCTAAATCTGAACAATTAAATACCGATGAAAGAGTACAAATTATAAAGAGAATATTTAATTGTATCGAGTGAATAGTGGATATATTTCATAGAGTGGGTGAAAATGCTTGAGTTTTTCACACACGCGATGAAATATATCCGTTATTCATTCGGAACAAGCAAATTTTCTTTTTTATTATTTGCTCAAACATATTGGCTAGCAATATTTATAACAGATTGAAGTAGCAGATTTCTTACGATATCCCGCGTGATAATGCGAGCTGTTTACCGTTTATGTTCTGCTGTGTTTTGTGTATATTCACACAGATAATATCAGTAGTAACATAATTCTCTTCTTAATTCAAGGCAAAAAAGCACAGAAACAAAACAAATTGAAGAAAAGAAAAGCATGATGTCGGATTTGAACCTGGAACTATTGCATTACAGGTGGTCATACTTACAGTGGCGGCGCAAGGATTCGAGTCGCCCGGGGGTATTGTACTTTAGTGGCGCCCCTACTGAGGCGCCCGGGGGCAATGTTCTTTAGTGGCGCCACTACTTGGCCAAAGAAAACAGTTTTTATGTCAATTGCCAACGTCCCTCCTCCCCCCTCTTAAATATAAGTTTTGTGAAGAATTGCCGCCGTTACACTAAGGTGAGGTGAAATACTATGAAAATTTCAGCTGCAAATGGAAAAAAGCTCCAAATGGCGCCCCCACCCCTTCGGCCTGGCGCCTGGGAGTAATTGCCCCCCTCCCCTCGCGCTGACACGGCATACTTACCACTAGAGTCAAATCATGCAAGTGACGAAATAGCGAAACAAAATTCTTGGTCATAATGTTATCGATGTCTATTGAACTTAGTGAACAAATATTTTTCATTATTCACTCCAGTGAATTATCAAAATTATTTCTATTGGAAATCCACTAATTCACGGGCTAGCATAAAATAAAAGGTAATACTACCATCGAACGAGGATTATGTAGATACTGTTGTTACAGTTGACTGCAATCTGCAGGGACCAATATTACATGACTAATTCTAACTAGGTCATGTGACCACATACATGTTTTTCTTTGAAATTGTTTATTTTAATGTGGAGTCAATGGGTTGACTTTGAAGAGATAAATTCTGATAAAAATGGGATTCATAATACTCCATTATTGACACTGATTTATCTTTGATAAAAAAATATATAAAAATATGAGAAGAGTCAGAAGAACATATAATGCACAGGTAATCTAATAGCACGGTATGAAAGCCCAGTCAAAACCGAGTAGGCAGCACAGTTAATCTAATAGCACAGTGTGAACGCCCAGTCAAAACCGAGTAAGCATCACAGTTAATCTAATAGCTCAAGATTAAATCCCAGTTAATACCGAGTAAGCCGCACAGTTAATCTAATAGCACAGTGTGAAAGTCCAGTAAATACCGAGTAAGCAGCACAGTTAATCTAATAGCTCAATACGAAAGCCCAGTTAATACCGAGTAAGCAGCACAGTTAATCTAATAGCTCAATACGAAAGCCCAGTTAATACCGAGTAAGCAGCACAGTTAATCTAATAGCTCAATATGAAAGCCCAGTTAATACCGAGTAAGCAGACCTTTCTTTATGGTAAGTCAAAGTCAGTCATCAGCAAGTCACACAATTGACAGTTGTCATGCATTTTCCTGGCCTATATTGACACTTCGGAATCTTTACAATTTCTTGGCTAACTAACCTAGCAATATTAAAAATCATTTTCAGTGGAAAAACGCAGAGACTAAAGCAATTGAATTTGCACATTTACTGTTATATCTGAAGTCGTATCATGACTATCATTTGCATAGGGCCGCTATTCGAATTTACCTGTGCATTAATGAAGTCGTATCATGACTATCACTTGCATAGGGCCGCTATTCGAATTTACCTGTGCATTAAAACTGTTGTTTTAATCGGTATACATTCTTATGGATTCTGAATACTATCCTGTTTTCATGCCATCGTTTGTGTCGAGATAAAAATACATCACAAAAAGCATTTTTACTTTTATATCCATCATTTTCCAGAGGACCATTGGAGAAATGATATCATCATAGCATGTGTTTATGTTTAAGGTACAATGATCGATAAAAATCGAGTAAATTAAATGTTTTTCTCCAGCAGAAACAAATCTATGACTTAAATTAGAAAATAATGGATTTCCGGTGCCGTTCTGAGCAAGAACTAACAGACATTTATTCATAGCCCTAAAAAATGGCTGCGATTTCTTTGGTACGAAAGAACACTCCGCGCCACCCGATCGAAGATCATCGGCCTTTCTCACTGCATGCTAAAACAAAATTCGAAAAGAGACGAGAACAAATCGATTACACATCACTACCTCATTCAGAACACCTCGGGGTTTTCTACAGTGGCATGTGAATACAAAAGCCCGAGGTGTTTTGTACAAACTTACCGATTATTATTTGAGCAAGCTGTCGATATTGATTATCCGCCCTAACTCTCCAGTTCTGGTCAATGGTCACATCTGTTGCAGAAGGTGTACCCGTAGGGGACTGGGGAGGCGGCTGGAAGTTGATGGCCAAGGGAGAGGGGACATTAAGTGAACTGGGTACTTGCTCAATATCCAATGTATCCGCAACGGCCAAAAATCTTTGGAAGGGAGTTAGATAGTAATTCGCCTCGAAGAGTTTTCTCAATACTTGTGTTGACAAATCCACAGGTCGGAGAACAAAAAAGTCAACATCTCTTGTATTTGCGATCACTTTAGGTTGTAGAGTGGAGCCGGCGTTGATGACATACCATTTCGGATAAACGTCGGATTTTACAACCGACCAGCGCTCGGCTACAATTGGAAAAGCATATTGATGAGATGATGCTATACCGGGTTCTGGCAGTGCTGTACTGTTGCCATCTTGTCTGGGTCGGAAGCCATTTAGGCGTGGCTTTAGCTTGTACATACATCCTTTGATATGCTCTATCTCTATTCCATCGGCTCTGAGATTGACCAAAAATTCTTCAGGTACTGTGATTTTATTTTTGTGACAAAAGCGAATTTCCCAGTCTGAAGTTGTGAGAATGTTTGCAGTATGGTTATTTCTCAGAATGATCAAAGCTAAGAATTGCGTGTCTGAGTAATTGTTTGTTGTAACGTTGTAATATATTTCCAATCCACTCGACAAGATATCTAGGTCGGCTTGTGTTGTAGCTGGCAGATTCTGACATTTTACGCAGGCTGAAAATAAAAAAATAAATAAATAAATTAATAATAATAATAATAATAATAATAATAATAATAATAATAATAATAAGCTCGTTCCATGTCAAGTTTCGGGTTATTGTCGATTGCCATTCGGTACTAGTCAGATTAAATACTGAAGATAATCGTTTTAATAACAATAATATTTTCTACATGTTTTGCCTAAATGAAATGCATGAACAAAACCTTAAACATTTTCTGCTTTTCTCCCTAAGAGATATTTTCTGGCAAATTGTGATACATACACATTAACATCGTCTTGACAAGCGGACACGCCAATTACGTTTTGCCTGTCATGAAAAAGCTTTGTGTAGTATGCTAGATAAAATGCCATGTGAATATGATGACAAGTTAAAGTAGTCATGGAGTAGTTTAACGGTACAAGGCAGAAAGATCATTGTTATGTCTCCTATATGAACCATAATTATAAACTTTCCTCAGAGAAAGTTAAATATGGTAGGGACAAATTTTGATTTGGTTTTTATATGAATCGGTTTGTGTTTCGGCATCGACTTTGGCAATGAAGAATTAAAGAAACCGTCTGTCCAGACAATCTCTTTGTCTGTCTGTCCGTAAACTATAATAAAATCTTTCCTATATTTGTGTCTATAAGTAATCAACATCAGACTTCTTGAAAAGTGGTTTAGATCTATTTATCCATCTATCTTAAATGCTGTGAACATTATCAATTCAGGCTACAGCAGAAATATGTATATACGCTGTAACTGCTTTCCATTTGTAATTCATTATGCAGCAGGTAACAAAACTGAAGGCAATTAAACACCAGCGATGTAGTTTATAAGCTATTAGTTCCTAAAATAACTATGAATAACAGTTTTCCATATACACCGTGCGGGGCTGTTTTATGTTTAAAGCATAGGTACATATTGTTAATATATTAGGTACATATCTATCATATTCTAAATTATTTTCCTCTCTCCCTCTCTGTGTATATGTATATATATATATATATATATATATATATATATATATATATATATATATATATATATATATATATATATCACATTACGAGACAGCATCATTTAATATGTTACAAATGGAGTTCACAGTTTAGTCACTATTTCAGACTCAGTTTTATAGGTAAATTAATCAATGTTCAATCTTGGAAACTGAATATCGATCAAATATTTATGGCTATGATATTAAAAGTCTGAATCCAGGTCTCTTTATTGTCAAGTATAGACATTAATGAAATGCTTTGTGCCAAGTATTTCTGCATCAAATAGTAATCGAATTCGGGTTTGAAAAAATATCAAAAACAACAACAGCAATAAAACAGCGATAATATCATCACTAGAAACATCAAAGTAATACTGTAAACTTTGTAAGAATTACCACTAAAATGGTACCACTTGTACTGTAATCGGTACAACGAGTAATAAGTGATAATGGACACTACAAATACTATTAACCAATGTTACCAATGCTATTAATTAATGCTAGAATACTATTAATTAATGGTACAATACTATTTAATTAATGATACAATACTATTTAAATAATGGTACAATACTATTAATTAATGGTACAAAACTATTTAATTAATGGTACAAAACTATTTAATTAATGGTACAATATTATTTAATTAATGGTACAATACTATTAATTAATGGTACAATACTATAAATTCATGGTACAATACTATTTAATTAATGCTATAATACATTAATTAATGGTACAATACTATTAATTAATGGTACAATACTATTTAATTAATTCTACAAGTGCATTGATGCTACAAATGCTATTAGTTAATGCTACAAATGCTTTTTGTTGATGCTACAAATGCTATTAGTTAATGCTACAAATGCTGTTTGTCGATGCTACAAATAATGTGTTGATGCTACAAATGCTATGAATAATACATATGCTATTTGTCGATGCTACAAATGCTATTAATAATACATATGCTTTTTGTCTATGCTACAAATGATATTAGTTGATACTCCTGATTCTTCTCCTGACGCTTATTATGATATTATTACTTAAATCTTACGATTTTCATCGTTCATTTCATCGCAAATACATTTTTGACAATGATAATAGCATCGACGACGATACTACTACTACTACTACTAATAATAATAAATAAATAAATAAATAAATAAATAAATAAATAAATAAATAAATAAATAAATAAGTACATAAATAAAATAAAATAAATAGATAGGATTTATCCATGCATCTGTAATTTGTAACTTTACATTTTGTAAACACTTTTCAATGGCTATCACCCTAAGTGAGACAATAATTACAAGAAGTCTAAGTTCTTAGCTACCTACCTATTACCAAAGACAGTAATAGCCCAACATAACTAGCGTACTCCATGCTGCGCTCTGCAGTTTATGCCCGGCTCAGAAGAGTTGATGGGTCTTTATTAAGGCACGTCTTTCTTGACAGCTCCTTGTCGGACGGCCCACTAATAAATTTGTCAGATGGATGGAGTATGTGTGCCTTTAGCATTGGGTGATTCGTCTTCTAGATGAACTTGACGAACTCTCTTGGCGTAAGTAGATGTTTTTCAAATGACAGAAAACACGAGCCACATGATCTGGGGGTAAGCAACAAGACTGAACGGTGAGAATAGCGGAGCAGACCTGATTATGCCATCAAACAAGCAGGAACTTTTCTGATACTGATGAATTTTTGCCGCTTCTTTCTAAGACAAATAACCGCGAATCATGTGGAAGTAGACAAGCTTTGTTGTAGTTTCATATTTTTATAATTCAGTGCATTTTATTTTCAATAATTTGACAAACTCTAAAAAGTATCCAGATGGTACAAAATGACTGAAGAGAAGAACCACTTGTGTTTGGCATGAGCACGAAAATATAGTGCCGAGGAATGCGTTGCATTCGTATTTATTATTTCACGTGTATCAATGATAAAAGAACGTCAAAATACACTAACTTTTCAGATTTGCATGAATTAATCCCCCCCCCCCCCCATACTTGCGAAAGCAGTTAAATGTATATTGAGGAAGTTAATACACTTGAATGTACTTTATTGTGCTATAATTATTGTTGTACGATTCATTATCTTCCATTTTAAATTATACGAGTAAAGCTCTTGGGGTAAGCAGATGCTCTCAAAAGACTAAAGCTAAGAGGCACGTGTTTGGGGTGAGTATGGTGATATAATGATGCTGGACCATAACAACTGTGATCATGTCATGAAAATAAAGAGGAAATACAATTGTAGACATATACCAATTGTCAGATGTTCATAAATAAGTGCTGTTTCTAAAAGAAATAACATTTAATCATGCTTGATAAACAATCTTTGGTAATCATTTTCGTTACAACTATCATTAATTTTCAGTGATTTGACGAACTCATTAGGCGTCAACGAACATTTTTTTCTTTAAATATTCGAAACAACAACCACCAGTTTTGGGAACAAACATGAAGATATAGAGGTTAAGAAAGCGCAACATTTTTTTTACCATCAAAAGAAAGAGGAAGTTAAAAGGAAAAAAAAAAAAAACTCTTAGATTTTGATGAATTAATGCTACTCCTCCCATGACAAATAACTTTGAATCATTGGAACTATATCTTGCAATATATGTAACTTTTTTTTAGATCTCTTAGTTTCAATTATTCGCCGAACTTATTCAGCCTAAGCGGATGTTTTTAAATAACATTTTAAATGTCATTTTATTTCGAGAGAGCATGTAGGTATGAAAAAGGCAAAGGCATCAAAAGAAAAAAAGGAAAGTAAGATGTGGAAAATAATCAGATTTTATACAATTAACAGCGCTTCTTCCAAAATAATTATGAATGATAAGAAAGGAGTTAATAACTATTTTTTTCAATCCTTTCTTTAAAAATTTGCTAAACAAAATACATTTTCAATAATTTTACTCGCATATTTTTGTGTAAGCGGATGTATTCAGAAAAACCGACCACCCAAGGCTGTTGATTTATAAGGCGAACGCAAAGAAATAAAAGCATAATATTTGCGGTCATGTCATCAATTAGCAAAATATACAAGGAAATTAAAGAATGAGAATATTATTTTAGATTTGGGTTCATTAACGTCCATCCTTCCACAAACAAAAGTTTATGAATGATAGGAAAGTGTAAAATTCAAATATGTTTCATTATTACTAATTAGATGAATAGTTTTAGTGTCAAACTGAGTTTTCGAATGACTAAAGGCGCAGCTCGAGTGGATATGAAGGGAGGATGTTACATCCTGAGAACGGCAATTCCTATAATTCGTAATGATGCCATGAAAGAACACATATAAATTATAATTTTTTAAATTGTTCGATGAATAATGCTGTTCTTGCTTAGGACAAATAACATTGATTCATAACGCAATAGAGAAACCTAGTAACGCAATTTTGTCTTCCTTTGCAGTTTTACGATTTATTATCTGCATGATATTGCATAAATAAAAAATTATATTCTGTTTAAATATCTTGGGCATGTTTAAATACTATAAAAATCTGTCCCAATCTATCATTAAATCAAAATATAGCAACTTCGATAGCTAGCTATAGCAAATCCTCACGCCTGTCACATATCTCCTAATTCAAAACAGAATCATTTACCCGGGGGTGAGAGGTGGGGGTGGGGTAAAAGGTCTTAAATGATATTGATCCAGGTTTGAAACTCAAAGTCAATAACATATGTTATATGTCTCACCTCTATGACTACAAATATAACGTTTTGTAACATATATTTGAAAATGTCACTGTAATTGAACATTTTAGTACATTAAACCTTTTGAACTATTTCCAGGGACCCTAAGGGAGGGAGCCAGAAACAATACCCATTTTCACATGGTTGCCATATGGACAAGTAAATTAGGATGTCTAGTAGGAGGTAAATCTACGAACGGACGGACGGACATACAGATGGAGGTTAGCGCATTATTCCCGTCGGTTTTCTTTCTTTCTTAAAAAAAAAGAAGAAAAAAAAGCATGGTAGGAATATAACCGTGTTCGTCTCATCATGCAATAAGGACATTGATGTAATACTGAAACTTGCCAACATTGTCCCCTCTATAAATGCATTTTTTTCATGAAAGAAAAGGTTTTAAACTCGTTGAATAATAAATCATAAAATACATGACTTTCATCAAGTTGTTGAACTGAACTACAATAACTCGATGTCGAACATTTATTATAGATTTGTTAAAAGAAAATAAACAAAACAATACTAATGATTCTCTGTAATATTGACATTTAAAGGGTGAAAGGGCTCTGGGAAAAGAATGACTAATACATAACGAGAAACTCTTGTACCGTCATCATCCCCTACCACACTGAATGAATGTATTTAAAAAAGGTTCTATAATTTCCATGGATTCATTTGGATTTCCTTATTTCACGATACTATTATGAATATATTCACGATCGCATTAGCATATAATCCACGCAAGCCCATCTCCAGAATAACGTCAGTATACAGCTTGTGACGTGTCGGGGGTTTCTTCGATAAGGTAATCCATCTTCTGCGTCGTCATATATGATGTGCAACTTTCCAAAGAAAGAAGCAAGACGATTTAGCCTAGTGCTTCGTTGGCCCATCCATAAACAGGACAGCAAAGACAAATTGACTACAACAATGTGAATTTTACGACGACTTTGTCTTGAACGCAAACAAATACATTATAACCAATTATTATGTATGTATCCATGTATTATGTATGTATTCATCATCCATGTATTTCATCCAATATGAATAAAATTTCGGATACTGTTTCTGCTTTTCAAAGAAAACTGCTGGCGATTTTTTTCTGTCAAAACCGACACCACAGTCTGAATTTGCACCTCTCTTCAGCCAATTTTGTCCGAATTCTTTGACGGGGGAAACCGTCTTCACGGGCAAGTCTAACCTTAACGTTTTGAATCGACCTATGCTAATTACATTAAAAGTATTTACCTTGGAAAGATTTGCTATTATTTTGTATGTGTTGTGGAAAGGGTCACTTGAAATATGAAAAAAAAACACATAAAAACTAACACATATGACGCTGTGCCTAGCATTTTGAAAATTAAAACAGAAAGGGATCAGTTTGTTAATATGCGGTTTACATGTGAATACAAACACCATTCCTGTCAAAAAAGTATAAAAAAAACAAACCTTTAATGGATAGATTATATTTTTGTTGATACGTTGGCATGAACGTCGCTGTACCGAAAGTTGACAGTATTATGACGGTTTGTAACATGCAAAGTGCATGGCAAATAACGACGATTAGAAGAACGTCAATGCTTACAATATATACTTACCTTTTGTACTCGCTTATAAGTCGAGTCCAACTGCAAACTGCACAGATCCAGATCTGGGTCTATGCAGTTTGTTAGGAGCAATGAGTAGAACAAACAACATAGATCCTGAGTTGTCGACGCATTATGCGACGGCAGATCTGGGTCTATGTTGTTTGCAGTTGGACTCGACTTATAAGCAAGTATATATGGCACATGTCTTTCATATTAGCATCGGGAATAATTTGCACCGTAAGGACTGTAACATCTTTTTTTTAAAAATAATATGATTTAAACAAAAATAAGATATGCTTGTGTAACGTTTCTTAGTTTTCAAACAAAAAATGAAAATTTACCCAAGAGATCCAGGATTTATCTTGGACAGGTTTCTCTGGTCAGATTGAAATAATCGATACAAATTATGAGTTCCCGTTCTTTAGCGCACATTAATTAGATGTAATTATGTGTTAGCGTTAAGTAATAATATGTAATTATATGTTGCCTTCTTTAAATATTTAAATAACTTCGTATTTGTATATAACGATAATGATCTTTGTTTGCATTTAGCCGATTGGCCTTCAGCAAGTATATACATATACATTTAAGATTGTTACAGAAATTGATGGTGACACGTTCGACATATGCAGTAAAACAATTCATTCGCATGTACATACATTCAATCTATACTAAAGATATATACTTACGTTATACATACACACATTCCCAGGCACACTCGTACATACATATATACGCTTACACATTATATATGTATATGCATATAACCATACACATGTGAATACATACATACATGCATATATACAGACACACATACACAAATATATATATATATATATATATATATATATATATATATATATATATATCTGCACACACGCACACAGACACATACACACACACACATATATATATATATATATATATATATATATATACCTGCACACACGCACACAGACACATACACACACACATATATATATATATATATATATATATATATAATATGATAGATAGTAATGCATGTATTAAACAATGCAATGAAATGGAGATGAGATGAAACTAACTGTGAACTTAAGAACAAAATAATAATAATAATTAAATTAAATTATGTAATTTTATGTAATTTTAAGTAGGATACATCATAATATTACGTTCAATTAGTGCTCTATGAATATAATTTCCCAGATTTCTAACCTTGGGAGATTTTGTGGAATTTATTAATTTAATCAATGTCAGCATACCCAGGCCTTTCCAAAAAATAAAGTTTATATACTTCTTAACGGAAAATAACACTGGCATTCTAATACAAAGTGATACTCATCTTCCAGCACGTCGCAAATAATACAAGTCCTTTGATCTAGTTGGGTACATTGTGGTCACTTCCATCTCCCTGATTCAATATGAAACAAATTGGCAGACATCCTTATTTTTGAAAGGGATTTTCTAAATTTTGTCGCTGTTACTATATCCAAATACTCCTTATTTCCAAAAATATGACGACACATTTCTCTGATTCTAGATTGCCAGTTTTGGATAAACTGGTTAGCTAGCCGTTATTTGACCGAAGATAAGAAAACCTGTATGTTCCTAACAGCTTGATTTATTCACACTTCCCCATAGACCAAGACTGTTTAATAAATCCCGGACTAACGATGCCCATTTTTTCTTTCCTGGACGGCGTTCAATGTCAGTAAGCATTAGGTTATATATGACAGATATTTATATTGTCTATGTCAGTAAGCATTAGGTTATATGACAGATATATATTTTCTATTATCTGAGGAGATAAGCTTAGTCCAGTATTTCAGAATGTTGTAATATATTTTGATCTGTAAGGGAGTCCTCCCAAATTCACCATATACAAAATCATTTTGGGTAGATTTTTTTTTAACCCCAAGAAGATTTGTGCAAAAGTTTAAGCGCAACCGTTCAACAGTATTTCCATTAAAAAATCCCCATTCTTCTGATCCATAATTAAGAATTGGTGACATTAGTGTGTCAATTTGTTTGACAATTTACCCTTGGAGCCACATTTCCAAACTAGTATAAATATCAATTCATTGCCAATAATGCCTTTGAAGCTTGTGCGCCCAAAATTTGTTGAGCAAGTGTGAAAGAACCCATGTTGTAAAAGATATATATATATATATATATATATATATATATATATATATATATATATATATATATATATATATATATATATATGATCCAAAATTGTGAGATTGATAGATATATATATATATATATATATATATATATATATATATATATATATATAAAATAAAAATTACAACAAATTTAAATAGCTAATTGTTAACTTTCTCGCATGATCTTGGTTGTGTAGTTGCCTGTCCTTTTTAACGTTTAATATGCGGATTTTTCTCTTCCAAATTGTGTGTAATTATCCTATTCTTTTAAAATTTAAATGACTCTTTTGATTTATGTTTACTCTGTCAAAGTCCACAGCAAGAGTACTTTATCTTTATTTGTTGTTCCACCACAAAGAAAGTCTCTAAAGAGCGGTAACATTTCCGTGTACAATTTATGCTTTAAGTAAACAACCTTCAAGAAAAGGTTAGGCGTGAAAGGCACATTTATCAAAGTATGTTATGTACTAAGTTCATCAGCCGAGTGGTCACGTCAAAAATAACGTACTATCTGTTTTGCACGAGGCAGCGGCGACATGTCCACGTGAGGTAAATTTTCCACTTTGTTGAACACATCTCATTTTTTTTTTTTTTTTTTTTTTAACCTTATCTTGACTCTTCAAGGGGTCACGGTTAACTCATAGTTTAAAAAAACAATGACTAACGGTAATAACTCTAGGAAAAATTATCGTCTATTTATTTGTTTATGGGATTTTTATATTTGTTTTTATGTATGCGTGCAAATGACAAAGATATATTCCAGTCTCTAGGTTATCATTTTTTAGCACATATACTGATCAGAATTTCTAATGGGTCACAATGTAATTTACGCGATGTCTCCAGCTTGCATTTAAAATATACAGCGCACAAAGAGTCTATTTACTTGCGATTAAAATCCGACTTTGATCTTATCGTTTTTTCTGTGTGCAAAAATCCTCGAAATCTTTTTTTTAGATACATCAACTGTAGACGCCTGATATGTCTTGACATAGTAAACGTAACATAATATCTGGATATTAATATGTCTTGACATAGTAAATGTAACATAATGTCTGAATATTGATATGTCTTGACGTAGTAAATATAACATAATGTCTGAATATTTATATGTCTTGACGTAGTAAATATAACATAATGATTGAATATTTATATGTCTTGACGTAGTAAATGTAACATAATGTCTGGATATTGATATGTCTTGACGTAGTAAATGTAACATGTCTGGATACTGATTTGACTCGTTTTCTTTTTGCTCTTCTGTCTTTATTTGTAAAAAGAGGCTACACCTTAGTAATTGATTTTAAAAAAAATCTGTATTTATCAAGCACTGTTGAAAGTTAGCATGATAATATCCATACAATTTTTTGATTTCAGTGCAAAAGTTCAGTTGAATACATTTAATTTGCATATCTCGAACAATAGGTTGCAACCAGTAAGAAATTTTGACCTATTATATATGTAGTATTTTTCAGAAAATAAAGGACTTAAATGTTATAAGCGTGAAAAACTCAATAAACTCACATCGAGAAAGTTGCTTTCATTTTCCATCGAATAATTGGTTTAAGAACTTTCCTTCCTGTTCAAGTTAGATGTAATTTGTATTTAGGTTTACCAGTGACAGTAAAAGTTGAATCCTGACATAAAAATACATCTGCCACATCGAATATTTTCTATGTATATAATTCTGGATTTCTACAGCGAATATACAGTGAAAAATACTAACAAAACAAGATGTGCATAGTGGGGTACAGATAGATACAGATGTAAGAAGATAAATGGAGAAGAAAGAGAATAAAAAGATAGATGGGTGGATGGATGGATGGGCGGACAGATATACGAATAGACAGATACATGTCTGTTGTATATGACAATATTGGTCCAAATGATAGATAGATGAGCGAACAGACAGACAGACATACGGATTGATATAGATAAATGGATGTATTATATAAATATATTATAAAAAATACCACAATACACGCGTTTGTGTGTGTGTGTGTAATATGTGTATATAATATTGATGGAAACAAGTATTTCTAAGTGCTAAATTCGTGATCTTACATGAAACCTTCATGTTTCAGAGATTACAATGAGATAATTAATTGTCGAGATGTGTGATTATAGACTCTAGGTACCTAAAAGATGACATGATAACTTATGGAGACAATTTA
The DNA here is from genome assembly GCA_029931535.1 of Margaritifera margaritifera. NCBI lineage: Eukaryota > Metazoa > Mollusca > Bivalvia > Unionida > Margaritiferidae > Margaritifera > Margaritifera margaritifera. The sequence continues at coordinate 2,321,292 of JAQPZY010001498.1, forward strand.
TGTGAAGGCGTTACTGTAGAATAAACATAAGAAATGTACATAATTATGGACATACACGTAAGCAATAGTGTCGTGCAGCATACATAAACGTCAACGTTTTTTCAGTATCAAAACATAACATTAGAAGTTTAGCAAACCAGTCTACTCCCGATCCTACCTTGCTCTCGAACTGAAACGATAATGAGCACGTTTACCACCATCAGAGGAATAATCTCTGGTGTTTATTTTCTTTAGAATGTTTGTTTATGTTGTTCATAAAAGACGCTTTATATTCGAAATGTAAACTTCTATATTTTGTCTCATATCCTTCTTTTATAACCGACCTCTCCAGAGATTATTTTTGAACAAAGTTTTATATGAAATAAACAATAATATATTTCGTCAATGTCATATAATCTAACCAAAATAATACAATAATAATTATTCTCACTCTTTCAAATGTTGATAGGAAGCAAGAGTTATAGCATGTGACTAATGTCGGGAAATAATTTTTCTCGCATTGGCAATGCATCATTGTTTTCAGACAGACATTGCCAAAGTCATCATAGTTTTTAGACAGACATTGCCAATTTACCTTAGTTTTCAGACAGACATTGCCAATTCACCATTAGTTTTAAACATAGTTTTTTTTTTTTAAAAATGTTTTGATCATGCATGTTTATCTTCATGCTTGTTAGATTTTTCAACTGTTGTGACCTTTTAATAATAAAGCACGTCCGACCCAACGGCTCTTTTTGAATAAAATGCAATCCTCGTGCTGTTAGAAAATGTTTTGTAAAGACACAGTGGAGACATGTTATTGCATGAAATGTAATGTCATATAAATCAGATACCTATTACAGGTACAAATGTACCAGCTCATGTACTCCAACTACGAATCCAGATATTGCTGTAGATGGACCTCAAAGTGTTTGGCTCTAGAAGGAAGGGTATATACAACAGTTTAACATGAGAGATCGTAATTTTGTTTACGCGAAATTCTCATGATAAATCTCATTCCATATCGAATCAGTGTATACTACAATCAAGCCGATACCTTGTTGCTTAAGGATTTCTGACTTCATTTGTTTCTTTACTGCAAGTAGTGGTTCCAGTGCTTGTGATTACAGGACGCAGTAATTCTTTTTTTTTGTGTTGATCCTAACAACACGTCGTTCATCTTGATTATACCCTTATGTCAAATAATATATATTTATAGTGCTTTGACTGATAGTATATAAGCATACAAAAATACTTCTCCAATTTGTAAGCAGCCAGTTACATGCAATTTCGTAAACATGCATACATACGCATCTTACATTTCTACAGGCGATTTCTCTAATTCAAATCAATTTTTTATAGCCTTAAAATGTCACCCTCAAATGCAACAAAGATATTGCAAATTGCTCTTTACCTCTTATAATAATTTGTAGCAAAATCTCTATGACATTATTAACTTTGCGCTTTTTCTTTACTGATATGTTTTACTACATTTAATACACGCACACACACACAGACACAAAAATATATATAATTAGCATTACATATTTTGATGGATTATTTACACATTTTGCCCAGATTAGCGCCTCTCAGACCCCATGTAATATATGAAACGTTAGCGATAGTTGTGTTTAATTTCCACCCGTATGGTAGATACAAAATGGGATTAGGCACAAGTTCTGACAACTTATATTTCTTCTCCACAGGTTATCATACCCCCACTTTCTACTGGAATTTGGAGACAGTGCTTATTTGAAGCTCATTATGTCATATTTTGGAGTTGATATGTTGTCCAGCTGTATGGAGTAGCTATTGGCGTAGAAGGTCTGAAATATAAAAAAAGGGAATCATCAATATTACCATTAAAAGAAAAGGAGGAGAATTGACTAAATTTTTACCCGAAAAATCACGAATGATAAATAGAATAAACCGTATGTTGCATTAGTGGATGTATACATGGCAGAGACGTAATTCTGAGATAAAGACGACCCTATACATTACTGGATGTATATAATTACATGGCAGAGAAGTCATTATGAGATCAAGATGACCCGATACATTTCACTAAGAATATATACAAAAATACCACTTATTTTGATCATACAAATCTAACTTTTGGATGGTGCTTTGTTAGAAATAACTGGATTATATACGTATATCATTTATGTGTGATATTTCTAATCCGAAAATGTATATCTGTGTTGAACGGATATGACATCAAGCGCCTTAACTAATTATAAAAGAAATTATTGGCAATATTTTTTATCTATAGGAAAGCATTTCTCCTAATGAAACCCTAGTAGTTTAACCTGGAGACAAGAGGATTAAGTGATCTTTATAACTGAGCAGCTCACTTTCCTTGGCATGAAATGTTTGTATAGCGATGTCGTATGAAGCTTATAAGTATATAGGTAACATTTACATATCTACAGATCTACATCAACCAAGAATCAAATTTTCAAGGTACTAGTATTTTCTAAACCCATGAATGTCACCATAAACTCACTATATTGGTTTAGTATCCTTATAAGTTTGACTTTACCAAATGCACTTGTTGGTAAAAAAAATGCACTTGTTGTATCACATGCTCTAAAATGCATGTAATTCAATCAATGTAACACATTTATCACCTCCTTGTGTGTGGATGACTGTCATTATAATGATCAGATTGCCTTGCTTGCCTGAATAAACATCTTGTAGGTTTGCTACAACTACAGTACACGATAAGCAGAAGTACAGTTGTATTCGTAGATGTGACCAAAGTCAAACGATGACTCTCTCAAGGCAGCATCAAAACAGCGTAGCATCATTCGCATATCGGCATGTTCAGGAGTCCCGACTGAGATGGCTGAGATAACTTTATGTATGAACCAGTCATGGCAATCAGACATAATGTCGAGTGCTTTTTTATCTTAGTCAGTGCTCTCAGATCAACATATTGATATATGTGGCATTTATGAACATTGGCTATTTCAGGAATAACATAAGTTCTTAGATTTTGTCGATGATTACTATTTGTCTACTGCCACTGTTGACCAGGTTACAGTTTGGCCTTTACGCAGAATCAGTGGAAAGGGTGATTTGACCATCTTGTGGCATATTAAATATAATAATGATATTAATCTTTTAGAGATAGACGATGATCGCATAGTAGACATCAGATTAAGACTGGCTTATAATACTTTTGTATTTTTCATTCAGGTCTACTTACCGTGTCATGGGTATACTACTTTAATCTACTTACCGCGTCATGGGTTTACTACTGTAATCTACTTACCGTGTCATGGGTATACTACTGTAATCTACTTACCGTGTCATGGGTGTACTACTGTAATCTACTTACCGTGTCATGGGTGTACTACTGTAATCTACTTACCGTGTCATGGGTATATTACTTTATTCTACTTACCGTGTCATTGGTATACTACTGTAATCTACTTACCGTGTCTTGGGTATACTACTGTAATCTACTTACCGTGTCATGGGTATACTACTGTAATATACTTACCGTGTCTTGGGTATACTACTGTAATCTACTTACCGTGTCATGGGTATATTACTTTATTCTACTTACCGTGTCATTGGTATACTACTGTAATCTACTTACTCTCTCATGGGTATACTACTGTAATCTACTTACCGTGTCATGGGTGTACTACTGTAATCTACTTACCGTGTCATGGGTGTACTACTGTAATCTACTTACCGTGTCATGGGTATACTACTGTAATCTACTTACCGTGTCATTGGTATACTACTGTAATCTACTTACCGTGTCATGGGTATACTACTGTAATCTACTTACTGTCTCATGGGTATACTACTGGAATCTACTTACCGTGTCATGGGTATACTACTGTAATCTACTTACCGTGTCATGGGTATATTACTTTATTCTACTTACCATGTCATTGGTATACTACTGTAATCTACTTACTGTCTCATGGGTATACTACTGTAATCTACTCTGAGTATATAGAAAAAACTTCACGGTCATTACAGTCTGTATTCAGAGTATGGTATTGTTATCCTTATGGGTGCTTTAAATTCCAATCCATGTTCGTACACAAAGGACACGAAAAGTAAAAATGCTCGATTCCTTTTGGTTCGCAACAATTTATTTTCTTTGAGCACTGTTGACTTTTGAAAAGGTCCCTGCTACTCTTATGTTTCTTATTCTGGTGCAGCTAAGTCTCTAATTGATCACATCATTTTGACACTTCGATAGATCGATATGGTCAAAGGGGCTATTATAATAGATGAAGATGCTTTAAACTTGTTCAAATCACAGACCTATATTTGGATGTTTTGAATTTCAATCTTGCAAGATATATGATTCATACTTTAACTATCTGAAGTATATTTAGAAACAAGTTGACCTTGCAAAAGATATTGATATGCACACGAATTAGATCTATTGTTAGAGCACTATAAGACTTTTTGTTCCAAAAACAAGAAGCAAATTTATTTACTGAGTAACAAAAGAGTTCATGCAATAGCTCTTACGAGTAAAAACAGCCTCCCCACTTTAAAATATCAAACCCTTCGTATAGCCCTACTGGAATAAGGATTTGAAGGCATTGCATAAAACCATGATTAAAAGAAGGCAAGAGTGGGTTCAGAAAGGAAAAGCTATGATCGAAAAGATATCTTTTTCGCCCGTTGCAAAAATGCGAAAACAGCCTTTCGAAAACTCCACAGAAAATGTGTGTAAGATTATTTTAAGCAAGAAAATGAAAACATTGATAAGTTTACAGAGGTAGGTCAAAACCAATTTTGGAGAGCTATAAATTTACAGAAACAGAAATCTAAAAACCCTTTGAAATGAAATTCAGCGGTATTGTTTTTCGTGATCCTGCAGATATTATAGATCAGTGGGCATTATAAGTTGAAATTTTTGTAATCGTCTCCAAATTAAGACAATAAGTATGAGGATTTCCACTAGGAAATTATAGAAATCGTCGGAACATGGAAAGAGTCTTCCTGTAGTGGAGAGTTATATTACATAACACATGATGAGCTTTCATCTGTACTTTTTGATGTTGAACCTGAAAAGGCAGGTGGAGTAGACAAGTATCGGTTATTAACTGAGTATTGACAAATATTGGGTCCGAGGTCATGTGGCGCAGGATGCCCGACTTTGTGAGGGCAATCTATGCGGCATGAACGAGGGCCCAATATTTTTGAATACTAAGTCAATAAACTTTTCATTATATACTTAAAAGAAAGGATATTAATCGTTCTGTTATGTTATAGGAGTATCACAGTTGGAATTAAATATTATCTCAACGTAGTCTTGAACAATTTACACGTCGTTCGTTGTAAGAATGAAACATGAGCACTGCGCAGTAATACACGCTACTTTCCTGCTATGGAAACGCGCGCGTACATGGGGGTGATTCTCATTCAAACGGTGAACTAAACTAACTAGTGTTTTCTAGTCAAAGAAACACAACGAAATATTGATATAAAGAACAGCGGCGCAATATATCAATACAAATTGAAGATGCAATTATGAAAAGATGGGCCAGAAATATTCCGGCTAAGGTGGTAGTTGTGCTTTTTCTTATTCGATATTGCTGTCATGGTGGCGGGTAAATTTGAAATGGGCAGTTTGTGCCAGGATTATTTCCAGGGTATTGTGGCGCAGCGGTCTTGGATAATACCTGAAAATAAGAATAAGGATTCATTTTGGAGTCGATTGTGTTTCTTTAAATTTCCAGTACAAGATAAAACAATGCTATCGAGAGTGGATAAAAGTGAATTGTTTACTTGAAAGAGAGGTTGTTCATTGATCCATTGTATCAAAGGTCAGTTCTCTCTCTCTCTCTCTCTCTCTCTCTCTCTCTCTCTCTCTCTCTCTCTCTCTCTCTCTCTCTCTCGTACATACAGCAAGAAATAGCGATCACTAGCAGTCCATTTTCAATATTTTTATAAATCATTTGATTTTATTTTTCTCCTTGCAATTTAAGTCTTTTGATGTATTTAGATTTTCTTTATTTAATTAGGATGAAAGATATTTTTTTTAGATTTGTTGTATATAAAGAGCAATGCCAAATATTATCATTCTCAGACAGTCGATTCTCCGGCACTGGCGTCCGGTAGAAAGGGTTACTGTCATTGTTGGCTTCTGGTGGGCGTCAGATTAATGACGTGGTTAGCATTCGACGTTTCTGTCGACATTTTTATTTAGCCGAAGCCAGACGTAGTTCATCGAATGAGGGCACGTTTTTACCATATAAGGAAGCGGTGACTATTTTTACTTAACTACGGCCAATACCGCTGGATATTGACCCTTAGCGACAATGTTAAGATAATAGGACTGTTTCTAAAGTAGATAATAATGTTATATATTGACCGGTAGCAACAACCTGAAACTAATGGCACTGTTTATAAAGTATACAATAATATAAATTATGAACACCTTAAGTACGGTAGAATTACACTAAGGTCAGTCTTGGCTAGTCTTTTCAACTCTATGTTGATATTTGTGCATATTCCTGATAAACTAAATTAAGGTCTGATACTAACTCTTTCAAAGGTAGGGAATAAAACAAAAGAGATGCGAATAATTATTGGGCAACAACGCTTCTATCAGTTATTTGTAGTTTTTTTTTTAAAGGAGTTTATTAAATAAGATACATAATGACATTATATTTTTGTTGTTGAGATTTCAATTAGTTCTCTAAATGGAGCTTGCAGAAAGGTCTAGGTTGCAACATGAACTCCCTTTTAGTCCATGAACTAGTTAATGAAAACCAAAGCAAGTTTGCAGCTTTTCATGACACATAGGAAGCTTTTGACAACGTATGGCATTACGGCTTATTTTACAAATTATATCATAATGGTATCAATTCCAGAATATGGAAGATGATTGTCAACTTATACCCATATATCTAGAGCAGAGTTACCCTTTCTAAAAGAATTTATCAACGATTTCGTGTTCTAAAAGGAACACGCCAAGATGGGATATTATCCGCTTGGCTTTACATTGTATTTATAAATGAACTCCTTGATGTTTTATCAACGTGTAAGCCATGGTTTAGTATTTTTCGATACCCTTATCCGTGTCCTACTGTAGCAGATTATATGCTTATTTTAAGTCTCTAGAAGTCAGGCATGGATCAGATACTAATTAAATGTAACGAGAACTCCATAAAGCAGTGATTTGTAATAATTCCAAGAAAAGTAACATTATAGTATTCAACGAAAGTTTATCTGACTGTTGCTGTTCGTCTTTCGAGTTCGAAGATGATCATGTGATCACTAACTAATTTGGTTCATGTGAGTACGCAAGTGGCTGATCAGCCAATGTGTGCTCTGAACTGTCTGTGGCACACTTGACTGGAGATGCCGCTTGGGTTTGCTTGATCAATAGAGGACGTGCTGCAGTTTGAGATTTACGCTGCTCACGCTTCTGCACTGTTTCTGCACTGCTTCTGCAGTTCTCATCCTTTCAAAGTCTGTACCTCCGTTATGGACGAGACTCCGCCAGGTGGAGCGATCCTGTGTGAGATCTTCCCAAGAAGCAGATCCAATGTTGAAGTGTTTCAAGGATGACTTGAAGAAAGTTTAGACGCATTTCTTCTGACCACCCTGAGATTGCTTTTCGTCCTTCAGCTCACCGTAGAAGATCTTCTTTGGTAGTCGCTCTTTTGACATACTGGTGACGTTGCCTGCCCATCTCAACTATGATTTCATCAGCAGAGTGTGGATGCTTGGAATGACTGCCCGTGTGAGAACCTCAGTGTCTGGGACCCTGTTTTGCCGTCTTGCCCTTATCGGTAACCTCAAGCAGCCCATGTGATAATGGTTCAGCTTCTTAGCATGGCGTCTGTACACCATCCAGGTTTCGCAAGAATACAGCAGGGTCGGCAACACAAGGGCTTTGTAGACCTAAAGTTTTGTTAGAAGACTAATGCCTCTGCGCTCCCACACATTTGTACGTAGTCTGCCTATGGCCACAATTACTTTAGCAATTCTGGCGTTGGTTTCATCATCGATGTGGACTGTACGTGACAGTGTGCTGCCGAGATTGGTGAACTTGTCCACTGACACGAGGGTTTGGCCATTTACTGTGATGGTAGGCTCTACGTAAGGCTTTCCTGGTGCAGGTTGGTGCATCACCTTTGTATTCTTGATACTGATTGTGAGACCAAAACTGTCACAAGCTGAAGAGAAATGGTCCATACTCTGTTGCATGTCAGACTCAGCTTTGGCATTCAGGGAACAGTAGTCAGCAAATAGGAGATCACGAACAGTCACTTCCTGTAACTTTGTCTTCGCCTGTTGTCTTCTCTTTTTGAAGAGCTTTCCGTCTGTCCGGTATCTGATGTTGATCCCAGTGTCATAGAAAGCATCAGTAAGCATGGCAGAAAACGTCATACTGAAGAGGATTGTAGCCAACACACAGCCTTTCTTGACTCCATTGGTGACTGGGAATGGTTCAGATGACACACCGTCATCCACAACACGCGATCATGCCATCATTGAATTGCCCAACCATCACGATGAGTTTCTCTGGGCAGCCAAATTTTGCTATGATCTTCCTAAGGCCTCAAGGTTGACTGTGTCACAAGCTTTTGTCAGGTCGATAAATGTCGTGTACAGGTTGGAGTTCTGTTTCTGGTATTTCTCCTGGAGTTGACGACTGGTTCCTCGTCCTTTCCTGAAACCACACTAACTCTGTGGCAGGAACCCTTGATCGATGTGATGCACAAGACTATTCAGCAGAATTCTGGCAAGGATTGTGCCGGCTATTGACAGCAAGGAGATGTCCTGATGGTTGTCGCAGGATTGTCTGTTGCCTTTCCCCTTGTACAAGTGGACGATGGATGCATCCTTGTTCTCCTAGGGTATAGTTCCCTGAGTCCACATTGACTGGAAGAGTTCAATCATTTTCTGTGCCATGTGCGAGCCTCCAGCTTTGTAGACTTCTGCTTGTATAGCATCTACTCCAGGTGCTTTAACATTGGACAGCAGGTCGATTGCTTTCTCAGTTTAAGTCCGCTCTGGAGGAGCAACAAGTGAGATGTTGATTTGCACTTGGGACAGTCGATCAATTGCCTCCTCGCTGATAGATGAATGTAGATTGAGGATGTTGTTGAAGTGTTCTGCCCATCTTTGAAGTATGTTTTCTTTGTCAGTGAGGAGCGTGGCGCTGTCAGCACTCAGTATTAGAGATGTTCCTGATGACTGTGGCCCATAGATTGTCTTCAAAGCATCATAGAAGTTCTTCATGTAATTCTTGTCTACGTATGCCTGAATCTAATCTGCTATATTGCTCAGCCACTAGTCTTACAACTCTCTGAGTTTGCATTGGACAGTACTCTTAGATGATGAAGTGTTGTCTTCTAAATAGGCTTCATGTAGCCGATGTTTCTCATTCAGAGGTTTCTGTATGGAAGCATCGTTTTCATCAAACCAATTTAGATGTTTACGTGTGGTGGGACTGACGGTTTTGGATGCAGTTGAGTACACAGAGTCTCTGAAGGATGCCCAGTTTTCCTAGATATTCTCACAATTTGTCTCGATTGTATCCAGTTGGCTGCACAATTCTTCGACAAATGCCTGTTTCACATTCTCCTATTTGATTTTGGCGACATTAAGTTCTTTGGGGACCTTTATGCCTTTTGGTTGTCTGCTAGGCTAAATCCAGATAATGAGCTTGGAGACTATGAGCCTGTGGTCAGTCCAATATTCTGCACTTCTCATGGCCTTCGTCACTCGGACATTATGTCTGTCTCTTCTCCTGACAATGACGTAGTAAATAAGATGCCAGTGCTTGGAGCATGGGTGCATCCAAGATGTCTTGTTGCGGTCTGGCAGGCGGAAGACTGTGTTGGTGATTTAATAGGTCATGTTCAGGGCATTTTCTCAGTAGGAGGTGTCCATTGTTGTTGCATTTGCCAAATTGATTTTTGCCAATGACACCTGGCCTTGTCTGTTGATCTGTGCCAACTCTAGCATTGAAGTCACCAAGGTTGATGAGCTTGTCTACCTTTGGTACTTCTGCAATAAGAGACTCCAGATCATTCATAATATTTGTCCTTCATCTCATCTGGGTTAGTCATGGTGGGTGCCTAGGCGCTTATGATAGTTGCATGTCTTTTTCCAGACAGTAGGAATCTTATTTGCATTAGTCTGTCATGCACGCCTTTTAGGAGATTTGTGAGCTTGCTAACTAGCTGTGATTTGATGGCAAACCCAACACCAGCTTCACGTCGTCCTTCTTTACTTCGGCCACTCCAGAAGAAGGTGTAGCCGGTTCCTACTTTGGTTAATTGTCCTTCCGCAGCTAGGCGAGTTTCACTCAGGGCTGCTATCTGGATGTTGAATCTGGCCAGTTCTCTACCAACTAGAGCTGTTCTTCTCTCTGGTCTATCTGCTGATGTACAGTCCATTAGTGTGAGTACGTTCCAGGCACCGATGGGGAGTTGCGTCACCTTTGTCTTCTTGTTAGGTTACCTACAGCTAAGGTGGGATCCCCGTCAGCCGCGGTGTGCTGACCAGGGTTAAGGTGAAGCAGGCAATGTTTAGGAGCACCTTTTCGACCCCATCCTCGTGTTATGGAGGTGAGTAGTGTGATCCTAAAAAGGTTGCTCATTCACCCAGGGTGTGCCGAGTTCCACTGCTGCTTCAGTCCAGTGAAAAGCCACCCTATGCCCCGAGCCGCCTGTGTGCATGTCTGCAGCTACAGCTCACAGTGTATCCACACCTGCTGCTATACTGCTCGCCCATCGCCACAGGACTTGAAGATATCTGGTGGGGGGAGGGGAATAGTTGCGCAGAGTCGAACTCACTCGTTCGTTAAGGCCTGTCTGAATCCAGTGGCACGACAATGTCTAGACGTCTGGAGTGTTTACATGTATTTAAATTCAATGTCCAATATCGATTTTGTGAATACTCTTATGGAAATGATGACCCTTGATTTGTTAATTCTTTTAACCAATGAACAACTTATGTATTTCCATCTCATATGTATTTTAACTGTTGCTTCTATGTTGATAATGAACGTATTCTTAGTTACAAATTTGCCAGTAACCTTACACTTTAGTTTATTAACATATTATATTCTGAGTGGTGCATCATTGGTGGTATCTCTACATCATCGCATTGGATAATGGGCCTAATACTTTTATATGAAGGAAGCAATGACTGCATTTGATAAAGAATTTTGGTGTAAGTATATTGTGTTTTATCTTTAATAATAATAAGATTTGCTGTTACTAGCTTGTGTGTCGCTAACAGTTTAATATTTAGTAATGCTAGTGATTTAATTAATTTCCTGAAATTGTATTTCCATTTCGTTGTAGCAGAAACTTCAATGGTAATCCCGCTGTGTGGAAAAAATGTTGAAAACGAATTATAACCTGACCATTTTTAGAGGATATCTACGTGTTTTGAGTAGATATACAGAAATATTTCAAGAGTGAAGTGGGAAACATTGTATTGTCACGAGTGGCGATACAAAATGTTTCCACTTCTCGAGTGAAATATTTCCTTATATCTACTAAGAAAACATAGATTTTCTTTCCATTATATATATTTTTAAGGCCCAAACCATCAGTTTGCATGGATCTTTTCTCCATTCTGTGCCAGTGCGAATAACGGCTGCATTATTACATCGATAAAAAAAGTTACGACATTTACAATAATGTTAGGACAGTGACCTTTTACAAATTTATCTTGTACAAATAATGCTTCCAATTGTGTTCTTTATATTTACATTTTTACCTTCTATCTTTGATCTTGTGGTATTTTGTGTTTAAATTTGGTTGGCAGAGTTTCTCTTCCTAGTTGTTTTTTGTGTGTGTGCAATGTTCTGTATTGACCGTTATAGACCTTTACCTTTAATCGGAGCCATATAACCACTATTGTGCTGATGTACGGTTCGAAGGGGTATCTTCTTACGTTTTCTTAGGTTGGAAGGATTTATCTTACAAGGTTTTAATTTTTACTTTTTTTTTACAATTCTTTATACTTACATTTTTAGAACTTTACCCTTAATTGTACTGACCTGATACATACATAATACTACTTTCCACCATCTTCCTTTATAATGTCAATACTTTATCTTAGTTTCTCTTAGTGGCAATTATCCGGGATGTAAAGCTAGAATATAATAATGCATCGCTATAGAGTATAGATTATGGATAGCGCCATATGAAGCACGATATCCTCGTAATGACATAGATAACTAGGTCACCCCAAACAGCTCAGCGCTTTTGAGCTAATAACTTCCAGCAAATCTCGTTTGACTTTTTCTTAGATAATTGATCCCTTCCTAGACGTGTAGTTATTTCTTTATATTTTGTTCTTTTCTTTTAGTTTAAACCTTTTCATTATCTTTGATAGTTTTTCTTCTCAGTGCCAAATAGTAAATATTCATTGTTTTACACGTGTCACGTTGTGTGTGTGTTTTTCTCTGTGTATGTATTTCATTGCCTCCTGACGAAGAGCCCAGTTGAGAGGACAACGTCTTTTCCAAACTAAGTTTGTGTTCCTCCCGAAGCATATACAGTTGTCTAAACAGATTCATTTGTGCGGCAACGTGCAGGAGCTTTCACTGGCAAATATAGCTTTTCTTGATGGCCGCGTGGATGTAGCCGTATGTCAATTATAGCTTTTATAGGTGCGTGAAAAGCCAGTCCATTCGATAAGTTTGAATTTGAAACACATCTCGAATGTTTGTTTTCTTCCCCAATTGCGTCCGCCCAGAAAAAATCACATTCAGCATGAGACAGAGATCTTAACACGAGATGTTAAAGTGATCAGGGTTTCTTTGCTTTCAATGTCGAATAAATTAGTCAAATTTGGAAATACCTACATCACATTTTTTCGTGAGAGCCTAAAGTATGTGTGCACGGATTCCTCACCGTCAGTTTATGCCAGCAGCTGATAGTGTTGCAATCAAATAACGTGTTATGGAATCAACATGCCATCGGTAACAATCAATGTTATTTGTACCAAATGCTATACTAACCTCTATTTGTTTTACGTGTCTGTTAATTGGCTATTCACCATCCAAATAGACAGGATTTCCAGAAACTAGAAGGCTTAATTTCAATCAATACCAAGAATCCCTAGATCCAGGAAGTAATAAGAATAATCCTCACAAACTGCTCCGCAGGTGACACTTATATTCCATATTGCATAACAGAATTACCCATTATTTAAAGGCATAATATTTTGTCTTGGTGCAGAATCTCATCTTGGGATATGCTTGACATATTTTATCATGAAGAAATAGTCTTGGAAAATAAATTCTAAGCTGTGTGATATTGACATTGTTCTGTAGAGAAAGAGGAAAGAAATGAATATGAAAAGCAGATTGAGAATATAATGCAATGCAATATATTGAAAAAATGTACAAAAGTTGACCATGTAAATAGTATACTTTGAAAGAAAGAAAAGTAGTTGGTTTTGGTGTTAATGAAAATGCAATTACATCGAGTACAATATTTAGCTATATTTAACGTAATTTACATCAAGGGAAATGAAGTAAATAAAAGCGAACTAAGCACTCACAAAGTAATCCTAATGAAGTAAGTCATATGAATCTATGTAATAGACTATATTTATATATCTGTCCACATATCGATGCATCAAATCATCTATCTATGTTTTAATATAAGATCTTCGGCTTCAGATTGCCAGTCCATATGAAAAGAAGCAAAACAAATACATTTATACAGGTCATTATTTATTGGGCTTTTTAATGTAAATATTTAAACGACAAACTTGAAATCTGTCATTGGAGAGTATATAATAGGTTATCTAAATTTGATAATAAGATTTTGAAGAGGGTTGGCATCTAAAGAGGACATACATTTTAAGGCAGAAAAGACAAGGTAAGCGAATACAAAACATTGCTTCCGTGAGTCATCATATGCCAAGGTTAAGCGTGTTGTAGTCACAAATCCCCGAAACAATCAAAACATGATGCGATGACCGCACATGCAAATTGAAAGAGACATACTCTGGAGTGACAGGTTATAGATGTATTCAAAGTACGAAATACCGAAAAAAAGTACAACAATAATTTGTGGCCCCCAGTGAATAATGATGAGAGTTTACTAATCAGGAGCCCTTATGAATATCAAATGTTCGCGAAAAAAAAACTACAGAAAAAAATATACATAGGATGGAAACTTTGGGTGAAAATAATGAATTAAATAAATAAAAAATGTATAAAATGAAATAAAAATAAAACGTACCGTTCGGATTGACCAAAAAGGGTAAATGTAAATTTATATTTAAAAATATGAGTTTTAAAGGATATAAATCGTTGAAGATACAATACTGCCTGAAAGTAATCTTAATACCCTACAGTCATATTCATAGAGTTTCTCTTTTGAAACTAGTTGTAGATGGCAATCCAAAATCCATGACATGATTTCTCAGGTCAGTACTTTTTTGTGACATGTTTTACCCTCCATTTTAAAAGGTTGTTAAAACAGCATTATCACAAAGTAAACTCCCCTTTTTATAACATCTATATTCAAGAGTTTTCAGTTTACACCTTTACCAAGTATCCAATGTAGGTACTAGTGTCACCCACGGCCTTTTCAAATTGTATTTTTTCAGATAATTATCAAGTCACCATCGGTTTGCTTCGTGATGACAAAATTAGCCGCAAAAATGTTATCATTCTTTTTTGATAAAAAGGCAATAGTGTCGAAACATCTGTTATGCCTTCTGTGTTTTATGATCAATGTTTTTACATGAACGATTAGAAAGCATACATCTGCATCTGTATTTGTCTGATACCCTAAATCCTGTTTAATAGGCTGAAAGAGGAAATATAGTCATATGTAGAATTTGGACTACAGTGAAAGTGATAGCATCCACAAAGTCGGAAAGCGAAATAAGGTGTGTTAAAAGTAATAAGGAAGAAGAAAAACGATGAGTGAATGAGTAGACCACTAAAGTATACCAAGATTAATAATTAATAATAATTATTAATAATAAGCTAGATGATTACAGATCAGCATTGAAAGGTGGAAGGTCTGGTATATTTACCAGGTAAGACGGTAAGTTGTTTGCAGATTTCTGGCAGTTGTAGGAAAGAAGGAGTGTTGGTGAAGGTCTGATTTGGAGTAGTGTATACTATACCTATGTCTTTTGGTGATATGGATGTAGGAAGCAAAATCTATTTTGACGAATTTGTTTCTAATTTTGTCGAACATACAAAGATACATTTGGTTAAGTCTGTGTAGCATAGATGATATACTGCTGGTATGGTTGTAGTTGGTAAATATATATATGACAACCTTATGCTGAATGATTTCAATATGGTGGATATATTTCTTTTGTCATGGATCCCAAACAGTGGAGGAGTGTTCTTTCTACAAGAGCTCTTACATATGTTTACAATCTATTTCTGTTATGTTTGTTTTGTTTGTTTGAATGTTTCTCTTGATAAATATCAGAGTGTTATTTTGCTTTGGTTGTAATATTAGGGAGGAGGTAAATATGTCGCAAAGAATTGGGGTGATTTAATTGTAAAGTTCTTGTAGGATGCAAAGTGTAAGATTGTCAGGACTTGTTGCTTTGCCTGGGTTTAGATTTGAACGACTCGTTAGTGATAACAATATTGTCCATTCATGGTTATGTGTAGCTTCTATGTAGTGCAGTTCTGCCAACTAAATTTTAAAGAAACTGGTTTTGTAAGATCTGACTGAAAGTGCTTATTAAGTGTAATGGCTTTGTCTTTAGTATAGCGATAGTTTAGACCATGATATTTCAGTGGGGTAATTTCATTGTTGTCTGATTTTTCCTGCTTTATGAATGGCCAAAATAACTGACTGATGTTGGGGTCTTCTGGGCTACTTTTAGAGAGCTTATGGATTCCCATATAGGAATCGTGTGATTGATTTATTTCCTGTGAATAGTGTGTTGGAGTGATTATAATTTGGATTTAATTTTATTGTTTAATCCGTTACACTAATATTTAGAAGACAGTTTTTCACGCTTCTTGATCAGTTGTTTTATTTTATTATTTATCCATGCATTATCCATGCATAGCATTCTTTTGCTTTCCAAATACCTACAAATGAAATTTTCCAACACGACAAAATCTGCGCTCAAACAGCACGTGCGATTCCAATGTTTGAGTACTGTTGACATAACCAAGTCCCAAGCGTGAAATCAGCTAAAGCCAGTCAGATCGGGAAAGAACTATGTATACACGGTGCCCAGTTAGGCCCAACTATTGTCAGAACAGAGAAGAGCAAAAGAGAATAAAACTGTATTCATGTAATATTTCTCCGGCCACTCGCAGGTGGCATACGAGGAAACACAAATTACACTTAAGGTGACAGAGCGTATTAATATTACGGAGTTCTGGATCAATCATTCATTGACACGGTAAATTCAAAACATAAATGAACAGCTTTAAAACTACATAACTAGTGTGTTAAACAATGTCAGAAAGAAAACACTACCTTGTAGTGAAAATTGCACTGTTGCTATATATATATATATATATATATATATATATATATATATATATATATATATATATATATACATACATACATACATACATACATACATACATACATACATACACACACACACATATATATATAAGTGGCATAAAGAAATGAAAGCAACAAGCGCATTATTTAGGTTTTGCCATTCGTTGTTAACAAATTTAGATAAAAAGGAATCCCATTCAAATGATACGTAGTATATAGACAGGTACAAATATTAAATATTGTTATAAAGAATAAAACAAACCCAAACTATCATTCTAAAAAGATTTTATCTACATTAGTCATACAGATATGCTCTTAATGCTTTTTATTTATTTTCTTGTGGAGAGTAGCCCCCGAAGCTTCACCAAATTTGGTGTAATGTAATTGACAACTAAGGACGAAGAGGTGGGACCAATATTCAGTTGTTTTTCGTGGCCCCAGGAATGATATTTGATCTTTCATTTCACCGCGTCTGTATGATTATTATTTGCATCATGTTTCATTCATTAAAGGTGTTGACAAGAAATAAAAAAGCACTCAGATCATTTTTTGACAGGTAATGCTTTAAAAAAGGACACAAAAGCCAGAACAAAGGCTAAATCAAAATCCATAAGCGATATGCATCAGTGCCTAACATGTTTATTGAACCTGTTGTCTAACTGGCGGATTTATTATTTTATTTTCAGCCCTTGGATTAATGAGTCACACTGTAGTGTCATTGGACTAAAGAGGTACTTTGATTTCATTTGATCCATGAAACTGTTTTGACAGTGATTTGAAGAGGAACTGATCATATTGGTCTTGACGTATATATTGAATACAAAACTTTAAACGTAAAAAGCTCTGAAAAGTTGATTGAGTAGAACCCATTTTATTCTACATCACTAAACTCAGTTGATTCAGTAGAACCCATTTTAGTCTACATCACTAAGCTCAGTTGATTCAGTAGAACCCATTTTATTCTACATCACTAAACTCAGTTGATTTAGTAGAACCCATTTTATTCTACATCACTAAACTCAGTTGATTCAGTAGAACCCATTTTATTCTACATCACTAAACTCAGTTGATTCAGTAGAACCCATTTTATTCTACATCACTAAACTCAGTTTATCTATATCTGTACAAAACTGTATTTTTATGTTTTTTGAAAGTTACAGCTCTGTATCCTTCAAAGATGACAATTGTGAGTGTTTAGATTTAATAATGAACCAAACTTTGTGGTGACTACCGAGTCTGACACTTAACTTCTGAACAATGGGAAACTAACATGACTTTGATATCGTTTTAAAAACATCGTCTAATTTAAATTTTAACCAGCTACATATTTTTTTCATTTCTCTCTCCAATTTGGCATAATAAATTCAAGACAAACGAAAGACGACAAAAAGTCATTCTCAAGATGAACAAAACTTTAAAATAATTAAACTAACGACAACTGATACATAATTAAAATAACAAAATAGTTATGTCAGTGTTATTTTTGAGCTTCAAATAAGTAACTGTAATGAGGCTTGCATTTATTGTAATTCACAGCGTTGTTTAGCCCCTGAAATGACCGAAATAATATGTTCCGCTAGATGTATGTTTTGTTACAACGGTGCCACCTACAAGGTCCAATTATTGTTTTATTAGAAAACAAAGCTAACTCATTTCTGCCGGCAATACTTCAAATGATAATATCGTACACAATACAGCAAAGAAAAATTACATTGGAACCTACAAAAGATAGTGTATTGAGCTTCAAAAATCAAAAGATGCAGTCTTTTGAGCAATAGTAAGAAATAAAGTGTCCTCGTTTGCTGTGTCTCCTATTTACTGGAAATATCTGGATAGTAACATATTTTGTTACCTTTTTCACTGTATTAAGAGACGAAATCCCAAAGAAGTAGACAGGAGATTAAAACAATGAAATGGTTAACTTACTACATGAGCCATTTAAAAAGGTCGATCTATCGCGTTGACATTATTTTAACATCTTTGTGTCAATATAGCGATCTTCTTTTTTTTTACAAAGAGATTCAAGATATTCATATATTCAAAGATCTACACAAATGTGTGTGCGTGTGTTTGGCAGCTGTTTGAATTGTTTGTTGTTGCGTTACCGTGCGGAATTTCATGATTGTAAATCTTGTGTGAAATCTTAATTTACAGAACACTAAATGTACGCGTATATAAAATGTATTTCTAAATTAAGACATCAATGAAGGCATTAATGACTGCTTATATATAGATATATATATATATATATATATATATATATATATATATTTATATATATATATATATATATATATACACGCACACACGCACACACAGAGTTCCAACAACATACTGCAAGTGCAAACCAAATGTTTGAAGTTCATTTAGAGTAATGGAATTTATCAATTTCTTTCCTGTTTTGCTTCTACATTTCTAACAATAAACACACCTTTTGTATATAATTGTGCTAAGCCCCTAACAAGTGAGGAATTATATTTTAAAATCTGAATAGTGTATGACAGAAATAAAATTTAATCAAGCTGATATCACACGGAGGTTAGAGGACCTGGGAATCTAGAATGTATCACATATTTTAATTGTCCACTGGTGCATTATATATATGTATATATTATATAGATATATAGTTTATTTGTAGTGATATTACCCGTGTAATATATGTTTATATAGATATATAGTTTATTTGTAGTGATATTACCAGTGTAATATATGTTTATACAGAGATATAGTTTATTTGATTTCTAGTATAACCCATTTTGTTCACTTTTACTCAAAATTCATTAACCTGAACAAAGTTTTAATACCTCAAACGTTTGTCTAAATTGTGTAAGTTATTACACTAGAAATGTGGAACTGTTTTTCATTCATTAACTTTTTTTTCATTCTTGTCATCTATATATAAATTATCAAAAGCCGCTCGCGTAAACGTGGTATGAGTGCTGTTCCTGACATAGCGAAATGTAACGTCATACTGGTGTATACACACTATTGTTTGCCAACCTTCACCTGGAACTGACCTTAAATGGGGACAAGTCATCAAAGTTATGAACGGGTCATGCAGTGCTGGCAGTATATGGATTGTTTCCAAGGCAAATAGAGTAGAGTCTAGGCAGAAATTTGTTATTAGCCAAATATGTCTTCTTCTCCTTCGTTATCAATAGTTATTGCATTTTCATTCACCGATTTGTACATGCAAATCTCAAAATGTGCATTTCGCAATATGGGCTTTTAATTTAACCTGGTTTTGTTATAAGTGTATGTTTTAACTATTCCTTTCTATTTTGAAATAATCACTCCTACAAATACCGGAATGCACATGCAACACGTGTTCACCCACCCTAGTGACCATGGTACAAAGTCATGTGGTTAATATGATGTCAGAATTGACTGCTGAAATAAGTGAACATTACCTACGGGGGGGGGGGGGGAGAGAGAGAGAGAGAGAGAGAGAGAGAGAGAGAGAGAGAGAGAGAGAGAGAGAGAGAGAGAGTACAAATTGTTATACAAAATTTCGTGGTTAGTTATGTATGCCAATAGCAATTC
Organism: Margaritifera margaritifera; assembly: GCA_029931535.1. Taxonomy (NCBI): domain Eukaryota; kingdom Metazoa; phylum Mollusca; class Bivalvia; order Unionida; family Margaritiferidae; genus Margaritifera; species Margaritifera margaritifera. The sequence continues at coordinate 2,341,298 of JAQPZY010001498.1, forward strand.
GTATTAGAATTGTTAAAGTTTTCATAAACAAAGGGTTTTTAATAAAACTTATTTTTTAAAAACAAATTGATTATAGGAATGAAATGGAAACTAATGTAAGACCACATTATCTGGTAAATGTCATAAATTATTGACATCGTTCTGGATTCGTGATCCAAAGCGTGGGAAAGTTAAACAATCGCAGTTTTGAATTACACAATCATTTCTTGCAATGTAGATTGCTTTTGTTCTAAGAAACTCTCGACAATACGGGTAGAGTAGTTATAAGGTCAAGTAAGCATACGAATTTGACAAAGTGCTCAAACAGTAAATATGAATTCGGATCAAAATAAATAAATCTCAGAATGAACCGAATATTGACAATAATGACAAATTGTTGTCCTGAAAATAGGTCGAAGGTAACTGCATTTCTGTAAAGTGCATATTTTTCGAAACAATTGGGAACATATAACGATCAGACCACGATGGGGAAACAGCATGGAGTCTGCCATCAAATATAAACTAACGTCAATCACGAGACATAAGATGTTATTGTCCAAATACTTAACTCTTTAACAACTTGACACTAACGGAGGTAAAGCTTATAGCAAGTTTGCAAATAAGAAATATAAAGCACAGATCGGAGAAATCCAAATTAATGGGGAATAGAGGACAATTTTGAAATATTTAATTTGAATGAAATTGTCAAATCAGTTCTTAAGATGTCACCAATGCAAGTGTCATGGTTATAATTCATCAAGTAAATAGCACGTTAATTTGTGCTATTTTGACTCGCATAAACTAAGTTGTGAGTATCAAATACACTCAACTTATAATGATATTTGAAGCTACGAGTAAAACAAGCCAAAATACCAATATATCTCAATAACACGAATGAATTTTGCCCGCGATGTTATCATATCTGCCCCTGAGATTGATGTTAGGACACCCGACTGAAAGTGATAGCGACCATTTACAAACTTGATCTAAGCGGAAAAAAATGTTGCAAATTTAAAGGTTTTGTTAAAATTAATACGAATCACACAACACATGAGAAGAACAATACAGGTTTGATAAATGTTTACAAGACTAGCGACACACAAGGAGTAGAGTCAAAAGGGGACTGTTAGATTTTGGTAGCTGATATAGGTCAAAGCCTTCTATTCCCCATGATTTTACCCTCGAATCACACGCGAGTGCATCATCGCGCAAGTGCGCGAATTCGCGGTGAGTCTCCCACAGTGTGTGCGCACAAGCGAAGTTACTTAGCTGTCAGGCCAATGCAATTGCAAACTGATCAATATGCACTGGCAAACAGTTACTCGATCTTCACTGTCTGTAAATCAATCACCTGTTTTATGTCTCTAACGCCTCGGTTCCGTATCTGTGCACGAATTCGTCGGTGGTGTTACATTTCCGCCAGCATGGTCTCGAACTCATCCATGCTAATTATTTTATCCTCGATATCCTCCGAGTACAGTTTATTAATTGTATTGAGACTACTTTGTACTGCCTCGAGAAGTTCCGAATAAACACGTATTCGCGAATGCAGCCGTATCGAAATTATTTTGCTAGCACCACCAGAGACACTGGTTACTATCGATATAGTCCCGTGTTATGTATGATGTTTATATAATATTATAAATATTTTAGGAAATTGTAAATGTTTTTTTTACTTTAATATTTGCTTAAATCTTAATGTTATCAGGAAAAACATGTTTAACTAGTGTCCTTGAATTAGGTTGTTTTGATCAATATGTTTTCTCAATTTGAAGGTCAAGGTTGATTTTTGTTTACAAGTAAAATTCCATTAAGATGACACATGTTCTAGAACATTCTGTCATGTGACCAATCTTTATATATGCCATGTTTGGTGGACATTTATTCAGTTTCGACATTACCATCAGTCTTGTAAAGAGCTATTACAGTTGTGAAAATTCATTCCAAATTCTAAGAGAGGAATTATTTTAAATATTCATTGGATTATAACAGTGCTCATAAACTTTTGGATTTTGGATTTTTAATTAATGATTTTGGAATTTAACTGAACTTATTCAGAGATTTTGGAATACTTCATTTTGACATCAGCACATCAAGATTTCTAGTACATCAGGACTTTGGAGACCATTGGCACATCATAACATTCAAGAACACAGCCGTGAATTCGGAACATTCTATATTTAGGACTTGTGATTAAAACAATCATTCTTATTGGATTATTAAGATTTCAAAACACATTACTGTAAGTGACTTTTTGATTTTTCATTTTAATTATCTAGTAATAAATTGCTTGTTGATTTTTTACTTGATTTGTTGGTTTCACTTTCTTTCTGTTACATTTTTCTTAGACCATAGAGTCGTAACAGAAATTTGTGGACTCGTCATCCGGGATTGAATTTCTTTAAAGCATATTAGAGATATTAAATTTATCTTTGAAATTCATATTGATTTTGTCTTGGAATTTTTTTTTGTTTTTGTCTTTGGGAAAGATTTTTAATAGAGAAATTTTTTTTGTGTGAAACCAACAAGCATTTACAATGGCATCTAATGTTCAGAATTTCATTTCAAAACCTACCCAGGAGGGGTTAGAGTGCATGAGAAAGGATGAGTTGCTCAAGCTTGCCAGAAAATACAGTCTATCTGAGGCAAAAGTATCATTGACAAAACAGGAGATAAAGATTATTTTGATTCAGTATTTAGTAGGAAAGGGAATTTTTGAAAATAGTGCTTTAAGTTCGAAGAGAAAGCCTGTATCTGGTTCTGACAGGAAATTAAGGGAATTAGAGTTAAAGAACCAGATGGATTTAGAATTGGCAAAGCTTCAGATTCAGAGAGAGAGAGAGAAAGAAGAGAGGCAGATACAGATGGAGAGAGAGAAAGAAGAGAGGCAGATACAGATGGAGAGAGAGAAAGAAGAGAGGCAGATACAAATGCAGAAAGAAGAGAGGCAGATGGAGAGAGAAAAAGAAGAGAGGCAGTTGGAGAGAGAGAAAGAAGGGAGACAAATGCGGATACAGATGGAGAGAGAGAAAGAAGAGAGGCAGATACAAATGCAAAGAGAAGAAAGGGAAATGCAATTTAAGTTAAGAGAATTAGAACTGGCAAACAGAGCACACTCCACTCCTTTAAACACAAGTCCAGGTTTTGATGTTACTAGATATATTAGGTTAGTACCCCCTTTTCAGGAAAAAGAAGTAGATAAATACTTTCTTCATTTCGAGAAAATTGCTGAAAACTTGAAATGGCCCGGAGAGCATTGGACTTTGTTATTACAAAGTGTACTTATTGGCAAAGCTCGTGAAGTCTACACTTCACTGTCAGTACAACAAAGCACCGATTATGATGTGGTTAAGGAGTACATCTTGAAAGCTTATGAGTTGGTACCAGAGGCATATCGACAAAGGTTTAGGAATTGTAGAAAAGAAACTGGACAAACTCATGTCGAATTTGCAAGGGATAAAGAACAACTATTTGATAGGTGGTGCTCAGCCAAGAAAGTTGATCAAGGTTATGATAACCTCCGACAGCTCGTATTAATTGAAGAGTTCAAGAGGTGCATCCATAGTGATGTTAAAACCTATCTTGACGAGCAGAATGTGGAAACTTTGGAAAATGCTGCTCGTATGGCTGATGATTATTCCTTGACTCACAAAATTTCATTTGGCAATAAGTCGTCCTCTCAGCAGTTTTCTGGTAAAAAACCATTTCAATCTCATTCGAGTACTTCCAAATTTCACAACAGCACAACTGTTAGGAATCAAACATCTGATAAGACTGATCAGAAATCCTTATCTCTTCCTACGTGCACTTATTGTAAAACGAAAGGGCACGTTATTTCTGATTGCTTCAAGTTGAAAAATAAGCAACAGAGTAAAGACAGAGCTTTTCCAAATGCTCTTATTTCTACGAGGTCAAGGTCACGGTCTTGTATTGAAAGCAATACATTTGTTGGGTCAAACAAACCCCAGTCTGATTCTATTTTAGAGGCTTATGAACCATTCATGTCAGAAGGTTCTATATCACTTATTGGTGATTCTGCCAAACCTATCCCAATTAAAATATTAAGGGACACTGGAGCTTCTCAGAGTCTTTTATTATCAGGTACTTTGCCTTTGTCTGAGGAGTCTTCTTCAAGTGAAAGTGTTCTTGTTCAGGGAGTTGAGTGCGGCTTTGTAAATGTTCCTCTTCATTGTGTAAATTTGGCATCAGACTTAGTTTCTGGACCTGTGACTGTTGGGGCAGTGACTTCTTTACCCATAGAGGGTGTTCATTTATTACTAGGCAATGACCTAGCTGGAGATAAGGTTGTGGTTAATCCACTTGTAACTGACAAGCCTTGTTTGGATCAGAAAGTTGATCCTGTCGAAACTGAAATCCCTGATTTGTACCCTGCTTGTGCAGTTACTAGAGCTATGGCAAAAAGAGCTCTTGAGAGTGATGTTGATCAGGATATTATTCCTTTAGCTGACACATGTATTGGTCAGTCTTTTGATTTTTTCACTTTTTCCTCAGGTATTGATCAATCAAATGGTATTGATCACAGTGATCCTCTTTTGGCAACTCATTCTCTTTGTTCTAATCAGGATGACAAACGACAATCCCTTGTCGTTGAACAGGAGCAAGATCCCGAAATATCTTGTTTGTTTCAGAGGGCTATTAGTGAAACTGAAGCCACACAAGTTCCAGTGTGTTACTTTGTGAAAAATGGGGTCCTTATGAGGAAATGGAGACCACCTGATGTACCCGCTGGTGACGAGTGGTCAGTGAGCTATCAAATTGTTGTTCCTAAGTCATATCGACAGGAAATTCTTAATTTAGCCCATGAAACTCCTTTGGCTGGTCATTTAGGAGTCCGTAAGACTTATCACAAGATCTTGAATCATTTTTATTGGCCGAAACTCAAAAGTGATGTTTCTAAATACTGCAGATCTTGTCACACTTGTCAAATGGTAGGAAAACCCAATCAGAAGATACCTAAAGCTCATCTGCAACCTATTCCTGCATTTGATGAACCATTTAGTAGAATAATAGTAGACTGTGTTGGTCCTTTACCTAAAACCAAATTAGGCAACCAATACTTGTTGACCATCATGTGTGCATCTACAAGATTTCCAGAGGCAATTCCTCTGAGAAATATAAAAACTAAAACTATTGTGAAAGCTTTGGTGAAGTTTTTTACACTTGTTGGCCTTCCCAAATCTGTCAAGTCAGATCAAGGGTCAAATTTTATGTCTGGAATTTTCCAACAAGTTATGCATGAATTAGGCATCCAACAGTTTAAATCTTCTGCCTATCACCCTGAAAGTCAAGGTGCTTTGGAAAGATTCATCAAACTTTGAAGAATATGATTCGATCATATTGCTTTGATACAGAAAAGGATTGGGATGAGGGTGTTCATTTGTTGTTGTTTGCTGTTAGGGAATCAGTTCAAGAGTCGTTGGGTTTTAGTCCCTTTGAACTAGTTTTTGGTCATACTGTCCGTGGACCACTGAAATTATTGAAAGAGAAACTTCTTTCAAATGAAGATTCAAAGATTAATCTTCTTGATTATGTTTCTGATTTCAAATACAAGTTGTCAAAGGCCTGTGAAGTAGCAAGAACTAATCTTCACACTACCCAGTCAAAAATGAAATTAAGGTATGACAGAAATACACAGGAAAGGAGTTTTAAACCTGGTGACAAAGTTCTGGCTCTCTTTCCCATACCTCAGAATCCTCTTCAGGCTAAATTTTATGGTCCTTATACCGTTGAAAAGAAAGTAAATGACTTAAATTATATCATTAACACTCCTGGGAGACGGAAACAGAAACAACTTTGTCATATAAATATGTTAAAGGAATATTTTGACAGAGATAGCCCAGCTAATTATTCAGTTAATTTAGTTGTACCTGTCCCACACAGTGAAGATATCAACGATGGAATACAATCAGACTATAGTGACTCTGGTATAACCAATCTTCGGAATTCAGAAATATTGAACAACCTAGACCAGAAACTTTCACATCTACAACAACAGGAAAGAAATGAACTAAAACAGCTATTACATGACCATGAGCACTTGTTTCCTGATGTTCCAACACGAACAAGTAAAATTTATCATAACGTTGACATTGTAGATTCTGCGCCTGTGAAACAGCATCCTTATAGGATGAATCCTCTCAAACAGAACTATCTGAAGAAAGAAATTCAGTATCTACTGGAGAATGATTTCATAGAACCAAGTAAAAGTAACTGGAGTTCACCATGTATTCTTGTTCCCAAGCCAGATAATACATTCCGTATGTGTACTGACTATAGAAAAGTCAACAGTGTCACCAAAACTGATTCATTTCCAATCCCAAGAATGGACGATTGCATTGATAAAATTGGAAATGCGGAATATGTCACCAAGTTTGACCTTTTAAAAGGATTCTGGCAAATTCCACTGACGGAAAGGGCAAAAGAAATTTCAGCATTTGTAACTCCAGATGGACTTTATCAATATAAAGTCATGCCGTTTGGAATGAAAAATTCGCCTGCAACGTTTCAACGTCTGATGAACATGATAACATTTGGTCTTGATAATTGTGACGCTTATATCGATGACGTCATTATCTACAACAACACCTGGGAAGATCATTTGGAAACATATTCGAAAATTCTTCGATCGACTCAGTGATGCGAATCTGACAATTAATTTGAGCAAAAGTGAGTTTTGCCATGCTTGTGTCACATTTTTAGGACATATTGTGGGACAAGGTCAAGTTAAACCTATAGAAGCTAAGGTCAAAGCTATCTCTGAATTTCAAGTTCCAATTTGTAAAAAGCAACTGATGCGATTTCTAGGTATGGCTGGATATTATCGGAAATTTTGTTCCAATTTTTCCAAAATTGCTGAACCTTTGACAAGTTTATTGAGTAAGAAAACCAAATTTCATTGGTCTGACAAGTGTCAGGAATCTTTTGACAAGTTAAAGGCCATGCTTAAGAATGCACCAGTTCTTTCTGCACCAAATTTTAGCCAATCATTTAAATTATCTGTTGATGCAAGTGATGTAGGGGTTGGTGGAGTATTGATTCAGGAAGACAAAAGTGGTGTGGATCACCCTGTGTGTTATTTTTCTAAAAAACTAAACAAGCACCAGAAAAATTATTCCACAATTGAGAAGGAATGTTTGGCTTTGATATTGGCTTTACAGCATTTTGAAGTGTATGTTACCTCAGCTCTTTCTCCAATTATTGTGTACAGTGATCACAATCCCATTACTTTCATCAACAAAATGAAAGATAAAAATCGGAGATTGTTGAGATGGAGTTTGATATTGCAAGAATATAACATTGACATCAAACACATCAGGGGAAAAGACAATGTGATTGCAGATGCACTCTCACGTGCCTAGAAATGTAATATTGCTTGATGTAATTAAGTCCAGTATCATAAAACATGTTCTTATGTAATTTTGGTTATTGTAGTATTAGATGTATATTCAAAAGAAAGCTTTATTATATAAATCTTTCTTTTTCTTTATGAGGGGAGGTGTTATGTATGATGTTTATATATGATTTAAAATATTTTAGGAAATTATAAATGTTTTTTTTACTTTAATATTTGCTTAAATCTTAATGTTATCAGGAAAAACATGTTTAACTAGTGTCCTTGAATTAGGTTGTTTTGATCAATATGTTTTCTCAATTTGAAGGTCAAGGTTGATTTTTGTTTACAAGTAAAATTCCATTAAGATGACACATGTTCTAGAACATTCTGTCATGTGACCAATCTTTATATATGCCATGTTTGGTGGACATTTATTCAGTTTCGACATTACCATCAGTCTTGTAAAGAGCTATTACAGTTGTGAAAATTCATTCCAAATTCTAAGAGAGGAATTATTTTAAATATTCATGGGATTATAACAGTGCTCATAAACTTTTGGATTTTGGATTTTTAATTAATGATTTTGGAATTTAACTGAACTTATTCAGAGATTTTGGAATACTTCATTTTGACATCAGCACATCAAGATTTCTAGTACATCAGGACTTTGGAGACCATTGGCACATCATAACATTCAAGAACACAGCCGTGAATTCGGAACATTCTATATTTAGGACTTGTGATTAGAACAATCATTCTTATTGGATTATTAGGATTTCAAAACACATTACTGTAAGTGACTTTTTGATTTTTCATTTTAATTATCTAGTAATAAATTGCTTGTTGATTTTTTACTTGATTTGTTGGTTTCACTTTCTTTCTGTTACATTTTTCTTAGACCATAGAGTCGTAACACCCGACACTAATTCCGATCTGCGGACCTATAATAGTTGTCGTGGTCGTGATTCCCGCCACGCCAAGGCCATCAGTTGCTGCCGCGGCAAGCCCAGAAATCGCATCTACAACCACACGCACGCGTTTATATTTCATGAGCAACGCGGTTCTTTTAACGATTTCATCTCGCAGTTGTTGTTCTGCTACGATTATTTTTTCACGCTGGAACATTAAGGGTTCATTATAATTCTTCTATTAATAATGTGATCGCGTAGAATAATTACTTGAAAATCACACCCTGTCCAGACTGAACACGTCCAGGTGCAACACGCTCATGCACTTCTAATCAATTACCCTTTTTTACTGGTACAACTGCCATGCAATCATAGAAAATATCTTCCTGTGGAATACTTAAATTTCCGGCAATTGTGCGTTCTGGGACACCCACGTTCTCTTGATTAAGCCCTTGGTTTTTGTCTGAAACGATTGTGTTCGTCTTCGCCCAAAAACTGTTACACGGACAAGTGTGTCCTTGTTAAATAACAGTCGAGATTTTTCTCTTCTTAGTTGAGTCAATGTCGGTTACACATAATCAATAGGGAATTTAACCGGGGTGGATTCAGCGGTGAATATTATTTCATTGTTGTAGAAACAATCCCTGGATGTTTTGACGCCTGGTGGTGCAGTCAACGACCCGGGCATTTTCACGTGCTAATGCAACGATTCCAAGCTGACTTTGAGTTGGTATTTGTATTAATATTATAGGGTGGCCCAACCGTCGATTTTTTTTTGACCCGTAACAAAATTATATTTTAGTGTATACGAGGGTTTGTTAACACTGTTTTCACTCAGATATGCATCGACAAGAGGAACGAAATCACTATCGACGTTGGCATCACTAGTTAGCTGATCCAACTTCCCGTCAGTAAATTTTGCAACCTCATCATCACCGCGACGTGAATCCATCACTTATATGTAATGATAAATCTAAAACAGAAAAACCAAACACGTTTAAGGACCCAAGTGGAATGGTGTAAAATGCTTCAAACTAAATGTAAACTTTAGCAACCAACGACATTGCCGTCGTATATATGAAAGATTTTGAGAGACCGGTGTCGTGTTCGTTACTCGTTCACCAGGCTGATTGTTGATCAATGCTGTTAATTGACCCCACCCACTATAATAACGGGATACGATAAATAAATACAATTCGGACTCGCGCACTGTTAAAATGTGCGGTTAAGTTTATCAAAGCCATTCACGTCAGAAAAAAACAATTCGATCATTTATTATGCCTTCATCTTTTGTCTCTCCTTAGTTGGTAAACAGTCCTATGTATTTTATAAATAAAGCTACTACGCGTGGTGGTGAGAGTACATTTGCGATCTGTTCATCCATGTATTGTTTTGTTGTAGTAGCAGCATCATCAACGTAGTCTTTAATAGACGCAAGCGACATACCAGAGTCTTTGATTCCGTCAATTTCACTGATCACGGCCAGGTTTTGCGTGACAGTTTGATTTTCAAAAATCACAAGCTCGCCTGGTCAACACCAACAACAAATCCGGCTGGTAAACTCAGTCAAATCCGCTTTGGTGGCAAACCTGCTCAGATCCACACAGGCGCCGCGTCGGGCTGAGTAGCGTCTGTAAATGTTAATAGGCATTGATTTTCCTATTAGGCGTTGTTTTCCAAGTGACAAGGTAAAATAAATAAGACCGATTGGTGTTGGTGTTTGCTTCCCGCGAGTGCATGCAACGCTTTAATAACAAGATGACCGCATATTGGCCCGTCCAGGGGAGTTTGTAACGGCAGCGTCGAATAAAATAACGGTAGACAACTCTGTCGTCTGTGTAAATAATCAACAACTTCAAGTAGTGGTGCAAGCCCTTACTAGTCAAAATATAAAAGATGTCGAGGCGTTATCACGTATGAGTTCCAAGTCCGGTTGATAAATCCAGGTTAACAATGTCGGTTTCCCTTGTGTGTGGGATCATCGCCTGAGGGCCTTTGGCTCCGAGTTCATTCCGCACAAAGGTACCTCAGAAATCATTGACTGACTTTACCAACGCGAGTAAATCAATATTGGTTCATGGCGAGGCTTTTCGCGAGTCGTACCAGGTAGTAGAAGACCTCTGACTGAGGGTATTTTGCGAGTTGTCCCGGGTAATTGAAGACCTTTTCCTTTTTTTCGAGACGCTATGCGTCCCCTAACCGCCTTTTTCAGAGCCATCCCGAATGCAGTTCAGACGTCCCATAACGCAGCTGCTTTTGTAACCGCTGGAGCCGCAGCCACTAACAACGCTGGAAGAGCTGCGATGAATGGAAATATTCCACCTGTCTTTTGCATTTACGTCACCTCTGACTTGGATAATTTTAATGTCACGGAGGTGTTCTTTCCTTTGGCCGCAATGAGCTGATATTGTGTTTGGGTCAACCACACGGGGACAATTCCAGTTAACTTTGCCGGAGAACTTTTCAACGTGACCCCACAATAGTTTCGTATTGCTCTCCTTTTTTGCATGCTGCTTTGTGCTAAGTCCAATCTTAACTTCGTGATATGACATTATTATTCGAACGTGTATCAGGTTCAATTACTAGTTTTGAGAAAACTTTATTAGTTTTCCACTGGTGCGTCAATAACCCTGATCCAGTCACCTACGCCCTCCAACAACATCATCTTATCAGACAGAATCACAGCAATACATCTGTAATTGTTGCCAACAGGTAGATTAGTAACACGTGCATGAAAATGCATGTCTACCACATACTCCTTAACCATGTCCAGGTGTTCCAACGAAAAGTAATAAATCCAGGTACAAATGAGTAAAACCGAACTGGGAAATCTGCAGACCTGTGTCAACGTTTCGAGTCCGGCCCATGAACGACAACAATTTGTGATATGCAAGTGCGACATGATTGATGTCGAAAAATAATTTCTTCAGTGGGTTCCCGAAGACCAATTAATCGCAGAGAAACTTCAGACACTCCTAACTGGTCAAATGTCATTTTAGTACGAACCTTACACTGGCGAGTCCGATAATTATCGTGGCAATATCAACATTGCTCAAACATGCTTCGATTTCCGCCAACCACTCGTGGGATGAATTTCGGAATATGTTTGCGCGGGTCACCCGTTACCCGTATAGGTGTCTCACTATTGACTTGGCTTGACTTGGGGAAAATATCGAGCCGGTTTAGATAAAGCAATTTAACAACTGCAATAAACATATACAGTGACGAAATCTACCAATTATGCCATTTCAGAAGCTGCTGAAACACGTCGTAAAGCCGAACGCGATCGACTAGAACTTTTACGCCAGTACATGGATGCATGCAAACGTGTTAAAGATATGTTACAGTCGAGACAAACTACACGGGAAGGTCCTCACATTCGTTTTACCCTTGTGGACCAAGACGGGCACATAGTAGATCTTTGCGGGGAAACTTATACGATACAACTGTACATTAGAGATCGATCTGACATTTAAATATAATGACAATTGTACGTGGGCGTGTGATAGCAGTGCGTGTTGTTACCGCGAGAAAACCTGTTTACATGACATACTTAAGGAAATGGCCTTGGTAATGTTGTTAAGGGATTGTTTACAGCGGCCCCAAAGGTTCTAGCGGCCATTAGCTCGTGCGCTGCACCGATCGCTAAACAAGTTGCAATGCGAGTCGTTGATAGCATCAAAAACGTTGCTGCCGATCGGTTGAAAAATCGGGGATTGCGAGCGGTTCAGTCGATTCGAGATCGAATACGACAATTAGTGACTCGAACACAGCGGGTAGAACCAAAGGTGATTACGGTGCCATCGACAGCGACAATGCCAGCCCGGTCAGTGAAATCATCAATGAAGCTACTCAACAACGTCTAGATGATTAAATGCTAGCAAATGCGGTAATGGGAAGCGGCTTACGGTTGTGGACTAAGCCCGGACGCGAGTTGTACAAAGGTATTAAACAAAGCCAGTAATGTATAAAGAATGAAAAAAATTGAAGAAGTATCCAATCCCGCGTTTGACATGGATGTGCCTTTGAAGATAGATCGAAGTAAAAACGATTTTCAGTATTATTCGTACCCGGCAAAGGATCCTAATAAAAAAGACCGAAAGAATTTCAAGTGCATGATACGTCTCGGTGTTTTCTTCCGTGTGAAGTTTTCTTAGAAATTGATGGAAAACTTGTACAAAACGTTTACAATTACAACCCCGATACCAAGGTTTGATTTGCTAACAATGGTATCATAGCGTTGTTTAGCAGCGTACGTTATTTCATCTATGATCTCGCGTATAAAGCATAAAGTGATATCCGTGCTCGTCAACGTGCTGATATAAATCTCACCGATGACTTAAACGCGATCATTGCTACACTTGGAGAAAGAATCTCTAGCTGGATTATCAAAGGAGGTATGAAGGCTTAGATTCTCATTGGTGGACAAAGTCCACTCATTGGAAGTAACCTGCGCGGGTACTAGAAACGAAGTTCATCAGGCCGGTCTTTTGTTTTTTTCCACATGATCGGGTACGCGGACAAACATACAAATACGCGTTAGCTATTGTAGATATTGCCAAATTCCATTATGGCATGCTCGCGAGTGTTGCGGATGACGGTGATTCATCGGAACCACTCCCAGTGGCCTATGAAGTCAAGCAAGGCTGTGTGTTGGCCCCAACATTCTTCATTGTGATGTTTTCTGCAAATCTTACTGATGCCTTCCATGACTATAGCACTGGGATCGACATCAGATACCACTGACGGAAGTGACAGTTCGTGATATCCTATTTTCTGACCATTATTCCATGAATGCCAAAGTTGAGTCTGACATGCAACACAGTATGGATCATTTCTCTTTTCAGCTTGTGACACTTTTGGTCTCACAATCAGTATCAAGAACACAGAGATGATGCACCAATCTGCACCAGGAAAGCCTTACGTAGAGCCTACCATCACAGTAAATGGCCAAATCCTCGTGTCAGTGGACAAGTTCACCTATCTCGGCAGCACACTGTCACGTGCAGTCCACATCGATTATGAAAGCAACGCCAGAATTGCTGAAGCAAGTATGGCCTTTGGCAGAATAGGTACAAATGTGTGGGAGTGCAGAGACATCAGTCTACAAACAAAACTTAAGGTCTACAAAGCCCTTGTGTTGCCGACCCTGCTGTATTCTTGCGAAACATGGACGGTGTAAGACGCCATGCTAAGAAGCTGAACCACTTTCACGTGGGCTGCCTGAGGAAACTGATGAGGATAAGATGGCAGGACAGGGTCCCTGACACTGAGGTTCTCGCACGGTCAGGCATTCCAAGCATTCACATTCTGCTGATGAAATCACAGTTGAGATGGTCAGGCCACGTCACCAGGATGTCAAAAGAGCGACTACCAAAGAAGATCTACGGCGAGCTGAAGGAGGGAAAGCGATCTCGGGGTGGTCAGAAGAAACGCTTCAAAGATTCCCTCATGTCATCCTTGACAGTTTAGAGCACAAATTGGCCCGATCAGCCACTCACGTTCTCGCGGAACCCAAACCAGTTAGTGATGTCATGGTCATCTTCGAACTCGAAGGACGAGCAACAACATATATTGCCAGCTGATACAAAGAAGCGGAGCCGTTAACATCCAAAGATTCAGGAAGTGTCGCAGATGCGCTTTAAAGTATTTACACACGTGGACCACTAACCTGGCCACGGCTGTTACAAGTCGAAAAGAATTTATTGGTGCCGTTGCTGGGTTGTTAACAAAGCATAAAGTGCGGGATCGTGTTGGACATGTTGGTATACATCATGGCCAGGCTATTGTGGACCGATTTAACCGCACACTTGCGGAACGATTATTTGGACATCAGTACGTGCAAAAATTGTTGATGAATCGTAACTCAGCTTCGATCAGTCATAGCAGCGTTGAATAATGAAATCACACGCGCAAACGAGTGGCGAAGACACCAAGCAGAGCATTTGTGCGAGAGGAATTGCAAGTCGTTCCTGGATATACGCAACTACCTCCAAAGTCAATTTTAATGCGTTAGTGCATCAGTACGCTAGTGCATTAATCGTAAGTTGATTAACAATCGCGTGATGCCCGTACGCACAAGTTGTGATTCCGTCGGGGAATATCCATCGCTTGGAATCAAGCGGTGACATACTCACCTTGGTGCATCGGTATACACCCATGCGATGTTTCTTTGATCGTATAAGATTGGCTGAGAGCGCGAATTCGCGTCGTTGCTGTAAACACTCAACATACATATCATGTTTGAGATCTTTTGCGACTACTACTCGAGGAACTCCTTTCGCTTTCTTAATGTTTTTGCCGGCGAGACCGCTTTGCGGTCGACCACATTCTAATACATTTTGGGACGCACTCCCACATACTCTTCGATTGGCTTTCCCGCACATTCATCCTGAAGCTTACCAACAACCTTTTTATTGGCGTTACTAAACAACAAATGGTCTTTAGGATAGTCGCTGGTGTAAAATTCGTTCAATTGATCTTGTCGCAGTTAAACTTATACATGAGTAGTTTAGACAAGTCTAACACATATGCACCAACATAGATTGGCTTTGTTAACTTCAGCTTGCCTTTTTTCTGTGGACAGCTACGAGTCCACCGCTAAATACTTTGCGTGACTGAAATGCCTTGTCCGCAATCAGTCTGTTGAGTTTGTCTTTCTCATTGTCCCGAACAAGATCAACGATGATTCTTTTTTAAAGATTCTCCATAGTTTTCCCAAACACATCACTGTTCATCAGGTTGAGAAAATCTTTTTCAAGCTCATTTATCGTCCTCAGATCCTTGTTCATCTGGATGTATGGAGTCGTCCAGTCGCGCTGGCGAACTCCAATAACCCGATGAATTTTGTTTACATGCATTCCCAATCGCAGATACAACTGCAGGTTTCGTACATGGACTACATAGTTGGATTTAGTCCGAAGATTCGGGACAAGCTTGGTGCATTCGGTAAACTTGCGTTTGGATTCGTCTATAAGTTCACACTGATACGTAGATAACCATCCGCGGGCACGACCAACGCTTCCAGAGCCAGCGGATAATCGTTATGGGTGTGATGAACCTCGTCTGGATACTCCAAATCAACTTCAATCAAGTATCAGTGGTCGCTCTGTTTTTTATACTCGTGTGTGCATTTTTCCACGTCTATGTGTGCGGGATCAGTCCATTGAAACCTGCCAACAGGCATTGGCTGCATCATCGCCCAAAAATAAAGATTGATAAGATACATGATGTAACTGTTTGGGACAGCAGGGTCGTATCCGTCCACGTTTGGGTTGTTAGTTCTAGCATAACGATGACTCGCCATAGAAATCCCGCCACGGATACCAGACTCGACAAACAGATGCTGGTCAATATCATTGAGCAGTTCCAACTCCACCTTGACAGCAACGCATCCCAAGCCATTACCGGTGACGAAAAGTAGTGCTTGGGATCGAGGTTGTACCAAGACTGTATCACGAAACGTCTCGAATACATCCACGAGAAGCAACACATCAGTGCTCAAATACAGATCTTGATAGTCGCCAAGGTTTTTACATTCGAATGCGGACCAGACATTGTTTGCATGTGTGTAGTCGTTGGCGGAAATACCTTCGCGAGACAACAACGAATGGAATGCCTCGATCGGTGGTAACTGAGTTTCAGCAAACCTGTTCCAGTCGTTCATCTACTCGTAGGGATATACTCCTTTTCTAGTTATCAACTTTAACTTGTCAGGGTTAGCGGTACCATATCGACTGATGATTTTGAATTGGGAAGCTTGATACCGCAAGGTTGGTAACTAGCTTGCGCAAGCTGGAATTCAGAAACTGCAGCGAATCAATGAATTGCAGTTGTCCGAACCTAAACGTCATGTACTTTACCATGTTGTTGGGGATGACGCTTATTGGCGCCTTTGACGCTGTGGCTACTGGCCATCATAACCACGCAGGTTATGCAGCATCATATACATATAAATTGAGAAAAATTCACAGATTGATGCGTATAGCAATATGAAAGAATTTATGAATATATCCAGTTCTAGGATTAATTTACCAGACCAGTGGAGTGAATGTAACGTTACAGAAAAGATTAAATCGCCGTTTCGCTTAAATGTATCATACATATTTGTCAAGAGGCTCAAAAGACATTGTATGATTTTTCAAATACGTATCATGAGCATCTTGATATATTTATCGACTTAGGAATTATCTTGGAACAATAACGATGTAGACTTGGCCAATCTTATGAGAAAAAACTTTAAATGACATATTATAATATTGTGCAAGAAAAAATGAAGTCGCTGACTTTGACTAGACCACCTAGTGTATACAGTGAAACTAATGAACACTCTAATGATGACATTGAAGCAACAAGCGAATATAGTAGCAGTAGCGAAGATCATCAAGAATAAATTAATTAGAGAGATGCCTTTAGTATTAATATGTGGAATCATCAGAGATTTTTCATGATAATGAGCTACTTTTACAATACGAAGAGCGTAAACGGGATATGCAATGTTATGAGTTTTACGAAAAGATATTCACATGCAAGACACATAAACTATAGAGTCAATATACAAGTGGTCCAAGACGTATTACGTTATCGGATGCAATTATACAAGCGGCGGTTATTTACGAGTTGGCATAGAATTTGTGTGTACTGATGAGTGTGCAGTGATTTGGCCAAATAACGAATTAAAGAAAATTATATTCGAACACCAACTCTGCTACAGTCAATATATAATATTCTCACACTAACTCAGCCGCAGTCAGTATTAAATATTCTCACAGTAACTCAGCCGCAGTCAGTATTAAATATTCTCACAGTAACTCAGCCGCAGTCAGTATTAAATATTCTCACAGTAATTCAGCCGCAGTCAGTATTAAATATTCTCACACTAACTCAGCCGCAGTCAGTATTAAATATTCTCACACTAACTCGGCTGCAGAGAAAATTTTATCAGCAGAATATTTCCTACAGTGTAGTGGCGATCAATAATCTTATTCCTACAGTATTTGGTAGCACAGAAAAGTGTTGTATAAGAATTTTAAAAGGACTTTTAAAAACAAGCTACTGTTATATTTTTCAAACTCCATACATATTTGCTTGACAGCTGGTTTAAAAAAAAAAAAAAAAAAAAAAAAAAAAAAAAAAAAAAAAAAAAAAAACAATAGTTCAGTTATGTTTGGTACGTAACTTTATTACATGCAGGTATTATACACGAATAAAGTTTAGGGATCTCAAGACAAAACGATGTCTCGATGGACAGAAAGTGTAAGTTGGTTTTGAAACTTTTGTTTGGCAGTATAATATTTGGAGATGTGCTGCACTGCCCCACCCCCTTCTTCCCGGAAAATATTACGCGACAATAGATACAACGTCCGTTGATACGTTTCCAATAGTTGTAACGTGAAGAATTACAGCAAATAAAAGATTGCGTCAAGAAGTATTATGCCTCTCTTTGAAATTTTCGTGAATAAAATGTTATCTATACTTAGTTATTATTTTATTAGTTTATAATGTATTTCATTTCCATAATGAGTCTTCAAATCTTAACTTACCTGATCCCAAAATTGCAAAAAAAAAAAAAAAAAAAATTCTCACACTCAGTTTGAGATTCAAATAAAAGTCCTAACGTCTGGTTGGCCAACGTCAGATGATTGACCAATCTCGTAAGTCAGGTTTAGTTGCCTGAATCTGAGTGTGAGAATTGCTTGTAATCATGGAACCAGGAAAGGATCTGTTATTTATTTGTAAATGAGTTAAGAAAAGGGCACAATACAACGAATTTAGAAAGTAACCAACAGCAGCAATTTATGATGTTCCTACTCGTCTTTAACATTACGGAACAGGACTTGGGGGTTTAATTCTCTTTTGGGGGTTTTAATTCACTCCTTTGCAACAACTTTATTATTATTATTATTATTATTATTATTATTATTATTATTATTATTTCACCCATGTAAAATATTCCAGCCAAGTGGGAACCATCACAAAAGTAACAGATCCTCCAACAACGGTGACTACAAATACTGCTTCTGGGGTAACAGAGTCAACGGAACAGGGACGGGTCCGAAAAAAAAAAAGAAATGAGCGCGAAATAACTGGAACGTATCATTGAGTAAGTTTTCTATACAGTTAAATGCTTAAAATATTGCCCTGGAGACGCTTGAAATGCAGGAACTTCCGGGTGATTCGCCTCCTGAGTCCTCCACTAGGAGTTCCATCTCACATACTCTTTCCTTGCCTACTTATTTAGGCTCCGTCCCCCCCCCCCCACAACGATATTCCTGGATCCGCCCCTGAATGAAACAAGCATATTGCTGACTATTTGTTGAATCAAGACCAGTCGTTACAGCGCTTTCTAATGTATCTGCACCAATTAACCTGCCATGCACCATTAGTATACAATATAGAAAGAACTATGTATATTGTCACACTATAGAAAGATCGATGTATACTGTCTGGTAACATGACTGAAGTACTATTAATTATTGCTCAAAAAAATCCGTTAAATAAATGTTATAATCAGTCTTTGGTGATATATGTATCACTTTGAAAACAGTTTTTTAATTAATCTGAAAACAACAACCCAATGGTTTTTTGCCAATATTCCACAAAAATCGTCATATCAAAATGATTCAGCTACGACACAGTCGGCTATTGGAAAAACTAAATCGATTAGACTGAAAATTAAGCTTGCATTCGGATTATTTGTGTAACTGAAAGTATTGTATTTATCCCGAATTCTCTTGACGTGGTTCATTACGTATTTATTACATAAAACATCACTTGCGGCACACAAAGAGCTAAAACATTTATAGCATAAAAGAAAATGTTTTTCATTGTTGTCTCAACACATTTTTAGGATTTTACGCAAAACAAAAAACTTTTTCACACGAAATATCACATTAGTGTTTGAAAGAGATAGGTGGGAGAAACAGGGACGCGTAAGCATCTGTTTTAGAGAAAACTCCTCATTTAAGAATGATTAATTGCAAATTATGTTAAGTTAGTCTCAACAGCCCAAGTTCAAAATTAGGAAGTGCAATGATTTATGATAAATTGATGTCTGTAATGATTTATTGCCATGAAGAACAGAAAAAACGTAAGTACATTTATCCCAAACGTTAAACCCTGAGAATAGACTGGAATCCAGAATTAAAAGAGGATTTTACACGAGTGGCCATTTCCAATGAAATTTATAAAATAAGTTAATTAATTTTATTTTTCTATTTTTTTCAGGGGCGGATTCAGCGCCCCTACCCCCGCCCCCCCCCCCAAAAAAAAAATGAGGTCGAAATAACTGGTACGTTTTCTATAGTAACTTTTCTTTACAGTTAGACGGTTATAATTATGCATTAGAAACGATTAAAATCAAGGAGCTTCAGGGGGCTTTGCCTTCTGGGCCTCCACTGGGGGTTCCGTCGCACTGACCCCCTGCCTATTTATTTCAGGCCCTCACCCCCACAATATTTCTGGATCCGTCCTGTTTTTACTCCTTGGCATGAGAACGATCGAATTTATTAAAAGGGTTTATTAAATGTCAGTAAAATAATCACAAAAAGATTGCAATTATCACGTGATATTCAATACAACCACAAGACTCTTTAGTTAAATGTCTTGGATGTGCATTCGGATACCTCTGACATTACGCCTTTCATTAAAATACGTTATGACGTCATTTGTGGCGTTAGAATATGTTGTTAGAAGAGTGTCACAGACAAAGTATGAAACTATTAACCGAATTAAAGCAATTTTCATTGGATGAAAAAGGAAAACCTTGATCCCATTGGATAAAGCAGTCAATTGTTTTTACATAATCCGTTGGTCGTTTAATGAGAATAACAAGGGCTATACGTATGTTCACAAAATAGGAAATAAGAAGCCGGAAGAGATAACAGGTGACTTGTGTAATATTGAATCTGATTACAAGATTCCAACATTGTAATCTAATGACGATATAGCGCATGTACTTTTATTAATTATTCGTTGAAATCCAAAGCTAAGCTATTCAAGTTCCTAAATGGGCAGTGAGTGTCAATTACATATAACCTTCAGTGGCATTTAAAGCTTCGAGTGGGACTTGCCCTAGGGAACTTCATCCAATATCAATAAGTGACACATGAAGAGATTGCCAGAAATTTTGTGATATATTTTGTGATATATTCTGGCACAAAAGGGTTCGAAAACATTGGTTGTAACTTTTCCAATCTGATAGGAACACCATATCATTTTTGTCACCCGTTTACTCGCATCATCATAACAAACTGCTGGAATACATACAGCATAAATCAAATCGGCAAATCAGACGGCTACAATGATTTAAACGCAAAACTCAAATTATCTCATAGTTTTGGTTGTATATATATATCCCATGTGGCAAAGAAAGTTAACAAATTTATATTTTATTGCACAAGTATCATAACTACATTTCCAAATGTTCATGCAGCAAGAAACAAAATCATTACACTAAAACAAATTGCCACACAAATTTCAAAAAACAGACCGGGTATTGTTCAAGACGTAAATATAACATTAAGCTGTTGGCATAGCTGTGTAGGATTTTTCGTGTACTTATGATGGAATTATACTTTTATATCGTATAATGCAAGCATAATTTTCAATAGGCATGAAGCTACATGTGCTTTTATTTTCAACCAATGACAATACGATAGCTTTCATTTTCAACAAATGAAGATACGATAGCTGATAATTTCAACCAATGACAATACGATAGCTGTTATTTTCAACCAATGACAATACGATAGCTTTTATTTTCAACCAATGACAATACAATAGCTTTTATTTTGAAGGAAAAAAGTTCTGGTTGGCATTTCATGCGTCGACTATGAAAGAAGTCTTTAGCAATTTTCTCCATGTTTTGATGCTGTAGTGATAGATCTGACGCACAAACTTGCCTTTTCATGACATATTCTTTGAATCAGGGATGTGTAAAAATAGTTTTCCTTTCTTTCCTAGCTGTTTTTCCTGTTTCTCTTTTTTTCCTGTTGATGTATCGAGTGCTGATTGTATTTTTACTCTTATAAGCTTTACAAAGATAGGCAAAGGATTTGATTAAATAACAATGCCAACCCACTAATTATGTATGCGAAAAAATACTGCATATATAGTTATGCACGTACTTTCTTACTCATCTGTGATGTGAATAAATTTACTATTTATTTACACTGATGGGTTTCAATGACTATGCATAAATTCAGACATACATGTAGCCTTAACATGGATGTATTGTAGCTATCACAATTACAAAATACTGCGCAGTATTTGAACAGACAGTATGTTTGTAAAAAACATAAAAGGCAGCATTTCAAGATACATTGCATGCACTATGTGCTTTTGATTTATTATCTCAACCAGACAAAAGACAGACTAAACACATGAGTTTGATGTACGCTTGACTAGGTCGTATCAGTGTTTGCATTATAAGAACAATTTAGCACTGTAACATATTGTTAGAAAGAGGTGAAATAAAGTAAGGTTGGACAAAGTGCACATGAGCAGTATGAATGTGGTAAGGTTGGACAAAGTGCTCATGAGCAGTATGAATGTAGAATTGATACAGTGTACAATATTTGAGATGATTCTTTAACACCAAATATTTTTGTAACATATCCTAGGACGATACAGTGGTATTTATCATGATTCGTAATAAGGCATCACATACACACAAACTATAACACCCTTTTTTAATTAATCAAGATTAATGATCTTAATAGGATGGAGTCTACGATGAAACAAACGGTGTCAGTTGATATCAAAGTCCAGACGTAGACTTATATCTTGTCTTCAGATAAAATTACAATTGAACACGTTGGCCCTTGAACAGTGGCGTCGCGAGAGGGGGTGGGGGTAGGGCGCCAGGCGAGTGCGATGGGGGCGCCGTCGAGAGTTTTTTTTGCAGCTGTAACCGGGGCTTAGATTAAGAGGGGGGGAGGGGGGTGGAGATTGGCAACTGACATAAAAACTGTTGTCTGTGGCAAAGTAGGGTCGCCACTAAAGAACATTACCCGCGGGCGCCTCGGTAGCGGTGCTTTTAAAGAACATTGACCCCGGGCGCCTCGAACCCTCGTAGGCACTGTCCCTGAATGAGTACAACTAGTGACAAGTGAGAGCATCCACCAAAATTGCGTACCAGTAAGTAGGATGTAGCTCTATAATAACGAATGAGAAAATGCAACAGAACTGGAAGTACAAAACGGGTCTAATGTATGAAAAGTGTAAGCTGATTGGTTCATAAATCATATTTTGCAGGCACATAGAACATGCTCTTTGTGTTTCGTATTATATCGATGGTGTGAAAGCATATACAATTACATTATTTTCAATAACGTGATCTCTCCAGTGAATGCCAATTACATACAACCTATCATGACACACGAAACGATGACGAAACTACTGTTAGAACTTGCCTAAAGGGACAATTGGAAACACTAAAACAAATGCCAGTTATACACGAGAGGTTATCATGTCTGCCTGAGAGAACAAATATACGAATATCATAAAGTGCCATGCTTTTTTTTCCCCCACTCAGATAGAAACTGATAGCAAAGTTGATGGACTTCATCCAATGAAACGCAATATAACACCAGAGTTAAACGATGTATTATTAATTAAAGATAGACAGAATCAATAGCACATAAAACAATGAATAGTGTATACCTTTGTGATACACAGCATGAACATTTTCTCCTCAAATATTTGATTCTAAACAGCTGCTTGCATCCTTAATTAAACGTGAAAATCAGTAAAAGGTGCAAATATGTTTGTGGTTTTAATTCGATGAGACCTTTTGATTCGTCGCTATATAGAAGATAGAAAACATACTTACAATGAGGCAGTACACGACACCTGGCTACAGGTCAAATGAGATCGTTTGGCGTGCGTCGACCGTCGTCTACGGTGGTCAGTAGAGTCAAGAACCCGCCCCCCCCCACCGCAAAACTTAATTATGGAGCCCCCTCCCAATGAAAAAAGTTGTTTGATGGGAATTTTGGCCCCCCACTGGGTCTGACCCAGCACTGATGGTGGTCAGTTAAAATTGTAAATGAATGCTTATATTTTGTGTTACTTTCACGTGAGCTGATCAAGAAAATATGCATATTTAATTATTTCCATGTGTGAAGTTAATCCTTATGCATCAAGAATTGTCAAAGCAAACACTGTAACATATTCATATCTTAGTAGAATGAATTCCTCTGAAGTTAGCTGATAAAACATTAACAGCATCTTTATGTAACTTGGTTTTCCTTCCATTACTTCCGACATAGGTACTATTTAAAAAAGCGCCTCATTAGGTCCGCACAGTTTAATCTATATTAGCTGATTTTATCAAGTTTTAATACAACACTGCAATTCGGCCTGAATGGAATTTGCACAAAAGGAACTATCTAAAAAGGACCTCTGCACAAGGGGTGGGATGGTGGGTGCATACTGTCGGTCTGTCTGTCCTTCACTTCTCTGTTTCATTTTGAAACTTTCCTTAATTGCTGCATTATACTGTGAACAGGAGGAGCACGTTACATTATGAATTTATTGAAACAGTAGTATGTAAAGAACTTTGTCATATTTCAGATGACCTTCTAACCAAATTATCTTCCCATCATATGATGCATAGTTTTTGTAATAAACCCAGTGCCAGTGCATCAGTGCATTGTCTTCAAACTCTGCTGACTTGTGGAGGACATACAGGAAATGTGCATGATGAAATATGAAGATCCTAAGTGAATTGTTTGTGAATATAACTCTTTTTTAACTTTGTCATTCTACAAATGACCTTTCCATCATATGATTCGTAGTTTGTGTAACCATCTCCTGCAGTTACTATCAATATATTGAAAACATAATGAAGAGATCAATATAAAAAAGAGATATGTATGATGCATAATTAAGGTGCTACTCTGAGGAGGGGAGATAGTTGCAGAAAATACCGACAATCCTCTAGTTTACATTCATTCTCAACAGGGTCTATTTTAATTGAAAAAGCTATAATTGCTTTCTTCCGGAGTGATGCAGCAAAGTTTTTCTTCAAATTTTCTGCAAGAGTACAGGTGTGCAAGGTGGCAACAGACTTGGATCAGCACCTTTCAGCTTTGCAAGCGGTCGGGGCTTATTTTGCGCTAAAAAAAGAGCGAATGTATCGCCCATACTGAGACTCGTCTTGCTGTACAAAGTGCAGACAATGACTCATGATCCGATATAATCTCATCAGAAACTTCAGTAGCTTCATCCAGATTCCATACTCCTGCAAGTATTGTTTTAAATTTAATTGTGATTTCCAAAGACTCCAATTTGCCTTAATGGACAAATGCAGCTATATAATCGCGTTCAAAGAATGCATGTATTGCTGGTAATGCAGAACAGACCTCCATTTTAAGAGCATTTCTCAGATTTCTAACATCAGTGTATCTTCTGGTGTTGTTACTGTCATGTCCGATGTCTGTCCATAGCATGATATGACGTTTAACAGAGTGATATGTTTAACAGTTTCTGTCCTAACAAAATACAGTGTCGCTAAATCCATAACTCGCTAAAACAATCAAATAACTTTCATGAAGTGAAGTCAGTAACACTACACCGTTCTCTTCTATGTTTTCTCTCAGGAGTTTATTGTTTCATGAAAGTATTTTTTGTCTGCTTGCTGAAGCTGATTATATGCTCCTGGTTTACACGCCTCATCTCCAGTCTTTTAGCAATGTTAATATATTTGCTATGCAACTAGGATGGTACTGTATCTCCTTTGCAACAAATCTATGCTGCCAACCTTCGCTACCATTCCTTGTTCATATAATAGTGCAGCTGTCTCATTTTTGTTCCGTTCTACCTGAATGATATCACAACTTCAAGACTTCTCTTGCCAGATATAGTAATTTTACTTATAGAATTGCAGAAGATTCAAAGATACCAGATCTCAATAGATGGGGCTATTTAGAAGTGTTATTCTGATGAACCCTCTTTATCACTTTGTTCAGGAACAGTAGTAAAGTTTTTGTAACATGTTCTGTGATCGCACAAATTCTCTAAATAGTTATATGTAAGCCTTCTTTAAAGGAGTCTGTACACTATCTGTAAGCCTTCTGTAAACCATTCTTTATGCTATCTGTAAGCCTTCTGTAAACCATTCTTTATGCTATCTGTAAGCCTTCTGTAAACCATTCTTTATGCTATCTGTAAGCCTTCTGTAAACGATTCTGTACGCTATCTGTAAGCCTTCTGTAAACCATTCTTTATGCTATCTGTAAGCCTTCTGTAAACGATTCTGTACACTATCTGTAAGCCTTCTGTAAACCATTCTTTATGCTATCTGTAAGCCTTCTGTAAACGATTCTGTACACTATCTGTAAGCCTTCTGTAAACGATTCTGTACGCTATCTGTAAGCCTTCTGTAAACCATTCTTTATGCTATCTGTAAGCCTTCTGTAAACGATTCTGTACACTATCTGTAAGCCTTCTGTAAACGATTCTGTACACTATCTGTAAGCCTTCTGTAAACCATTCTTTATGCTATCTGTAAGCCTTCTGTAAACGATTCTGTACGCTATCTGTAAGCCTTCTGTAAACGATTCTGTACGCTATCTGTAAGCCTTCTGTAAACCATTCTTTATGCTATCTGTAAGCCTTCTGTAAACGATTCTGTACGCTATCTGTAAGCCTTCTGTAAACGATTCTGTACGCTATCTGTAAGCCTACTGTAAACGATTCTGTACGCTATCTGTAAGCCTTCTGTAAACGATTCTGTACACTATCTGTAAGCCTTCTGTAAACGATTCTGTACACTATCTGTAAGCCTTCTGTAAACTATTCTGTACGCTATCTGTAAGCCTTCTGTAAACGATTCTGTACGCTATCTGTGTACCCCTTCTAACATCTGCGACCTCTTTAACCTTTTTTTCATCACAAGGGATAATTTGTTCATTGGGAAAGTTTAAATTTGTATGAAGAATACAAATCATCTGACTTGACCTTTTATCTGTTGTCTATCTTTCGGCCACTAAGTGCTATGGAAAGAAACAAACCGAGAATAAATGCATACAACACTCTTGTGTGTTCTATGTGAAAAAAGCCAACTTTGATCGACACATTTTACGTCTGCCATAAAGTTAGATTTCCAGCGCAAGAGAAGTATTCACCTAATTGAATTTTATCCCGGATGATTTAGATCTGTCAGTTAGGACAACCCATTTTAAATATGAATTGAATATATGCATCATGCTTAATTTTCTTTCAAACGACAAACAACGAAATCATGGTCGCATAATCCTTCAGTATGTATTGTTGTTTTCATATGTTCTACGATGCAGTATACACAGCATTATTTCCAAAAAGCATGTCAAAGCCTGACTATACATACCAAGTATTTTATATAAACATATATTTGAAAAAATTAATATAATTTTTATTATTACAGGCAAATATAAAAGTAAATTAAAAATAATATTTACGGTTCTTCAGTTTCCTATTATCTTCATCAGACACAAACTGGTATGACTTGTTGAAAATACTGTCAGATCTAAATAGTAATAAAACTGTAATAGATGGTAATGTAGAAAACATGATTTGACAAGGGAATCATATACTAATCCAAGTAGACCCAGTCACGTGTTCAATTTTCTAGATTGCAGAGTTCTGCATTTCATAAACATTGTTTTGAAGAGTAATCCTGTACCTATTCGCAATCTGCAGGCTTATTTCAACAGAGTGGGATTTTAACAGCGAGGTTGCTCGCATTAAAAAACATGCTGATTTGGACTAAAGGAACGCTAAGGTATATTGAAGATCTTGTAGAGGAAGTCATTCAACACATCGTTACCGACGTGCCATATTCTGCTGATGTCAGTGAAGACCTGCTCAATTACTTTGAATTTCAAATACACATACACTCAGGAACATAAAGGAAAAATCAATTTGCATGGTTTGCTTGACACTTCCACTGACGTGTAAATGATACTTGAATCATTAACTGAGGATGAGGACAAATATAAGAAAATGTATGCAGACATTGAGATCTCATTCGATAAATTGAAAGATGACATGCAAAAGTCCTATTAAAAGTTCCTCAAAGATATCATAAATCTGTCAGAATCAGAATATATCAAAGCAACAAGAAGCTCCATTCATACTACCAAAGTGTTTTTGAAGAGGGACCATGTGTAATCAAGGTAAACCTATACCTGAAAGACCTGTTAGCAATGAAAACATAGCATGATATACAAACTATCACTGACCCATATGGATGTGCTGTCTACTGTGTTAATATTTCGTATCTAAGACTCAGAGAGGCATCAATATGTTAACTAATAGTGGCTGCAAAGTAGCAAGAAAGGGAAATATGGATCTAAGACGACAAGTCAGACATGTTGGCAACAACTTCTTGAGCAGTTTCGAGATCAGTGCTCAGGAGGCTGAACATTGCTGCAGTTGACTTTAACAAAATGCACATAGTTTTTATCAACTCTTCACCACCTGATGAACGTACTTTTCTTCTTAAGCCGAAGGATATTCTTTAAAAACTGTCGAAAGACTCAGCTTACATAGATGCAGAAAAGATCATCACAAGGTTTTCAAGAACACCTAAACAACTATAAACCTGGTGTCTTACTGATTATGTGTCACAGCTAGAGGTCATATATCCTAAAGATTACCCAGATCAAATGACACATGGCGAGATGAAAGATGACACACAGCTCTCTCATGTAGATGATACGAAATCACTGAAGGCAAAATTCATATTACTTTGAGAAATGGGATTCAAATCAGAACCAAAAAAAAAAAAAAGAAATAAAAATTAAAAAATTAAAAAAAATCAAAAGTCATAAGGTATGTAAGTTTTTATGAAAAGGTAGATGCAAAAATTTAATATAGGGAAATACTTGTCTTATTCTTTCCATTTAAGAAAGAGTCTATAAACATTCTTAATGGTTATAACACATACGATAATAGGTATAAAAGAGCTAAGGGGTTTGTTGATCTTAAAGTCAAAACGTATGAATATTTGTCTAAGGAACTAGAGAAAGCACAAATATTAGCTGAAAAGGAGGTTTAGAATATGATAAACTCGCTCCTGGAATAAAACGAGTAGAAGCAGATGATTTGCTAGAAATCATCTGTGATATTTGGGACACACATTTGAAATAGCCGTCTGTCCAAGTGTCCAAGTGTCCAAAGTAGCAACACTGAGAGTAGTTTATTAACTTTTTGAGGACTGTCGCTGCTTGTTTTAGTAGTTACTGGCTTGAATTTCAATGCATTTTAAAAGCTAAGTTTTAATGCTGTTTATGCGATGCTCCAGGCGTTTGCACATGTCTGTTTTGCATAATATTTATTGCTGTCTACAAATTGCTGCCATCTGCACCGTAAAGAACAGTGACGTCCTTTTCTTTGGAAAAATTTTGAAGTCTTCATCGTCAGCACTGAGAAGATTCTATGGCCTGTCATCATCCAACTGCAGTTGTTCGAGATCTACTCAGGGAGTGCTCCATGAAAGATGACTTATTTGATTACTACATTCACATAGAATTTCTAACACGCAAAGCACAATGCCTACAGCATTAAGAAGTAACGTAGCGTATCCAAAAATATTGTTTAGGAGGAGCGAAAATAAGTAGGCAAGGGGTCTGTGGGACTGAACGTCCGACAGAGACCCAGAAGGCGAAGCCCCCGGAACTCCTCTTATTATATATTTAAACCTCGAGGACTCATAATGCTTTCTAGATTACATAAATAAACCTCGAGGATTCATATTGTTTTATAGATTACATATATAAACCTCGAGGATTCATAATGTTTTCTAGATTACATAAATAAACCTCGAGGATTCATAATGTTTTCTAGATTACATAAATAAACCTCCAGGATTCATAATGTTTTCTAGATTACATAAATAAACCTCGAGGATTCATAATGTTTTCTAGATTACATATATAAACCTCGAGGATTCATAATGTTTTCTAGATTACATATATAAACCTCGAGGATTCATAATGTTTTCTAGATTACATATATAAACCTCGAGGATTCATATTGTTTTCTAGATTACATATATAAACCTCGAGGATTCATAATGTTTTCTAGATTACATAAATAAACCTCGAGGATTCATAATGTTTTCTAGATTACATAAATAAACCTCGAGGATTCATAATGTTTTCTAGATTACATAAATAAACCTCGAGGATTCATAATGTTTTCTAGATTACATATATAAACCTCGAGGATTCATATTGTTTTCTAGATTACATATATAAACCTCGAGGATTCATATTGTTTTCTAGATTACATATATAAACCTCGAGGATTCATAATGTTTTCTAGATTACATATATAAACCTCGAGGATTCATAATGTTTTCTAGATTACATATATAAACCTCGAGGATTCATATTGTTTTCTAGATTACATATATAAACCTCGAGGATTCATATTGTTTTCTAGATTACATATATAAACCTCGAGGATTCATATTGTTTTCTAGATTATATAATTCGACCGCATGTGAAAAAAGGTTTAATATACATTTTCTTAAATTATCAGTATAACGCATGCACGTTTTAAAAACTTTTAAAAATGATACATTGCTATATAACTGTAAATGTTTCATGTTAAATATGCTTATTACAATATGCATATACGCCATTTATCAATACTGCACACATGTAACTGCACATGAAAATATTTCTCATTGTAGTTTGTACAGAAATGCCATCGGGGATATTGCTGTTTTGTTGGTTAAGCGGCCTTCTTTAAATAAAATGTAATAATTATAATATTTTATATCTTCATCTGTGTATCTCTACTTGAAAATACAAAGATGACATGTGTATTTCTTCACCTGTCTGTCCATCCCTTAGCATTGCGCTCATTCTATCAAATCTGGTACAAATATATATCGTCTTATACAAGGGTGATTGATCATTATGTTTAGTTTATCATTACTCAAGGAAACAAACTAATTTTCCCTAATTTTACTTTCTAC
Organism: Margaritifera margaritifera; assembly: GCA_029931535.1. NCBI lineage: Eukaryota > Metazoa > Mollusca > Bivalvia > Unionida > Margaritiferidae > Margaritifera > Margaritifera margaritifera. Next base: position 2,371,512 of record JAQPZY010001498.1, read on the forward strand.
TACTAGAGCTATATTAAATACTGTTTGACATTTATACTGACGTGTTGTTCCAGGCCCACATTACAACGAACAGTAACTTACTGCAAACGATCAAAGTCTGACGTAATCATTATATCACAATAGTGGCAGGCGACTGACAGTCATTGCCACAACTTACAAACGCTATATAATCTGTTTGAAATATATACCCTTGACTGACTCACAGTAAAAGGACATTTTTAACTCGCATTCCTGTCGATTTAATAGAGTGCAAATGAAGCACTTAGAAGAAAATCGTACCCTTCTCAATTTAATAATTCAAAATTAAAAATAGAAATTAAAGTGAGTCCTTTTAAAGACTTGAAATAAGGTATAGTTATTGCGTAAAACAGACTATAGCAGGCCTACATTGTACAAATTGATCTCGGTCAACGGCCATCATCTCGGTAATTAGATTGCATAACACATTACTTGTTCGCAGTAAATGGCTGTCGGCTATACCTACAATTGCAACTTTAGCATCACATTAACCTCGTATGTTATCTGCGAGCTAAATTTTGGCAACTTTTATTATTTCAGTACAATAACATCATATGCCATATCAGGTGATATTCGAACAATTTGGGCCTCCTGTGTATGGGTTGGCCGTAGGGTATATTTTTATTACAGAGATATCTTACTTTGTCTCCAGCATTATTTACAGTGGTGTCAAGACTGCACGATCCCATGTTTTATGCACAATGAGGACATTTCAAGCGCAGAAACACATGTGTAGTGTAGCTAGGTTCCAGATTAAATTTTGGCTGACGATGTATATGAGCGGCTGTCAATGTTCTCCTAGCTCTGCTTGATGATCCACGTTTCTATTCTTTAAAGCAATTTTTGGGACACCCTTATTACCGCTTATCTTGTGATATAACCCTGACTTTTGCAGTGTACGTTCTTTTTGGGGTTGTAATTGTTAGGTTTTGGGCTGGGTTGAGGGTAGGTGATGAAACTCGAAAGGGACGATCCACACTCGGAACAGGTTTGCTTTGCAAATTGCTTTCATTGATTCGGTCTTTCTATTCTCTGACACGCGATGTATCTATCCACACACACACTGTCAAAATCACCATAACCATATCACCCCCCCCACACACACACACACACACACCCCACATTGATTTCTGTAGCAGGAATCCAGATGGACTGTGTACTTAGATGAGAATTAATTACTGGGTCGACATGCGAGTATGTCTGCTATGCACGAATGCCGTTACCACCGATTTTGTAGCATCATTTTTTGTGATGTGTGCATGGTCGAGATGGTATAGGGGTTGGTGCTTACAGGCAAGGTGTTGGGTGCCGTAATACGCGCATCGGGGTTCGAATCTCCGTATCGTACGAATTACAATTCTCTAACCTGTATGATAATATTATTTATTCGTATGCTAATGTTAGCAAGCATTCTTCTGTAGGATCCAGGGATAGTACTTTCCGCTCTGTTTAGTGTAATTCTCTCTCTCTCTCTCTCTCTCTCTCTCTCTCTCTCTCTCTATATATATATATATATATATATATATATATATTGATATATATCTATGTATATATATATATATATATATATATATATATGTGTGTGTGTGTGTGTGTGTGTGTGTGTGTGTAATGGTTATAATTATGGTGATTTTTGAGTATGTGGTTTCAAATGTGATTCGGTGCATTCTAGCCCCAATCAAAACCACATTCTGTTTAGTGCTACCTTAAGTGTGACAATAATTATTCCGTATATGTGATTTTTCTAATAAAGTGTTATAGGTAATATTTACTGATTTTGATAGCCTTTAAGGGTCATTCTCCACTAACATAAATCAGCTGCAACAGGTACGTGTCAATCAATAATGAAAATCGAATATAATTTCTCGAGAAACGTTTATTATACCAGAAGTACGAATTTCAACATAAATATTGAGCATATTTTATTTCAAAAACAAAAATATGTTGGGTTATTAGGAGATAATTGCTATTTTTGTATATTTTTGAAAAATGTAGCTAGGATCTCTTACTTTAATTAAAAAAAATGAAACTTTTGTGTATCGTTAGTATTTATTTTGCAATAAAACTGTAAATGTCGTGCAATCTTGTAATTTTTGCGTGCAGATATTTTTTCTAGTAATCATGTTCCACTTTGGCCAAATGACCTATGCAGAGCAGAATGGCATCCGAAATATCATATCCCCCATAGCATCATATTTTACGCAGGATAAGTTGATTACAATGAAGGCTTCGTATCCTGGATACAAACCCCAGGGTAGGAGGGAGTGGGAGTACGTGGAAGTCCTCCCAAAATTCGTATACACCAATTAATGTTTGTATGTGTGTGTGATTATATTTGGTAAGATGTTCCATTAGGATTAATCGATGATAAGGAAGTTTTTAATCCTGAGTGCAGCCGCGGGGTGTGTAGGTGGATATGGGTGGATGGCGTGCTGGAAAGTTATCTAAAAAATGAGGATATTTCTTATGGCTACTAACTCTAGTGTAGGATTTGCCCAAAACAATATATTTTGATACTACCAGAACATATGTGTTAAATAATGGGTAATTGAGGAAATACATTCTATTTCTCTACTTCCTATTTATGTGGGATACAGTTTGCTCATGTGAGAAAGTCATTTGAGATACACCTATCCCATCTGAGATCACCCACTGATATCGTATAGGACGGTGCTCATTATGCTTTTGACGTTATGAACGTCAGCTGGTTTGTATTTGAGCAAGAACAAACTTTGGCAGTCTCTAAACAGTAATACTTTACACAAAAATTCCTATTGTAAACGAACGACATAATGCAAACTGTAGAAAAAAATCGGTATTTTAAAGCTATATAAATGCTGATGATACACCATCTTTTTTTCCCAACATTATATTCTAGTGAGAAATGAGAACAAAATAATCCATCTTATGCGTCGGTTAGGTATAGGGAAATCTCATCCTTGGGATCAATATTTGATGAGGGACTCCTCCCTCTCTCTCTCAGATATACACACGTATATAGACTAAAGACACACCTGCCTTTAGCAAAGAAATTCCTTGCAAAATAAGCAAGAGAGAATTGCATTGAGACAAACTGATGGGGGCCAATTAGTTGCGTATACTTTCCAGGAAATTTCAGGAAACTATTGGATGGTATTTTCTTTTAGACTGTATAAATAAGTGGTGTTCATACTACTTTGTCCTATTTATGTTGTTTCCAAGAAAAATCAGTACATTGTTTCCCGAGAAACAACAGTTTACCCTCTTAGTCAAGTTTCACCTTGAACCCGACTAATGAAACAGTCTTTCAGTTGGAAATGTGACTATATATTTATGAAGGGTACCAGTCCAAGAAGGCCGTGGAACCCACGTTCAAAGTGTGGATGTAAACCTTCTTACTTTGACCACAAGGTTGAAGGGTGAGCGCGTGTATCGTAAAATGAATTTTCTTTCTTCATAATGAGATATACCAAATTTGAACATAATCCATCAAGGAGTTTAGGAAACATAAGCAAATGAAAAAAATTAACTAAATCTAAACGCAGATCTTCTACGACTGTGACCTTGACCCCAAGGTCAAAAGGACGAATGTGTCTCAGTCTGAATAGTTTTGGCTATATGAGCAGAATCCATTAATTAAGGGATTAAGAAAATCTAAGCAAATGAAAACCTTCACCTATAACTTATCCCAACTCTTCTATGAATGTGATCTTGACTCCAAGGTCACAATGGCAGGCGAATATATCGCAATTAGAAATGTACTCTGCCTTATAATGAATCATCCAAAGTATGAACAGAATCCATATATGAATATAGAAATTATAAGCAAATTTAAAAAAAGCGTTGAACAAAGCTATGAACATCGCCAAAGCTGGCTACGCCTGAAGAGTAACAGATGTGTCTCGTTAATCCACTAACATGGACTCGAGGACAATTCGTCTGGCAACAAAAATCTTTACATAAAGTGGCATACTTCATATATATATTTCATGGTAACACACCTGTTGGTAACGTATGTGTCTGGCACAAAATTAAAAGTGCAATATAAAGAAAAAACTGCCTTTCGTAAGATCGGTGCTTTTAATAGGACGCCTGTCAATGTAGATATAAGATGTATCAAGTTTCTGTAAGGTTTAGTATGGGTTAAAATGAAGGAAAACATGGTCACGTATCTATCTGTTCTAAATCTCGTGCAGCACATAGGATTAAAATTGCATACACATCTGAATGAAATGAAGCATATAAGATGTTGTTACATACTTGATATATAATATTGAGGAGACAAAGAGCTTTCTAAATCTCCTTAAACACTTTTGGATTTTCCTTGCTGTACATGCAAAAATGACATGCGTAAAGAATCAAACTGTGGTATATTTCAGTTCATTATTCTGTACATAACAATTAGTGTTTGTAAACTCCAAAGCGGTAAGTTGAATATTAATGCAGTTCTCGCTCGTTTAAAGATACTACAGGCTTTCGACAGGCATAAATCATGAAATTCGTATAAAACTCGCAAGATTGTGGGGGATTTCATCTGCCGTGAAGCGCAACCAAATACTTTATAAATCATTTTTGGCAATCTGAGTTTACTACAGTAAAAATTTTTTTTTTAAAGCCAATTTATTTTACTTCTGGCTCCCGTGGTACACGAACTTTTGCAAATGGCGCCTGTTAATGGAGAATAGGCCTTAAATGTTATTTTCTTTCCATTATGTCTTGCTTAAGTGCTTGTCAATCATATATGTTTAAAACTGACGGGTCATCTGACTACATATATGACTAGGTACTTGGAATGTCTCGCAAATAGAGTTTAAAAATATTGAAAAAAGAAGACAGTGCACTCGCTGTCATTTTAGAGATCTTAAATGGTACCTAACCGTGTTCTTTTTTAATTTCTATGTATTCATTTAGTATGTGATGAAATTCAGGTTGTTTGTCTCGCACTCTACATACTGAGGTTAATCGTCAATGTAAGAATACGCAACGAAAACATCCAACTCTTCCTCTTCCAATTTATTTTTCTAACCACGATGATAACGAATTATCCCCAATACAAAATGAATTAAATAGACACGCATATTTTGGTAATAAATTGATGACGTGTCAGAATACAGAGAATGTTAAAAGTTAGACCACGTCAGCTGTTTCATATGGACATTTATCATCTGATGATTAATTACTTCGTATAGGTAAAGAGAAAACATATACGCAACGTTACAGAAAGGCTTCCTTGAAACAATGACTACCGGCTATTTTTAGTAAGGGGGTATACACACCTTGGGTCATGTATATATTTGGTCCCAAAATGTTGGCATTTAGATATATTTCTGTGCGCTTGCCAGTAGTGTTTGCTTCCATGTGGCCGGAGGTAAAGTTTTTTTTTAGTGGTAAAAGCTTTCTGTACTTCAAAACAATGGCGGCAGCCTGTTGTCTGAAGCCTCTGCTACCATTCCTCCTGAATAAATCTTACGAGTGGTATATTTTAATCCAACCATAACATGACTACTACGATAAATAAGAAAAAAAGTACTAAAATATTATTAAATACAGATTTGTTTTCTTCCAAAAATAGTATTATTTTTGGAACTATTTTGTGCATTTAGCGTCTAGGTCTATCGTGCATAGCAATAGATTATCGAGATGAGTTAAGTAGGGAAATCTAAATCAACTACTAAAAGAAAGGGACAAATACATTTGAATGTTGTTCATACACATGGCACAATGGCGTATCAATGTGTCAATTGTGTATTTTCGTGACACTTAGAGAAAAGCTATGACATAGGGAATCCTTTAAGACGAGTATCTAAATGATACGCGTATTTGCGGATAGCTATTCTTCAATTTTGGAAAACAAAACAAGGTATACTCAAGTACCGGAAGGTAGTACGGAAGCAAGTCTCCATTATATCGGGCAGAAGTGATTAACATTCAATTTTAACAAGGGAAAACTACCTTTGTTGTTGATAATTTAACAACTGAAGAATTGCATTTAAAATATAATGCAGTTTCTTTAAAGCATCGAGAATAGATTTTCATAAATCTAAATGAATGGCATTGTTCGATCTCTCAATCTGTTACAAGCAGTGGTCACGAAAGATATTTACAAAATAAGTACGGCAATGGTTTAAATCACACAATTCATTATTGTATCTCACAATTACAAAAGCTTCGTAGAATAGAATCACAAACGACATAAAAAGCAGGTAACATTGGAACAAACGATCACCACTGGTCCTATCATATACGTGCATGACATTGTGCTCAAGCTAAGGGAGATAAACTTTCACGGTTCATTACGGTAACTGCAACCCCGCCCCCCCCCCCTAAAAAAAAAAATAAAAATAAAATAAAATAAAAATCCCACATAGAATGAGTGCTAAATATCACATTTTCTTTTCTAAAAGAAGCAGCCTTACTTGGATCAGCGTTGTCCCAGTTCTCTTGACGATATTCACCGGCAGCTTAGGTCTATACGAAATGCTTGAAGTTAGAGGCAAAACGGATAATGTAGAACCTACTCTGTCCGTACATCATGCAAAGGTCCATTTATGTCAACGCTGTTCAAAGTTTTGGATTATTGACACCGTTTTCTTACCATATGAATCTCGCGCCAGCCTTCCCTCACGAGCGTACCAGTTGCGTAGCACCCCCTTCCCCCAAAACAACCACCGCAACTGCAGAGAGGGGGAGGCCCAGTGGGGGCCCAAAATTCACATGAAGCAACTTGTTTGCTGGGAGGGGTCCGGATAATTTTTTTTTTTTTTTTTTTTTTTTTGGGGGGGGGGGTGCAGATTTTCTTCCTTCGCCACTGAAGTGTACGATCGAGCTCTGTAGTAGTTACCTCCATCGCGAGAGAGAGAGAGAGAGAGAGAGAGAGAGAGAGAGAGAGAGAGAGAGAGAGAGAGAGAGAGGTAAGATGTGTTTTAAAGGTCTTACAAGACAAAAGTGTAACAATATCTACCGTTTGTTTGACCTTGTACGCATTCCAGTACGCACGGCACTACTCAAGGATGTGTTTTAAACAGTGGATTGCAGACATTCGGATATGTAGTTTGTTGACGGAAAATAGTATAAACTTGAAAACATAGTGCATACACACGCTTCTGATATCCTTTGGCTTAAAGAGAGAGAGATGGGGGGGGGAGGGGATGACTACCGCAATTCAGGCAACTCTATTATCAAGAATCCATTTCAAACGTTGAAGCCAATCATAATTCAAGCAACGATTTTCTCAGATTACAAATGTATCTGTCACATTTTCCGATAAGGCTGCATCTAGACACTTTTCCCACTCCTGTAATTCACCATTGGATTCACAAAGAAGTTAAACTCTGATACAAAAAACTAATTTTTATGTCGAAATGTCGAATCGACAGAATTCGTTCGTAACATTGGACTTCCACATTTGAAAGCACGCGCTTCATCGTAATTATCTGTCTAACTTTAATGTTCAGCAAGACTTACAATAGAAAGTGGTTACCCGTGGATGAAAAGGTGATCGTGATAGATGATGAATATAAAGTCATCGTTTTAAAGTACAAATACTTTGTTTATGATTGATGACAGTGGCAAAATTGATGATGTAAAAATAGACAGCAACTAGCCTAGCCAAACTATCTTTTAGTGGTAGACATTTGGAAACACGTATGGTTGTGCAAAAGTACTACCCTGTGTGAAATGATCTGCGCGTGAATATTAGGATTTTAGTGGCTTTGTACAGTAGTGTAAGAAGCCTAGGTTCTGGGACAGTTGCCTCATGTTTTGAACCATTTTGTTTCTGGTCTTTTTTTTAATTTTATTTTATTTTAATTTTTTTTAGGATAAAACACTATTTTTAAGCACTTTTTACTAAAATATACTTTTTACCATAAAATCTTTTACGATAATTTTCAAAATTATTAATTTGTTTGACTAAAAGCACATTTTTAAGCTTTTTCACGCATATTTCTAACTTTAAAATTTTTAAATCTTAACTTTTTTACTAAATTGCACTAGCAATGATACCAGGCAATGCTGCTGCTATTTAGCTAAATTTAACAAATAGAATCAAATATTGTTCACACCATTTTTAAATGTATTAAAGTTTAAGTTAAGAATTTTAGTGAAATTAGGAAGAAAGTCTTTAGCAAACATAGATTTGTTGAGATCCTAACTTTCCATAGGCATCTGTTGTAAGATAACCACAAAATCTAATCCATATTTTTGACCTGTTGTTAGGTTTACCGGCTTTAATTGGCGACATGTCTCTAGATCTGTGATATGATCTATTATGTCCATCAATAAGGTTTGGTAATATATCTATCCATTTTCTGGTTATATTTTCAGTAAGATACTTCTACATTCTAGTGGTAAGAGTTTGATCCAACCTCTCCATAACAGACGCCTTTTTGTCTGAGCAAGTGGAAAAGTATTCGATATTTTCTTTTTTCAATAATTCCTTGACTTCTAGGTTATACAATTCCTTTCCTTCATCGAGTTGTATTTTTTCTGGGTTTCTCTCCTTAAATATTTTACTAAAAGCATCACATATGTCCCGTCCTTTTTTGTTTGTACTTTCTTAGCTTAGTTATATTTTGACAAGATAATTATTACTGTCAAAATAGGTATATAACCATTATGAAACTTTGGATACGCTTGCATATCAACTATATTCGCCTGGAATTGATCATCTACGTGACTAACATAAACCCTTTTATATTTGAATCTTTTTTTTGCACTGCTTGTGTAAAGACTAAATAGACTGTTTTATCAATCAGTCTTTAAGTTCAGACTATTTTATCGGTCTTTGCTCTTGCTTCGGTATTTTTTTCTTATCCAGTTTAATTTGCATTCATAATTGAATAATATTTGTGAAAGCAACGGGACTTCTTAGATATTGTTGTCATTTTATTAGTGGGTTAATCGAACAAGCTTTTAAAGAATGTTATGTATTTATTATTAATTATATAAGCGTTTTGACCTTATTTATAATATTTGCAGACTAAATACGTCCTATTATGGAGATATTATATATATATTATATGTATAACTCTATTTTTTTAAAAATGGGCACAATACCCACCTCAGTACCATAAAGCATCTCCTATGTGTACGTAAACAAACCACTAACCACCCAAATTTTATAAAAAGAAATGTAAGAACCGAACCACAGACTTTTGGATTTAAAATTCATTCTTTGCTATTTGTCTAGATCAAGTGGCCTCGGTTACTAACACACTGTAAAATAAGCTATATAAGCATTATATGTATACCGGCATTTGGTGCTCTCTTCAATCCTCTCAAGGAAGAAAGCTGTGATAGGCGATGCAGAGCTCAGTCATTCGCTTAAATTAATCAGGTTTGGTGATTTGTCAGTGCCACTATGGTAGCATTTTATCATCTCCATTTATTTTATTACAATTTTAAGAACGCGATAATAGGACTATAAATATAACAAAATTTGACCCAGTTATACTGCGCCAATAAATATTGATTTTTGTATTTTATTTTAGTGTTGTCGTATCCCTATTCGAGTGTGTTGGTGTGAAAATTGCATGCTGCGGTAGTGCGTTAGAAATGTTCAAAGTATTATTTTAGTGTTGTCAACGCGTAGGTTGGTGTAAATATATTATTGTAACATGCCAGGTGCCTAATAGCACCCCACGACCGAGCGAAACAAACAACACCTGCGTGAGGCTGGCTAGAAGTCAATGTTTCCCCTATTTCCAAAGACCTCAGGACAACAGTCGTTGTCAATTGAAGGGTTCTTAAACGCGCTAATACAACAATAATTTTCCTCTTATCTTCCTAGGGCCACACATTCACAAGAGTCTAATTTAACACTTGTGTAGTGTTTCTTGATTCACATTCATATGATTTATCAGTAGTCTTTTTATAAGCCGTAGATCGGTATTTCATGCCACGTACTAAATAAATATAGCTCAAACACCGAATGCACATAATTATTCCTAGATCAAATTACTAAACACTTATACGGGAAAATATTCCTTATATTAAGAAGCTTGGGAGGGTCCATTTTACGAAACTAATCCATGCTGCCATAAAAAGTCTCATGAATACTGTACATTATTACGCCTGCTCCTAGTAATTGGCTAACATGGTTTTGAGAAATATCTTCCTAGCACTGATTGCCCATATTCAAACAAATAATCACTAAAATGTGACAAACCTATAAACAGAGACGTATATACAAATAGCACATACCCTAGGTTTGTTACATTATAATCGCTAGAAATACCATATCTATACTACTGAAACCATTACTATATTAATGTTTGACGGAATAATATAAAGCTCTATATCAAATTTAGTAGTCCTTCATAAGATGCTGATTAGGAATAAAAATTAGGACTTACAAAACGGATGGACGAATGGACGGGCGGACAGGGATAACAAATATATATATATATATATATATATATATATATATATATATATATATATATATATATATATAATTGACACAAAAATTGATAACGGCGCAAATACAAAACAGTTTATATCTAATAGACAGTGTATGGAAAGAGCAGTTCAGAGCTCCAATGGGATAGACAGTGAATGGAAAGAGCAGTTCTGAGCTCCAATGGGATAGACAGTGAATGGAAAGAGTAGTTCTGAGCTCCAATAGGATAGACAGTGAATGGAAAGAATAGTTCAGAGCTCCAATGGGATAGACAGTGAATGGAAAGAGTAGTTCCGAGCTCCAATGGGATAGACAGTGAATGGAAAGAGTAGTTCTGAGCTCCAATGGGATAGACAGTGAATGGAAAGAGTAGTTCCGAGCTCCAATGGGATAGACAGTGAATGGAAAGAATAGTTCAGAGCTCCAATGGGATAGACAGTGAATGGAAAGAGTAGTTCCGAGCTCCAATGGGATAGACAGTGAATGGAAAGAGTTGTTCCGAGCTCCAATGGGATATACAGTGAATGGAAAGAGTAGTTCAGAGCTCGAGTGAAATAGACAGTGAATGGAAAGAGAATGTCGGATTTCCAATAGGATAGACAATTAATGGAAAACTGAATGGTCTTCGCTAGTGAACTTGCTACATTTAGGTTGACAAATGAAAATAATTTCGAATGTTCCCAGTCAAAATTAGCGTTATCCCAAAACAAATATTGTTTGGACACCCATTTGAACCATTCTTATATAACTATGGTTAAAATATGGAGACTTTCTGTGCAAAACTTTCTTTTTAACTCGACTATGAATTGGACTTTTTTTGGTTGAAATCTCTACCAATATGAATCATAACACCAGCACTCCTAAAAAACTACATTTCTATACACACGTAGCATTGTCTTTTATCTATTGATCTAATTGTTTCGATGTTTTCTTTCGTACAAGATACATGTGTATAACAAATAGGCTTGTCACATATATAATGAATTCGTACTAAAAGCCGCTCACATGACGATGAAAATATTATTACAGCCCGCTCTTTCTCCTTGACATGAAACAGACAAATCACCCGGAGGCACTTCCTATGATCCATTGTCCCGGTGTATCATCTTGTTTATTGGTGTTTGTCAACCATTATCTCGAAAAAAGGCAAAAGACCTCGTGTCATCAGGCAAAGAAGAAATTTGTCTGTGCAAAATGACATTTATAGGAATACCTGATGATGTACAAGCTGGTTGCATTAGAAGTACACATTCAGTGGCGTGGATTTGTTTGTGAATCTATTAGTTGACGTTATGACGCACCGTTATGTACAAAAGAAGAAAATTTGTTACGCAGTTAGATGTAACATCTATATCAACATTTTCATTCACTAAATTTTAAATATTAAAACTGCATATAAAATAGAATATGTCCCTGGATTTATAGAAAAAGGCAAAACGTCTAAATTCATGAAATTTCCTACCTCAAATTTGTTTATTTATTTATTGCATATTTTGATCAGGATCGGGCAACAGGCAATACCTATTAATACCCCCACCCATGCCTCACAGATATGAAATACATCAACACCGATATGGTGTTTCTCTATAGGATCACTTTCATACCAAGCTACCCATTATTTTGGCTGTAGCTCTCTCTTTAAATGACACACACACACCCACACACATTACCTACATTAGGAGGAGTTTGTAAATCCACATACATTAGGAGGTCTACCTCAAGGAAAACATTTATTCGCTTCCCTTATAGTGGCTTTTGTTTGCTGTTACACATGAACATGTCTCTGCGGTCAACATTTTGTGAAAGACTACATTTATATTTGACTGACTTATGTGTTTTGCACATACATTGGGAGGATCACACACCTCTGTCAAATGACATAAAATAATAGGATACCAGTTCTCATACTTGTAGTACACTGAACTTGAGTGGACTTTGCGGAATTACCTCCACCTTGCCCAAGGCAAATTTTCAGAATATCTTTTGTTTAGTACATTTTAATTATTTTATTGATTTATATTTGAAAGGTTTACAACACCCCACCCCTGCCTTTGCGCCGCCACTGACTTCAGTATAGGCCATAACTGACCCAGTGGTCCCTAAATATCAGTTTGACAATTTAAAAGATTAAGGATTTCAGGGGGTAAAAATAAGACATTTAAGCAAATATAACATTTGTGCATAGGAATATACGTCATGATATAAATATATTTTTCTTCTTCAGATTTTCAAAATCTTTAATAATAATAATAATAATAATAATAATAATAATAATAATAATAGTAATAATAAATTAATAATAATAATACTTTATATTATTCTACTGGAGCAAGCAAGCAGTTTACAATTTCAAAACAATATATTTTTGTAAATTCACTTATCCGGTGTATATTATTTTTTATTTATTTATAAGATCATCCGTGTTCTAAACATTATTTAAAACTCGTAAACATTTATATTCCTCTTAAAGTACCCAGTAAGCTTCCACGGATTATAAATAGCTGCAGAAATTATTCCTGAGGAGTTAAATAGTCTGGAAAAGTTACACCGGACCCTGTACCTATAGAACATCATGTAAACAAACTTTAGGCCACTTCTATCAATTTATTGGACATGTGTACTTTATTTCTTGATAAACGTGTGGATATCCCAAAACTTTTATCTTGCAAAAAGATGACTGCTGAAACCACATCAGGCACCCAGGTGAATCCTTCAATGAGGGACACAAACAACCGTTACACATCAGATGCGACATCCCTTGCTTTGTACGACGTCTTAAGTTGTACAGGCTGACCACTATGTATGCATTTTGTTCTGCATTATGCGGAGTTTTCGTCAGCGCCTTTTATTTCTTAAATGCAGATGTAAGCAAGGATAATTTGCAAAAGCTACGTAGCAACCCTAGCTTTTACACTCCGGTCTTTTGTTTGAAGTGGGATATGACCATACCCTCTCAGCGCAGAAGTCCCAGAAGTAGGAGCTAAATCAGCACGCGGATTAATGTAAAACCGGATTATTTTTTTTTTTTAGTATTCTTTGGGTGCTAAATAATTATTAGAAAGTATAAATGAAATAAGACAGGCAGATGATTAATGAGCTCTTTATTATCAGACAAGATATACTTGTGCTATTGAAAGAAAACGTTGTAATGCAATACTTGATATTGGATATTTTCATACGTCTTCAAGTGAGGGAATGATTGTTCCAATATTTAAAGGCGGGGATAATTATGAACCAAGATATTATTGAGGTATTACCATAATGAGTTGTGTTTCAAAGAATTTTTGAAGGCATTTTTAATCAAAGATTAATGAATTGATTAATACATAGGACAGCATTATTGATTCTCAGTTTGGATTTAAGACAGGGTTTAAAACTGTTAATACAATATTAATACTCCATAGTCTTATAAATATGTATGACATCAATAGTAAAGGGATTTATTGTGTTTTTGAATACTTTTAAAAGGCTTTCTGTGTGTTTTTAAGAATAGTTTATTGTATAAATTATTTAAATCTGTGGCCGGTTCTGAAACACTTGTAAAATTTATTAAAACAATCCGATGGTAGAGTGTTTAGGAAACCCAATTTCTTAAAAGCGTGGCTACCAGACTTTGTCCGTACATCAAAATCGGATCTCTGAAAAACTAGTGAACTTTCGTAAATGCACATGAATCGATTTTCTGATACTTGTAAATTGTACTCTAGACCAATACTATCAATCTATTGCTTTGTGCAATCAACATAAAACAAAATAAAATGAATTTTCTTTTTAATCAATATAAATAATGACACAAAGCTATATTGTTATAGATTCAAAAGTTTGCAGAGAAGTGATATAAATATTTCATGAGTTTAATATAAAAGCAACAATTTTCGTATCAAGATGTAACATGTATTTATTAACAAGATTGGATGGAATAGAAGTGTGGTCAAATATAATTGTATTACAAAATAACATACAAGAGAAAATATATATGATTTGTTAATTTCAAGTATCCAAAATGATATCCTGCAATGTTTTAGAAAAGATGAAGATTTACAGATCACTTTTAATGATGATAACACAGAGATCAACATCATCAATCCTGATTCGAATCAACCACAGGAATGGCAAAGTATGACAAATCTGAAATCGTACATACTTTTGAAAAGATTGAAGAAATGTTGCAAACTGTTCAAAATAAGAGCTCCTGCTGTGAACGATTTCTTGTTGGTTTGTTGATAACGCATAAAGACAATTTTTTAAGCTTAACATATTGGCCGCTTTTTATGACTGAAAAAGAACAGTATTTAAGACACCTCTACTACGATCCTGATAGTGCAGATTCTTGCATAAATATAAATAAAATGCGGAAACGTATTAGACAAGACAAACCGAAAAACATATGTTGATTTTATGCAGTGGTTAACTGAACAATCTATCTATACTGTATGCAAGGAAAGTGTAAACAGATTTCCGTATAGAAAGGTCTATGTAACTCGCTTGTATGACCAATGGCAGTAAGGCACCGTTCACATGCAAGCATATGAAAAATTCAGCATTGGATACATTTTGTCAGTAATAGATGTCGTCTCAAAATGCGCATTGTCTGAAAAAGTAAAAACGAAAAGGAAGATGATATACACAACGCTTTCAAATAAATTTTCAGAGATAGAAAGCATAGAAAGATGAAGTTTCATGAAGGAAAAGAACTGTACAACAAAAAGGTTAAAGATTTCTAAGGAAAGGAAACACTAAATACTTGTCAACTTACTCAGACAAAAAAACATATGTAGTGGGAAGATTTAACAGAACTCTGAAGACTAGAATAAGGAAGTATTTCACTCAAAATGAAACCAGAAAATGCGTTGACGTTTGGTTAAAGTTAATTTATGCATACTATAACACACAGCACACATCAATAGACATAATAACTCCGGTCGAAGCGAACAAGGAAGACAACATATCAAAAGTATGAATCAATCTATTCAGATATTAAACACCTGATACATTTGGAGCTCCTAAATTTAAAATTGGTTAGCAGTCAGAATTTCAAACTATAAAACAATAATTGCAAAAATGCTGCCTATGTAACTTTTACAGAGGACATATTCAAAATAAAGCGAGTAATATTAGATGATCAGGTTGATTATAAACTGGAAACCGTAAATGGAGAGGATATTGGGGATATGTTTTACAAACAAGAGTTATCTATATACTACAAAAAAGATGACATATACAAAGTTGAAAAAGTTTTCAAGGCCAAAAATGATGAAAGGTAGAGAGTATATAATTGTCAAATGGAAAGAATACAATGAATCCTTTTAACGGGTGGTAAACAGCAGAAAACATTATTACGTTAATATAAATGATGTATAAAAAACACACCTCTCCAATGGACATATATAGCACCTTAAAGTTGCACGAAAACTTTGAGTTTTTGAAACATAAAGATTTTCTAGAATGTAATAAATGTAGAAAAACCGGAGCATTAGCAAATGAAGGAATTAAAACATACACGTCATGTAAATTTGAATTGATCACAAAACCAGAAGAAAAAAAAATATAGTAAAACATCACAGTTAAATAATAAAGTGGTATACGTGAAAAACGTTATAAGGCGATTACCATGTATGCAATGTCCTAACATTGTAATAAATGAAATAACAGAAGATATGAAAATAGATAGCACAATGATATGCAGTTGGTCAATGAGATTTTGTGCAATGTCTTTATTAACTATACGGTTAAACTGAGCCGCAGTACAAAGACAAGGTGCAGTGCTAGTAACATTTTTACTGCACTGCTGTTATAAATTTAAAAACAAAATATGAAGTCCATAATTTAATTGTCTCAAATTTCATACGTCAACTAAATCATACATATGTACTTTCTCCAAGGACTTTTTTTTATAGATTTGTTTACCTAGCTTTGGTTGTTACTTCGTTGAGTACGGTCTGTAAATTTCACGAGGGTAGGTCTCGGTGGCTGGGTTATAAAGTTCTGGTGTGCTCTTACGGGCATATAACCGTCATCTTCTTTACTCGAATATCTGCGCGATAATGGGGTTGATGGAAGGTAGGGTTCTGTGGCTGGGACATTTTTGCAAAAAATTATTTTGATGGAGGGTATGGAATTTGTAATTTTTATGGTGGTGGAGTGGTTCAGTATTTTTATAAATTTCATTTATGTTATGTGTAGAGTGTTGTCTGCAAATCTGTTTTTGGTAGGAGGTACAATGTTTTGGCCAGGGAAATACGATTTATATCCTACTTACATTTGTCTCCAGATGGCATTGTATAACCAAATTTACAGTATTTGTGGCAACGGTATTCTTCTACCAGAGTAGGTCACCCCCTGTGAGGAGTATGGCGCCAGCAGTCAAAGAGCTATTCAAACGGCAAGTGAAATAGGACAACAGTCCCGTGTGAAGTATGATTTATGTACAATGAAGGATTATTTTCTCACATTCCTTAACGAAAAATGAGTCGAAGTCAATGTGACGTATTGTGAATATTGATAAAACTATAAAACAGCAAAACACTCATTGACAGTTTCTTCTCTTTAAGATAGAGAGTGAAAAATTAGGTTTACGCTTAAAAATTAAATGTAAATTTGATGACGTAGTTCTCAGTTGTTGAGGTAAATTACATTTAAACATATATTATATCGGGGTTCAAAGAGAACAATTGTCGAGACCGTAGAGATGTGGCAATACACAACATCCGAGTTGTGTACTAAGGATAGCTTGCGCAATGATACAAATGTGAACAGGTCAAAAACATAAAGTTCAGTCTGAACCCTAAGATTAAACGAGACTAACAAAATAATAATAATAATAATAATAATAATAATAATATTAATGCTGACTTTGATTCAATCTTGACCTAGAATTGATTTTCTTTTCATATATAATAGCGAGAATATTATTTTTTTAAAAACAATTTATAAAAGTAACAATTTCAAATACGGCTTTTTCCAGATCGAACTCAAACTACAAAAGCTGTACACATATCTAGCTCGATCAGTGCAAAACGGCTTGTTTGCAGGACACTAACTTCAACCTCTGCTGGTTTTAGGATGTAAATGTATTGCCAATAATGTTTATCTTGATTATTGTGTAAGAATGCTGAAGTGATGATGGAAACCGGAGAGTTGTTGTCAGTTTTGTGTGCACTATACTTCCCCTTGAAGATCGTGTGACGAAAGAGAGCAGTCACGTGATGAAAAATAGAGATATTTTTCGCCGGTGTTCTACATTGGAAAACATAACCATACACTTAAAGGACTGTGAGAACAATAGAATCTCTTATATGCTTCAGTGTAGGCAGGGCCGGATTAACCCATAGGCCAATCAATCTATAATCTTAGGCCCTCATATTTTGTAGACCCTCTATTCCATATTGAAGTAACAGCTGAGCGACGGTAGTTCCTATTAGCCTTAGGCCCCCAAAACCTGAATCCGGCCCTGGGTGTAGGATAGGAAACTTTCACCCGAAGGTCAGAATCTTGCGTCAAACAGTTAGTCTTTCCAATGGTGCATATATACCGATTATCCGACATTATTTTTGTTCACTACTCTTTTTTGATTAGAAATGAGAGAAAAATAACCCATCATATCCATTGGTATGGGATAGGAAAACCCAATCCTCAGAATCAGAGTTTGTGGGCACGAACTAAACAGAGCCTCGTTCTTGCCCACAAGTTCCGTCCCTCGAACTGGAAAATCTCCATCGATAGGGGACGTGAGATATTATTTTCTTACATTCCTACGTGTGCATGGTCGTGTTTTTCAGCGTAGAAAAACGATGGGGAACGCTGATATGTGTTTAAACGTCATTAGTGATAATAAAGTGAAAGTCTGAGACCACCATATATCACATTACGCTAAGTCATCAAGCAGCAACGTTTTTGTTAGACCCCGAACATCGTGGGAGGGTGGGTCTAGGCAGGTCTCTGGCGGTCAAGGTAGCATAGCATTAGGTGGGCGACCAACACACAAATTAGAGACGCGACGGGTCTATGAGATACCGTCATGGACAGCCTGAAGCGTAAGCGGGAAGAGAGCGTGGGGGAGGAGTCTTCTAGCGATGAAGGCATTACTTTAGATTTAGAGTCAGGTGACTATCCTGAAGAGGAAGTTGAGGACAACATATGACCACCAGAAACCTTAGAGACCTTATTTCCAGTGGCCGTCAACATTTATTTAACTCGCCTAGAAATCACGGATTTTACCCGATATAATTGGACCCAAGGCCCTTACCTTGTACGATGGGGATATTCCATCTCTCCTCTTCCATAGTTACCCGCGCAAACGTTTATTTAGCGCCTCGAAGGAAGAATTTATGGAGCATGTAGATATGCTCGAGGACCGTACGAAACGGGCTAGCTAAGAAGAGCCGTCGACCTGGTCAGCTAAGGCTCATAGGCAGGCGGAGTGCTCGGAATGACCTCTGGGAGGTCGGGCAGGCTAGATGAATAGATGACTCAGCCTAACTGCACCCTCGCCTAACGATGGAAAAACGGTATATGGCAGGTTCGGTCCCCAAGATCCTAGCTTGCAAGGAAACGTACGGACCATTAACAGTTACCAAATTAGGGTTCCCTCTAGAGTAAGTAAGTTGAGGCCCTAACACCTTCAACAGACATAGGAAAACAAGCCACCGAAGTTAAAAAGTTGGTGGGGTGCACCACCGCATCAACTAATGCCTTTGTAGCCGCGTCTTAAGGATCAGTAGGCACTCCCACACATATTACTTTATTTGCGTTCATATTTATTGGAGCTGTTATATCACCCAGTGAGACTGATGTACCAACGCGGTCAACGTATGCTTTGGTAGCCACATCTTGAGGGCCGATATAATCCCCCATAACCACGAGTCTGTTTGTATTCGTGTTTAGGGGACCCCACATGGTATCGCCAGCTTGAGCCACCATAGAAAGATCCCATTCGTTGGCAAAGGTACGCATATTTGCTATCGACATATGTTTTTATTGTTGCGTCTTGAGGATTGGTAGGCTTTCCCATGCTCAAGACTTTTTTCGCGTTTATGTTTAAGGGACCCTGCATGGGTGCAGTTAAATCCACGCAGCACTGATTGTAATGGAATGGTCAACGTATGATTTGGTCGCGGGATCTTGAGGGGCTATTGGGTCTGCTATTAACGTAATTTTATTTTTACCTATATCCAGGGGACCAGCCATGCCATCAACCGCCTTGGAGACCCTTTCCACGTCTTGGCGATTTACATATTCTTTTAAGGTTGCGATGTACTGTTTCCTAACCACATCGACACCACTGATTGGTGAAGCCCAGTGGTTTACATATTCTTCTAAAATGACTACCGCGGCGTCGACGTATTGTTTATTCGCTGCGTCGTGGTCGCGTACGGGGGCCGTCAGGCCTGTGATACTTCTTGTCGACATGTTTAGGTCGCCGGTCATGGTGTCGCCAGCCTTGGAAACCCGGAGAGCGACTTGTTTACCGACTTACCTTGTCGCGGCCATTTTGCCCAACCGCGCAATCGTGGCGTCGAGGTGTTTTTATTCGAGCCACGTTTATGTCGTCGGCGTACTTTTGTGCGGCCGCGTCCTGGTCGTCAACATACTTTTTTGCGTCCGCGTCTTGGCGGTCTACGTATTGTATTGTGGCGACATTTTCGGGTCGAGTGGGGTGGGCTACGTTGCGTAGGGCCTGTCTGGCAGCCTCCTCAGAATGCGGCCTATCGAACGGCCTGCCGCCATCGCGCATCGTGTCGTTCGCCTGGAAGACGATGAGGTTGCCTTGCGGCTCTACGCTGGCCGGGAGGGGGAGGGGGCTCAATAACTAGGAGAGGTCTCGGCCAGAGGCATTTAGGTTTCCGACGTTGTCGGCGAATACAACCAGGTCGTTCGGGTCGGAGGTGTCGAAGCGGTTGCTGTAGGAAACAGTCTGCTCGACCATGGTGGCATACTGGGCCATGTCCGTTGGAGCCACGGTACGTACTCGTCTTTATGCAAGCGCCCGAAGATGTCTACTGGCATGGCCATATGGTCACAACAGGCTTGTTTCTAAATGAACCGGTGGGTAAGCGATAGCGTCAGATCGCGATTCTGCGCATTCAGCACCTCAGTGGATGCGTATCCAAAGATTGGCATGTCGTCCATTTTCAGGACTCGGATAGTCGAGTAGGTGAGCGGAAGGGTAAATGGGTAACTACCGCAGGCCCGGCGGAGGTAAACAAAGAGCTTGGGTAGCGGCACGAGGCCATACGTGTCAAATAGTGCAGGCGGTCAGGCGTTGCCTTCCAATGAGTCCCGCGGTTCTGCGAGGTATCGAGATTAACTATGCCGGTCTCGCTCCCGTTGCACCCGGGCAGCCCTGGTGCGGTACTTGTACGCGCCTGCCGAGCATGAGGAGTGGCCTTCTGGGAAGTCACTCGTATCGCAGAGATGTGCGTCCTCCTCCATGTCCCTGTAAATGTCTTCCGTCTCCACTTCCAGCAGCAGGCTGTCGGCGTCGGTGTAGAGGTACTGGGTCTTGGCACTGTAACGCGCCTTTACGTGGTTATAGTAACAGCCATGCAACAAATATTTCGAAAGATCGAGAACGGCCTGCCCTGTATAGATGGCGCGGTTAAGATTGAGTCTGGCTTTGGTGGTGTGTACGCCCACCAGGTTATCCTCTAAGATCTTACGGGTCTGAAAAGCTTGGTCGTCGATCAGGCGTCGCAGCTTGTCCCCTTGACCATCGGGCAGGACCAAATCGACACGGATGCGCTTCCGCAGATTTTATATGGTCTTGCTAAAGACGGAATTTTTGAGCAGCTTAAAGTAGTCCTTGTCAAACCCGTTCGTGGCCGTAACCCGGAGGTCGTTGTTTTTATGGATGTAGTTTGCCATCCACGGGCTCTGGTCAAACTCTAGCGCTCGGTGACTCTTACTGACCCTCATGTCAAGGCTGGTGAAGAGCTGGAGGTTTCGGTAGTAAATGACATATCGCTCCTTCTTCAGCAGTTTAGGAACCACCTTTGTACAATCGGTGTAACGACCTCCCAGCTTGTTTACCAAACCGTGCTGGTAGGAAGATAGCCATTCTTTCGGAATAGTCATAGACTCAAGGGCTAGAGTGTACTCACTGTGAGCGTCCTGCAGCTCTTCCGAATATTCCAAGTCCACTTCAAGAAGGTGGCCCTTGAAAGCATCTGGGGTAAATTGCTAATTTAATTAGCTTTTTCGGGGTCGGCCCAGTGTTGGCCGCCCGTGGGTAGGCTCTGCATTATGGCCCATCCATAAAGGTTATTGGCGAAAATGTCGATGATCCAGGTGGTAGGTTTGGAGGGGTCGTAGTCCGGGCACATGGGTTATTGGCCTTTGCTTATCGCTTACTCACCATGGAGATGCCACTTTGAAGTTCCCGCTGAACAAAAAGATGCGTGTAAATGTCTGTCAGCAGCTCTAGCTCTGCGCCTCTGGTTTTAAGTAAGGCGTCTTCAAGGAGGTGACCCGGAAGGCTTTAAAGATATCTGCCAGAAGGAGCACGTCCGTCTTAAGGTAAAGGTCTTGATAGTCTCCCATCGTCTTGCAGCCAAAGGTATTCCATACTTTCTGAGCGTGCTGATAGTCCTCCGAGGATATGCCTGTACGGTTAATGATGCTGTAGAAGGCTTCGATAGGGGGTGGGGGTGGTAGCTGCGTCTCATCAAAAACGACCCCACCCATCCATATACTCGCACAGATAGACACCCTTGGCGGCCAGAAGGAGTACATCGTGTGCGCTATATCGACGGTGATGTGGAAGTCGTCATGGGGGATGGCCATCAGCCAGCTTGGATAGGCTCCAGGGCAAGAACTGACAGTTGTCTATAAGCTGTCCCAGGGGAAAAGGTCATATACTGGCATTGATGTCTGCCGTTGAGTCCGTTCCCAGAGCAGATGGCAGTCGTAGTTACTCAGGTTGTGGAAGATAACGGGGACTTCCGTTCTTTTTTTCTGGGCTTAGTCGTAGCTGAAGGTTACAGCTGTTATGTGTGGCTCCTCAGTATCGGCTGGTGATGTGGCACTGGTCTTTTACCCTGTCATCACCCAGCTGCTTTCGGCAGATGTGTCAGACCTTAGTCTCTTGGAACGCTGTTGTGTTGGATGGCGTAATCACCAAAGGACGAGGGTGGGATCATTCCTCTAGGAGATACACCATCTCTTTCTCTAGGTTTTTAATAAGCTGGACTACTGTGTCCGTTCCTCAGTATATCACGGGAGGTTTAGTTTTTACCGTGACATCGCTTGATGATGTAGCAGAAGCCGCATGGAGGTTGTTTCTAGGTTTTATAGGTATCGCTATAGGTGTGGTTAGGTGGGGTCAACATCTTCCCTTTTCACTGGCACGTTAAGGGCCTCGAGGTCAGTATAGATAACGTAGGGCACTGCTATCTGATGAAAGAGGTGCTCAAAGTAAAGCTTATTCTTTCCGGGCTCCGGCAGGAAGGTCCGCTGCGGCGTCGGACCTATACGACAGTCGTTAACATGGCTGTCGAGAAGGTCAGATCGGGAGAAGGCAGATGATGTGCTTTCGATCCTTATGCTTGCTAATGTTATACACCATTCGGGAAAGGTCTTTGATTCATATGTAGTGTTACTTGTCGTCGTCCGACAGTATCAGCAGGTTAACAGTCGTGTCCAGAGCTTTATCGGCGATGCGTATGGGGAAAATAGCATGGTTCCAGTCAAAGACTTTGACAGCCATGATAGGGTTATTCAAGATATCTAGTGTCGTGGTTTTCTACGTAATGGAGATCCACTTGGGGTGGGTATATGACCTTTACCTCGAAACGGACGGTACTGTAAAATGTACAGCTTCACATCATCACGTCTGACTAACCGCCAGCCTGAGCCTTTGTTGGTAAACTTTTCCAATCGCTCCTCGATATTAGCTATCGATAAGTAGACCGGCATGGAGATAGCTTTCCCTTCTGCTGTAATCTTTTCTAACCGAGCCTTAACGCTAAGGTTAAACTTGACACCCTTCTTTCCGAACTCCTGTGTCAGGATGTTGATCAATCCGGGGATCATGGTCCTGAGTAACTTAAAGAGGTCCATTTCTAGGGGGTGACTTCTTGGTATCATTGCTTGATAGTCGACGATGATTTTATCCTTTCCGGAACGAACTCTCTTTGTATGAGAGCTGGCATAGGGTATCGTCTAGCAGGGACTGGGGGAGGAGCCTTTGTTTCCTTGGAGATCTTCCAACAGGCCCGTCGTTTAGCCGCTTTGGATAGCCTCGGGGCTGGTATGGATGGCTGAAACGGGGTTGACTTTAGCCGCCAAGGGGCTGGCGCTGGTGGATTCCTTGGAGCCGGTATGGGTGGATGCGTCTGAGCCAGTGTGGGTGGCTGGCTTGGAGCCGGTGTAGGCTTTGGTCGCCTAGTGTCTGGCGTTGGCCGCACGATGGCTGGGGCTGGTTGACTAGCTCGGGCTACTAGTACTGCCTCCAGCATATTATCGTATTCACGTTCGTTGATCTTTCCCTCCCTTAATAGGGGGTTCATTCCCTCTATGCTAGCCATGGCTAGGGTAGACAGGGGTATCTTATTGTGCACTACCAATCTCTAAATGGGAAATCGTCGCTGGTTGCTGTTGGCTGCCACCAGAGTAGGCGTATGTGTGCGGCTATGTATGCTATTGTACCTGGCCTTTATCTAAATAGTCGAGTGGTAAGTCAGGCGCAGATATGCTCTTGCTCCAGCGCGGTTCTAATACGGTCTAAGGCTGCCTTGCGCGTGGGATGGGCCTTGACCATGAGCTCGCTAAGGACCTTTTAATACTATCGGCGGGCCTTTAGATCTATGCGTCTAAGCTTGTCGGCCTGGTGACCATCTCCACATCTGTTGCATATGCGATGGACGGAAAGAGTCCCTGTTCCGCTCTTCCAACAGACTAGGAGTAGGATACCGTCTCTATACTGCTGGGCGTGAACGGCGCAATTATTGTTAACATATTTTTTCTCGCAGGGGTTTTGTATGGCCTAAGGGCATCCAGGCGCATAACTGAGTTCCTTTGCTACCCATGGTTTATGATGGTATATCACAGGAACCTGAATATCTAATTGGTCGTGTTGTTGATCACTTATTACCTGCTCCATGATGTGGCTGGTCTTTGTTATCCTTAGCCACCTTCTTTGCGGCTATCGAGTCCTCTAAAACATTTGATCCTAACAAGCTTCTCGTTCCAAGATATATACAGTCTTCCATCTCTTTGAAAAGTACCTCCGATGGAATCTTCTGATGTGGAAGGTAGTGATATACATCCCATGCGTATCGTATCCCGTCCGGTGGTATCTCACATAAAGCAGCAACAACCGGCACTGGTCGTCCGGATTCAAGCCTAATTCCCACTTTACCAATACATTTATAGTTTACACTGACTTGTTTACGCTCTATCTTAAGGTGAGAAACTTTTCAGTGGATACTTTGCTGTTTTAAAATTTCATCAGTGTTCACAATACGCCCTTTTTACATCGACACTCACTTTTCTTTCAGAAATGTGGGAAAAATAATCACTCATTATGCGTCTGTGTTGGATAGGAAAATTCAACCCTCAGCGTCAGAATTTTGCTTCAGAAACTCAACCAAGCCTCCTATCTGACACAAAATTCTGACTCTCAGGTGGAAATTTAATACCCAGACACCGATGTATCTGATGGAATCTGTTAGTCATGTTTTTCTCTACAATGAAAAAATATATATTTATGTCATCGGATTAGATTTGGGAATTAAAAATCCGTCTAATAAATAATATACTTTGAATGTACAAAATATGTTTCCGCCAGTAGAGCTTTGTTCTCTTCTCGATATACCTTCAACTTTATCTGCCATAGGATGAAGTTTTTCTCCTTTCTCTATTGCAGATTTCATCTTTCTCACTGAAATTATCTTTTCAATGATGATTGCCTCGATTTACTTCAAGTGGATTTCACTGAACTATAATATTCTGGCTTATGCATGTAAGTAATTAATCAATTAAGTAAGTACGGAAATAAGTAAGGAAGTAAGTAATTAAGTATGTATGTGTGTATATATATGTATGTATGTATGTATGTATGTATGCATGTATGTATGTATGCATGTATGTATGTATGTATGTATGTATGTATGTATGTATGTATGTATGTATGTATGTATGTATGTATGTATGTATGTATGTATGTATGTATGTGTGTATGTATGTGTATGTATGTGTGTGTGTATGAATGTATGTATGCATGCATGTATGTATGTATGTATGTATGCATGCATGTATGTATGTATGTATGTATGTATGTGTATGTTTGTGTGTGTATATGTGTATGTATGTATGTATGTATGTATGTATGTATGTATGTATGTATGTATGTATGTATGTGTGTGTATGTATGTATGTATTTGTGTATGTATGTATGTGTATGTATGTATGTATGTATGTATGTATGTATGTATGTATGTATGTATGTATGAATGTGTGTATGTATGTATGTATGTATGTATGTATGTATGTATGTATGTCTATACGTATGTATGCATTTTTTTTATAGATATCTCTTACTGCAGTGTATGTACTCTAAAATGTTCGGTTCAGCATGGCATATTGAAATTGCTTTTGCAATATGTGGATATATGTTAAAGGACACGAGTTTTTTTACAGAAGAAAAACAGTGCTTTCATAATTTTATGCACGATATTAAGAAAGTGAGCAAGATACCATTTCGATTTTTGTATGAGTTTTTCGTTTATTTACATGACAATGATATAATAGTTGCTTTAAACTTATTGTATTGCCATATTTACTGCACATGGGGTTTAGCTACAAGTTCTCAAAACTTAGCAACAGCCCTTCCCTAAATGCACAAGCAGATACATGAAAATAGTGGCATGGATTAATAGTACGTGTATATACTTATGTGTGGATCAGAAACTCATGCACAAAATACTTTTTTGCGATATGAACACAAAAGAAAGTTAAGTTCATCGACAACATTTTTGTTAAAAATATCTTGATCATCTACCGCATATGCATACTTCTTTGGACAAAGGGGAGTAATCTACCATTTCGATATAAGAATACTAAATATATACTTCTTCAGGAAGAGTTCTCATCGACATGGACACCAGGTGTATTTTCGAGGTGAACGACAGCACTCATTACGAGTGTTTACAGTGAAATCTGAAATGAGAGAGAAAAATGTGTTACCAGGTAAACAAATCAGTTGTCTTCAACGAGTCAAATCACGATTGCTAAATACTGGGGGCAAAATTGTCATAAAGTTAATAAATTAGATATTTTGGACCATTGCAAATAATATTGTGTGGAAACGCATACATACATACATACATACATACATACATACATACATACATACATACATACATACATACATACATACATATATACAACCATCCATCCATCCATCCATACATACACATGCATACATATATACATGCCTTGTATTGAATTAATTCATCATATGGAAACATTCTCCTTTGTATTGAATTAATTAAGGTAAGCAGAAAACACTTAATATATGAAATTTTTCTTTTCAATTTTTAATTCAAAATTTTCTTCAGAAATATTAGCATTTTTCCACATAATATGGAGGGTTTTGACCTTCAGAAATCTTATTGTTTAATGTTTCTTATCTTGTTTCTTTCTTCAAAACAATCCGAAATGGTGCTTTATTTGGATCATGAGATTTTGTATCCCTTCAAAACAATCCGAAATGGTGCTTTATTTGGATCATGAGATTTTGTATCCCTTCAAAACAATCCGAAATGGTGCTTTATTTGGATTTTTTGTTGTTTTTCTTTGTATCCACTGTTTCCAAATTATGATATATATATATATATATATATATATATATATATATATATATATATATATATATATATATATATATATATATATATATATATATATTATAGGGCCTGAAATCGGAATGTTTTTGGTCCTAGCTTGGCTAAACCATTGCCACACAAGATCATTCAGTTTGTCAAATTTTCAGGCATTGTTGAAACGATGGATGTTAGCACCACTATTGTTTTCAAATTCATTCTTGTAGAAGTCCATTTTCTTTCGAATATCCGAAAAAGTAGATGTTCCTATGTCTAATTATCCCCTAGTTTCTTCAATGTAGGTTTTGGCACAGATTCGTACTCGCTGATGAGACTAATTTTATCCTTTAAGGATAGTTCAATCCTTCGACGCTTATCTGGTCGTTCTGATATCTTGACATGTGATTGAAGACAAATGACAGTCATGGTTACTTAAATACACGTATGTAATGATTTTGCCCCATTGAAAATCAATTGAGTGAACATTGCTTTTAGAATACTGTTTTGTCGGTTTCCATCAACAAAGCATCAAAAGCGAGGCCACATGCATGGTTAATAAACCTCTGATATTTAATTAAAAAAACAACACAATAAATGTTCTATTGATGATGTATACCCATGAATAGCATCAATCACAATTAGATAAGAAGCAGATAAACATAATCTTTCTTAAATGGCGTACCTACAAGCATTTAGTTTTTAATAATTTGCCTTAAAAGCTGGCTCTTTTTTATGGTTTTAAGGGTTACTAAAAGTTCAAAATTTGTATGAAGGCATCATGGACAGTAAATCAACAATGTTTATTACTAGCGCGTTTCTTTCTGAATGGAAAGAGGTGACACAACGCATAAACAACAATAAAAAGAGGTCATTTTTAATGATACTGATGATTTCCTTGGACCATTTGCACTTTCTGAACTTTTTTTAAAAATCTGACAGAATTTTTGTATCTGTTGCTCTATGGGAAAAGTGGTAACTAATTTGATTTTGCTTGAGGTAGCAATATTAATACTGGTTTAACATGTTTTATTGCGATAAAATATTATTGTCAACTCCATCAGCCATACTGATCATTGGTGTCCGCGGGGGACGGGGGGAGGCAAGAGGGGAGTCAGGGGGGGGGCAGTTGTCCCCCCCTCGAATTTTTAAAATATCCATTGGGTAGTATATATATAGCTGCGAGCCTGCAATCAGATTTAAACAAACTCCCAAAATATTAAACCACCCAATCCAACTGTGAGATCTTGCCTCTCCGCTTGACCCTATTGGCATCACTCTGAAGGCTCGTCCCCATGATTTTGGTTTTACCCCCCCCCCCGCCCCCCACTAAAAAAATTCATGAGGACGCCCATAAAACTTTAGTCTTACTTCAATGGTGCTTACTAATGGTGCTCATGTCGCTTTGAAAGGTAGGGAGAACTGATTTTGCAGTTTCAAACTGCGTCTATAAAGTATTTATTGTACGAAACCAATGGTAGCATTGTCACTAATGATGCCTGAAACTTAAAGCAAGACTTAAGGTTTATGTGCCCATTTTGGTCATTACATCATATTAGAGCCATATGACTTCAAATGAGCACAGCTGAAACTATGCATTGTAATTAATTCTTACTGATAGGAATACCTAGATTACATTATTTAAATTACAAATAGATACAATTACTTCAATCAGCTGCCACTCGAACAAGATTTAGTTTTTTCTTTCTTTCTAAAACTGCGTTAGAAAATGATAAAGTCCAAAACATTTTAAGCAATTTTTTAAACAACCCCTATGAGAACACACGGACTGATGTATTCAAACTACAGTGGTCATCCATTTAAAACATAGTGCTCACTGATGTTACGGGCGAGTAACCTCAACTGTACAAGGTTTAAGGGGTTAATTCAAAATTGAATCTGAATCTTTTGTACTATCAATTTTTGGTGAACTTTTTGAAACTATGAAAAACTAAAGTGTTTGTTCTAGCGGCAATCGATTAAATATTTGTACCTATTTGTTATTAGAGTTACAGTTGATGTGCCCATTTTGGTCATTACAACATGTATTAGGTCATTACATCATGTATTAGGTCATTACAACATGTATTAGGGCCATATGACTACAAATGAGCACATACGCCTTAACTAGTTTCTCAGTGTGAAATATCATTAGTTCATCGGAAAATTATGTAGGTAATATACCTGATCTGGAAAATAAGGTAGGTAATATACCTGATCTGGAAAATAAGGTAGGTAATATACCTGATCTGGAAAATTATGTAGGTAATATACCTGATCTGGAAAATAAGGTAGGTAATATACCTGATCTGGAAAATAAGGTAGGTAATATACCTGATCTGGAAAATTATGTAGGTAATATACCTGATCTGGAAAATAAGGTAGGTAATATACCTGATCTGGAAAATTATGTAGGTAATATACCTGATCTGGAAAATTATGTAGGTAATATACCTGATCTGGAAAATAAGGTAGGTAATATACCTGATCTGGAAAATAAGGTAGGTAATATACCTGATCTGGAAAATAAGGTAGGTAATATACCTGATCTGGAAAATTATGTAGGTAATATACCTGATCTGGAAAATTATGTAGGTAATATACCTGATCTGGAAAATAAGGTAGGTAATATACCTGATCTGGAAAATAAGGTAGGTAATATACCTGATCTGGAAAATAAGGTAGGTAATATACCTGATCTGGAAAATTATGTAGGTAATATACCTGATCTGGAATTGCCTCTAATATTAATTTCTGCAACTAGCTACACCCAAAAGTGACGATTTCACAAGTAGCCAACAACCAACAACTAACTATGCTATTTTCACATATATTGTCAACGTTGGTAGTCCCATAGCATGTGTTGATTGATCAGAAAGTAATTAATTTCGACAATGTTGAATAATTTACAAGTGTCTAAGATGACGGAAGTCAATAGTGAGTGCAGCGGACGAGTGAGTTTCTTGATGAAAAAAAAGTGAATTCTTCAGAATAATCGTTAAGCGACGATTATTCTTTTTACTATATATATTGTGAGATAAATTAGTTCGCATCTGTATGTTTCATGGTAAACGTAATATTGCTTATTTTCCATGTGTAACGAATTAACATACAGTGACAGTAAAATATGAATCAACCATGAAATCTTATTGATTATTATTGCTATTATTATCATTATTATTATTATTATTATTATTATTATTATTATTTGAACTCTTGTCCATTATTCCGCTATATCATGCTTTTGAGATGCTCCATGCATAACTTTACTGGGATATAATTTATTTTGCACATTTTGATGATGTTGTCGATTGATTTTTCGCCGCGCATGGTGTCAGTCCTTCGTTCCAAGCCTGGAATTAGGTCAAAAACACTTTGGTCTTCTGCGTGATACGTACGATAAACACTTTTTAAAATTTGTTTACACAACTTTGTTGGGGTGATGTCAGCATAACATAGATATGTAGTTTACCCGTTTAAGACCGTTTTTTTAAAAAAATGTCTTCTTTCTTTTTTTCTGTTGTTTATTTCCCCGTTATCGAAACATGTAGGAGTGAAGAATTCTTCTTGGCTTTTGTGTTTAGTGTTTATTTTGTGGATGTAAATTGTTTCTTTCCCTGACGAAGAGCTTGTTTAGCTCGAAACGTTATGAAACTGTTTTGTATTTGCGCCTTTATTAATTTTGTGTCATTATATATATATATATATATATATATATATATATATATATATATATATATATATAATGTTCACGTTATACGATATAGATCCTTTTAAGCTTCAAAGAATTTACGATTCCAGGTGAATCCACAATATCTTTACAGGTTCTACTGCATTGTATGGCCATCGTGATCCTGAAAATCTTATGTATTACGTACCCATCTTCAGAAACAATATGGTGTTTTATCTTAAATTTCGAATTTTTTATATACATTTTGTTTAAAAAACATGTTTTACCAAAGATTTTCTCATCATTAAAAATATATTTTATTGCAGTTTGTTGAGCAGCTAGTTAATTTTGTTATTCTTTTTATTCATTTTATCTAGGAAATTTTCATATTAATTCTTTCTTTTCATTATTATCTTTCCACAGTTTTTCTAACTTTGAATCTTAATGTGACTAATGCTAGATTTAACATGAAAAAGAACCCCCCCCCCCCCAAAGAAAAAGAAAACAACAAACAAACAAAACAGCAACAACAATAAAAAAAGTAAGTTGCTTACCTTTGTAACAGCTTGAAGCTCTTCACTTGCGTTTTGGTTATTTTCAAAAGCCGTTCCTAATTTTAAGGCAGTACTTGCAAATAACTACCGCCAAAAACGTGGTATATGTCGCAAAGGTCTCGACTTTGACTGCTTTGACCACAATAGTATGGTTTTTATACTTTTCTGTAGATGCAAGAACAAACAGTTTATGTCATACGCTTGAGCCAACGCAAAGGTTAATGTGATATTTCAATATGTCAGTGGAGAAAACCCACGAATGTTGTAATCATATCAGATTTCAAGGAATAATAATTTTTTGTTCATAATGGTTGAACTTGATTTAGGTTTTATTCCCTAGCTTGTCATCTGCCCGTTACTCATTTAACTTCATGACATTGGATATGACCCTTTTATAAGATGAACAATGTCGGATGTGTTATGGTCGGGGAATGCTTTAATTTTATTTTTCAATCAAAAGTCTACACATGAAAGCGCAGCATTATAATATATTTTGTACTCTGAAGATTTAGGTCCTCAGCTGGTACTACAAAGTTGAAGAGGGAACTTTTTTATTCGACGTAAGAACTCATTGTCTTTTATTGAATATCGCTTACAATAATTGTTAATTTTCTACATCGGAAACGTAAAACAAGTTTATTCATCGAATTTCGTTTGACAGGTGTTAATAAAAGGAAATATCACATCCCTGATTTCTGATACTTGTTTTTGAGAGATAACTATTGTTTCCTGATTTACTGACGTACGTCGCAAATTTAGTTTTATTGGCGGCATGTTGGTGAATTCTATTAAACGTCAAATTTGCAAGATCATTGCTACTGATATACACCATCAAATCCGAAAACATAATACAGCTATCTCCATTTGATTACACTTTGATAATACAGCTATCTCAATTTGATTACACTTTGATACTACTGCTATCTCTATTTGATTACACTTTGATAATACAGCTATCTCTATTTGATTACACTTTGATAATACAGCTATCTCTATTTGATTACACTTTCATAATACAGCTATCTCTATTTGATTACACTTTGATAATACAGCTATCTCTATTCGATTACACTTTGATAATACAGCTATCTCTATTTGATTACACTTTGATAATACAGCTATCTCTATTTGATTACACTTTGGAACATTGTTGAGGGTGGTGGCGGGCTGGAAGAGGAAATTCTCCGTCGTAGGCAGAGTCATGAGCTATATAACATCACAGTGTAAGAATGATGGCTGTACCATAGCATCTTTCCTGTCGATCATTGCTCGTTTGGAAAATTATATATGGGAAAAGTTATACTTAAAAATCAAAGGAAAACGTACTGCTTGTGACAAACTGATTTTATGAAATGTAAAATGTGTGTAAAAAGTCGTTATTTACGGAAGTTTTGCCTTTTTAGTACTTTAGTAAGGGGTACATTCTCAGTTTCTTTTTCGCAATCGACGACGTTTCCGAGTTACAGGATGTCGCCATATTTGTAAACTCTTCACCAGCGAAAGCAATAATTCTCTATGCCTTTGACGTTGCTTATGCTATTCCGATTAAGATACAAAATGACAATCGCTTGAGAGTGATTCGAAATGTTGGATATTTGTTAGAAAGTTTGGATTTAATTTGGAACATAATTTGATTTTATATTAAACAGTACATGTCTTAGTAGTATCTCGGAGTATCTTGATTAAATCTGAATTAACGTAACAAATCCTTTATAGTTATTTTGCCGTAGTGACAAGCGGTAGTTTTCCAGAATAGGTTGCACAAATGTGACAGCCTTATAAAATTGTTCATCGCGTGTCTCCATAATCTGAATTCATCTTTATTATTTAATTTGTAGTTTAATATCGTTGTTCTGTGTGATGTTTGATAAGTTTTAAAATTAACTTTATGGCAAAAGCGGATCGGTTGATCAATGTATCCGAGATAGACCAGTTGCGGCTAGATGACTTCACCACTATGTTCATCAAGGCGACTTTCGTAGCCCAGAATAGAATCTTTGAAATTAATTGGCCATATCTCTAAAGCTTAGAGGATTTGAATACAAAATTGGTATATATTTCCATTCACTTAGTATTTTTGTTCAAAGTACATACGAGTTCATTTTCCTTTAAGACCAAGTCAAATCCGAAAATGTATGTAATTTGGCAAAGCCATAAACACAAGCTGAGTCGACAATGGGGTCTAAGCAAAATATAATTCCAGCAGCCGAACAGATGCATTTTCAAGTTCTACCGGGATTAAATCCAATGAATTATTATAATTTTAAGGAAATAGATAACATAATCATCAATCTAGGTACACAATTCTAGCAAAACTCTTCATCACATTTTTAAAAAGAAACTAAGACACCTGTGAGAGCAAATAAGTAAGTAGTCTAATATATAAAATCATTAGATGCCGTAAGCTGGCATTATGGGAAATTCCCAGGTTAGCGACGCCTGTGATTTAAGAATGAGTGAGATAATCATTTATAGGAATGATAATTGGAGTAGATGGTATAAGGTGGAAAATTGAAACATTAGTGATAGTGTCACGAAAATGGATCGGATGGCGATGTCTTGGGTATTGGGGTGAATTTGTTAAAAGGAGCAATTAAATCCTGTCCAAATAGGATTTTTATTTTACAATACTTTTTTTGGCAATGGACGTTTGTGTTTCTAATGTGATTGAAAAAGCGCTGGGGACTTTCGTTTGTTCAAGACGACTACTGCTAGCGTCCTAAAGAGATCTCAGTTTCATACAACACGAACTAAAGCCGATCATCAGATACATTTGCACAATTTGACATTTTTGCAGAAATATTGGAAGAAGATTTGTTTTTACTTTGTAATATTCCTTTAATAAAATATTCTGAAACAGCAGCTTACAATATTATGCAAAATCATCAACAACCTTGCAGGCATCTCAGCACCAGAATTCCTGCAATGATGTCTAGAGCTTGTTGGGTTCAAACTCAGAGGCTACTTCGATAGTTGGATTGTCTAGACGGAAGAACTGAAAATGCAATTTGAACCTTTCTTTCTCTTTAATCTTGCCTGTTCCTATTATTCCATGATCTTTATTTATTTCTTTTGTCAGCTTTACTTATTTACTTTCTTCTCCGGCAGAGCTCTGCCAACGAAACGTAATAGTCAAGTGTGATTTCAGTTTCTTAAGAAGATGTAGATGTAGATATTCAAGCATGTAAAGCATCGCCTCGTATTTTTTGTGCGTAAAGACAATGTTCTCAAGTGCAGTCTTCTCAGGAGTAATCGCATTAAATAGAAAAGGACGTTTTTATACTGATTTATTCCACATGATGTTAGGTGTTAGACGTGGTTTACAGAGAATGTCAACATGTGCAAAAATGATATCTGAAACAGCGACATACTGGTAAATATACATTTTATGAAGGTGGGAGTTTTTCAGAAGTTGGTGATATTCGTCCTGAACAAACTTTGTGACTGTCATTTTTCTATCAGATTACAATTAAAAGTTATCTCATAAACGTGCCAAAACGTTTTGAACAGAGTTTTAATATTGAATCGGATGATGAACATATCGGTGGGTGAGGTACAAAACAATTTGGCGGAGCAGTAGCAGTTGCATATGAAGATGGAAACCTCGATGCAGGAAGCTGGGAAGCTGCGTCAAAGGGACCGTGTTTAAGTTGCACGAAGGAGATTATTAGGCATACCAAGTGATATATGTTGTGGCAGAATAGTCGATGATAGCTCAGATGAAGGAAACACTATTGTATGAAGTAGAGGTGCGCGGTATTACCAGTATACCGGTTGACCGCGGTATTTTTTTTCCGGTGGTACGTATCAGTACCGGTACTTCGGTAGTAAGGAATGTACGGAAATTCCCGAGTAATCTTGTTACGAATTTGATGACATTAACAGCATGTTTTCATTTTTCATGACAATTTAATTCAAAAACTTAATTCTTATTTTTTTTTTTTTTACAAAGCAGTTGTATTTGTAGAAAATTAATTTAAATATTACAAATATAATTAATTTATGATCCTTTAATCACGTTGGACACGTGTCACGTATGCCAACGTGGTGGCCAAATGGGATGTAGTGAAATATTCGGAGAAAATCCAACTTTTGGAAAAATTTCGAATTTTAAAAAATTGTCATGTTCTTGTGTACATGTATTCGTTTGTAAGACTGCGAATCATCCTAAGATTATCAGGAGAGCAGTTGTTTTCTGTTTGAAGTTGACGTAATTTCCCAAGTCCACTAAATGTTTTCTCGTTTGTTGAGTAAGTGTGTTTTATGTTTACTGGCCTTCTCTGATAAATATCTTGCCCGGGTGTTGCCATCCCGCTCAAAGTTTCCCTGCCTATTATATCAATAGTGTAGCTAGTTAATTGTAGGCTTCAGTGTCAACACTTTCTATTTTTATCAACAAGCTCTCCAATGTCAGCACAATGTCTTTTACTGGGTGTCAGCTATAGTGTAAGTTTAATCATCCCACTTTAGTTCCAGTTTTGAGATGACAACTAAACAATTAACATACACATAGCAAATTCATCTACTATAATGTACTGACCATTTAATTTTCGGGGGGGGGGGCTGCGATTTTCATTTGAGCTATTTTATTTTCTTTTATTTCAAGATAATTAATTCTTTTTCAAATAATATAATGTTTATAATATGGTGTTTTTCCATTATGAATCAGAGCAAGATATTTTGTGCAGCTATTGACAGACGGAAATTTTAAAACAAAAGTATCAGGCACCTGTCCCAGGACATTAAATTGTTGGTCCCTAATAGAATTGCGGTATACCATGATACGTATCGCGGTATGTTCAGAAATACCGCAGTATACCGCGGTACAAAATGTTTCGTGGTACCCAGCTCTAGTATGAAGCATTCCATGCCACGGCGAAGTCGTTGATACCAAATTCAATGACGGAAACATCGGCCTTGCAAGATGGAGATGTTGAGTTTGGTGTCGTTGACGTTTTAATGGTTGTGTTGAAAGTTATTTTATAGTCTATAGCATTATAAATAATTCCTTGTGTAGAATGGTGCAATAATATAAGAAGTGACGATAGGGTAACGACCTGGAACAGTCGTTTGGTTTTTATCCAGGCCGTGGGTTTAAACCGGTCTATACAGACTCGCTCTTCCTTGTCACCATTTCTTGCAATGTACGCAAAGATGTGGTATGGCGTAATTTTGATTCTGACAGCTGCTAATGCGCTTTGTATATATTCTCTCATTTATATCAATGTTTCCCTGAATTCCGGACGATGAAGAATTGTTTCTCCTACGCTTAATGAAAGGTAACTTGAACTGTGAGCATCTATCATGTTGCCAGATGTGTGGTTATCAGATGAAAATTGCGCTGCGACGGGAATTATTTTGGTTGAATTTTCTGTTTTCCAGTCGGATCTATGCAGGTCACGGAATTGGTGGATTTCTTTCCCCTTTTTTCGATTTTATGTAGCTGACAGATTTTGCAAGATGTATGATATTCTTAGTTTTATAGTGTAGTCCTTGGAGGACACACACACTCTCACCCGCCCGTTGTACTGTCTTTAAATGTGATTGTCTTTACCATATGTGTTCAAGTTTTAAGGCTCTGATACGCAGTTTTGGGCGTGGATCTTGGGTTCCATTAAGTTAACTCTGACAAGAGGGTCCCTGGAGATCTTGTGGCTTCTGAAAGCCAAAGAAAATGGGGGGGGGGGGAGGAGGAGTTTGTTTGGGGTGGGGTGTCCGTAAGAAGAAATGACGAGCTCTTCGGAGTATTGAAATATTTGAAAGCATGAGAGGTTCTTCGTCCAATGTTAAGGTGGCAACTGGTAGAAAGAAGGTATTGATGTTTTTTAGTGGCTTTGTTGTAGAAGAAACTACATGATCTGTTATGTTGACGAGTAATTTCTGAGCGGCAGCATACTTTCCAATATAGATTTTATATAATGATTAAATTGGGTGGTTGACCTCAGTAGAGAAGTAATGACAGTATGAAACACTTTACGTATTACTGCGTGAGAATAAAAAAGCACCATAGCGATATGTCAGAGTTGGACCACTTACTATTTTACTAATGAAAACTTACTCTTACAATTAATGGAGATGTCCAGTGGACCACTTACTATTGTGCTTTTGAAACTTTACTATTGAAATAAATGGAGATGACACAATGCTATAATTGTTGTATTTAAAAATCACTAAACGAAATGGAAGGAAGAAATACCCGATACCAGCTTTATTCATACTGCTTAGTTAGGAAGCAGCTTGATTGACGAAGATCGAGAGCGTATTTCTGCGTCCTTAAAGAATCCGATTATTACACATGTATGTGTTTATGTGGCAGAAGAATTAAATACAACTTATTCCACGTGCTGTCTAAAACAAAAATACACAAAATACAAACAGGAAAATGAAGAATACATTAAAAACAGAATAGAACGAATGACAGCCGAAATTAAATAAAATACTATGCCGATGACAATAAACCACCAGAACAAACGAGTGAACCGGGTACAGTGAGGGAATGTTCCACAGTCTATGATCTTGTTAATTTAAGCGACTGATTGACTGATTAGTTCAAATGTCAGCTCTCTCATTTCTTACACCCAGTGTTCCTGGACCATGGTAATATTTCAGAACTGGACCAATGTTCGTACTACTGCGTTAAAAAAACTAAAAATACACTTGAGTGCGGAAAACAAGATACCATCGATTCCCAAAATCACTCATTTGTAAAAAAAAAAAAAGAAAAAAAAAAAAAAGAAAAAAAAGAAACAAACAAATAGCATCGACTCCCCAAAACACTAATTTAAAAAGAAATACCCTCGACTCGGGAAAACACTAAATGCAACAATTGTGTTCTGAAACCTGAGAACACAAAATATTCTGAAATTCTTTGTTAACTTTATTGATGGAGCAAAGCCATATTGTAATAAACTTAACAGTTTTCAGAGACATGATATCAATATTTCACGAATTAAACATAAAAGCAACAATCTCGATATCAAGGGAAAATGTGCTTTTGTTTACAAGTTTGAATGTGATAAAAAGTAAAGTCAAAGCTGGTTGTGGTACCAAACAACATTCAGGAGAATACAAATGTTGATCTATCAATTTCAAACATTAAAAAGATGTACTGCAATGTTTCATAAAATATGAAAAATTACATATTGCATTATATGACAATAACATCTAGATAAGCAGCATCAATCCTGATAGCAACATGATCAAAACTGTGCAGTACGAGGAAGTATTATATTACGTATTTCATGTAGACAAATACGCAACTTTGTATTCAGCTAAATTTGCAGCACAACTAAAAAAACTCTCGTCAACTTTACAAGGTCAATCTACAACGTTTCAACAAAAACAGATATAATTAACTGAAAATCATGTTATATTTAAAACAACACGTGATGACTCACTGTATGAAGTAGTTATTGTTGAATCCACTATAGGAATGGAAAAAATGTGACACCAATCTTATAATGTTCATACGTTTGAAACGATTGAAGAAATCTTGTAAGTTGCTGAAAATAAAAGTATCTATTTTAGACAGTCTTCTTGTTGGCTTGTTGTCAAGCATGAAGTATTTTTTATGGATATTTATATACCGTTTAGTATGGCGGAGAAAGAATAGTATTTAATGTATCTTTACAACGACCCTGAAAGTACAATTGCTTACACAAATATCAATCAATCGAAGGAACAAAATAAACGGGACAAAAGAGAGAATAAAATATGCCGAATTGAAAGAAATTTTAACTGAACAATCCAACTACACATTAAACAGATAAAAGAGAAAAAGATTTCCATTCAAAAGGGTCTATATTACTCACGTGGATGACCAGTGACAAGCAGACATTGTTGACATGCAAAATTATGAAAAATACAACGATGGTTACAAATATATCTTCACAGTAATATATGTCTTTTCAAAACACAAATTGGCTCAGAACGTAAAAAAATAAAATAAAAGGAGATAACATGACGCCTTCAGAGACATCTTCAAAGAAAGAAATCCTGAAAAGATACCATTTGATGAGGGGAAATGGTTTTAGAACATGAAAGTCAGGGATCTGTTAGACAAGGTAAACACTGGTAATTTTTATCTTACTTGGACAAAAACATATCTAGTGGAAAGGTTTAACAGAACACTGATGGATGTCTAGTATGGAAACACATCACACAAAACAAAGCCAGAAAATGGGTTCACGTTTTGTCAAAGCTAATTCATGGTTATAATAACACTCATCATACATCAATAGATATAACCGCCGTCAAAGCGAGCAAGGAAGAAAATACGTCAAAAGTATGGATCAATCTATTCGGTTTTTTGACAGCTGATACACTTGGATCTCCAAAATTCAAAATTGGTGAAACAGTTAGAGTTTTATAACTTCAAAATACAAAACAATATTTTCAAAAGGCTACCTTCCTAACTTTACCAAGAAAATATTCGATATTAAGGGCATCTTTTACGAGCAAGAGCTATCTCTGTACGACAAACAGCATGACGTGTACAAAGTTGAAAAGATTTTGAAGACCTTGAGAATTAAAGGCAAACGGTATGTATTTATAAAATGGAGAGAATACGATGAATCGTTTAACAGCAGGGAGTCAGTAGAAAACATCCAGTTAAAATGAATGGTGGAATCTCAATGTATAGATAACACTATCAAAGAGCACGATGACTTTGAGTTTCTCAAATATAACCAATGTATTGAAATTGACTGATGTAGTAAAGCAGTGCATTAAATATAAAGGTGTTAAAGCATGCGCGTTATGCAAATTCGAACAGATCACGAAACCAGATGGGAACAAGAAGCACATGAAAAACGTGATACGACGACTACAATGGCAGTAAATAACAATGACAAAAGGAAGTGTAAATCGCATAGACGTTGATAAAACCATCAGAACATTTAAACGTCTTTCAAATTGCATTCATACAAGGTATAATATATACTCACACAACTATTAAATAAATATAACATTTTTCCCTGGACAAAATACTTACCACGTTCAATTTTGACCTATTCATAAAATCTCCAATCATTTAGAATTACTACAAAATTAACCGAAATCATTTTGACTTGGGTAGAATTTGAAACATTTATAGCGTAAAATCACCAGAGAATTATATGAAAGTGTGGAAAAGCAGTGAATAGAAGATCAATGTATTGCACAAGAAAATAGTAATGGTCTGACAGATGAAAGTATTTCGAAGTTATATCCAAGTATACAATCTGCATCTAAGTGCACAGTTTCAAAATAAAACATTTATTATATATTTTAGTGTGAAATATAGAAACTTATTGGTGAAATAATTTTCATTTTTTTTTTCATTCTTATATTTTCACATGTAAAAATTATATCTTTATATTTTCACATGTGAAAATATAACATTTCCCATCATGCCACGTGACGCTGGATTGTTTGTACCTACATACGTTATACCTGAAGCAACAAAAACGAGCACTTTGTGAGTTAGAACAAATAAATAGAAATTGCATTACATTTCAGACATAGAAATTAATTTTTGCTGAAGAAATTTGACTCTATGCCGTTCGTGTCTCTATGAAGTTATTTCCCCTTACTTACTTGACAACAATAATAAACCCGCTATGATACAGTAATGAATCGGACTTCCTTTGTGGTCAAATATGATGAAACAGTTTAGAAAATGTATTAAAAAAATGTTATTTACTGCGACAGATTAGGTCAACCCAATCATACAACTCACTTAAGTCACTGATATTTATATTATCAGCCTATGAAAGTGAGGTGAATTTACGAAAAGGAGTGTGTGGTGTGGTGCTGAAGAGTGAGTTTAATCTTCTAAGCTTCGATTCTGAAGCACATTTGGTATATAATAGAATGAAAATGTTCTTTTCCTGCGTAAATACCGGACATATTTCATCTTGTGGTACTAAAAACGATATATTTTAATTCGTGGCTTCGCCACTCGTTAAAATATCACGTTTTTTTTTACCACACGATGAAATATATCCGGTATTAACGTAGGAAAAGAAAATAGCCTCTATTTATTACACAGTCTGATTTGACAGTATCATACACTGTTAAAAAGCTAATGTAGCTACTAATTTTGGAAGAGCAAGGTTGAGACACATATGAAAACATAACGGTAAAATTGCAACAGTACGTAACAGATTCAAAAGTGAAATTGGACCGTATCTTTTTATTACCGAGTGATAATCAAAAATGAGTAGTATCGTTGGAAACAATAACAATGTATAGGAATCCACTGACATACTCAATATGGGGTTCAACCCTACTATCAATACCTAAGCAACAAAGAGAGGTATTCCAAAGGCTGATAAACAATCCGTGACAGTAAGACAGGACGATGTAGAGAAAAAAACTAAAACCAAGTGGGTAACTGTTATATAGAGAAGAAGGACTATTATCACGATAGTCCTTCTGACAGATCTGCTTATTCTACAAAATTCTCAGACGTTCAAAGAATACGTAGCAATCACGAAATAGTAAAACAAATAAGCTTAGCATAAGTGTGGACAAAGTCCAATTTACAAAAAAACCCAAACCAACATTGACATGAGAGCGCAGACAATATCTGATCACGAAATAAAGAAACAATCATTTATTTTTAAACTGTTGGTTGTGGGAGGTGGTATTGTTTACTTTTTAGATATATGATGAATCTCTTATTCTGGCAGATGCTAAGTTTACACCT
Organism: Margaritifera margaritifera; assembly: GCA_029931535.1. Taxonomy (NCBI): domain Eukaryota; kingdom Metazoa; phylum Mollusca; class Bivalvia; order Unionida; family Margaritiferidae; genus Margaritifera; species Margaritifera margaritifera. The sequence continues at coordinate 2,413,642 of JAQPZY010001498.1, forward strand.
TTTACCAAAAATGCGAGTAGCAAACCTACTAATGCCAGGACAAGTAACAACACGTGTTAAGTGAAGAAAGAAACAAGTGATCCAGTATTCCTAAGCAACGAGCCCATCACACTACAAATAATACCAGCCATTGCTGCTGCTGCTCTTTTGATTAAGGCAACCAGATAGTCAGCTAACATGAGCAAGCCTTTTTTTGATCATGTCCCAAAATTATTTACCTATTTCAAGAGAACCAAGAAAAATACATTAGACTGTAGTGTTTAAAATCTCCCAAACGTGCAAGTTAGTCATCTTGAATAATTCAATTTTTTTTCTGGTGCCCTTCAATAGCTTCACTCGATGGAATTTGTTACTTTTTGATCTATTTTCACTAACCAACACGTATCTTGTGTTTATCCTGTTTCAACATCTCTTTTGTTCATTTGGGTCAGAAAAATCAAAAGAGGCACACGTTGCATAAGTGAATATATGGTACATCTAGTACTTTTAATGTCGTGTCCGATTGAATGTTTTCTCTTTTTTATTACTAGCCGAATGTGATGTCTTGAAGTTTGCATCATTGTGGTACTTTTGATTCATTTATCCGTTGTACTGCTCTGTTCTTGTGTCTCCACTTTTTAAAAATACTGTTTTCTGTGCCCTTTGTCTTCTTCTCTCAAACTATTGAGGTTTAGAACTGGTCCATCATCATCAATGGGCATCGTAACAGTTTTCAAGCTTATAATTCCACTGTCTTTTGCCCAATTTACAATCGACTACCTGAAGGCGAATGGACTTTTACCTGACAAAATTGTTGCACAATACATAGCATCTGCAAAGCGAGATGAGTGAAAAGTCAAGACAACAACATCTGCGAGAAGTTACAGAGATAAAAAAGTGATTCTGTCAAAGAGACTTAACACGATAGAGACATGGGAAAATACAAAACGGTGTACAACGTTTTGAAATAGTTAGAGGTGTTATGTATGATGTTTATATAATATTATATATATTTTAGGAAATTATAAATGTTTCTTCACTTTAATATTTGCTTAAATCTTTATGTTTATTAGGAAAAACATGTATAACTAGTGTCCTTAAATTAGGTTGTTTTGATCAATATGTTTTCTCAATTTGAAGGTCAAGGTTGAATTTTGTTTACAGTTAGAATTCCATTAAGATGACTCATATTCTAGAACATTCTGTCATGTGACCAATCTTTATATATACCATGTTTGGTGGACATTTTTTCAGTTTTGACATTACCATCAGTCTTGTAAAGAGCTATTACAGTTGTGAAAAATTCATTCCAAGTTCTAAGAGAGGAATTATTTTAAATATTCATTGGATTATAACAGTGCTCATAAACTTTTGGATTTTTGATTTTTAATTGACAATTTTGGAATTTATGTGAACTTATTCAGAGATTTTGGAATACTTCATTTTGACATCAGCACATCAAGATTTCTAGTACATCAGGACTTTGGAGACCATTGGCACATAATAACATTCAAGGACACATTCTATATTTAGGACTTGTGATTAGAACAATCATTCTTATTGGATTATTAGGATTTCAAAACACATTATTGTAAGTGACTTTTTGATTTTTCATTTTAATTATCTAGTAATAAATTGCTTGTTGATTTTTTTACTTGATTTGTTGGTTTCACTTTCTTTCTGTTACATTTTTCTTAGACCATAGAGTCGTAACAGAAATTGGGGGCTCGTCCGGGATTGAATTTCTTTAAGGCATATTAGAGATATTAAATTTATCTTTGAAATTCATATTGATTTTGTCTTGAAATTTTTTTTTTGTCTTTGGCAAAGATTTTTAATAGAGAATTTTTGTGTGTGTGAAACCAACAAGCATTTACAATGGCATCTAATGTTCAGAATTTCATTTCAAAACCTACCCAGGAGGGGTTAGAGTGCATGAGAAAGGATGAGTTGCTCGAGCTTGCCAGAAAATACAGTCTATCTGAGGCAAAAGTATCATTGACAAAACAGGAGATAAAGATTATTTTAATTCAGTATTTAGTAGGAAAGGGAATTTTTGAAAATAGTGCTTTAAGTTTGAAGAGAAAGCCTGTATCTGGTTCTGACAGGAAATTAAGGGAATTAGAGTTAAAGAACCAGATGGATTTAGAATTGGCAAAGCTTCAGGTTCAGAGAGAGAGAGAGAAAGAAGAGAGGCAGATACAGATGGAGAGAGAGAAAGAAGAGAGACAGATACAGATGGAGAGAGAGAAAGAAGAGAGGCAGATACAAATGCAGAAGGAAGAGAGGCAGATACAAATGCAGAAGGAAGAGAGGCAGATACAAATGCAGATGGAGAGAGAGAGAGAGAGAAAGAAGAGAGGCAAATGCAGATGCAAAGAGAAGAAAGGGAAATGCAATTTAAGTTAAGAGAATTAGAACTGGCAAACAGAGCACACTCCACTCCCTTAAATACAAGTTCAGGTTTTGATGTTACTAGATATATTAGGTTAGTACCCCCTTTTCAGGAAAAAGAAGTAGATAAATACTTTCTTCATTTCGAGAAAATAGCTGAAAACTTGAAATGGCCCAGAGAGCATTGGACTTTGTTATTACAAAGTGTACTTATTGGCAAAGCTCGTGAAGTCTACACTTAACTGTCAGTACAACAAAGCACTGATTATGATGTGGTTAAGGAGTACATCTTGAAAGCTTATGAGTTGGTACCAGAGGCATATCGACAAAGGTTTAGGAATTGTAGAAAAGAAACTGGACAAACTCATGTCGAATTTGCAAGGGATAAAGAACAACTATTTGATAGGTGGTGCTCAGCCAAGAAAGTTGATCAAGCTTATGATAACCTCAGACAGCTCGTATTAATTGAAGAGTTCAAGAGGTGCATCCATAGTGATGTTAAAACCTATCTTGAGGAGCAGAATGTGGAAACTTTGGAAAATGTTGCTCGTATGGCTGATGATTATTCCTCGACTCACAAAATTTCATTTGGCAATAAGTCGTCCTCTCAGCAGTTTTCTGGTAAAAAACCATTTCAATCTCATTCGAGTACTTCCAAATTTCACAACAGCACAACTGTTAGGAATCAAACATCTGATAAGACTGATCAGAAATCCTTATCTCTTCCTACGTGCACTTATTGTAAAACGAAAGGGCACGTTATTTCTGATTGCTTCAAGTTGAAAAATAAGCAACAGAGAAAAGACAGAGCTTTTCCAAATGCTCTTATTTCTACGAGGTCAAGGTCACGGTCTTGTATTGAAAGCAATACATTTGTTGGGTCAAACAAACCCCAGTCTGATTCTATTTTAGAGGCTTATGAACCATTCATGTCAGAAGGTTCTATATCACTTATTGGTGATTCTGCCAAACCTATCCCAATTAAAATATTAAGGGACACTGGAGCTTCTCAGAGTCTTTTATTATCAGGTACTTTGCCTTTGTCTGAGGAGTCTTCTTCAAGTGAAAGTGTTCTTGTACAGGGAGTAGAGTGCGGCTTTGTAAATGTTCCTCTCCATTGTGTAAATTTGGCATCAGACTTAGTTTCTGGACCAGTGACTGTTGGGGCAGTGACTTCTTTACCCATAGAGGGTGTTCATTTATTACTAGGCAATGACCTAGCTGGAGATAAGGTTGTGGTTAATCCACTTGTAACTGACAAGCCTTGTTTGGATCAGAAAGTTGATCCTGTCGAAACTAAAATCCCTGATTTGTACCCTGCTTGTGCAGTTACTAGAGCTATGGCAAAAAGAGCTCTTGAGAGTGATGTTGATCAGGATATTATTCCTTTAGCTGACACATGTATTGGTCAGTCTTTTGATTTTTTCACTTTTTCCTCAGGTATTGATCAATCAAATGGTATTGATCACAGTGATCCTCTTTTGGCAACTCATTCTCTTTGTCCTAATCAGGGTGACAAACGACAATCCCTTGTCGTTAAACAGGAGCAAGATCCCGAGATATCTTGTTTGTTTCAGAGGGCTATTAGTGAAACTGAAGCCACACAAGTTCCAGTGTGTTACTTTGTGAAAAATGGGGTCCTTATGAGGAAATGGAGACCACCTGATGTACCCGCTGGTGACGAGTGGTCAGTGAGCTATCAAATTGTTGTTCCTAAGTCATATCGACAGGAAATTCTTAATTTAGCCCATGAAACTCCTTTGGCTGGTCATTTAGGAGTCCGTAAGACTTATCACAAGATCTTGAATCATTTTTATTGGCCGAAACTCAAAAGTGATGTTTCTAAATACTGCAGATCTTGTCACACTTGTCAAATGATAGGAAAACCCAATCAGAAAATACATAAGGCTCATTTACAACCTATTCCTGCATTTGATGAACCATTTAGTAGAATAATAGTAGACTGTGTTGGTCCTTTACCTAAAACCAAGTCGGGCAACCAATACTTGTTGACCATCATGTGTACATCTACAAGATTTCCAGAGGCAATTCCTCTGAGAAATATAAAAACTAAAACTATTGTGAAAGCTTTGGTGAAGTTTTTTACACTTGTTGGCCTTCCCAAATCTGTCCAGTCGGATCAAGGGTCAAATTTTATGTCTGGAATTTTCCAACAAGTTATGCATGAATTAGGCATCCAACAGTTTAAATCTTCTGCCTATCACCCTGAAAGTCAAAGTGCTTTGGAAAGATTTCATCAAACTTTGAAGAATATGATTCGATCATATTGCTTTGATACAGAAAAGGATTGGGATGAGGATGTTCATTTGTTGTTGTTTGCTGTTAGGGAATCAGTTCAAGAGTCGTTGGGTTTTAGTCCCTTTGAAATAGTTTTTGGTCATACTGTCCGTGGACCATTGAAATTATTGAAAGAGAAACTTCTTTCAAATGAAGATTCAAAGATTAATCTTCTTGATTATGTTTCTGATTTCAAATACAAGTTGTCAAAGGCATGTGAAGTAGCAAGAACTAATCTTCACACTATCCAGTCAAAAATGAAATTAAGGTATGACAGAAATTCACAGGAAAGGAGTTTTAAACCTGGTGACAAAGTTCTGGCTCTCTTTCCCATACCTCAGAATCCTCTTCAGGCTAAATTTTATGGTCCTTATACCGTTGAAAAGAAAGTAAATGATTTAAATTATATCATTAACACTCCTGGGAGACGGAAACAAAAACAACTTTGTCATATAAATATGTTAAAGGAATATTTTGACAGAGATAGCCCAGCTAATTATTCTGTTAATTTAGTTGTACCTGTCCCACACAGTGAAGATATCAACGATGGAGTACAATGAGACTATAGTGACTCTGGTATAACCAATCTTCGGAATTCAGAAATATTGAACAACCTAGACCAGAAACTTTCACATCTACAACAACAGGAAAGAAATGAACTAAAACAGCTATTACATGACTATGAGCACTTGTTTCCTGATGTTCCAACACGAACAAGTAAAATTTATCATAACGTTGACATTGTAGATTCTGCGCCTGTGAAACAGCATCCTTATAGGATGAATCCTCTCAAACAGAACTATCTGAAGAAAGAAATTCAGTATTTACTGGAGAATGATTTCATAGAACCAAGTAAAAGTAACTGGAGTTCACCATGCATTCTTGTTCCCAAGCCAGATAATACATTCCGTATGTGTACTGACTATAGAAAAGTCAACAGTGTCACCAAAACTGATTCATTTCCAATCCCAAGAATGGACGATTGCATTGATAAAATTGGAAATGCGGAATATGTCACCAAGTTTGACCTTTTAAAAGGATTCTGGCAAATTCCACTGACGGAAAGGGCAAAAGAAATTTCAGCATTTGTAACTCCAGATGGACTTTATCAATATAAAGTCATGCCGTTTGGAATGAAAAATTCGCCTGCAACGTTTCAACGTCTGATGAACATGATAACATTTGGTCTTGATAATTGTGACGCTTATATCGATGACGTCATTATCTACAACAACACCTGGGAAGATCATTTGGAAACATATTCGAAAATTCTTCGATCGACTCAGTGATGCGAATCTGACAATTAATTTGAGCAAAAGTGAGTTTTGCCATGCTTGTGTCACATTTTTAGGACATATTGTGGGACAAGGTCAAGTTAAACCTATAGAAGCTAAGGTCAAAGCTATCTCTGAATTTCAAGTTCCAATTTGTAAAAAGCAACTGATGCGATTTCTAGGTATGGCTGGATATTATCGGAAATTTTGTTCCAATTTTTCCAAAATTGCTGAACCTTTGACAAGTTTATTGAGTAAGAAAACCAAATTTCATTGGTCTGACAAGTGTCAGGAATCTTTTGACAAGTTAAAGGCCATGCTTAAGAATGCACCAGTTCTTTCTGCACCAAATTTTAGCCAATCATTTAAATTATCTGTTGATGCAAGTGATGTAGGGGTTGGTGGAGTATTGATTCAGGAAGACAAAAGTGGTGTGGATCACCCTGTGTGTTATTTTTCTAAAAAACTAAACAAGCACCAGAAAAATTATTCCACAATTGAGAAGGAATGTTTGGCTTTGATATTGGCTTTACAGCATTTTGAAGTGTATGTTACCTCAGCTCTTTCTCCAATTATTGTGTACAGTGATCACAATCCCCTTACTTTCATCAACAAAATGAAAGATAAAAATCGGAGATTGTTGAGATGGAGTTTGATATTGCAAGAATATAACATTGACATCAAACACATCAGGAGAAAAGACAATGTGATTGCAGATGCACTCTCACGTGCCTAGAAATGTAATATTGCTTGATGTAATTAAGTCTAGTATCATAAAACATGTTCTTATGTAATTTTGGTTATTGTAGTATTAGATGTATATTCAAAAGAAACCTTTATTATATAAATCTTTCTTTTTCTTTATGAGGGGAGGTGTTATGTATGATGTTTATATAATATTATAAATATTTTAGGAAATTATAAATGTTTCTTCACTTTAATATTTGCTTAAATCTTAATGTTATCAGGAAAAACATGTATAACTAGTGTCCTTGAGTTAGGTTGTTTTGATCAATATGTTTTCTCAATTTGAAGGTCAAGGTTGAATTTTGTTTACAGTTAGAATTCCATTAAGATGACTCATATTCTAGAACATTCTGTCATGTGACCAATCTTTATATATACCATGTTTGGTGGACATTTTTTCAGTTTTGACATTACCATCAGTCTTGTAAAGAGCTATTACAGTTGTGAAAATTCATTCCAAATTCTAAGAGAGGAATTATTTTAAATATTCATTGGATTATAACAGTGCTCATAAAATTTTGGATTTTGGATTTTTAATTGACAATTTTGGAATTTATGTGAACTTACTTCATTTTGACATCAGCACATCAAGATTTCTAGTACATCAGGACTTTGGAGACCATTGGCACATAATAACATTCAAGGACACATTCTATATTTAGGACTTGTGATTAGAACAATCATTCTTATTGGATTATTAGGATTTCAAAACACATTATTGTAAGTGACTTTTTGATTTTTCATTTTAATTATCTAGTAATAAATTGCTTGTTGATTTTTTTACTTGATTTGTTGGTTTCACTTTCTTTCTGTTACATTTTTCTTAGACAATAGAGTCGTAACAGAGGCAAATATGGACACAGTTTCAACTGCTGTAGGTACTTTAATAGCTGGCTTGCGTTTATCGGGAATAAGTACAGGTATAGTTGTTCCACTGACAATCACATGGTTAGCACAGCTGTTAGGGAAATTATGTCAAAAGCTTGGAATGAAAAACTGATTTGTAAAATGGTCTTAAAATATGATGAAATAGTCACAGCAGCCATCGATAAGTTGAATATTATCGATTAGATGATAAGCAAATCAATCACTTAGAACGATGTAACTTCTTTACATCTTGTTGTTCAGTCTCTGGCTGACCTTCTGCTTCAGATACGGCTCTGCCAACAAAGAGATCAAGGTTGAGAAGTTCGTTTTCGTTGTCAAAGAATACAACCGGTACAATGACATAAGAAACAAAATGAAAAAAAAATGAAGGGAAGAAATTTAAGTGAAATCTTTTAGGAAAGCAAGTTGAAAATAAAAACTCCTTTATAAATGAACTGTTCAAATCAAGAGAGCTATATTACGATCAATGGTCTTTCTGGAAACGAAATATATTTTACAAACCCAACTGGTGAAAGAAATAACAGACTACCCATTGCGTTGCAAATAATATATTTTGGATATTACAATCTTTCAGATGAACTAAAACAAAATCTATTTTACTACACAAATAACAAAACGGAACAAAGACTGTTTCAATTCTTGACGCTTATTACAACCTCGAAATGTACACGAAAAAGTCAAAGAGGGAATGACTACAAATGGTGAGAACAAAGAACAAAGTGCTGATTATGAATGTTTGAAACAACTAATAGGTTAAAATCACTCCGAATAACAGTAACACAGTATACATAACGTGCTACAATACAAAATTGTTTGGCTTCAATAGGCAGGGAACTATACAAACATCTACTGAATTAGACACAGTTTGTAGATTGTTGAATCCAAAAAATGTTTTCATTTTAATCGATCAGATAAATAGCACCAAACAATTACAGAAAATTAGTCGTGTTTACTTGAGTAATTTGCCAGTTAAGATATCTGTTTAATGGTTACTTTGTTTCATATGATGCTAATGGCTATTACAAACAGTTGCAAAGAGGTACAATTATTTCAATATGAGCATCAGATAAAAAGATGGAAGAGTGATAGATTTTCACGTCATGTCTGTAACGTATGTTTTCAATGTTAAATAAATACCATACTTGGAGAGATAGCACTTATATGTCCCAGAGAACCTTTAAACACTGAGACCAAGACAGATGAAAAAGGTGCAACATTAGTTGAAACAGTGAACAGTGACATAGACCAGAACAATAACCATATCGCTAATTTACATGACCCTGACAAATTAACTGGTGCAGCAAATAAAAGGTTATCAATGAGGAGAGTTGATAACCAAATACTAAACACATTTACTAATAACAATTTCAAAGATATCAAGAAGTGGAGAGAACAGGTTGATAATAATTAGCTGCTACTAAACAGAATGACAATGAAAGATCTGGAAAATCTCCGAGTTACAGAAACAGAACAGAAAAGATTTTAGAAGATCAAGCCTTTTCAAGCAGAGACTTGATACTTAATCGACTGCTATTCAAGCCCTAAAACCAACAATATAAATGGCAGATGATTTAACTAACGTTCGACAACATGCACAACCGATCGAACAGACGATAAACAGGGGATAGATGCCCTGGAGAGTGAGATGAAGAAAAGTAAAACATCTTTTTGGAAAACCATGTCAGTTTACAATATCATCTTGAAAGGTTACAGTGAGATTTGAGTAACCAAATCAAACCGAACGATCAAAAGATTAAAAAGCCGATGAATGATTTCAAAACAAAAATTGCTGGCCTGAAGAACAGGATCACAGCTAACACTAATACACCGTCAGCGTTCCAGAACACAATGATTTAAAAGAGTTAGCCAAAAAGTTAGATGACGTTAAAAATGTTAATGAACGCACCATTAGATCAATGAAAACAACGTACGATCTAGTCATTACAGATTTAAGTGATACAGTCAAGACGATAAAAGATGTTACATTCAATGAAATTTTACAACACATTACACGCTGAAGTTGAATAATCTAAAACGGATACTAAAGAGTACGTTGACAGAGAAGCAGACAGTAATATCGGTGTGGTGCATGGTAGCAATGACGAAATAGACAAAAGAATGAAACCTCTGAAAAAGATTTAACTGATCTGGAGCAGATGTTTGCAAAAGGTAAAGATGCATTAAAAACTTAAATAAACAAAACGACTCTCGGTTAAGTGGTAGCATTGATAGAGTTAATACTGAAATAAAGGAAAACATAGAGACATTGAAAATTGAATTTAACATGGAAATGGGAATAAAGAGTACTGCATTGGGTATTAGAATAGATGAACTGAAATATGACATCGATAAAAATAAGAAGGAGTTTGAGGAAAAAAACGAAACATATGCCGGGATGTATATTGCTTTACGAATTTTGCAATGAAGAGTATCCTGATGGCGTTGAAATAAATATTGGAGAAACAATAAGTCCTTACAAAGAGGTAAAAGTACCTAGCTTTAAAACTCATCTTGAATATCCAGAAAGGAATGGTTTCTTGCAACCTTTGAAGTCAAAAACATCACTTCAAAAACTTGTTCAAACCTATGGATTTAACTAAGCTCCGTCACGTTTTGTTGAATACATATTATACACAAGAGGTGATTTACAAAAATATGTCATTAAAACAAGTCAGGCCTGTATACAATTTTTGTGAATTTACATATCGAACCTAATTGTTATATTATTTGCATTGAGCTTTTTTTTAACAGATTAGAGGTAAACAATAAACTTTTCATATACACAAGCAACCAACAAAAGGAATGTCATCTATACAGGGTAAAGGAATCAAAGACATTATCTGGAAGAGATACAAAACTATCTTTTTATTTACAACACAACACAAAAATATTATCATTTTGATATTACAGATCATAGTGCTGTTCTCAGCAAGATAAAAATTGGCAGCAGTATCACAATTGATTACTCATAAATAGCTACGCATCTCTATAAGAATGTCGTACGTAAAGCATAAACTTTATTGTGGTTTTCAGTACAATTAAAGGCTACATAAACATTTATGATTGGAGAGGCAATAGCTAACGGTTTAGCATTTATAGGAAGCAACAATTTGTTCAGCTTATTAGATCCCAATGAAGCCGACATAGTACGAATTGGATACGGCAAAACAATAGATGATTAGCAGGGAAAAAATGAAGGCTTCAACGAAAAATTAACAAAGGCACTTGATTACTTGAATGCAAGATTGAACGAGCAATGTTTAGTGACTCAGTATTAAAACAACCTGGATGATATTTGTCTCTGTATCCGTCAAATTATAGTGATAACAGTAGTCATAATTTAAACGGTAAGGTAATAATTAAATAACAAAGACAACCTAAAATGAATGATTTATACAAACCCTCTAATGAACGAATCAAATGCGAATAGATATTCATTACACTTTGGATGGATGTCAATGTGTATGTTACTTAGAGGTTTCAGTGGTTGTACCCACCACGACCTCACAGTTGGTGTCGAAACTCTGCATCAAAGGTGCACGACGTTCTTGCATTTTTCAGCATAATAAATATCTACGATGTTTACGTTTGGAAAATACATAACTCCTAGCATGCGGGAGATGATACCATAAGGAGTTAAATACTTCAATCCAATATATCATTGTATTACACACACACACACACACACACACACACACACACACACCACCACCACCACCACCACCAGCATTAAACCCGAGCAAGCATTGCAAGTTTGTATACCAACGTTAAGCCTCAATATCATGATTTTACCTGTTATATCTTCGTGTCATTTGACTTGAAGGTAATAAGAATGCTAACAATGCAGTGGTAAACAAGTAGAATGCTCGCAAAAGATGATCTTTTCAACTTAAATGACTACAACATTTTAACGACATGCAAAGATGTGTGGCTTCAAGTATCGGTGAGAACAAACATGATTGAACAAACCATCATGATTGAAAAATTAAGAAGTTGAGATAAACAGAGACAGTTAACGCGCAAGACATTGGTAATGAAGCTATGTAATTTGTGATGTATGGAAAGAAGTTTAGGATACCACTTGACTTTCGTTTACAAACAGATCATCGTCCACTGTATCCATGTGTTCTTCCACATGATTTCAGATTGAACAATACACTCACAAAAGCGGATTGAGTGATTAAAGGTGACAATCATGACTACGATCTGGAAATCATTGTTTGAATGACGACATCATTACATCTAAATCAGTTGTACAATCAGGGAATGACAAGTACAGAAATTGAATTGCATTCTTCTACGACTATATTTGGTGAGTGTGAGAGAGAGAGAGAGAGAGAGAGAGAGAGAGAGAGAGAGAGAGAGAGAGAGAGAGAGAGAGAGAGACTCAGAGGCATTGAAGCTAATATATCTTTAGGAAAGTCACTCTTGATTCTTCTAGAAGAGTGTTATTGTGCAAAAGACTTGAGAAAGTGATCCTGAAATGTTTTTTTTTTTCAACTCGGTTATATCTATATATACAGTCTTGGTGACAATAGAAGATGTGCCAAACATGGTTTCTTCCCTGTGCTTTCAACGTAAACAACAGTTTACAGAAGCTACCAAGTATTTCTTCGATGAACAACAAGACACACATAAATTAGTAACGTAAGTGTTAACAATTTTTACACTGACATCCTTTGTTTCTGGTATGATTTTGAGAAGTACACACGATAACAGATTACATGGCAGTGGACATAGTCTTGTTAATGTAAAACAAGGTATTCGTTTTCAAATCAACACAAAGGAACGTTGATGCTCATAAAATTCACTTTATATCTAATGATCAGGTTGACATTCAAACAATCAGCTCAAATTCTATTTTAGCCGTGTATCAATGTACATTTGTGGAATGACTAATTGTGGTAAAACATTATTTGCACTACATCTGAATACGAAACTTTTTCCATCAAATCGTTATGATCTGTCCAATGTTTCTGTAGAACAAGACGTACAACTGAAAGTGGTTAACTGTGATAGTGACAAACCCAGAGGATAAACTGGATAAGTGATTAGAGTTACTAGTTGATTTATACCAAGGAACTAATACTTTGTTTCTGACTGAGGATAGCGGAAATTTTGCCTACGTGAAAAAAGAAAGCAACTCGCTTAACCAAACTAGCAGTACGGGCCATCTTTCCGAAGTAGAACCCCGTGATAAAAGATTTCACGGACAATACATGGTTTATGGTAGTCTTCCACAGGAAGGACACGGAAGCAATGAAAACGGCATTTAAATAGAATTACTTAATATTAGATGAAATTAAATCAGAGATCGTAGATATTTTGAAACAAAGCAATAGAAAGAAACTTTTGATACCACTCGAGTTTCCTTTTCAGTTCAAGGTACACATGACAGCAAAGTAATGTGTTGGCAATGCTATTTGTTCATTATGATGCTGTACATCTAGTGGGTGTGTGGCCTGAGTAAATTCATTTCCCGCAAATTTTATCTATGTTCAAAAAGATAATTTCGTTGCATTTCGAATTTTAAAATCTTTTTCTGATAACGTATGTTTGTATTCCTTTGCAAACTTTCTTTTCATCGTTATTAGTTCTGAATGTATAAGTTTTGGACTTAATCCACATAACTCTCTGATTGGTACACCTGTTAGCTCATCTTTGAAAACGTCCGTAACTTCGCTTGAGGGATGTCATATATGTTGTCATTGGGAGAGTCACCAGTGTCACAGAACTTAATGTCATCTTTCATGTCTCTGTAAAAGTTTTTTTGTCCCAACATAAATGCACAATTAATCTCTATCGGTACAAAGCAAAATTGCCCTTTTTCAACGTATTTGTTTTTCAACTTCGTGTAGTAAAATTCGTACATCAATTATATGGATAACTCTAACACTATAAAACCTCTATATTGTTTGGTTAATTTGATACTTGTTTAGACTGACTTGTTATGTTGTTATTCTTTTTAACGGCACTTTTAACACAATAGGAGTTAAGTGCTTTTCCCAAGGACACACCGAGGCAGCAGACCAAGACTTGCCAGGACCGAACTCGCGACCTTTGGATTACGAGTCAGACGCTCTATCCACTGAGCTTGCAAGCCTCCCTTAGTCTGACTAGCACTAAGCAAGTCATTGTCAATAATTGTTCTCCTGGTACATGATATATCTATTTGGCATGTGAACAATTTATTTTCGCTTGCACATATTTTGTACTGTTGTACTCTTTTGAAGATTTTCTATTTGCTTTCTAAACACTGAATTGTTCGTCAATTTGAATAAGTCCTTCTCAATATCATTAGAAGCTGTTTGTCGAAAATGGTAATCGGCTCACTATATGTCTTTAGACAAGATTGCTGTTCAAATAAGGTAACTCTGCGTATCTTTTCAGTTTAAACCCAATTGCAGGTAGCCTTGCAATCACTTATCAGTTTTTTTTTGCACTGCAGATAAATAAGTTTTGTCTGGAACTTATTTCTTCTTAGTTAAATGGATAGTCATTGAAATGGTCGTGTTGGTATCTGCGAATCTACTCCTAAAATATATCCCGTGTCACTATCACCAGCAGATTGTCTTCTATCAGAAAAGGTGCAGCGATGTGCCAAGGGCATACCTTTGTTGGATCTGCCAACAACGAGGCATTGCTTTTAACGATCAAATTTGCTCCTCATTTGCCCATTTAAAGTTTGTTACCGGCATGTATTGGTCCATAGCCCAACCATTTAAAATATATTGACTATGTACATAATGAAGAGTGCGGTAACGACTCTTCATACTCTCCATTTATTATTTATCTTTTACATCTATGTCTGGATAGATCTTGTGATTTGAATTAGCATGTCCATGTAAGATCATACTAATATCACCTCTAATTCTACTCTCAATCATTACAAACATGTCATAGTTGTTAAGAAGTTCTAATTGAACACCAGATATTTTTAAACTGACATTAAGACCCTGTCCTGGTGTACTGTAATGATGTGCTGGATTACATTGGTAACGTTTCATACATACATTGCAAACTACTCGAATATGTCACACAACATTAAAGCATCTTTTTCACGTAATAATCGTGTAGATCACTAAGTGTGTTCAATCTGGAGTTCCTCATCACATCTTGATAATACTGATAATCACCATATGATACATTTGAATCACTCAGACTTTTGGTGGTATATAATTATGTTCCATCGAATTTATCGAAACTATCCAAGTATTCATATAGGTATATGTCTTCCATTAAATATGTAGGTTTCGTGTCACCAAATTACCATCGACTTAGTTTTGTTTTCACTCAGTAATACGGAAAGTGGTCCAGCTGTGATATATCACAATGGTCCAGGAACATGGGGGTATATAGTAGGTAAGAAATTAGGAAGCTGGCATTTGAACTAACCGGTTAATCATTCGCTTAAATCAATCAGATCACACACCATGACCCATTTGCTTTCCGTACTCGGCTGGTGTGTCTGTTTTGGTTGATTGAGATCGGCATAGTATTTTTCTATATTTTCGGCTATCATTCTTTCGATAGTTTTGAATGTATCCTTTATTTCTATATTCTTATTTTATATGTTTTTTTAGCCTACTTGTGGAAAAAGTTGTATTTAATATTTCTACCAGGTAAACACGTAAATATGTAACAATTAAATTCTTCAAGGACGTAGAACTATGCTTTCAATCATCCCCAATCAAGCTGCTTCCTAAATGAGCAGTCCACTCGACTTTGGTATTGGGTATTTCATCGATCTATTTCCTTTGGTGATTTGTCAGTGCTACACTTATAACTTTTGGCATCTATGTTTATTTCAATAGTAAGATTTCAATAGCACGATAGAAGGTTTTCCAGTGATCATCTCCAGTTTCCATTTGTTGTATAAGTAAGGTTTCAGTAGCACGATAGTAGGTGGTATAGCTTTAAAATATCACTGTGGTCCAGGGACTCTATGGTGTTTTTTGTTTTCATCCAGTAGTACGGAAAGTGTTCTCGCACTGTCATTACTTCTCTACTGACATCCTCCGCTTTGTATTCCTAATTGGTTATGTTTTTTCAGATGTTACGAGCTTCTATTAATGAACACATCTGTGTTGGAGCAAATTCTTTTGAGTCACAGTGCCGAACATTATCCAATGCTCTTCATGTAATGTTTACGGTGGCAGCTGGCAGAAGGAAGGTATTGATTTTTATCAGTGGTTTTGGTGTAGAGAAACGAGTTGTTTCTGAGCGGCCGTATATTTTGTGATATAGATGTTGCATTATGATATGTTTTGTATAAAACACTTGCCAAAATTTAATAAATCTCCATATGAGGAAAGGTATGTATTAAAATCCGGCTTAAGGAAGGAACCTTATATATATATATATATATATATATATATATATATATATATATATATATATATATATATATATATATATATATATATGTGTGTGTGTGTGTGTGTGTGTGTTTGTGTGTGTGACACTTTATTCCGCCTTAATTTCTCCAGCTGCCCTTCCTTCTATATGCATAATTGAAATGGCTTATTTTGTTATCTGGCTATCTATCCACATTGCACTTAGAAATATTTCACACTTCGCCACATTTAACATGTGCTACGCGGCTAAAAATGATCGAATTGGTTAAAAAACATAAACTGAGAGGCATGAGCAGTGTAAGAAATTATCTTTAAAAATCGTCACAAGCTGAGGAGATTATTGGAAAATGCTGGCGTGTTATAAGATGTTATATCAACACCCTTCCTGGATATATATTTGCTCTATTCCAGACAGACGTTCGACTGGTTCCAACAAAACCGGAAGGTCCAAGATTTAAAAGATAAAGTTTGTATTTAATATTTGATTACATACAGAAAAATAATCACCTACGATTACTTGTTGGATTATAATGTCCGCCAATAGGTATCTTTAAAAAAATCGAGTTATTCGCTACTTACTGTAATGTACATGCATGTTATGAAAGAAAATAAACTCGTTGACGTCGAGAATTAAATGCGACGGAGATAACTACAGCTTTTTGTTAAAATATGTTCAAAAATAAGGTATTGATTTTCCTACATATTCTACGGACTTTTAATTAGAACGTGCCATCACACTGACATTGGCAGAAGGAAAACGAATAATTTCTTATAATCGATCTCAGGGTGTTCAGAAGAAACGCTTCAAAGATTTCCTCAAGTCATAGAAACATTTCAATATTGACCCTGAGTCTTGGGAATATCTCGCACAGAATCGTTTCACCTTGCACAGTAATCTCGTTCATACAGGAGCTACATAACTTGAACTGAAAAGAATTGCAGAGGCAGTGCAGAAGCGCGAGCAGCGTAAATCTCAGAACTACAGCACGTCCTCTGTTGATCAAGCAACTCCAAGCGGCATCTCCTGTCGAGTGTGATGTGCCACAGACAGTTCAGAGCACAAATTGGAATGATCAGCCACTCACGTACTCATAGAAACCAAACCAGTTAGTGAATGATGTCTTGGTCATCTTCGAACTCGAAGGACGAACAACAACAATAATAATCTTAAAGGTGCAAAAGCTTTTATTACATACAATAAATGATGAAGGCCGTAAGATATAACACTTCCGGAATGCTTACCATATGCAGAAAGTTAAAGATCAGACCTGGCATATAACTGTTGTTTCAAAGTCTCTCTTTCTCGTTCGTTCGTTTCTTTACTAATTTGGTTAATGTAGGCATAGTTGTTCCAGAACATAAGATTTGAAAGGTTTTACTCTTGGTTTTGATTTAAAACAGACTTGAGCCAATGAAATTTAATAAAACACTTTTGATGTCTATATGGGTAGTTATCAGTAATAATTCCACTGCTGTGTATATGGGTAGTTATCAGTAATAAATTTCACTGTTGTGTATTTGGGTAGTTATCAGTAATAATTCGAACGTTGTGTATGTGTGTAGTTATCAGTAATAAAGTCTACTGTTGTGTATGTGGATAGTTATCAGTAATAATTCCAGTGTAAAAAGGAAAAATAAAACGAGCTCATCAATTAAATGAAGGAAGAAAAAGCGTCGTGCGCTTGGATATAAATTAAAGTTTGCAGAGATTTCAGGTAAAATTTACTGTACATACATGAACAAAGGGTCTATCTGACCTTTATAAAATCTTGTAGATTTCAGGAAGAATTTCTTCCTACACACTGAGAAGTTCACCGCAACGACGAATACAATTTAAAATAAATGGTAAATGCAACTTGCATTTGCCTAACATTACACATGTAGGTAATACTTAGACTAATGATGAACTGTCACAAGATATCAATGGGGATTTGACAATGAAATCAAGTACTTTTAATAGGAAAGTGCGCTCAGTGCGATATCACATTTCTTTTTCAAAAAGCTCTTTGGGAATTAATAGCATTTGCTGAAGTGTCTTCTGTTGATGGAATCTTGCAGGTTTGTGGGTATTTTTCGTGTCTGTGAGGTGGGAATGAGTACGTAAGGGATCTAACTGAAGTTTGTGTACCAGCTTAAAAGCCTTGATCAAAGCACATAGAATAAGTTCATGTGACATCATAGTTTGGTGAGCTAAAATGTTTAGGATGAGTGATTGAAAAAACATGCCCACCGCTGACATATCAACTAATTCAGTCCTTTCAATATGATAGACAAATACTTAAATCCATGTATGTATGTATGTATGTATGAAAAAGAACCAGAGAATTTCTCAACAGCAGTTCCACTTTTATTCTGTATTTTATATATGTATCTATATAACATCATTTAGTTGGCAATATGTGGTCTAAATAATACAACACACACACACACACACACAAGCAAATGTCTGCACATTCATTTTAATCACGGATACATTCTTTATCATTATTCACTTACCAGTAAAATAACTAAATAAAACGAACTAACACTTCAACATTATCAATGTCAGATTCCAATGTACAATAATTTCAGTACAATGGTATACAATGGTACTGATGGGTATTTACTTGTAGAAATCAAGCAAAGTGTAGACTGTTCATAGCAAATGTCCGATGTTCATGAAATAACTGAGAAGAACTGAAAATGGTATTTAAAGCAGCAATGTCTATAATTTTTGAGGATTACAACATGCAGTTATAACAGTCTGAATTGTTTGTTTATTGTATAAATCTTTCCCCTGAGTTATATCAGAGAATATACACTGATGACACTGATGAACTTACATCATTATCAGCGGCCGAATATTCCTTTCCTACACGGTATCGCGATCAATCGCCATCTTGATCTTACCGCTTTCGACAAATCGATGTTTTCCGAACTCCAATTCGTTTGTTTTCGAAGAAGAAATTATCCAAGTGAACATATAAAACCACGCCCACACCAAAAGACGTGATGTAGACCACATTGTCAGGATGTCAAAGGTAAAGTGTTTACTGTTCGGCGAAGTTTCGTTCAGATTATTTAGGAATAAATATTTGATAGCAAGTTATAGATTATTGTATTGAACAATGCTTTATGAATTAGTTCTTCTCGTGAACTATCGTATGCCAGCAAAGCAAACTTTGCAATGTAGACATAAATTTACGAGGGCTTGGGGGAAGCAAACATAAGGGGTGGGGAGAGGTTTGCGTTTATATGTTTCATTCTTGTACGTTTACAAGGACGATTTACTAATGTACATATTACATTTTTCACTAATGTGCATTATGTGTGTATGGTTTTAACAATGTAATTATCATGTTATAACTAGAAATAATTTACTTGCATATGCAACAATATCCCACATCACTTAGACCTTATTGCAGTCTACGAATACAGTATAGTCCTACAATGTAATACGTCGACCCTGACTCATACTAGTAAGTCATTAATTTTAGCCCATGGTGCTAAATATCATATATCTTATAAAAGTTTTCCCACCAGCAGAATATTCACATTCCTAACTCCAGTTTATTTTCAATAAACCCTTATAAGGGCCTGAGTTTCTTCCTTGTCAAAGATTTGCCATGCATTCTTATTTTGTGTATGTTTTGATACATGACACCTGTTTAGGTACGTCTTATAATAGTATATTTTATTTATATAATTTACACTTGTCTTAAGATCCAATTTCATAAAAACCCAGTAGCAGTTTTAAAAAAAAGAAACAAAATTTACAGACAGTGACCATGATATTTTCAGGATCCCACTTTAACTAACACACTATGTTTAATCATACCTGTCATATATCAGTGTGATAGAACATCTTACTGAATCTAAAGCCAACGCAGTCTCACTTACCAACTCCCATGTCTCACAAGTAAAACAAATTCTTATTCTAAGATGTTTTTTGTAATATTTTACCCAAATGGCTCTACTGTACTTAACAAGTACTTTTATTTAAAAGTTGCATATTTCATTAATCATGTGGGTGTGAGAAAAATAGTCACTTCATAATGATTATGTTCATAATTCCATACTTCCCGCAACATACTAATGGTATAAAGGAACCCCAGAACGGTTTGTTTGCCTTTCACACAGTGCACAAGGATGACCCTAGGGAGAAAACATTCAAATCTGGCAGACTTTTATTTTGACAAATATGACGAACTTGTGCGCTAACAATACCACAGGTTTGCTTAAATATTATACCAGATGTTCACAGTTATTTATTTGGATTTGGATTACAATATAGAAGTTAGGACCACTCTTTAATTTTCTTTTTTCAAGTATAGCAAAATCACCAGTGTCATGTATAAATATTTTCTTGTGCAGTTTTCAATTTAATTGAAACTTTTTGGTACTTGCATGTGGCTCAGCATGGTATATCTGCATCACTTTTGATTAAAAATTTCCCTCAGACTGTGAACCACGTGTCACAACCCAAAATGCATCACATACATTATGTACCAGTATATGGTGGCTGCAGATATAGTTTTGTTGAAAAATAATACAAAATGTATCTGAAATTGAAATTGTTCTATATTTGGCCTTGGACCATTCCCAGCGACCACAGGGGAAGATGGAACAAAACCTCATGCTGATAATTGCTTTATGTACAAGTGATTACTCAAATTTGGTGAAAATTACATCCTGAGGTTTAGGCAGAGATAAACAGACAAACCTATGGACCAACAGGAAAAGGGTTTAACTGTGGCCCCAGCAGTAAAGTGTGAACATAACAAATCTGAACAGTTTTTATGTCACAATCTGTTCCGTTTTGTAATATAACAGAATCATTTCATCTTTTTGTGTATACTTTATTATATGTAAATTCATTAGTGTGGGATTCAAATGGAATTAAGCCTTTTATGTGAATTATATTCACACGTGTTATAAAGGAAAACTCCTGTTGAGATAAATAATTACACTTGTATCATACAATATGTTTCAGACAGAAGAAAGTCAGAGTTCAGGTTCATCAAGTTTGTTTGAGGAGTCAGAAGAAGTTAGGGATAATAGACCGGGAAGATCTAGAAGAGAGAGTTGTGCCAGGGAAAGAGATGGTAGAAGAGGTATTGGTAGGGGAAGACGAGGTGCTGCTCCTAGAGACAGGGGTGATGAAACCCTAAACATTGTTCAGAGAAGGAAAGCTTGAATATATTTAATTTCACTGGCACATTAAAGTAAACAAAATATCATGGAAAGACAAAAGAAAGTTAAAAGAAACTTGTTATACTGAATAAATGGTATACTGCATATAGCTCAGCATTTAGAAACATTCCACTTTCTGATTATTGGGTGAAAACTTTACTGAGGAAACTATAATACATTGAAAGCTGTAATTGCACTAAAATATTATGCATGTTCTATACAGTATCACAGAAATCAAGTAACATCAACATACAATTTAGATGAAGTACACTTATGTTTATAGTAATGTATTTATTGTACATTATTGTTATTGGTAGAGATACATGTGGCCGATAAACTGAGATATATATAACATTCGGATTCTGACAAAAGTACAAGTTTGTGCAGTGTAAAATGTGTTCTTTCTCTGTAAATGTCAAATATTTTCTATTTGATAATAAATGACGCAGTTGAAAGAATGAAGACAGAGATTTATTTCAACTGGAAAACAGTTTATTTTGCTTAGACCGTTTGAGCTCCGATAATTATTATCCC
Source organism: Margaritifera margaritifera (assembly GCA_029931535.1). NCBI lineage: Eukaryota > Metazoa > Mollusca > Bivalvia > Unionida > Margaritiferidae > Margaritifera > Margaritifera margaritifera. The sequence goes on from JAQPZY010001498.1 coordinate 2,435,285, forward strand.
AAACAAAACACAGACCTCTAGTTATCCACACACTTTATACAAAATTGTTAGAGATATTATGATTGCTTCCATCTGTTATGCACAAAACCTAGTAGAATATTTTCCCGTTATTTGAAGTGGGATGACACATATTATGTTTTTAGTTCCAAACACACACACACACACATTTGGACCAATGGAGGTGACCAAAAGGTCAGAAAGAGACATAACTGCTAAAATATATGTAAAGGAAAATTTGATTACAGAACTGACAACCATTTACATTTTGTTAGACATAATCAGATATGCAGTTGAAATTTGCCCGTGGATGTACCCCCCCCCCCTCTAGCATGGGACTTAACCTATGGCTCATAACTTAAAAACTATAGAGATATAGAAATTCCCACCCATTAATCATATAAACACTTACTCTGTATGACAAAACAAATCAGATGTGCAAATGATATTGGTCCCCACTCCCTGGAGTTTAGTCCCAGGGTCGTATCTTCGAAACCATTGAGATATCCTTATTATAAAAGTAATATCTTTTTTGGCACGAAGATACAAATTCATATGTACAAGTAACACTTCTGATCTGAGCGAATTTCAGAAGGCATTATATTGTTGATATTTGTCCAATTTGGAAACAATATTTAAAGAGAATAAAGTTTTCTTTGGCGGGTATTATTGACAATTATGACTTGACAAAATATTCCTTGTGTTGTCGTGCAATCATGAAGAGTGAAAAATGTATTCCGACAATCAATAAATTTTAATTATTTACATATTTGCCTTGCATATTGATGAATACTTAAATAGTCATACCCATTAAAGCAATAATGTCTGGATGAGCAATCATCATGACCTTAACCAGTCTTGGTCTGAAGGTAATTCAAGCTTTTCTTGCGAGATTCTTTTTGCAGATTGTATGATTATGCACAATTCTCTTTTCCATGTTGAGGACTGAGAGAATGTTCTTGGTATGCAGCCCCATTAATGTACAGCTGCAAATACTTGGCACAATGACTATGACTGTCCATACGACCATGATCTAAAATGAGATAGGAACAATTTAATATCTCTTCATTAGTGTAGACTAAATGTAGGTTACAATAAGAACCAGCAGACATACGCAAGCTATAACAGTGGACTGGTGTACATGAACAACCATATATATATATAAGAAAAATAGCAAAAACAATTTCTACTTATCACATTGTTTTAAATACGGGAATGTTTTTAATACTTGCAAGTTTATGGCACTGTTTTAGACAATCTCTTGCATGTATCTGACGCACATAATTATTATCATCCCTGAGTTACTCAGTAGATTCTGTTGCTGAAATTTCTAAAACACTCGGTGTACATTTAGGTATTTCAACAGATACTGCTGGTGAGAATGAAACATGACCCATGGAAACTCACAAATCTATAGATGGCGGTGTTTGTTGCCTGGTTACACAATATGGTCCTGGAATATATATCTGATCCATTACAAAGGTTAATTTCCTCTATACATTAGGAAAAGAAACACACACACACACACACACACAGCTCATATATGCATATGCTTATAAATATGTTACTAACTATGAACCAAATGGACGTTCTGAACCTAACCATTGTGAATAGGATGGAGTAGCAGGTCTAACAATATTTTAGGAATGTGTATAATGTCAATGAATTTCACAAAAATTAGTAATGAAGGGACTATGACATTTATTTTTAGGGTAAATTAATATATATATATATATATATATATATATATATATATATATATATATATATATATATATAAATATAAAAATATATATATATATATATATTTGTTTATAAGCCTAGGGCTTGTGTGTGTACAACTTCGAAGTGCTCATTGTCTAATACTAGGTGTCAAACTTTTAAAAGTATTAAATTCATAGGCTACTCGGTTTTTGTATAATTGTGCAAGGAATGTGCTAACACAGCTCATACTTTCCAGGCTCTTCCTAAATCAGATAGAGAGTTTATCTACATTGAGAACAGTTGAATATTTATTTAATTTAATGTAACATAACTTAATGAACCTATTTCACGATAGGAATTCACATACAAATGACCATTCTGTGCATGCTACGATTACTGAAAAATCCACTATTCTGCCCTCACCCCCATAAACATACGTGGGGGAACATATTATGCCATCACAAGCGAAATATCGAATAGCCGATCTTGCAAGTTTGTTTTTAATCTTTCAAAGTCAATCAAAACAAATCCTTTGCCAGTTATAATAAACAAAATATAAAAACTAATGTAGCTTTCAAACATTGGAGCTATATCTGCACTATACTGTACACTTGCGTGACAAGTGAATACAAACTTACATGGGCCTACCTATCCAACAGCAACTTGGCCATTTCAGTGTCGATTGAGAGTCCAAGTTCCTCCATCAGTCCTCTATAGCGATAGGTTCAGTTCGATTTCTGTCGCAGCGACAAACAACGTGGGCGACCTTCACGTCTTTTATTCTGCGGTACGTCAACCATTTTTCTTTTGATAGATATAAAATTTGCTACCACGTGACTTCTAACCCGCCTACTATACGGAAATGACGTATCAGTTTATGTCGTCATGCGAGTTTTTCGTACCAGTTTGTGAACTAGATTTTCCAATTAAAGCGGTCCCTACCTCGAAATAATTTCTCTCGTTTATTTTGCAGTTTATTGATTGAATCAGGAAAAACCTCGTATTTCTGTGCATTATTTCGGGTGATAAGCTGGTACATTACATTAATTTAATGACCTTCACTATTTAAAAAATACACAAAATTACAGACATTGCTGCTTGAAAAAGGGAACATGAACACATCCTACTGAAACAGTGACTCCATACGACCCGTCTAACAGCCTGAACTGAAACTCTGTTGTGACAATCCTCCAAAAGAACTAGATGTGTTCTCATTGGTCAATTTAAAAAAAAAAAACACACACACACAAAATGCCAATTCATAACAAGAGGAAATATGTAATATTTATACGAGTTACGCTTAAATTATTGTACCATATTCATTTTCATGACAAATGAATACGCGGGGTACAAAACCCCCAGACAAATATCAAAAACTGAAAAATATACACATGGAGTCAGCTCACAATTATTACTTTATGGTTGTCCCAGTCTATTTTTAGAGCATTTTTACCACTCTCATTTTGGTGATGATACATGAGTTAGATTTTAGGCGTTCTTGGTATTAATTTAAAGGAAATTGTTTATTCTTTAGAATATGAGCATTATGGTGTGGTTGTCTGTGTGTATTTTGGTGACATTGCACACTGAGTAATGAAGTATTAATGCAGGTCCAGAAGTGAAATCTGTGACCCATTGTACGTTGTTTTGTTTACAGTCCAGACTCTCAACAAAATGCCGGATGACCTATGACAAGAACTTCACCGTCAGTTCATCCTTGAAGATACTTTAAATGAACATATGATTTATTAGGATCTCGACACACTGGAAAGTTCAGTACTGACAAGCAAATGTAGGGACTATGTAGGAAAAATAATTGTAATCTGAATCCACATGCACATTTGGTGAATGCATAGAAAAGAACTGCCATTATACACATCCATAGTGATAATAGATGCAGAAATGACTGCTTTTATAAAACTCGACATAGACATCATCAAGAGCTAGGTATTTAAAATGAACTTAAATTTTTCACTGCTACATATGTATGTATCCACCCATCTATGCATCTATCTATCGAGTAATTTGCAACAAAAATTTCCTGAAGCTTTTGGAACATGCACTTTGGTTACAGCTTATAAACGAAATAAGAACATAGGGACATTTTAGTGAGATCCAAACCTCCGAGTATCGACAAACCTGGCTGTTTTAGTGTGAATTCAATGGTTAGTAAGCTGAGTGATTTTCTAATTAATTCAGATATATATAGTAAAAATTTTAAAACAGGTAGACATTTTTAAATTAAACAACACATTTCATATGATATACAAAATGTGACCTATGTAGTGTACTGTTTGAACTATAAAAAGCAATATGTAGGTGAAAACGAAAAAAATGAACTCGTTATGATGGAGGGACATTTTTCAGACATACGACGGCAATTAGGAAAAACTACAGTAAAGATCATTTCAGAGTGATTGGCATTGAGCACAACATCTTGTTGTCAAAAGATGATAGAAGATTTCCAGGTTAGCCTTTTAGGAGATGAAATTATGTTTTTAATTCCACCGACAATGTGACATTGACCGTGGTTCTGTGCCATTTTTGTCTCTTTTCCAACGTTTTATTTGTTTTTTGTGCTGGTCGATCGAGATAGATAGGTTCAATCGCATCTATCTATCTCTCTATATATAACATGCTCTACGGTCTATAACCATCTCTGTCTCTTTCTATCTGTCTGTCCAATCGTCTGCGTACATGTATTATATTGCAATAAATCAGAATATATTTTGCAGAACAATTAGTCTTTTCTGTTTTCAAAAAAAATTATTGCACTTTACGCTAATTAACATATAATAATAATGATAATAATAATAGCTTTCTTTTCTGAGAATAATACATTTGGTTCTGGATCAACCAATCTTACATGTAGTCCTCAAACAATAGAATCTTAAAACTTTAAAACTATAAATGTCATATATATATATATATATATATATATATATATATATATATATATATATATATATATATATATATATATATATACACACACAAATAAAACTATAACTTACTGCAATAACTAACACACTCATAATAAACACACACATCAAACCCTTTTTTGAAATCTAAATAAATTGCTCCGATTATTTTTCCGCCATCTATAACTGCTGGCCATGTATCAGCCAACTCTGTGAGGGCAATTTGGCATGAATGGTTTTCTCTGGAACCTGATTGTGAGTTATGTAGAAGGTTATATTTCTAAAAAAATTGGCGAAGATGAAGGGAGATTATGTTTTCAAAATTTGTTGATAAGGTTGGTACAATTAATATAGGTCGATAAGTGTTCGCTAACGATCTATCACCTTATTTAAAGAGAGGTAACACCGTAGGCTAATTTCAGATTAGTTGCAAAGATTCTCTAATCAGTACTTGCATTTATCAAGCTAGCAACTGAAGGGACACCAACTTGAGCTGATAGTTTTAGTATATTTTGGTGAGATTTCATGTAGACCTATTGTTTTGGTGTCATCAAGTTTCTTTAAAATATCAGTAACATCTTGAACACAGATGTAAGGAGTCTGGAATGATATATGAGATATGATTTTCAATTCTAAAAAGTTTGTAAGGAGTGAATAAATCTTGTGATATGGAAGACTGTTCTCCAAGTATTGAAGTTAATGATGTAAAAATAGTAATTAAATCGTTTGCAATTTTTGATGGCTCTGTACTAGTATGACTACCGATATTTAATTCTGATCGGAACTCGTGAACTTTTGAACTTAATTTAAAGTTACGAAAATGTTTTCATATTTTTGTGCAGTCACTTTTATTCTAAATTAACCTTGAAATATGATACGTTTTAGCTTTCTCCCCTTTCTTTCCGTTATGCTCCTTCTTTCCGTTCCAAACTTGAAACCGTCGATGGACACTGAGTGATCCTTAGTATTATCATTAAAAAATGTTTCGAGTCCTAGAATGTCAATAGGAGAGTTATTGAATACAGTGTGCCTGAGTTACGTATCGAATATTGAGATTTACTATATGTAGACCCTTTTCTTTAAAAAAGTATTTTTGAACTAGAATCAGATTGAGAGGTTTCCTCATCAAGACTGACTTGGTATTGACAGTGTCCATCAATACTGACTTGGTATTGACAGTGTCCATCAAGACTGACTTGGTATTTACAGTGTCTATCAAGACTGACTTGGTATTGACAGTGTCCATCAACCTGTGTGTAATACAGACAAAGTCCCGTGATTAAGATAAGCGAGGCATTTGGTCATCAGGAGTAGTTAATTATACATCTATACAGATATTGTCCTCTTCCTGAAATTTGCAACTCAAAACAATTATCACAAATATTGAGTAATAATCAAACTGATTCTGGAAATATGAAATATAAATCCCCTATTGAATGATGCCCTTATCTTGTTTTAAACTGCAATGGATATATTTTGTACACCACGTAATCGACCCATATCAGACTAGATAGAATGTTATTCAGTTTCATTTTTAATCACTCTTTAGTATTGGAATAGGACGTTATGACTTTTTCGGATATTATGTATTTGAAAGACGATATGCTGGAGTGTGGTATGAGACACATAGTAGTGTGGGACAACGAAAATGGATTGGTAGAGAATACGCTTAGCTCCATACTATTTTTTATCAATACCCTTTGACATTAAAACTTTCCCAATATAATGAAGTAACCAAAGTGCACTTTTTCATAATCCGTTTCCATTGTTGTTGGTAATACGAAACTGAAGTACAATCTATGTTACTTTCAAACATGTGCATAGTTTGTCAGTCGTGATGGTTAAAAAAAACAACACTCAAAGGTTGTAAATCTTACACGTAAGCTTCTTTTCCAGCACGAAATTAATACATATTTTGTTACAATGCAGCTTTTCTCATAAGAATTAATATCTAAGCCTTTACATTTATGACCTGGCTCTGATTATCTGATTGTAAAGGTTATCTTTATCTAAAATGCAAATATCACACTCATAAAAAAATTCTCTCTCTCTCATCATTCTATTTCTTTCTCTCTCATACATACATATATACATGGATAGTCACAAACAATGACTGATATTACCGAATGCTTGTCACACTAGTTTTGGAAAATCTAGAATAGCCACTTTAAAGAATCATTCAGCAAACAAATGCCACACATACTGTACACACAATGACATCTTTTGTAAACGCGTTTGTTTCTTTTAAAATTACGTTCAATCGATTTGAAGGCTTATCAAAATAACTTTTATTTGTCAATGTGTATGCGGATAAGCACTTTCGTATTTCAGCATTGTGGTCTCTATTTTAGCTCACCTGGAAATAAGACGACGTGAGCTTACACTATGGGTTTCGAGCGCTTTTTGTCGTGCATAGCATCAATCACTATCAGCTATTAGTAGTAATGGGGGAACAATATGGGGAACATGGGACCATATGGGAAAAATTGGAAATGTAATGTTAAAAAGGTCCATAGGATTAACATTATGGACCTGTATCTGGGGACATGGGAAATGTAATGTTAAAAACGTCCGTATGATTAACATTTGGAGATTGTATGAGAGATATGGGAAATGTAATGTTAAAACCGTCCGCAGGATTAATATTATGGGAACTTTATGAGGGGAAATGGGAAATGTAATGTTAGAAACGTACATAGGTTGAATATTATAGGACTGTATGGGGGGAATGGGAAATGTAATGCTGAAAACATCTATAGGTTTAACATAATGGGGCTGCATACACCTATTGACCATGACTCACACCTACTGACCAACACGAACACCTACTAACCAATGCGCCTGTTGACTGACCCTTAGTGCATAAAGGTGCTATTTGCACTTTTGGTCAATTTGGACATTTTATGATAAAAAACTTCAAAATAGTCACATCTTACTGTGACAAAAAAATTGACACTATATTACACCAATATCTATATGAAATATTAAAATCATCAAAGTCATATCTGCATAAAGTGTGAAAACTCTATGCATAAAGGTGCAATGTGCATTGTTTGCATGCATCAAAGTTCTATTTGGCAAATAGCACCTTGATGCATCTAATGAATGTGCCTATCTCTACATCATAGATCTATAGTGGTTTTGTTCACATAGCCTCCTCAATAAGGTAAATTGACCAGTGTGGTTTCAAATTACACATTAATGGTGAGGTGAGAACAGTGCACTAATTGGTTGTAAACTTCTTTTGCTTTATCAGCAAGTTCACTAATTGGTTGTAAACTTCTTTTGCTATTTCACAGTGGTTTTACAAACTAAATGGTTGATTTATAGAATCTGGGTCAGAGAATATTGTAGATATTTTAATGGTAAGTATTAAAGCATATTATTCATTTGTATTTTACATAATGTAGTAACTCATTTCAATTGTATCAGTACTAATGCAAGTAATAAAGCATACCATTCATTTGTATTTTACAGAATATAGTAACTCATTTCTATTGTATCAGTACTATTATGCTCCAATTGTTTTTACTTGTATTGTGTTTACTTGATTTCTTTAAAAATAAAACCAATTTAAATTAAAATAATAGTAAATTATCAGATTAGTGCTTTTCTGATGCATAATCTACTTGTATTTGCCATGTTATGACTAAAATATTATTGTAATGTTACAAATATATGTTACATGCAGGTACAAGAGGAAGAGATGTCTGACTGGTCAGACAGTACAATAAATGCAGTCATTTATGAAATGGACAATCACATCGGAAATGAAAATGAGAAAGCACATCCTAAAAATGATTCTAAGAATCTCAGTGATGATGAGGGAGAGAGCGAGGATGAACCCTTGGCCGTGTTTGGAGAAGGATATGGGAGATTCCTGAAAAAGGCCAGTGTGAAGGTTTGGATGAAACAAATGATGCCAAGGATTACCAGCCTTCAAAAGATGATTTCAATTCATCTGATTCAAACATATCAGGGTCCTTAAACAGTAAAGTAAAGACTGACCAGAAACAAAAATGGAAGAAAAAGACAGGAAAGTGAATCAAGAGGAAACTGTTCAAATCCAAAAATACACATTTAGTTTCACAAGATCTGAAAGATAAAATTAAGAAGAAGGGCGCATCATTAAAGGCAATACAAACACGAACTGAACAAAAGAGAGACACTAGTCTTAAGAAAATCGCTAAGCTGAAGAGCAAAAGATTACACGAGTTGAAACAAGTTATTAGAAACTACCATATTAAGCGACTTTACAACTTGCTTGCTTGCAGTGGATATAAACGTATTGCTGTTACCGCTGATGGGGATTGCTTCTTTGCTGCACTTAAGCTTCAAATGTAGCAATATTTAGCTCTTGAAAACTTTCGTAAACAAATAGCTGAGGACATGTCAGAAAACATACAACATTATATCAATTTTCTACAGGATAATGGATCTTCACAGGACAGGACAGTGCAGTTTGCTCGTGAAGTTGAATCAGTCAAGGGAAAGGGACAATGGAACACAAGTATTGCTGACTGTATACCATTAGCTGGAGCAAATATACTGAAAAGCCAAATAAAGATATTCTCAAGTGAGATTTATAATCCTGTGTATGACATAAAACCAGACTGACAGACTTTGACCAAAACTCATACATGTATTTATCATATTTGAAAATCAAAGGTGAAGAGCATTATGATGGCGTGGACAACTGTTGAGAAAGAGGAAACACTGCTGGCAAAGGAAATGCTACTAAGACTTTGCAAACACTAGCTAAAGCAAAGCTGGGTAGTGGGCATGTTGATGTAACACCACATAAAGAGGCAGCATATGTTAGTCCAAAAACTAAAGAATCTTTTCGAAAGAGAAAAGCAACATCAGAGATATGGAAAAGAAATATTCGGAAAAGAAACAGGAGCTGTGGCTTGGCATACATATCACAACGAGGCAAACAAATTGAGCAACGTAGCATGAAATTGCAAGACTGTTCTAAATGTAAGTTTAAATGCAATGAAAAAGTTACGGAAGAGGACAGAAAACAAATATTTGATACGTACTGGGGCCTACAAGATTACAACAGGCAGAGGCAGTTTATTTGCCAGAATATCAAGGACTGTAATCCCAAACGAGTTATGACAGGACGCAGGAAGACTAGCCTTCAATATGCTTTTGAAGTAAATAATACAAGAGTGAGAGTGTGCAAAATGTTCTTTATCAATACCCTTGGTATTGGTAAAAAGACAGTTACAATTGCTATGAACAGAAAATCTAGCGGTGTCTTCTCAGGTTCTGACAGGAGAGGAGAATTCTCACCCTGTAACAAAACACCATCTGCGTCTATTTAGTTCGTGTGTGCACATATCGAATCATTTCCAACAATGGAAGCACGTTACTGTAGTATAAGAAATTTTTGTGGAGGACCAATTTTCGTGGTTTTCGCTGTTGCCCCGAACCACGAATTTAAATACCCAACTTAAAATTAGCCACGTTTGACGATGACGCCACCCCACCCCCCGCTCCTTTTCTGACTGTGTGTCGTTCCTAGAGATTAAGTAACCTACTAGTATTTCATAAATCAACGTCAATACTGTAATTTGGTAATAAAATATTGCTTTACACGTGTTTGTTTTATTTTAACCCTTTGAAAAAAGAATTATAAAGCATTTTATATTGTTTCAATGCACACGTGTCAATAAGATATCCGATAACTGTAATTTCCACTCACTGCCTTAAATTGATATGTGAGATAAGTAAGGATAGAGAGAAACGAGAAAAAGCATAGGCATTCAAACACTAGTAATGCTGAAAATGAAAGAAAGAATAATAAAAAAAAACACTAGTATAGGAAAATTAAATTTAATACTTATTCAAATTGATCCTTCACTCGAGTACAACTGTTTTTGAACAATTTAAAACCTCCTGAAACCACATTTCATTTTATCCCTGCATTTTTAATCCAAAAGAACAACAAGCCTGTAAAATACTAGAACTATTGTCTGAAGCACTATTATTAATGAAACACTATGTATATACACTAATTACAGCAGAGTATTAAAGCTCACACTTCACTGATTTTCGGACAATGCCACTGTATCAACATCGTGTCAATCAAGTCTCAATGTACACATAAATGCTTGTCAGGTAAATAATCCCAAAATTGCAGAATTAAACAAGTCCAGCTTTCTCCAAACCACTGATAATTAGGTCCCATCTTTCACTCATTGTCGCGTGAGCTGTAATTATCCATTCAGCCCGAATTGGCTTGATTAATGAGGTTGCAATCAGTGATCGTCATCTTCCTTTTGTCGTGATGCCCTCCATGACCTGTTTAGCATACCAGTTGTGGAAGTGTTTTTTTTTTAATTATTCTTTGTACTCTTTATTTATTGTCAAGTCTAGTGGTTCAAGTTGGTTTTTTTATGAGGCAGGCACAAACAAACGCGTGATTCCACTGTTTTTCAATTTAGTTAGCATCTTGTCACATTGATGGGCTCCAAACACAACAAATATTACCACTGACTGCAGATTGCATTGAGCAAAGGGCAGCCGGTCACGTGTTTTGTTCACTTTATGGACAGTGGTTTAAGTTAGAGATCATACAGGTGTACTTTAATAACCGACTGACTTAGTGTTGTTGGCTGCGTCGGCTTCCTTTGATGTTGAGCACTCAGACGAAAACACGGTGTAACTGATTGATCTTGACATGTGTTTTATTTGTGATCATCAAGGCGGTATTATTGTTTTAGTGTTGTTGGCTGCGTCGGCTTCCATTGATGTTATTCACTTGGACAAAAACACGGTGTCAGTATTGAGCTTGTCAGGTCTTTGATTTGTGCTCATACATGTGGAAGTATTGCTATAAACATTCAAGTGACCTCCGTTTGCCTCGGCATAGTTTTATTCTTTTTATTCTTTATTTTGGGTATTTGTAGAGGTTAAATCACGAAATTAAACACTTAATATACAAACTTTGACAGACTAAACCACGAAGTACCCACGAAAATGTCTTTATTTTGAGCCCCACGAAAATAAATGATACTACAGTATGTACGTAAACAATCGAGAAGAAAATATTTATCACAGGACTTGAACATAAAAAATGTGGCACTTGTATGTAAGTCAATGTAAATCAAAGGAGGTGAATCCAGCAAGCCAAGCAAAGTAGAGACAAATATGCTGTGATGAATACAATTATTAATTTTTCAAACCAAAGAAAAACCAGTGTTCCCAGTGTACAAATTTCAATATCAAAATGGTTGAAGGAAATGTTGACAATACTCTAAAAGAAATGCATGATTCCCATTTGAGGAGTAAGGAGAATTCACGAGACGAAAAATCTAATGATAAAATTAGAGCAAAGACTAACAATTCATTCTATGCTGCAACTTTTGACTTGCAAGCAGTATTGAATACTCCATGCAGTCTTGTTGGAGAACTTTACAACAAACGAAAACTCTCTTGTTACAATCTATCATTTTACTCATTAGGAGATGAAAAGAAAACAGTGGTCTATGTTCCATCTCAGTGGCATACTGCCATATCTCTTTCAAAAAGAGAAAACCTTACATAGTTGTGCCAATGAAGTATACAGATTTCTTGAACCTGAAGTCATTTTCAAAGAAGTTTTGTCCAAATATGAAAGTCAGCACCAGAAATACAAGAATAAACTGGTTCAAAATTGTCTGGATAAAAATAGAGAAAACATCCCCAGGAACTGTATTTCTTAATGAAACATTTGATGAAAATGCCTTCATGGAAATTAAAGTTTTGTCAAGTACAAGGTCAAGGAATCAACTGCCAAACTTACATGTACCAAGTGAATTGGAAGCACGCTATACCGCAAAATACCAATATCGAACAATAAGAAAACAGATCTACTATCTCTTTGTCACAGTGGGCTCATTCCTGAGGAATGTCATCCATATTATGAAGGAATACCAACGTCAAAGCATAAAATAGATTGCCTTCCAGTGCCAGATGTATCAGAAATTGAATATGAAACTGACGATGAATAAGTGAACAGTACTGTGACTGAAGTGCATCAGTAGCTTTCAAAAGGGAGTAATAATACAAATAATTATTCTTGCACATATCTGTTTTAGAAGTGCAATGCCATGCTATCCTGAATACAAACAGTAACATTCTTTTTCACCTTATTATTGTGCTCATATTTAAAAGAAACAGTAGTCTAAAGCTTAGAAGCTGTTTTAAGGATTGCATATTAAAAGATGTACAATACAAATAAAATAAATCAGCAAAATTGCGCATCAAACGTTCATAGTCGTTGATTTATTTTATTTCAAAATGGTCTATTTGACAATGACATACTTTTTATAGAAGGTTGTAGGTAAGCATCAAGGTGCCATTTGCCAAATAGCACCTTGATGCTCAAAAGGTTTCAAATATTCTGTGTATGCATCAAGGTGATATTTGACAAAAAGGGGCATAACTTATAAATATATGAGTGTCTCAATATAAGTATTGCACCATTTTTATTACACTGATGTAAGCTACAAAAGACATATATAGATAATGCTTATATCATTTACATAAAGAGTGCAAATCTTTAAACAGCATTTTCTAAAAGGGTCGAAATATGCCATTCACTGCTGAAAATTAAGGTTTTACTGTAATTGGGTTCGAAACTGAAAAAGATGCATATAGTTATATAGTTTGGCCAACAACTGTAAGCTTAAATCATACATTGAACTGAATACAAGGTTGGGACCAAAAGCTATTACTGATTTCGAGAAGGACTTCTTTAAAGTCATGAATAACGCCAGATGTGGCAAACAAATGGAAAACCTCAGAAAAAGAACAGTAAACATTTGTGTAGACGAAAACATTTTTGTCAAATGCCACAACGATATATCATTCGCAAGCAAAGAACTAATAGATGAAAATTAAGTGCTATTCAATCTAAAAAACAAGAAAATTAAACAAACCAAACCGATCTATGGTGATTTTGCTGTGTTAGAGCACTCCAAATGGTTGATGTATGAATTTTACTACAAGTTGAAAAACAAATACAGTGATAAAATAAGACTACTCATGACTGATACAGATTTTTTATGAATTCATCTTGAAACAAAACTTTTACATCAATATGAAAGAGAACATAACATTTTATGACATTAGAGACTATCCCAAGAACAACATTTTTAACATACCAAAGACGAATTAGAAAGTTCCTGGATTTTTCAGAGACGAACTAAACATTGTACCAATCAGAGAGTTTATTTTTTCTCTTTCCTTTTTCCTTCTTCAATTCAAAACAAACAAAGATGAAAAAAGGTCGCAATGGAATAAAGAAATGAGTGATCAATAAAATTTTTAAATTCAAAATACACCGAAATTGCCTTTTCAAACATGGAGAAAATTACCAGCCAATTAAATTCCTCAGGTCATACAAGCACGAGACACAGTAGCACTGAGGTCTTTCGATGATAAACGCTATGTAGTGGAAAAATACCATACGATCACGTAATTTCTCTGTAATGAAAAGGAAGACCGGGGCAATTCGCACGGTTGCTGTGTACCTTAGATGGGAAAGAATATTCGCATGCCGCCGTGTACCTTATCTGGAAAGACTATTCACACGGCCACCGTGTACATAATTTATGTAAAGCAATTCGTACGGCTGCGAGTGCCTGAAATATGAAGGGTGTTCACACGGCTGTGTATCAAAATCGGGAATAACTAGCCTAATCCACACGGCAGTCTGATGGATGTTTTCGCATTTTAGAATTGAAATTGTCAGATATTTAGTCGTTTACTCCATAACAAATATATTTATTTTCGCGTCTGAGTACCTTTAATGCCGAATTTGTAAGTCATTATCGTTAAAACTGGTACAATGTTACACTCCATCATTTTGCAGGGGCTCGTTACATTTGCAATTAAGAGTGTCCACTGGCGAATCCAGAAATTCTGTTTTTTTAGGGGGGTGGGCTTAAACAAGTAAGCAACGAGTCTGTGGGATGGGGGCCCAGGGGGCAAAGGTCCTGCATATTAAATGTTTACAGGGCATAATTGAAGCCATCTAACTGTACTGAAAACTTAATCCGGTTGTTTCGAGCTCATTTTTTTTCGGGGGGGGGGCGGGGTTCCCGCGGCCTGCGCCCTCCTCGCCTCAAGATTCGTCCCTGGTATCGGTCAACGGATGTAGGGATGGGGTCCAAACCAGTAACAATTTCATTAAGGTTTGGACCCTCCCCCCGATCGACCAATTCTCTTAATTTCATAAGTAACGAATCCCTGTGTTCACATGATGATTTGATACAAAATGATTCTGAACTATTCGGACTGATCTCTAATGTATTCACCGGTCGCCGTGCGAATAGTCTTTGTAAAATTCAGTACACGGCTGCCGCACGAGAAGACACTTCCGAAAATCAAAAAAAAACCCAAGTCTCATTAAAAGTGTTGTTTCTTCGGTTCTGTTTCAAAGTATCTACAATTTCTCTTTCATTTCGTCCTGAATAGCATGATACTCTACAAACACTCTTTCCATTGCTATTTTGTCTTTGTATAGAAAAAGACCAAACTACGTGTGTTTTCTCTAAAATCTTTGGGCAAAGAGTTGTACTTTTGTACCATTGCCCATACTGAAATGTCAAAATATATAGCACTTAAAGCTTGTAAAGTAGCTTAGTTGTCCTGAATACCCATATAGATATATATACCAGTAACTCTAACCACTTGAACAATTTATCTTCAGGAACTATCACAATGACCATTTTATCTTTTAGTAACCACTTTCTATCATAAGCCTTGTTATACAGAAAAGTTGGACAGATGATAACGATGTAATAAAAGAAGTATTTGTTCTCCCTTTCTATCTGTTTTAGTGAAAACAATGTTTTCCCGTAATTAGCCAAACCCACAAAGTATTATGTTATGATGTTCTTTCAAATACATTTATTGATGCTTAAAATATAATCAATTTAATCAGTTTGCTTTGGATATAGACAATGACATCAGACACGAAATAAATAAACTTTTTGTGAGTATCTACATTTTCTTTTCATCGATTTGAAAGTGGACATCTTGTTGTACATAAGATAATTTAAGACTGATAACATGCAATTTATTATCGTTATTATTTCTCAAATCAAGGCAGATGCAATGATTGTAGGTGTAAACATTTTTAACTCTTACGTTACTATTTACTTAGGGGTTTCTGTAAAGTCTTGCCTCCATTTAAAACCCTAGGAATAAACCATGATTGCCATACCTTCTACAGTCACTGATACTTTTTATATTGCTAAGTTGTAAAACTTTTCAGGATCGCCGTTCTCTCCTCTTTTTGCGCAGTATCATGACCCCCCTTAAACTCATTCTGGGAGAATTAAGTTAGGTTCGTTAAAGCTGTATTGGCTGATATGTCGGTGAGTTTCTGTATTGGGATGTGGTCAAAGAAGAATGCAGTTTTGTTTCTGTATTTGTCATTAACCACTTGTGCAATTGATTCGAATGTAATAATGTCATACTTCAAAGAAATAATCCCAGTTTGTAGTCTTGGTTTCCTCGTTTTATCACTTCAGTTACTTCCGAAAATGTCATGACGATTGGAACACCTTAGGAAGAACACAAAGATATAGTGGACAATTGTATGTTAGTATCTGAAAGTTAAGTGGTATTCTAAACATTTGTCCATACACCACAAATTGTACAGTGACAGTGCCAGTTTTGTTTTATACAATACCTGCTCCTGAACTCACTTTTCTCAGTTTATCATTCATGATGCCTTGTTCAATCCTGTTTGTTCTAACAGAAATACGTATCAAAAATCTTTGTATGCCCTGAAAATGTTGCAGTCATTTAACTTGAAAAGATCATTGTTGCCGTAAGATATGGCGATGTGCTTTGCATGTATTATACCTAAATTGTTTACCACTACAATGTTAGCATCATCACTTTGAGTAGATTCATATGGAGAAAAAGCATCATCTAGGTTGTTTAAGTACTGAGTCACCAAACCTTGTTCTCTCAGTCTTTCAATTATGTAGTCAAGTGTCTTTGATATGTTTTAATTTAATTCCTAATATTTTTCTCTGGCATTTTTCTAGTGTTTGTTTTGTCGTTTCTAATTTATGCTTCATCAGATCCATTAGGATAAAATAATTTAAACAGATCGTTGATTCCTGTAAATGCTAGACTGTTAGCTATTGCTTCTCTAATAATTGTGCTGCTGTGGCCATTTATTTTGCTGGAAACAACAACACAATAAAGTCTATGCTTTTGCATACACAATTCTAGTAGAGATGGTTTGATATTTATTGTGTTGTATTTATGAAAAATATATTTCTACTGCTGCCAGTGTTTTTTTTTACATGCTGAACTATAATTAGTACGTCCTATCATTCATTTCATTCCAATTATTAAAAGATTGTTCTCTTCCCGATAGTATATGTACGAGTTTCTTTTACACTGTAAATTCTATCTTCGGAATCTTTTTTAATCTCGAACGAGTATGCAACACGTTACTTGTTTACCTCTAATCCAACGAAAAATTTAATATTTTTGTCAGGATAGGATCTTCAATAACTGATATACAATTTGATAAAGAGTGTCCAGAATCCTGATTGTTCATTACTTAAATGACATATTGTTGCAAAGTATCCAATATAACTTCTAAACTGAAAAACGCGATGGAACATTGTTGAATCCGTAACTGTTAATCGATGTCTGTGGTGAAGTTTCAACTGAAAAAATATCTAACAATCCTTTTGATCTTAAAATACGTCATCTAGTTTAATAATTACGATGTTACCTTTTGGATATTCAACTACAATCTGCATACGCCTGACTCAGAACAATGTGAAAATAGTGAAACAAAATATATCCTGGGTCTAGTTTAGGTTTCTTCTCAAACTCCTTTTTGTATTTATCTATTTCCTCTTTCAATGTTCTAATTATATCAAACAAGCCCATTTCTGTGTTCAATTCAGTCTTTTTGTTTGTTTCGGTCTTAACTGCATCAATGCTACTACTTAATGCGAGAGTGTGTTATCTTCTTCAGTTTGTAATGCATCTTTATCTGTTGTAAACTGTTTTAAAAATCATTGAAATGTTTCTCACACGTTTCAGCCTTTTGTCTATTTCGTCCATACTATCTTGCATCACACTGATATTTTTAGCTAGTTCTCTATTTGCATATTATTTTTCATCTGTTTTAGACTGTTCAACCTTAGTGTGTAATGTGTTTTAAAGTTCGGCGAATGTAATATCTTTGATCGTTTGGATCTTATCAACCAGATATGTAATAGATAAATCATTAGTTGTTTTCATTGATCTGATCGCTCTTTCATTCGCATTTATTTTGTTTTTAATGTCCTATCTGTTTTAGGTTATCTCTGTGAAATCATTGTTTTTAGTCAGCTCTGACAATGTATTAGCGTTACCTGCTATCTTGTTGTTCAGGTCAGTAATGTTATTGCAAATTCATTTATTACCCGCTTGTTCTTTTGATCGTTTTGTTGGATTTCACTATTCAAATCACTATTTAGCTGTTCTAGTTGGGATGGTAAAGTGTTCCAGTCTTCCGAAGATTTATTATTTTTCTCCATGTCACTCTCCAAAGCTTTATCTCGGTGTTTATCCTTTGCTCAGTTCGTTGTATATATTGTCGAAAGTTAGGTATTTCATCTTATTTCATCTTCTCTTTCTCTTACTGTAGCAGTCGATCATGTATTGAGTCATTGTCTGAATAATTCTTATGAACCGAAAATCTTATTTATTATGTCTTTATCAATCTATTTTTGTAGCTTTGAGACTTTGTTAGTTATCCTCCAGGGTCTTACCTATTTGAGTACCAACTCGATTTTGCACAAATGTTTTATTAGACGCAATCAGCTTTTATACTGGATCTGCTAAACTGGCAATACGGTTATTGAGGTTTTTGTCGATGTTAATTGTTTCACCTAGTCCAGCATTTTTTCTTTCATCTGTTTTTGTATCAATGATAAAAGAAAAACAAAATTAATTAGGTCCTCAAAAAGGTATTTCCACAATCGGTATATACATGTTCTACGCTATTTCCTTTAAACACAGATGTTACAGACATATTGTTACAAATATGTAACTTTAGATCTCCATCTCTGATGCTGATATTCATTCTGTTCATTTTACCCCTCGGTAATGTTTTATAATGGACATTAACACTGTATGAAACCATTTTGAACTGGCAAAGGCTCTAGTAAACACGAATAATAACCATTAGAGTATTTTGAGTGTTATTTATTTTATTTTATTTTGGTAGACGAAAATATATATTTTGGGGTTTCAAAAAGCCAAAAACTATATCAGATTCAGTAGATATCTGCATAGTTCTGACTATTGAATACTTGCAATTTTGAATTGTAATTGGTCATGTACACTGTGTAATTGTTACTCCGAGTTATATGAACTCTTGAGTTATGTGTCAACAATTAGACATATTCATTATCGCCATTTGCAGTTATTCCCTATTTGAATTATTTCATAGGCATTTCAAAGTTTCATTCTTGTCAATGATGTTGTAAAAGATATTGTTAATGCGTTCTTAGGAACATGTTTACAATACCCAACAACAAAATCCGTTTTCTGTAATGACATAGATAGTTCATCATTTCTGTTATCAATTAGACTGGTAGAACATATATCGTTTTTAGGGAGACCATTGATTGCAATATAGCTTCCTCTATTTGCAAATGCTGCCCTATTTATTTGTCTAGCAAAAAAGGTTGCCTAAAGACAAGAACACTTCGTGTACTTTTCTTATCCGAAACATTTGTAAAGGAGACAATAGTGCAGCTTCGAATGATCTTCTTGCCGCAGGCAACGACGAAGGCACAGGCTGCCACCGTTAAAGTTTTCTCTCGCTTTCCTTAAGTTTCTCCAAGATCTTTTTCTCTTTTGTTTCTGCATTCATTTGTATTCCTGATTGCGTTTTGATATGCGATTCACTTGCTTGTTATTGAGTTTCAATTAGCAACAGCACTGAGTTTATACCTCTTTATTTACCTTTTTTACACTGTATTTTATATGTGGCAGTGAACTTCTCTTTATATATAACATCATTGCATGTATTTTATTTTCAGCTGATAGATATAGAACAGACGTGTTATGGTCATCCTGTACAGCTAATCAAATGCATTCCTCTGTTAATGTTATGTTCCATTCGTGTGCTAAGGGTGTTGAAATCAGAGCCATTAACATGCTTTTGCTAGACTGTGTCCAGAAAGAACAAGAACAAACTGCAGACCTCGTGAATTCGGTGACGTTACTAAAAGTAAACGATAATTCTGGATCGGTTCGAGTACCGTCTTCTGAAAATGCTTCCTGTATATTGTGCGAGAAAAACGGACAGTGTGCCATCTAATGCCGCAAATATCGCGCACAAGTGTCGTGCTGTTATTGTGGATTTCAAGGTCATATCCAACGAGACAAAACCAAACTAGGCCAACATAAGGGAAACGTCAACAGTGCAGAAGTCTGGGGGCGTCTACTAAACTAGGACTAATTAGTCGCATTGTTGAAGACAGAGATACTCACTGCACATAGCGACTGTGTATGTAAATTTGACTCACATTGTACATATGTATCACAAATTGTAGATTCTAACCCCTGCATGACCAAACTTGCTATGCCATCACCAATGTTAAGCAACTATGTTTCAATTTAAATTGGTTCATTTTACACCAAACACATGATATATAATGAAAATAATAAGTGTGTAATACCCGTGACATTTTTACAAAATGTCGCACAGTTTCTAATGAGTTTACCTTCTCCGAGTCAGATAAGCAATTTGTCTTCACAGCTAACAACGAAAGGGTACAGATCACGGGTGATGTGCATTTAAAAACTGCTCTGGGTTGAGATTAAATAGATACAAAGTTTTACAGTGCAACAAACTCGCAGCCTTCAATTAATTTGGGATTAGCTTTCCTAAATCAGAAAGGTGACATACTCAATTTCAGTAAGAAGACATTATCACTAGACCCAGTACGCCAACGTTCTGCTAAAAAAAACATGACGATTCCCTCACAGTACCAAGTGATAACGGCGGATAGAGTAAGTCATCACTTCCAAATAGTGTAATTGGTTTGATATCTTTCTCCTCAGCTCTTGCATCCAACGGGGTATTACAAGTAAAGGTCAAGAATAAAGTAGAAAATAACGGAGTTTTACATGTAATCAATAACCTGACTGACTCTAACACAGAAATACAAAGGTTAAAACATAGGAAAGTTTTTATGTTTGTCTGCAAAAGACAGAGTTTACTCATTAGAAAGGGAGGTAGTGAAACATGACAATCACACTTCAAATCCAATTGGTGAGCCTTCCACAAAACTGTCAGATGGCATTAAAACCAAAAAAGGAAAGTTAAATGCTGACCAGATAAACGAGTTGACAAAACTGTTAGATGAAATCCGAGATGTATTTGTAGGAAAAGATGGTAAACTGGGATGTTGTGATATTTTGAAACACAGAATACAAATTGACCCAAATAAAAACCAATTCGGCAGAGAGCTAATGTCCACATAACAAAAGTAGGCATTAGAGGGTATGGTATATCTTACGCCATTGGGTCAAGGTAAAACAAAATTGCAATAAAAATTATTTTTGTGCAATGCATTTCTACAAGGTACAAAAAACATCATACTAAAAGTATAGAAAAAAATATTTGGTAGAAGTATGGACAATTTATATTATAATGTTATGTACCTTTTGTACGTATATACATAGCAGTCAGTAGCAGCAATCTGTACAATGAGTCACTGATACATTGATTTCAAGCTAATATTAACTTTAAAACTTCATTGGCTTTAAGTTTAGTTCTTTCATGAAATGCTTAAAACAAAAATAACAAGGATAATAATTTGTATATGTTTAATACATTTTACGATAAAAAGAAATACATTGTCAGAGATCTTAATTTTCAAACTTATCATCCAATGTTTGTAATAGTTTGAATTAGGCTGTAATAGCACATAAAAATTACTTAACATCAATATAATGCTTACTCTGTTAGGGCAAGATAATAGAAAATATCATTTACTTGAAACAGTGACCTCAACTGGACAAATGTTGAGGTTTTCTTTACCTTCTCACAGAAACGTTTATAACGAAGTCCATGTAAGGTATCAGTTGATTTACACCTGTAAACAACAACCAAGGCTTTGTCTCCAGCCAAAACCACATCATCAGCAGCAGAGTTGGAGTTGTTAAAGACCTCTGCATACTCTTCAAGCTGCCTGCTCTTCATGAGTTCAACATATTTTCCAATACCATGCAGTTGGGAGGTTTTATCACAACCGAGCAGAACATGAATGAAGCGAAGATTTTTGCAGGTTACCATTCCTAAGGAAGTTTTGGTGCTTTTGATGTTCCAGCTGCTGACTTTTCTAGAGGTACGGTTGGGTTCTGGTTGAAATACTATTTCTCTGCTTTCCATGCTGGCATGATAACAAAGGAGCACAAGTATGTCAGTGTCATCAGCTATAACTATTATATCTCTTTCAGTGGCTGCAGCAACTGCAGTCTGCACAAAAAGAACATCTCCAGGTGCATGTATGGTGTCACATCCAGTTGTTTAAGACATTCTCCCAGCATGAATATGAAACGTTGTTTGTTCTCTTTGTTTGTCAAGAACACATTCTTGTTTACAGTGAGCACCATTCTTGCATCACACTGAATCAAAACAGGTGTGCCTGTTGTTGCTGATCTTCTAATATGTGTCACATCTTTCACTGATGCAACCTCTTTGTAACCGTCAAACACCACTGAACATCTCCCATACTTTCTTGTCACGTAGTGCACATACAAATTGCATATGTCTTGAAATATCGAGTCCTTATTCCAAGGCAAACGATGAAGTAAAGCTCCCCATCTAAAACATACAATGGAAGACAAATGGAAGATGTTGTATTTTGACTGTTTTCTACTTCCTTCCACAATGCATCAGCAAGTACTGCCTTGTTTGACTGCCTCAACACATCTGATGTCTCAAACAAGGTGACGGGATAGCTGCAAAGTTTATGCTTAAATAGTTCTTCTATGTCTGTCTGTTCGTTTCTGCCAACTAATGCCAATCTCTGAAAGAGAAGTTCAGCGTCAATGTGGATGGCTTCTTGATCAACTTTAACTGTGATCTTGCTACTTGAGTGATTGCCTGTTGACTCTTCTTGAAGGAATATTTGTAGATGTCCTGGCCTTTCATAGATTCTATTATCAACTGTCCAACGGCTGCTGCAGTGTCCACGTTGACCGATTCCTGTGCCACCACAACTGAGGCTATACTGCGGAGAGACAGATCTTCACAACTGAATGGGTTTCTTGCCTTTAAGACCTGTACCAGTTTTTCAGTGTCTTCGCATTCTCAATCCTTCCTTGCATCAGATGTTTCCTTGTGTTGATCACTGGTTTGGAAGATTGATCCTGCACTTTCTTGCATGGCATGGTTGGTTTCTGTGCAAGCTGGCATTGAATTGACCCAGACAAGCCTCTAGTGGTCTTAATGCTACACATCAGCACTTGCTCAGTTGTGAGGTCACTGGAAAGGCCTCCTCAGAATTTCTCACTACATCGTACAGCATGGTGTCCTTTCATAAAGGCTTCATACACACTTGGATGATTTGTTTCAAGATTTGTCATTTCTTGAAGATAGACATGAACAGTCTTTCCCTGCTGCAGCACAATAAGGGAGCATCGGCCTCGTGGAAGACAAGTGGAGATTCCAGTTAGCAATTCTTTCTCCTCTTAGGAAACTCTTTAGAATGTCAATCATGTCCATGTGCTGCATCCATAATAGGCTTGTTCTGCTGCATTTGATCTGTTCTTTTGTACTCCCAAACGAGCTTGATATAGCTAGGATTGTTTCCACATCTTCTTCACTCATATCACTGCCTTGTACTACACTTGCATATATTTTCTTGGCTTCCGACATCAAAGCGTTGATTTCCCCTTCTCCAGATACAAACTAAGTGTCATATTCTGTCCCTATTTCCTCATTAAAGGATTCGCAAGTCTCCCTGTCAGACAATTCTATAAACTTACAAGGTCTTGGCAACTGGAAAGTTGATTCCAAAACAAGAATACTCAAGGCAGCATCCGCAAGAAAGTGACCCCTACTAGCTCTTGCAATGGCTTTTCCAGTCAACATGTGTGTAACTGCATTGCTGCCATATACAATTTAAAGTATCTCTCGAAGAGTAGAGCCATCCATCAGGTGTTCAATACAGCCTAGAAAGCTCATTTCACTGTGAAGTCCACCAAGCTGTAGCACGATTGACTTCAAGGGTCTGCCAGCTGCCATGTGGTTCTTTGCTTATGATAGGATGAGCATTCCACCACATCGGCTGGTTAAAGGTTATCAATGGTGTCACATTATTCTTTCTGGCTTGATTTGTCAAGAAGATTAGTGTAGAATAGATACATGACATATCACTTAGGTCCAAGTCAATCATTGGTAGGAATGTGATTGATGCTTTCCCAACACGATTCTCTTGATGAATCTTTTGGATAAAGCCAGACCAACAGGGGCGTGGCCATTCTAGGATGGGTGAGATCTTCCACAGTATATATGTAGGTGTTGCCTTGCAAAGCTCTGATTGGAGTTTTGTTGCATTATGGTCAGCAAAAACGACAATATCATGTGCCTTTGGAAAGGTATACTGGTGTACATCTACTGTTCCAGCTGCAATAATATCATCTGATGAAACATCACACCTTGGAACAGCTCTCGATACAAACTGACCCGGATTCGTTGCAGCTATCATTCTCATACCATGAAATGTTTCATGGACATCCAGAGTCCTTACATTATGATCCACATTGTCACCAAGGTATTGAATAAACTGTTATTCTGTTTTGACAGGTGCCTCTACTTGTGTTGCTGCTGCTCTCTTTTCAAAATTCTTAACTTCACCATGTGAGCTGCAAAAACCATGCTGGTGCAGAGAATCTATGAGGAATCTTTAAGCGAAATGGTGATGAAGTTGCACAGCTAAGCCAATTTGTAGAGGTGCAATGATAACATGCGGTCTAGCTGCTTGGACAATAGCGTGGCCAAGTGATACTTTTTTCTGTCTGACGTCTTTCCAACAACAATGTTATCCAAGAAACACTTTATGCTGCTGGGCAAGAAATTCATTAAAGAATCAGTAGCAAAATCTGCTTTACATGGATAATGATCAGATATTTCAAGGGATTTTATGTCATTCTTGATCAATCTTGCTGCTGTTCTAATAATTCTCAGTTGTTCTGCTTCTTCATCTCCATTTTTTGGCTGATTGTAGTATTCTTGTAGTATGGTTGAAGCTGAATGTTACTACATTTTCCTTTCCTTTAAGATTTGCGAATATTACATTTTCGCCAAAGTGTTCTTCCAGCTTTTGTTTCATATACTGATCAGCATATGGTTCTTGGTCTGACCCAACTTTCTTCAGATAATCATTAATTTTGTCTCTCAGATCTATCACGATTATTTGTGCATCATCATTTTCTTTAAGGTATTGAGTCACTCTAGAAAATGCTTCTGCTTTTTGTTCATCCTGTGGGCGATTTTTCTTGACCTTCTTATCTGTTTTTGTTGCAAATATCTTTGGTATGCCCCTTCCTGTTCTAAAATTGATGCTGCATTGATTATGATATACAGCATCTGAAGCATGCAGATCATTTGTGAAAGCAAGTCTTCCACTTTCTGTTTCACTCCATTCATCATTGCGCTGTTTGCAAATATCATCTATTGTATCTTGAAATGTATCTGTTCTGACAAGTATTACATCATAAGATCTCTTTTTATCATCAAATGTTGATGGTTGACCACAAAAGAGACAATGTTTGCCAAAATCAAACTTTCCAAGTTCTGATCGTAGCCTTTTTCGAGATGTGGTCGGAATTGGATCTCGGTTAGCACTTGAAATATAGTTTTGGTTGACCCAGGTACGTCTACATTCAACATGGACATGCTGACCTTCACTGACCCTAATGTCACTGCCTCTCTCTTCACTTGCTTTATTAATTCCTTGACAGCCCTTTTCTCTGAGTTTAACAGAGGCTTTTGTACTTAGTGGTTATTCACATATTATGCCAATGGATTCTTCCATGGATCAAAGTACCACTACCCTGAAAAAAATATTTCCCATGTGTAACCTATATGTAATGTACAGGTTCATATGGAGAATGGTGTACTGGTAAACTGTGTTGTGTTGAATGGATAGCACTCGGTTCTTTTAGATGATGATGGTTTATTTTCCTTAAAACTGAATACATGGGGGAAGTGACTGACATTACATGCTCACAGTCTCTGCTCCGAAAAATTGTTACATTTTAGAAACTTTTACAGAGATTACCGGACTCAGGGACGGCATGCTATACCCACAAAAACACTAGATCAATCTTATTCTTTGATTCTGAACATTAAACATATTAAACTTCATATAATAACATATATTTCACAGGTACTTATGAACATAACAACCAGGTGAGTAGTATTAACATTAAATTGTGCCCTAATTGAAGCAAAACATTGGTGGAGAACAGTTTTCCTATACGTTTAGTATGTTAATTTGGGGACCTTACCGAAACACATTCTGAAACAATCATTTTTATTGCAAATGTTTTGACCTTTCAGAAGATTATTCCTGGACTGATTGTATTATACAATAACCTACCAATGTTTGCTAGTTCCTAAGAAAAACATTGACGGCTATCCTTTTGAAATTTCAATAGCTATATTGAACATGATACCCAAGACAGATAACGCAACTGAGCGTTTAGAGAGTGCTCAACCAGAATTCTTCTCTACTCATGGTCTCCAGAGGGGTTTCTATCAGGTTGAGGTTGAACCGCAATCTCGATAATATATAGCCTGGCGCTGTTATTTAGAACTCTGAATTTCGATGTCTTCCCATGGGATTACATAACAGTCCATCAATGCTCCAGCACCTTATGGAAGCCGGTTTACGTAAGCTCAGTTGGATGTTTTGTATAGTGTTTATGAATAACATCACTGTGTTCAGTAGAACATTTGAACAGCATATCTCCCGTCTTATACACGTATTAGACTGAGGAAAGCAGGACTAAAGTTACATCCACTGAAGTGTAATTTTACTGAGAGAAAGAGCCATTATTTAGGACACGTTGTTAATGTTGGCAGTATCGCACTCGATCAAGAAAAAGTGGACGCAGTGAAGAATCATCTCGGTATGTTACAGAAAGTTCATACGAACTATTCTAAAATTGCTGCACCGTTCTATGCATTAACCAAGAAAAATCTTGATTTTTGTATGCACCCATGACTGTGAGTCAGGTTTCAGTTTATTAAGCAGATACTTGTTCCTCCCCAAATACTTGGATGTCTTCGGATAGACCAACCATTAACATTTGTACACTGACTCAAGATCCTTCAGTTTAGTGACGATACTTTGCCAGGAACCAGATGGTGTAAAGCGAGTCAGTTCTTTTGTGGGGATATCTCTAACACCAACTGAACACTCTTTTAGCATCACAGAGAAGGAATGTCCAGCATTAGTATTCGAGGTCAAACAGTTCGAGTTTTACGTGGTTCTAAGACATTTACGACATATGGGGATGATGCTGTGCTCAAGTGGTTATTTGACATGAAATAAACTTTTTCGGAAATTCGCTCGATTGCTAGCAATGCTTCAATCATAACAGTATAATATAGTGTACATATCAGGAGATAGGCACAACAATACTAACGCTGTTGGTCGCTTGAAATGTGGCCAAATATTTCATAGTATATATGAAGCAGAAGTAGATTTAACGGCATCCTGTCTGTAGGTGCAGTTGAGAAGAATGAAAAGATGCAAACATATTCAAATGTAAATGTTTTGACAAATTTCATGTAAAAAGCTTAGAGTGAAATTGTAGCAAAAAGTACGCAATGAATCTAAGCGACCTCTCCCAACTATGGACCCACAAACTATTAGGACTAGAACAGAGAAAGGACCCTCAATACAAGAATATAATTAACTTCTTAAAAGCGTGAATATTTACAAATGATTCGCAACAAGTGTGCCAATCATTTGATTTCCCCCATGGAACACTATTCCATGCAAACGGGAGCATCAGAAAGAGTGTGACAAATTCAAATATTCAAGCAGTCTAGCACAAACACATATCGAAACCGTTTTAACAGATACACGTAATTCTCCTCTAGGAAGGACATATGGGACGACACAGAACATTGGAGAAGACACGCAGATTATTATATTATCAAAATTTGAATGCAGACACATTTCAATGGGTCAAGTTGTGTGAAAAATGCTCACGAAGGAAACGACCACAAAAACTCAAAAAGTGCGAATAACTCCAATGTCAATGACTTAGCAACCGATTGAGCGAGTTAGGACGGATAGTTTAGGGCCATTGACCCGATATAAACATTCTGGAAATAAAGATGTGCTAGTCTTCATCAGTTACTTAAATAAATATATTCAGTTAAAATATATTTTATTTCCTTACCTTTTTCATCAGAATTTTCATTCACAGACAAATCCGATGTCCAATATGACACAGTATAAATAGTCAATGGTCGATCAAGACTTTAAATCAGCTTTATGTGTTGCTAACCAAAATTTGACAAGTATGTATGTATGTATGTATGTATGTATGTATGTATGTATGTATGTATGTATGTATATATATATATATATATATATATATATATATATATATATATATATATATATAATGATAGGTATCTTTATTGTTTTCACCATATGCACATAGAGGATTATATGTAACTTGGTTCATGTACAAGTCATAAGTTAGATCATTACATTTATTCCTAAACTGGGCATGCAGTATATTCAATTTTCTATCCCTGTCTATATAATAGAAAGGCACGTGTATAGTCTTGACCTCAATTTTACTGTTAAATATTGTATAAGCAGCTTCTTCCTTTATTGAATTGGGGAGATGATTCCAACTATGGATGGTAGAGTTTAAAAATGAATTCCTACTTATTTTTAACGAGAATTCATTTGTATGAAGTTATTACTATTTCTAAAATTATATATGTTTGTGTCACCAACCAATGGGAGCGAGATACAGGGGAGATGCGCCATAAACATTTATGAAAGTAGCTAAGCTTGTGAAATTTATGCCGGTCTGCTAACCTTGGCCAGACGGTTTCCTCATATATATTTTGAGCAGATGCACTCTAGTTAGACCAGTCACAGTTCTCCCTGCTTCCAGTTGCAATTGTACAGTCATCCCAGACGACGTTGGCATATTCAGGTATAGGACGAATATAAGTGAAATGCATTAATTCAAGAGTTTTTCTAGTGAATTTGTATTTAAGTGATTTGCCCAATTGCCCAGGATACTAAAAGTAACTCCAAGGTGTGTATGCAGTGCTTCCGTTTCGATTTTATTGAAGTCTACGCGTCATTGCTTTGACCAAATATCATTCGTAAGTAAATCTGTATTTAGTATATGTTCTATTTCAGATCGATTCTTAGATGAATGTGTCAATGAGCTATCGTCTGTGAAGAGCCTTGTTGTGCTCAAAAGATCATCACTTATTTCGTTGATGTAGACAATAAATAATAGAGGGCGTAATACAGATCCATGCGGGACTCCTGCAGTAATATACCGAGTAGTACATTCGACTGTATTTACAAAGACGATACCGTAAGTCTTCAATTTGCTACTAAATATGTGGAACTAATTCCGGTGAGAGGCATTAAAGCATCAACTATTGCCACTGCATTTTCTATACGGAGTCCCACAACATCTCCACTCAGAGGCATGAATAAATTTTGTATCTAATATTGTGCAGACAACCTGTGATATCTCGAGTATTGGGAAAACTCAGATCACTGCTTTCAGGCCACATTGAAACATTCAAAATGAGATATTTATGTCAAACAAAATAAAAGCTTTGCCGAAATATAGAGGATAACAAGGATACAACACTAACCCATCCATTAACAGCACGAATTGTACTCGATTCTATTTAGTGCATGGTCGACATCCGAAAACGATAATGGATTTTGTAATTCCAAACACGGAAATACCTATTTAAGGAAAGGAATACGTAAACTCGTCATGTAGAGAATCTCGAAATTGCAAGGGAACGTGCAATTGAAAACATCAAAGAACACAAGGAAATCTTTCAAATCAAAATCCGCTGAAAAACCTCGTTATGTACCAAGTTTTAATGTTGGACACACTGTCTACCGATACAAACCCGCAGTGACACCAGGGGAAGTAAGATATTTATTAAACGGTGGGTACAAACGTTTAGAAAATTTGCTCTGAAACTCTCTCAAGTTCATGTTCGTCTTCGCCGCCAATATGACGGAAAACTCGTCACAATTCATGTCCACATTGATAGACTTAAACAGAAATGTGTTTGGGATGACATTGACTCCGCTCGACAATCAAATACGTTTTCTATTGAACCAGCAACATTAGCAGACAAAGAAATTCCTCCAGACCTGACTAATAGCACCAAACCATACTTTATGAATATGCTGATAAATTAGAACTTGTTGATCAGGTGCATGAAATTAAAAAAAGAAGAATTTCTGAAGAAAAGATATAGAGAGGGAACCGAGCAGTATAGGGCTAAATGGTTAGGCTTTGGTCCCAAACACAACCCTTGGGTAAACTGTACAGACCTCACTCCAGAATGTCAAATGTATGTAAATAAAACGCACAAAAAGAAACCCACATGCAAGCGCAGTAAAATGAAGTAACAGTTTGCTATTCCTCAGTAGCAAAACGAATTATACACAGCTTTCAGATTAAAGAATGCTTACAGTGTTACCTCGAAAAATTAGTTTCGAGATGTACTCTGCAGTGGTCTAATCATTAATATTTGTTTTTCTTTGTTTTCATTGTATCATATTACAGTATGCTCATTTTCTATTACACGTGGCTTTAATATGTAAATCGGTCATTGGTTGGAGAAGATAGTTTAAAGTTTACTAGCAATGCTATTGAGAAATCGACGTGATATTTATGGGATATGTCAACCTGTTTTATTGTACGGCTTTTATGAAGTCAAGGGGATCATCTACGGTAAATAGATGATATATTGTTTGTGTTATCGCCTGTTTATCAACACCTTTCTCTTAATATGGCCTTATGACTGATTTTACTCCGTAATTTTTGAAGAGATGCTGGAATTATACATGCAAGTATCAACGATAGTTTGTACTTCGTATAGGCAAGTTCTTTGATCCTTTATTGATGTTAGAATCAACTGTCTTCGTAAACTGTTTAACTACAATATTACTGAATTCTATACGCCTTGAATTATTCTGTAATTCTGCGTTGCAGTGTATCTTTTATTTATATGTTTAGTATGTCTAAAAAAAAAAAAAAAAAAAAAAAGGTTACAGTTCAAATTTCCTTTCCTTTCATGTGTCAATCAGACTATCAAGTTATTGTGTAGAAGATTCAACCTAAAATTGAATACATTCACGACTGCCAGACCTTTATTCACTTAAGTTACCAATTAGAAATTATTCTTCATAGTCATAAAGGTTCTACAGATTTGTTCAAAATTACTTTTGAACTTGAATGTTTCATGAACCTGTGAAAAAGATGGCAATACAATTTCAACTTGATTAGTAACTATTGGCCAAATATATATTCTAAAGTGTTTAAAGTAGCAACAACTCACAATTACAGTGATTTCAATATCATGTTATACATAAAATTCTACCTATGCATACATTTTGCATAAAATACATGCTTATGATACTGATGAATTTATTTTTTGCAATGATATACATGAAACAAGACTGCATTTGTTTTGGGAATGTGGTTAATAGGTTGTGAAATGTATCCCACTGGATTCTAGATGTACTGAAATATCAGTTACTCACAGTGCTAAAATGGTTTTATTTGGAGATACAGATGTAGAGCAATTGAATGAAAAAACTTTTTATTTTATTCTTCTTCTTACCAAGTACTACATATATTAATACAAGATGAACAAAGACATATTGTTACGGCATTATGTATTATCTTTAAATTATAATAGTTTTCATTTGAGTTTATAATCATTGTATTACAATTCCTAAGTTCAGTAGCCTACGCTATTTGTAAAGTACAATGTACTTCAACATGTTTACATGAGTCATGCTATGTCCTGGGAAATTCAATAATTATGTCGGTCAGCTTAACCCACAATGAAGAAATCACGTGGTAGCGCGTGCAGATTTTATGACCTGAATCCTATGTCAACATCATGTTTATTTGTAATAAGGTATTTCAATTGTAGCACAAAGGCACTACAAGCAGTAACATGCGCGACCTAGTTTCTGATTGGTTAAAGAAGGTTGTTGACAGAACTCAATCCAAGTCGCAGTATTAGAAGTTTAAATTCTCTTTTACTCCGTAAGAGACTATATAATGCCAATATAACCACTAAATGGGCATTCTTTGCAGTTCTCCAGAATCATAAGGTTATTGAGGAAGATTATTATTGTTTGTAAAATCAGCTGGTGAAAATCTATTATCTACATAGTACATTTTGGATTTAAGTACTATTCTTCAAGGAACTCAACAATATTCTACATTCACAGGAGTTTACCTGGGATTAATAACATTTGGATTTAAAACTGTGTTTCTTGTGGCACATCAACACATTAGTGACTTCATTCGGAATACTTTGGAATAACTTCCGGATTATCAAAATTCAATAGGACATTTAGGATTATTTAGGAATTTCTAAACTGTAAGTTATTTTTAATTCTTCCACTTTGTTTGTTTGAAATATTTAATATTTTAGGAAATTAAATTTATATTTTAGAAATTGCGAAAGCTTGTTTGTGTCGTTCTTTCTTTATTACAATTTCTAACCCCTAGACGTAACAATATCTTCATTAAATTGTCCTAAAAATTTCTTCAAAGAATATTATATATTAGAAAAATATATTGCAGTAAAATTGGACAGAAAGAATGTATCATGATAATTGGGAAACCTTGAGAACCATTACTACTTTCCAAACATAGTTGATATTTGTTTTATTTTTTTATATACGGGAATTTTTAGATAAATTGCAACATAAATTGTAATATGTGATTACCATAGACATGAATAACAATCTCTCTCTCATTTGATGTTGCTGTTTTGTTTGCTTTCTTGGGGGTTTTTTTTGTCCTATTTTATTTCATCACTGAACTAGATATAAGAGTTAGAATCTATGTTGGTGATTTGTATGTGTAATAATTATATGGAAGAGGACCCTAATATTGTGATAACGTATGGTCCAATTCCATTGCTAGTTTTTATTGGAAACAATAAACTGTTTGTTTTCTTTATAAATACATATTGGCCCGCAGATCTTCAAACTACAAATCAACTAAACAAACTGTCTCCTATTTTATCTTTGTCTCCATATTGTTTTATTCCGAAGTATCGAAGTACAAAATTAATGTATCAAACACATTTCCAAATATGGATCCTCCAATAATTTTTATTTTTTATAACGAATGTTTCTCACGAAAATGTTATATAGATTTGTAATGCTATATTTGTTCTTTTATTGATAAGTAATGTGTTACTCTCCCATTATTCAAATCTACTTCTGTATTATCTTGTGATGTTACACGCATTGTGATTGATGATATTTGGTACATCTTATATACTGGTACATAATTTAACTAATTTGGTCGCATATTTAATAAAGTATCTTGGGGGACTATTTGGTGTAAATGAAAAAAACGCATTGATATAACTTCCTGTAACTAAACTACAATGTATTAATAGTAATTCTAATATCTGTTATATATAGTGTTATCACCAGTATTGATTTGTTGGGGTCTGATATCCAAGAATTATAACCTAAAATACTGCGTATACTGTTTGGTGTTGTAAAATCAACCCTGTAATTATTTTCTAATGTTATCTTACATCTTAGTGTGTTGTGGTCTAGTTCATTTATTATGCCATGATTTCCAAGTAAGCATTTTATTACTCGATTTATATCTGGGGAATTATCTGAATCTGGCGGTATAGTTAATGTATTTCATTTATTACAATCAACATATTTGAAGTTATTATTCGCTGATGTGATATTAAACCCACTATAACAAATTTCTGAACTTATGAATGATATTTTATATTGTTTGCTAATATGCAAAACAACTATGGATGAAAACTCTACTATAAAATTTTGTGATGTGCCATGAGTCACAGTTCCACTATCAAAAAGCATGTAGTTTCGAATACCATTTATGTAATATATGATTACATGTAATTTTCAAATATTGATGTATGTTCAGTGTTATGAATTATTTTATCATTATACAATTTATTAAGTATATATATAATTTCATTATCAATATTTTTCATTTATTACCATTTTGTTGGCTTAAACATAATAGATGTAATCGTTGTACTAATTCATTGGGACCTTTGTAATATTTCATTTTATCACAACAATCTTTCCTGCATTTGTTTTAACCTTTCATTACGAGGATATACCGCTTACTGTATACATTTTTAAAAATGTCGCAGAGATTTACTATTATAAGCTTTTCTGGTGTTGAATCTTTTTGTTATAAAATCAATGAAACCGTAATCAATTTTACGTGATACAACATATATATTGTCATTGTAAGTATGGAGTTTTAGTTGTAATCATTTTTCAGGATCAATGTATATTTTGCCAAACTATGATTTCGTGGTTGGTTTGTTGGATCTTGGCAAATGAATTTTAATATCCGAATCGTATTCTAGTTCTAATTCTTCTCCTTGTTTTTTTTTTTCTTTCTTTTTTTTCTAAAGTAGAATGACAATATTGTAGCGTTAGTGCTTCCCTTTGAATTTCTGTTCTGCTGGTGCCACTGGTTTAAGGGGCGCGTTTTTATAATAGGTGAAAGTCTTAATTATGACAATACTTCTTCTTCTATCCTTGATAGTTCTTTTCCTTGTTTTCGTAAAATTTGTGGATGTATATCTGATGGTTTTATTTTTGTATTTGATGGTTCCGCTGGAGTATAAACATCAGGATAATTTGATATTTTTGTCGGTTGTGGTGTTTCTTTTATTTTCTTTTTTGTGTTTGCATAATTGCTCTTCTAAAATTTGTTGTTTTTTCTTTTTCTTTTTTTGTTTTATAAATTCACGGTATGTTAACCATTTGTTAATTAATTATTTTCTTTTCTTCATAGTATCAGTTATTTCAAAGCTCATATATTATTACGTTTTATAATAATATATAATGACAACTAAATATATAGGTAAAATATATAATGAGTTAAAATACAAAACGATGTAAAATATGTTTTATTGGATAAATGTTTATACCAGATAAAAATATTTGTTATTTTTCTTTTTGAATGATAATTTTAGAAAAGATCAATGTATAAGGAAAATTTTGGCTAATTATTTGATGTTGGTTATGAAAACGTAGTTTATGCAATTTCATCATACTTGTACTCACACAAAAGAATATATGAATTATTATGATAATTACAAAAATATTTTGTATAAAGTGTTTTCCACAGCAAATTATACATTGCTAATTATCTTTTTAATTATGAAACAAATAATAATATCACATCATCAAACTATAATAAAATTATGAACCATGTATTATAAGATGGTTGAGTTGATCCAAACTAAATTTCCAAGAAAGAAAACTGTTAAGTCTATTTACGTATTCCAAAAATCATTTGATATCTTTAAAATTTATATTGAAATACACATTATTAAAACAAAAAATAATACAACAATATACCATAATATGGAGCAAAATACAACATAAACTTTATAATTAAAAAGATGTTTCTCTTGATATACAATATGCAGCATGTTTGTGTAATTTATCGTTATTTTATGTTAAATATTGATTACACCATCATTCCCTAATTGTGTAATTTCCAAAAGTGATAATAACATATTATCATTACCACCTTTTGTGTCATGTAATTTCACCCTGTTATTATTTTGGGGATTATCATATAATTCTTTCATTGTACTAATAAAATGTTTTCTTTTTGAACCTCTGATAATTTTAGTTTATGAGTATATACTATTTTCTTTCATATATATGCTATAGTTATATTATATTGTTACGGAATTATGTATCATCTTTTAAATTATAATAGTTTTCATTTGGGTTTATAACCAGTGTATCATAATCTTTTAATTCAGTAGCCTGCGCTATTTGTAAAGTACATATGTACGTCAATAATTGTCCAGGGAAAATCAATAATTATGTCGGTCAGTTCAACATAACATTGTGATCACGCGGTTGACTCATTGGTGTCATGCGTGACCTGGTTTCTGATTGGTTAGAATAATTTGTGTACTGGATAGTTCTAGAACGTAGTACTAGATGTTTTACGCAGCAGATTGGTATATAATGATATTTAATCACTGCGTTCCTCATTCTTTAGCAGTCTTCAGATCATAGAGTTATAGAGAAAGTTTATCTATTGTTTGTAAAATCAGCTGGTGGAAAATTTATTTTCTACATACTAAATTTTGGATTTAAGTACTATTGTTCAGGGAACAATACTCTACATTCACAGGAGTTTACCTGGGATTATTTATATTTTGGATTTAGAACTGAAAATCATTGGTATATCAGAACATCCCAGACTCTTTCATTCGGAACAATCTTTCATTCGGAACATTTATTCATTCGGAACACTTTGGATTAACTTCTGGATTATTGAAGCGTATAGGACAATTTAGGACTAATTAAGGAAATTCTAAACTGTAAGTTATTTTTAATTCTTTCACTTTGTTTTTTTAAAATATTTTATGTTTTAGGAAATTAAATTTAAATTTTAGAAATCGTGAAAGCTTTTTTGAGTTGTTCTTTCTTTTGTTACATTTATCTCTAGTCGTAACAATATATGAGTTTTAACATTTTTGGAACCTTGACTGATACTATTGATACAGAATTGGATACTACTAAATATGCAACAAGAAATGAAGTTATTAAAAATGAATTGGATGAATGCGTTCACCGTGGGTTAGGTTTACAACACGGATCATAGGAAATGTTAAAAGATCTAAATATGAATAATTATAAGATTCTAAAATTAGGACCACCTGTTAGTGGAAGTGATGCAGTTACAAAAGAATATATTGATACTAATGTCAACACTCTTATAGCAGGTTTCATGGATAATCAATTTCAAAAAGTTGATGAAGAATTACTAAAATTAGATGAAAAATTACTAAAATTATATAAAATTTCTTTTAAAGGAAAAACTGGTGATATGGTGAATATGACTTTTGCCTTAAATTCAAAGCGAACAAATATAATACCATAGGATGATGATAAGGACCCTGTACATTTCACAACTTCTGATGGTTTACTAAGCAAAATATATCAGAAGAAAATTGTTAGATTTGGTGAAACATGTAGTTGTTCTACAAGATTTCATAGTAATGTTAATATCGAAAAGAATCCCCACAAAAAACATTACAAAATCTGGATGATGCAACAAATGCCCATGATTATACAGCTAAATGTTTTGTGGATATTATTACTATCAATTACCGCGAGAAAAATGGTAAATCTTTCCTTTACAAATCTGGTGATACAGTGGGTGGAACATTACATATGGTTAAAAATAAGTAACCGCAAGCTGTGTAGCGACTGATAATACTGTTTTAACAAATACAAAATATGTTGATGATAATATAGTTCAGATAAAGCATAAAACGTCATTTCTTTTATACCCTAGAATGTTCATTATATAATTTGGTTGCGCACTTAGATGTTGTGAAACTAAAAAGCAACTACAATATATTTTTTAGAATGTACTAAAAGAAACGCAAATGACAACGCTACCTGTACCAGGAGAACTAAAAACAGGATATTCTAATATAAATTTTTACCCAGAACATACACAATAGAATAATTTATACAAAACACCAGAACTATACAGTGATCCCACACAAAAATTATGATTAATGTATTGTGATTATGATGGGCGTGATTTTAGTGTTTTGCAATTCCATATCACTGATGAGTGAAAAGTGTCTAAACCATGATTAGTGAATAATATATGGACTGGTTCTTTTGATAAAACAAGGATAATTAAAATTTCGTATGACGGTGAGTTTACGATTTTTGCATCATTATTTGTATTTGACTTTGGAAACTAACGTAACATATAATAAACGTTAATTAAAACAACAAGTAAGATTACATAATTACATTTTATTTAACGCGATTGTGTTCTGCATATAGAAAGAGTTATATGAAAATATATATAAATCAACTATGCTGATACGAACACTCTTAGGAGATACTGCAAGTATAGCAGCGATATAAGTAATTCCAGTTTTTGGGTAATATTGAGTGTTATTCCTGTAATAGCAACAGCAATAAATAGTGCATTGAAATTGGATGATAAAAGAACAAAATTAAAATTCAGTCATCGATTTTAGGGGATAATTAATGCATGTAAAATCTAATTTTGATAGTGATAATAAGCAAATCATATAATATGTGTTTTATGTAACTAAGTCTTATAATAAAAATAATCAATTTTGATGTTGATAATAAAAAAGAAAATACCAAACACTACTTCTTATTACGTGATTGCCGTTATATGATTATTGAAAGCACAGGGCAAGGAAAGACCAACCTTTTGTTTAATGTATTACTTTAATACTTTAATTATCATGAACTTATCATATATACTATCAATGATGAGCAACCAAACTATACCATGTTGGAAAAATTATACAACACAATAGAAGTTGAAACTAATAAAAACAAATGTTAGATAATGATGTACAAAAGCTAATCGTGTTTGATGATATTAAATTTAGCCACAGTAGTATGAACAATATATTAAAGAATATTTTTCGTTATCAAGGAATAAAAACACAAATTGCCTCTATCTAACTCAATCGCACTATGATGTGCCAAAGTATATTAGGCAAAATACTAAATGTTTTGTATTGTTTAATGGGTTATATAACAAAGATATACGTCTAATATATGATGATCATTGTTCTGGAGACATAAATAAAGAACTATTTGCAGATATTTATAACAAATGCACAACTGAGCCATTTTCAATTTCTTAAATTTCCATAGGATCACTGTTCATTTCAAAACCTATTCAGATTCCCTACACTATAATTTTTACGTTAGCGAGTTCTTTGTTCTTGTTATTCGTCACTTCCGCATACATATTAGGGGCAGCCAGTACCTACGCCAACTTTTGTCAGGGTCATACTTTTAAACGCAGTTATTCTCAAATGATGCAATAGAAAATTATAATAACAACGAATATGCAGCTTTTAGGTATGGAAGATTGATAAATAGGTTGCAACAAAACCTCCATATTAGACCTTTAATGACTGTATCAGCAGCCATAAAAATGCAGTTCTCATGCGTGTTGCCAGTGCTTTCTTTCTAGTTAAAATAGGGTGATACAAAAAGTGAAATTTTAAATAAACTTATGACATCCTTTGAAACAACAGTTCATTTTGAGTTTTGTCTCTGCACATAGTTAGTTTTGCCCATGCATTTTTCCACCAAAAATATTTTTGGTTATTTCGTTTTCCATATAAGTCATTTTCCTCTGACTCAACTTACATCATAAAAGAAGTCAAGTTCAATTTATCGTCGTCCGAGTTTTTATACGTAACCCATCCAGTGTTAGATACTAGCTATTGGACCATTATGATGAGGTGTGTAACTAAATGTAACTGTCTGACTGCTTTATCTAACATAGGGTGGGAAAGTTCATATGAAATTCGAACTAAATTGATCTTAGTCATTTAATGGATAAACCATGTCACTTTGAATACTGCACAGAAGAGAGTACCTTTTATGTACTTTTTCACTCACCATCCCCTCAGAAACATGGAACATGTGAATAACAAGAATGACAGGCGTATTTATTCTCAGGTTGCTTTCAATTGACATTTGAGACAAAAACAAGAGCAGTTACATTTACAACATACATACCTGTGGTTATACAAATGTTAAAGGATGAACACAGAAACTTTGTCTCTTTTGGATAATTTCATTTGTATTTCTCCAGAGTCTCTCCTACATGACAACTAAAGAGTTTTTTTCTGTCATTTGAAATATTTATATATTTCGACCAAGCCCGAATGCATCTTTTCAAAAAGTTTTTTTTTATATCATTGGACACGTCTACTAAATATGATGCGCTTAATTGTACAGATGTGTAAAAGGATATGTTATTTTTTTAAAGAAAGTAATCTATAATATTCTGCCAAGTAGAGTGATTAAAGATCAGTATTCTAATACAAGATATCTTGAGTGATTCAACAAAGGACAGTATGTTTCCTTTCACGCCCTCCGTTTTCTAACTTAATAATAAGCGTGGTTCTACTTATTGTCTATTGTACCAAATAAATGTATAGAACATTTGATAAGTTATTTTTCAAAACATTTGCAGTTAGATTCGACAGCATAAGGAACAAATATATCAATACGGGTAAAGCAAGTGACTTAATGAAGATGTTTTTCCACATATATTCAATTTTCTGCGACTTTATTCGCCTAACATTTTTCGAATATCTTTGAGTTTATATTCGAACTTAATGACTCGTCTCTGTTTGTAGACAATTCAATGGCAGCAATCTTGAAACCCAATCTAATCCTAGATCAATACATAGCCGAGTCTCAGAAAGTCTTAGGACTCATATTTTATTTGCTTTGATTTTAGTAAGATTTACTTTCAAATCTGATATATCAGCAAATTTATTCAGAGTTTCTGCAATGGCGTACAATAAATTTTCTGTTCCATCTAGTATAAATGAAATGTCGTCTGCATAGTATGCAATTTTATTTTCATTGATAAATTCCCTTTCAAAGAAATCCCTTCATGTATTCATTTAAGGAACAGGAAATCTGCGCTTGATAACAAAGAAATAAATAGTTTGCTAGAAATTTTTGTAATTAATTCCTAAAAAGACTGTCTAACAGATGTAGATAAAAAATCTGAAATTATACATTCTTTGACTTAAGCTTTTAATGAGTAGGGAAAGGCTTCATTGTTTTTTAGGCTTTAGACACATCAATGATAGCTTGTGCAAATTTACGTTTTAACTCAAGACGCTTCTGTAGTGAGACACATCTTTGAAAAGGAAGATTTAATATTCAGTTTTTTATATAATAATATTTAATTCTTTCCCAGTCACATAAGATCTTTGTTTTTGGTGAGAATACAACGGAAAAGAAAGCTATTTTGTTTTCAATGTATCATTTTTAGAGATTTCTATGGCCACCAAGGTGCCGCTGATCATTTGTTAACATTCGTATTCTATCCCATTTTCCACCTTTATTTCCGGTTATGATAAACAAGTATGATCCGAACTCGCGCACTTTAAGATGTGACGTTTAGGTCTGGCGCGGTTCGACTATGATACATAATAACTCAACTATGTCACCTTTTCTTGCACCTCTCGGTACTGGTATGTTACGCTCGCGCGCGAAATGTCACAGTTGACGTACCGTTGCTGTTGTGGTAACTGCTTGTTGTGGTTGCGCAAGGGGTTGTGGTTCAGTTACAAATCCTAATAATGTAAGT
Source organism: Margaritifera margaritifera (assembly GCA_029931535.1). Taxonomy (NCBI): domain Eukaryota; kingdom Metazoa; phylum Mollusca; class Bivalvia; order Unionida; family Margaritiferidae; genus Margaritifera; species Margaritifera margaritifera. The sequence continues at coordinate 2,476,420 of JAQPZY010001498.1, forward strand.
ATGTCAGCTTTTGGCATACGACTTGGTATTAATATCCCACGCTGTTGCTAGATTTGTTTTAGTTGAATCACAGTCGTCATGATATTATATAAGGGAAAATCTTTGTCTAATTGTGAATTCCGGCAATAAATTGTTAAAGAATTTTTACTTTACCGGGTTGGAAACGGCAATTGCCTCAGTACTGGCTATTATTTCATTTTACTTCTATATCGTTTTCATCAACATCGTCGGGGGTGTTAACGTTGGGTATTTCCGCAATACGTTCCGTTGCTGTTGCGCAGGCGAATCTTTGACGGCGTGCGCGATAATACTAGTGAACAGATCTACATGGTCGGCAAAGCTGATTACAAGATTTTACTCCGATACCACGTTTGGTACATGCTCGAGCACCCGGACCAAGACGTAATGCGGGCAAATGTGATTTACAGTGTTCATAATGACATGTTCGCAGAGTTCATATTTTCAAAGGCATATGCCTTTGCATCATATTTGTCCTAATGCCATCGAACTTCTTATAAATTTACTAATTTCATTCGCTAATAGATATAATCATCTGTATTTTCATAGATGTAATTATCTGTTTTCAAATAATAGCCTCCATAACTTCGGACGTGTGTGCTCCCCATCCTCATCTTCGTCGATAATTGGTTGCATAGATAGTACTTGATTTCCGAAAATTCGCTGTAAACGAATTTTCATCAGTCATTGTAATTTTTAGATTCTCGGCATCGTTTTTTAAACAAAATCGTTCACCAGGCGACATCGACTGTGGATCACCGGTAAAAAGATTGTTGTGTTTGAATATATTTTTCTTCAAATCGGTATTTGGCCAAATCGCCGCATACTCATCAGTACCCTTAAATCCTATACCAACTCGTAAATAACCGCCGCTTGTACAATGACATACCATACCATAAAATGTCTTGCACTTTTTGTTGTATATTGACCCATAGTTTCTGCGTCTTTGCATGAAAATCTCGTGTAAACAAACTAACGACATTGTGAATTATGGTATCGCAATGGTCATTCAAAATCTTCCTTTTCTGCTTTCTTTTCAGCTGGAGTTTTCTGCATCTCTCTAGCAATTATTCTATCACGAGCCTCTTCAAGCATTTACGTCCACCATTCCCTTTCTTCTAAATATGCTTCCTTCAATTTTGTATTTTTAATAAATCTATTGCGGTTTATAAGTTCTTGCAACTGATCATCATGAAGTGAATCTAAAAACTCTTCATAAATTCATTTTAGTGAACATTTTCCTATATTATAATACCAAATGGCATCTCTCTAATTCATTTCTTCTTGGTGAACTTCAAGACTACTACAATAATCGCTAGATGTTTCGGTGTCGTTGTCATCATCATTGTCATTATCATAATCATTATAATATTAGCTCGTTGTATTATCTGTACTAGGCGTAGAGTAACATTAGTAACTTTATTTTTTCTTGCACAATATAAAATAATGTTTTCGCAAGTTGCTTTCTATATTTCTCTGCAAGTAGGCATCGCTGTTTTTCGAGGATAATTCCTAAGTTAATTAATTTATCAAGATGCGCCGGATTCGTGTTTGAAAAATCATACATCTTTGAGCCTCCTTGATAAATCTGCATGATGCGTTTAAGCGAAACAATAACTTAATATTTTCGCACACTCCACTGGTTTGGTAGATTAATTCCAGATTCGGATATTTTCATAAATTCTTTTAAAATACCATATGCATAAATTTGTGGCTTTTCGTAGCGATTACCCGCTGGAAATTATATTTGTGTAAACCCACATCGTATTGCAACAAACTTACAGTCTTCAATTATTTTGGGATTAGCTTTTCTAAATCAGAAAGGTGAAAAACTTAATTTCAATAAGAAGAAATTATCACTAGATTCAGTGCGCCAACTTGCTGCTAATAAAACATAACGATTCCCTCACAGTACCAAGTGGTAACAGTGGACAGAATAAATGGTTCATCACTTCCAAATAGTGTAATTGGTTTGATATATTTCTCCCCGGCTCTTGCATCCAACGGGCTATTAGAAGTAAAGGTCAATAGTAAAGTAGAAGATAATGGAGTTGTACATGTAATCTATAACCTGACTGACTCTAACACAGAAATAAAAATGATTCAAACATAGGAAAGTTTGCATGTTTGTCTGCAAAAGACAGAGTTTACTCATTAGAAAGGGAGGTAAAGAAACATGACAATCACAATTCAAATCAAATAGGTGAGCCTTCCACAAAGCTATCAGATGGCATTACAACTAAAAAAGGACATTTTAAATGCTGACCAGATAAACGAATTGACAAAACTGTTAGATGAAATCCGGGATATATTTGTATGGGAAGTTGGTACACTGGGATGTTGTGACATTTTGAAGCACAGAATACAAGTTGACCCAAATAAAAAACCAATTCGTCAGAGAGATAATGTCCACGTAACAAAAGTATGCATTCAAGGGAATGCTATACCTTACGCCAGGGTATTATACAAGAACCTACCAGTTCATGGTGGGCACAATGTTTTCTAGTTCCTAAGAAAAACAATGACGGCTATCGTTTCGAAAATTGAACAGCTATATTGAACATGATACCCACGACAGATGACGCAACTGAACGTTTATAGAGTGCTCAACCAGCATTCTTCTCTACTCATGATCTCCAGAGGGGTTTCTATCAGGCTGAGGTTGAGCCGCAATCTCGATAATATACAGCCTGGCGCTGTTATTTAGAACTCTGAGTTTCGATGTCTTCCCATGGGATTATATAACAGTCCATTTATGTTCCAACACCTTATGGAAGCCGGTTTACGTAAGTTTAGTTGGATGTTTTATATATTGTTTATGAATTACGTCACTGTGTTCAGTAGAACATTTGAACAGCATATCTCCCATCTTATACACGTATTAGATAGACTGAGGAAGCCAGGACTAAAGTTACATCCCTTGAAATGTAAATTTTCTAAGAGAAAACGCCAGTATTTAAGACACGTTGTTAATGTTGGCAGTATCGGACTCGATCAAGAAAAAGTGGACGCAGTGAAGAATTGTCTCGGTATGTTACAGAAAGTTCATACGAACTATTCTAAAGTTGTTGCAACGCTGTATGCATTAACCATGTATGTTGATTTTGTGTTATGGACTCATGTCTGTGAGTTAGCTTTCAGTTTATTGAGGCAGATACTCGTTCCTCCTCAAATGCTTGGATGTCCTCGGATTGACCAACCATTCAAGGTGTACGCTGACTCAAGTTCCTTCAGTTTAGGGACGATACTTTGCCAGGAACCAGATGGTGTAAAACCGAGTCAGTTCTTTTGTAGGGATATCTCTAACACCAACTGAACACACTTTTAGCATCACAGAGAAGGAATGTCCAGCATTAGTATTCGAGTTCAAACAGTTCGAGCTTTACGTGGTTCTAAGACATTTACGACATATGGGGATGATGCTGTGCTCAAGTGGTTATTTGATATGAAAGAAACTTTGGGGAAATTCGCTCGGTGGATAGCAATGCTTCAATCAAAATAGTTTGATATAGTGTACATATCAGGAGATAGGCACACCAATACTGACGCTGTTGGTCGTTGGAAATGTGGCGAAACATTTAACAGTATTTCTGAGGCAGAAGTAGATCGAATGGCATCCTGTCTGTAGGTGCAGTTGAGGAGGATGAAAAGATCCAAAAATATTTAGATGTAAATGTTTTGACAAATTTCATTTAAAAAGCTCACAATTAGAACCTGAACAGAGAAAGGATCCTCAATACATGAATATAATTAATTTTTTAGAAACAGGTATATTTACAAAGGATTCGCAAACAAGTGTGCCTATCATTTAATTTCCTCCATGGAACACTATTCCATGCAAACGGGAGCATCCGGAAGATTGTGGCAAATGTATATACACACGCATGTGTATCACAAACAAATAACTCCAAGGTCAGTGGCTTCGCAACCGTTTGAGCGAGTTAGTTTTTATCCATTTACCCTATATACATATTCTGGAAATAAAGATGTGCTAGTGTTCATCAGTTACCATAACAAATATATTCAGCTCAACATATTATATTTCCTTACCTTTTACAACAGAATTGAGCTACAAGTTCTCCCAACTTAAAAAAAGCCCTTTCCCTATAAAAGTTGTCCATTATAACATTATACATGAAAAGCGGCAAACGGATATTACACTATGATATTATTTGAGAAAAAAGTATATAGTTCATAAGAGAGAGAGAGAGAGACAGAGAGAGAGAGACAGAGAGAGAGAGAGAGAGAGAAGTAGAGAATTTGACCGTGTCAGGTGCCAGTAATGTACATCATTGCGACTGTCAATTCTAGAGAGCTAGAAGGCCTTTACGACTTTAAAAGGGGGTAAGATATATGGCATACTATTTGTGAACAGTCAGACAGTCCGATAAAACGCTCGGTCTCTTTTATATAAGTTTGAATTATATGAAATAAACACGAATTTTCATTCACAGACAAATCCGATGACCCATATAACGCAGTATTTATAGTCAATTTTAGTGAAGGTTAATTAAGACTTTGAATCAGCTTTGTGCGTTGCTAACCAACATTTTACAAGTTGATATATACGTTTACACCACATGCACATAGAGGATTATCTCTAACATGGTTCATGTACAAGTCATAATGTAGATCATTACATTTATTCCTAAATTGGGCATGCAGGATATTTAATTTTCTATCCCCGTCTACATAATAGAAAGGCACGTGTGTGGCCTCAACACTCAATTTTACTATTAAATATTGTATAATATGCTTCTTCTTTTATTGAGTTGGGGAGATTATTCAAACTATGGATGGTAGAGTTTAAAAATGAATTTCAACTTATTTTTAACAAGGGTTCATTTGTATGAAGTTATTATTATTTCTAAGATTATATCTGTTTGTGTTACCAACCAATGGGAGCAAGATACGAGGGAGATGCGCCATAAACAATTTTATGAAAGTAGTTCAGCTTGTGAAATTTACACCAGTCTGCTAACGTTGGCCAGACGGTTTTCTCATATATATTTTGAGCAGATGGACTTCTCCTTAGACCAGTCACAATCCTCCCTGCTTCCAGTTGCGATTTTTCTAATTTTGAAAGCTTCTTCGACCGTACAGCCATCTTAGACGACGTCGGCACATTCAGGTAAATGACGAATATAAGTGAGATACATTCGGTCAAGAGTTTTTCTGGTGAATTTGTATTTAAGTATTTTAAACACATCGATCATTTTTGAGGCAGATAAGTTATCGACTTGATTTGCCAAAAAATTGCTCAGGATACTAAAAGTAACTCCAAGGTGTTATGCCGACGAAAGATAAGATCTCATTTTTAAATTTCAGTTTAGGAAAGGAGTGTTATAATTTACGCGAAACTAGCAGACCAAATATTATTGGTATTTAAATCTTTATTTAGTATATATTCTATTTCAGATCTATTCTTAGATGCACGTGACAGTGAGCTATCGTCTGTGAAGAGGCTTGTTGTGCTCAAAAGATCATCACTTATGTCGTTGATGTAGACAATAAATAATAAAGGTCCTAATACAGATCCATGCAGGGCTCCTGCAGTAATGTGCCAGGTAGTATATTCGACTGTATTTACAAAGACGTGGCCATAACTCTTCAGTTTACTACTAAACATGTGGAACTAATTCCGGTGAGAGGCATTAAAGGATCAACTATTGCCACTGCATTGTTGTATAATGTTGTCCACACTGAGTCCCACAACATCTCCACTCGGACGCAGGAACAAACTACGTATCTAATATTGTGCAGGCAACCTGTGATATCTCGAGTATTGGGAAAACTCAGATCGCTACTTTCAGGCCACATTGCAACATGCAAAATGAGATATTTATGTCGAACAAAATAAATGCTTTGTCCAAATATAGAGGATAACAATGATACAACACTAACCCATCCATTAACAGCACGAATTGTACTCGATAACAAGGAAAATTGGGACCAACGTATACATATTATACATTTTGCATACAACACTAACCCATACTTTAACAGCGCGAACTGTACTCGATTCCATTTAGTGCATGGTCTACATCCCAAAACGATAATGGATTTTGCAATTCCAAACACAGAAATACCTATGTCGGGAAAGGAATATGTAATTCATGTTTTATAGAATATCGAATTGCAAATACACGTGCAATTGAAAACATCAAAGGACACAAGAAAATCTTTCAAATCAAAATCCGCTGAAAAACCTCGTTATGTACCAAATTGTAATGTAGGACACACTGTCAACCGATACAAACCAGTAGTGACACTAGGGGAAGTAAGATATTTATTAAACCGTGGGTAGAAATGTAGCTCTGAAACTCTCTCAAGTTCATGTTCGTCTTCGCCGCCAATATGACGGAAAACTCGTCACAATTCATGTCCACATTGATAGCATTAAAACACGAATATGCTTGGGATGACGACATTGACCCCGCTTCACCACCAAATAAGTTTTCTATTGAACCAGCAACATTAACAGACAAAGAAATTCCTCCAGACCTGACTAATGGCACCAAACCATACTTTATGACTATGCTGATAAATTAGAACTTGTTGATCAGGTGCATGAAATTAGAAAAAGAAACAATTATAAAGAAAAGTTGTAGAGACGGATTCTGGCAGTATAGGGTTAAATGGTTAGTCTTTGATCCCTAACACAACTCTTGGGTAAACTGTACAGACCTCACTCCAGAATGTCAAACGCATGTAAATAAAACGCACAAAAATAAACCCACATGCAAGCGCAGTAAAATGAAGTAGCAGTTTGCTATTCCTCAGTAGCAAAACAAATTGTACACAGCTTTCAGATTAAAGAATGTTAACAGTGTTACCTCGAAAAATTGGTTTCGATTTTTACTCTGCAGTGGTATAATCATTAATATTGTTTTTCTGATTTTTCACTGTATCATATTTCAGTATGCTCATTTTCTATTACAGGTGGCTTAATATGTAAATCAGTCATTGGTTGGAGAAGATAATTTTGAGTTTACTAGCAATGCTATTGAGAAATCGACGTGATATTTATGGGAAATATCACCCTGTTTTGTTGTACGGCTTTTATGAAGTCGAGCGGATCATCTACGGTAAATATATGATATATTGTTTGTGTTATCGCCTGTTTATCAACACCTTTCTCTTAATATGGCCTTATGACTGATTTTACTCCGTAATGTTTGAAGAGATGCTGGAATTATACATGCAAGTATCAACGATAGTTTGTACTTCGTATAGACAAGGGCTTTGATCCTTTCTTGATGGTAGAATCAACTGTCTTCGTATACTGTTTAATTGCAATATTACTAAATTCTATACGCCTGGAATTATTCTCTAATGTTGCGTTGCAGTTTATCTATTTTTAAAAAAATGTTTAGTATGTCTAGAAACAAAAATACGGTATCAGTACAAATGTTCTTGCCTCTCATGTGTCATTCAGACTATGAAATCATTATGTAGAAAATTAAACCTAAGATTGAATACATTCACGACTGCCAAACCTTTTATCACTAACCAATTAGAAATTATTCTTCATAGTCATAAAAGTTGTACAGATTTGTACACAATTACTTTTGAACTTGAATGTTTCATGAACCTGTGAAAAAAGATGGCAATAATATTTCAACTTTACTAGTGACTATTGGCAAACACTCACCGGAAACAATATTGCATTTGTTTTGGGAATGTAATGTGGTTAATAGGTTATGGAATGATGTTTCCCACTGGATTCTAGATGTACTGGGAATATCAGTTACTCACAGTGCTAAAATGGTTTTATTTGGAGATGCAGATGTAAAGAAATTGTATGAAAACGTTTTTATTTTATTCTTCTTCTTACCAAGTACAACATATATTCATACAAGATGAAAAAAGACATACCTACATTAAATTTGTCTTAAAAGTTTCTTTAAAGAATACTATATATTTAAAAAATATATTGCAGTCAAATCGGACAGAAAGAATGTTTCATGATAATTTGGAAACAGTGGGAACCATAACTACTTTCCAAACATAGTTGGCATTTGTTTTATTTTCTAAACACGCAAATGTTTAGATGTGATATAAATTGTAACATAAATTTTTAATATGTGATTACCATAGATAGTAGCAACAAACTCTATAATAACCTCTATATACCTTGATTTATGTCGTAGGAATCGGGAGTGACGGTGTACTCAGATGAGAATTAAACACTGGGTTGACATGCGGGTATGTCTGCTACACACGAATGACTACACCAGCGACTTTGTAGCATAATATATTTGTGATGTGTGCATGGTTGTGATGGTATAGTTGGTGCTTACAGGCAAGGCGATGGGTGCCGTTAACCCGCGGACCCGGGTTCGAATCTCCGTAGAGTACGAATTATAAATTCTCTAATCGGTATGATAATAGTATTTATTCGTATTTAAAAAGTAAGTTAATGTTATCAAGCATTCTCCTGTGGGATCCAGTGACTTTCACTTTTCCCGCTCTGTGTGGTGTATATTTGTAATTCTCTCTCTCTCTCTCTCCCTCTCTCTCTCTCTCTCTCTCTCTCTCTCTCTCTCTCTCTCTCTCTCTCTATATATATATATATATATATATATATATATATATATATATATACAGATATATATATATAGATATAGATAGATAGATAGATATATATAAATCTTCTTCCAACAGTGGAGGAACCAAAGCCATTGTGTATATCTACCAAAAGTTAAAAATAATTATGTATCCTTATCAATGGATCTAGCCTCCTCTTGCAAATCTTAATCCGTGTGTTCACTGTGACAGAACGATCTTCCATCAGTGTCCCGAATTTTACATTCTGGTACTCTAACAATAAATGTAATTTAACAGAAACAAAAGCTCTTAAAACCCACGTGCTTATATCCAACCCTCTTTCGATAAGAATCAAAAATATTTATTCTTAACAGTATGTCTCACAGACTATAAACCCCAGGGACCAGTGTTTATGTCAACATTTTTCTCCCATAAAAACCTGCAATCCTCTTGCGGTAATACGCTTGAGTTTGAATCCGAAAGTGCTTGAACCAGATCAAAACTCTAAAACCGTGTTGCATATATGCAATTTTCTTCCAATATTTTTCAATGGATTTTATTTCGCATAGTGGATTTAAGATATTAAGCTGCTGTGCACAGATACATTTCGCTCCAAAAAATACCCTAAAGCTTCTGTTGTGTATCTATAATAGTAACTTTAGTGGCATCCAGGTACCAGGCCCAATGAACTATCGTCTGAATTTGACTTTCGTCGAGAAAACATCGCCGAATTGTGATCTAATTGACTGTTGAACATAGGAAACTACCTAACCAAGTGATTGACAGGTGAAGTTTAACACCTAATGTGACCACCTCTCAGTATAATTGGTTATAAAAGGAGACTAATTAATCTACTATTCAGTACACCACGAGACTGACCTATAGGTGTATTCTTATTACACCTTGTTGGATACGGTTACATGAATAGGTTCTACCTACTCGACCAATCAAAATTCTAATATGGCATATGCTACCAACCCCCTACAAGTGATAGACCGGTTTTGAACTTCGGCCTTTATATTGTGTTGGATATCTATAATCCACTTTCAATTATGCAGAGTTTCAACTCTGAACCTAGACTAGTGTAAGAGGAGATGTAAAGCATTGAAAACGATAGATAGTACCAAACAGTCAGAGCGTTTATATGTCTGTGGCTGTATCCAAACAAGAACAGAAAGTGTGCAGATATATATATATATATATATATATATATATATATATATATATATATATATATATATATATATATATATATATATACATATATATATATATATATATATATATATAATTCAAAAGGCGTTTTCAAAAGAAAGATAATTTATTTGTCGACGCTCGCCTGTTATTGATAAGGTTTCAAAACGTTTGCAGTCCTCATACATGAAAAAACTAATAATTAACGATAAATATCTTCTAATTAATTTGTAGGATCAATGAAAATTGTATCCACAGAGAAATACGTCGTCAACAATTTGATAAGGCGAGGAAATACAATTTACGAAACGTCGAAGTTGGTTCGTGGTAAATACACATGTGTTACGTATGATGTTTATATACTTAACTTTTGTTTATGATTGTAAGTTGTGTGGTTATTTGAAAATACATACTTAACTTGTGTCCAGTTGTTTATATAGTATTTTTATAGGCATTTCGCAATTAGACTTTTGTTACAAACCATTTTTCCATTAGAAATACTCGTATTCTGATGTGACATAGGTCATATCGGCAATCTGTATTTATATACAGATCTTGGTAAACAAATTCATTCCTATTCTAGAATTCCGGTTCTAAAAGATCAGTCTGTAAGGAATCTATTTTGTTTTTGAAATCAGATATAATTTGAGGAATTATTTACAATATTCATTGGAAATACTAAAGTGCTTACTCAGTTTTGGATGAATACATGATTTTGGGATTATGGGAACTGATTCAAATACATTCTGGATTACATCTTTGTGGATAATCATGACATGCAAGGCTATTTTAATCCATTCAAAACATTATATTATTTTGGACTTGTGATTAGGACATTTAGGATTATTTGGAATTTAACTCACACTTTGTAAGTGTCTTTTGAATGTTCACTTTAATTGTCTGGAAATAAATTGCTTGTTTATTTTACTTACATTGTTGGTTTCACATTCTTTCTGTTACATATTTTTCAGACCTAGAGTCGTAACACATGATTACGTCGTTTATGGCTCAACAAAGGGATATATTTCACCAGAATCAACACACCGTCAATCCGACTTGAAAAGCAATTATTTTTTGTGCATACATTTTTAAAAGATGTTGCACTTAATTTTAACTCCAAATAAAAATTTATTGAAACATAGTTCAATAAAATCAAACTATACTAACATTTTCAGTATGTCTGAGTTACGCCATTTTAAACGTTGAATTGCGTTTCCAATTTATTATAATAAAAAGACATAAATAAAGTATAATTTTGTGATTAAAGAAAATTTGATGCAAATTCACATTGAAATGTTCACGCTAAACATTCATATTACATTTTACAGTTTATTATGGGCTTAGTTTGTACACAAATGACGTTATCAAAGAGATCCTGCTTAAATACTTGGTACCGACAAGTGCAAAATGTCAACGATTTCTTATTAATGTTCAGTTTTTTTTTAAAGAGTTATTCGACATCTTTCGTCTCGAGGACTACGTTAGATACAAAATCAGTGTACATATCTCCTTATATAACATTGGTAAATGCGCCACTGTTTGCACAGACCGTTCAACACACGGTCTGTCTCGTTTTGAGTTGTCACTTAAGTAACTGTTGCGTTGAATTTTGCCAATTGATACAAGTTTAAAATTTAAAATTCACAGAGCCAGAGCTGCTGTTCCAAGCCTTGAAATGTCTATATTTTGTGTAACATTTTACGAAATACTTGGAAAATTAGATAAATAAAAGAGCAGGTGTTTCTGATAGTTTATTGTAGAAATCATCTTGTGGTGGAAGTAGTGTTTCGATAAACGACAGAGCGCCAGCTGGGGAAAAGTATGAGATCAGTGCTTTGGTATGAATATTATCCTGTTTTCTTACATGTTCCATGAGCGGTACAAGGATACTGGCGACGTTGCATGTTCATTATGTCGGAAGCTCTCTTTCCAGACCTGACGACAGCTCTAAAATCTGCGACAAGAAAGAAACTTTATTTTATTTCATGTTATACTATTCCATTCTATTTCAGTATATTCAATTCCATTCCATTCTATTTGATTATATTAAATTCTGTTCTTTGTGTTAAAAGCGCAGCGACCTTGATTCAGATAATTGCTGTCATTATTAGAACAGTACAATCCATCTTTTGACATATTTTGCAATGTATTGATAAACATTCAAAACAGAGAAAAGAAAATGAAATCACATAATTTAAGATTTAATGGATATTAGAAAAGAGGCGATAAAAGTAATATAATTTCTGTAAGCTTTTTGTCTTGCCACTATGTCTCACCTACCCACCCATCCAGCATCTTATCCTCTTGCATATTTATGTTCTTATATGTTCCATTTATTGAGAGTTCATATTTCTAGAAATTATTTTTCTGCTTTTCGCGCCAAAAGAACAATCATGGCATTATCAGAGCATGAGGACTAGAGAAAGCAGAGGTTAGGATTAAAGATCAAATACTCTTAGTCCCGACTTCATAACACGTCTCAAAGTTGAGTGAAAACTCAAATAAAGTTTGGCATACTAATAATGTGTAATTTATGATAGGGTAATTGCATAAAGCTTACGTGTTTAAAAGAAGCTGGTTTTTTGGGGGGCTTAGCACTGAGATACTGACAGACCTTAAATTTGCCTTTATTTAAATTTTACACAGGGTCAAATTTTGAGTTGGGAACGTACTCAAGTTGAAAAGTTTTATGAAAACGAGGCCTTAGTTTCAGTTTGAGTATCACATTGTGCTCAACCAATAACAAGCAATTTTACTGTTTTGATGTCCTTTTTGATTAATTGATAATACAATCCAAGCTCTGGGTGAAGCTCAAACATCCCATGATATGCAGACGAGAAAACAGATTTTTTGGACAAAGAACGTAAATACATGTACAAAAAATGCATGTACAAAAAAATTCAAATTCAAAGAACGTAAATACATGTACAAAAAATCTAATTCTACGACAAAAAAGGAAGACAAAAGATTTGTAAATTAAACGGTTGCAATGCCGAGATCAACTTTATACTGTGTGAAAGAAAAGACTGTGACGTAAAGATATATATATATATATATATATATATATATATATGTATATATATATATATATATATATATATATATATATATATATATATATATATATATATATATATATATATATTGCACCCCCGTGCATCGAGGCAGTGACAGTAAGCCAATGCAATGACGTCATTTTCTCAAAGAAATCATCATCACGGTAGCGCAATGTTGTTTAATGAGGAGATATTTGTTGCTTTGATGCTTTGACCAGGTCACTATTAGGAAGAAGTCGTACACATTGAGGGAAAACACACTTCATTTTCGGAAATGGCTTTTACAACAAAATTAAAACTGCAATAGTGCATTCCCAGTTTCAGTCCGTTTAAGAGCAAATGGGTGTCTATACATAATCATTGTTTTCCTCCATGTTTTCCGGTTCCATCTAACCATATTACGTCGATTGTACAATAAATTCTTCGAACCCATATAAACGCGCACTCTCCGGCTCATATGTTGGCGTAATATGTGATTGTGGTCTTTGATGGTAGAGGAAACCGGAGAACCAAACATGAGACCACCGACTTTGGATAGACCACCATGTACCCATGCACATATCAGAGGCCTTGGAAGTATCTGAGCCTTCGAGGGTAAATTTAGTGCAAGTTCCTATAAATGTTTTCTTTTTCTTTTTTCTTTTTGAATGTAAATAAACTTCGAACATTACCATCCACCCTGATTGGTATAGATGACAATATCAGCTGTTCTAATTTGGACCTGACATTTGGTGTTTCCTGACCATGGCCGTCACGTGTCGTCTCTGATTGGTGTACGTCAGAGGATATTGCAAGTGTCAGTCTATGTTGAATTTCCGTATTGAGATCTGAAAAACGTAATCGGACAGATTCTAATGTGATGATCTTATTTTTGCGAATGTTGTTATGCTGCTGTTAACAGAAAAATTACAATACCATGAAAAATTTTACACCTTGGAAAACTCCGGCATAATCCTTTGTTTAGATTAGTGAAGAATGAAAACGCTTAAATTATTAAGACTTATTTTCGTTGTGATATATTTTTGTTATGTCTGTGCCGAATCTGCTTATATTTTGCAAGTGTGATGCTTACAAAACGTTGTTTAGTTGATACAATGTAGATTTAAATCGCATCATGGTACCAAGATCTTCCAGATACTCTATCCACACTACCAACCCCTAACTCATCACTCAGGAGGATAAATATAATTCTTGGATACATATCTTAACAGCAACTTCACTTATATTTCGAGATTTCAAGTATCCCAAAAATTGTCCACGTACGCATTTTCCTTATTTCCCATTGTTATTTGTTAATGAGAGAGAGAGAGAGAGAGAGAGAGAGAGAGAGAGAGAGAGAGAGAGAGAGAGAGAAAACAAGAAATAAGCCTCAGTTACCTCTAATCTGCGCTAAAGTTCGCATTAGCTCCTCGTCTCGAAGGGGCCAAGCCGAAGATGGTAAACAAATCGCCACCATCAAGGTAAGGTACATAACTCTATTGATTTCGTGGATACGGGCGCTCATTATGTTCCTTGAATCGGTGATGGAAGCCTATGTTCAAAATGATAAAGAATGAATTTGATTCAAAATTTTATATGAGAATTATTCTGAATTGTTAGAATGAAAGTAGATATCAACATTTGCCTTCTAACTTCTTCTTTCAATTCGCATACAATAAGAGACTTGCTTGTAATGAGATTTCATTGAATCATTAACAATACCACCAGCCTCACCCCCGCGAAAAAAAAAATTTATAGAAAAAAAATAAATAAAAAATAAATAAATAAAAAGCAACCCAACTCAATTCTTGTATTTTTTGCATAGCTTTTATTTTATAACGGTCATTACATAGAACACTATGGAAAAAATGTTTGTCACTAATTTCCTATAAAACAATAACTGAATGAGTATTTATAAAAATTAATCAAATTTACACATGTTTAAGATCATAAACTCCTCTTATAAAATACACAAAGCAAAAGGGTATGTTGGTGAGATAATTTTTTTTCCGCATGACACAATTTTTGGGATCACATCGATTTTCCACAACCGAAGCTTGCACGGCCGACTTTCGGCAGGTCGTACATCGCTAAAAATTTCCCCCAAGGTCATTTATTCTTTTTGTTGACTGTATGATTTTCTTTTATGGAACTGTTACTTCAATTGTTAAAATTGTAATTACCTATTTCTTTTAAAATTTCATTAATTGCAAAGGGACAGACAAAATGAAAAGATATTTAAAAAAAGACAAGACCAAATGCATTGGGTAATTAAAGGCCACGGGCCCATAAAAATACCATTGTAAAAGAGTGTTCTGTACAAGAGTGTATGCATAAATAATTAAAATTGTATGACGTGTCATTATTAGCAGGGTTCATATTATATTGATTTAAGGATCTCTGCCATAGAGATCTGTTCAGACCCTTTTCTTTCCCTAAATACGTTATATTTAAAGACCGCTAGGTTACCCACGGTATGAGTTATTCTGCTTTGCATCAAAAATAAAATGTATTTATATTAGGATTCGCCACAAAATATGCTGGTAAATATTTTCTTCATGACTGTGACTAAAATGGACATACCATAATTACATGATATTTATCTTCAATTAAATTGCTATTGTATAAACAAAATAACCGTTGATGTTGTGGAATCTTATTGTGTCTCATTTCCACCAGCAATGTAATTTTCAAATATTATTGGTGAATAGTCATTTTTATTAATTATTTTATCATTATACAAGTTATTAAGTATATCTATAATTTCATTATCAATATTTTTCATTTATTACCATTTTGTTGGCTTAAACATAATAGATGTAATCGTTGCACTAATTCATTGGGACCTTTATAATATTTCATTTTATCACAACAATCTTTCCTGCATTTGTTTTTACCCTTCATTACGATGATATCCCGCTTACTGTATACATTTTTAAAAACTTAGCAGAGATTTATTACTATAAGCTTTTCTGGTGCTGACTCTTTTTGTTATCAAACATCAATCAAACCGTCATCTATTTTACGAGATATCACATATTTATTGTCACGGTAAGGATCTAGCTTTAGTTGTAATAATTGGGGTTAGTTTGTTGGATCTTGGCAAATGAATTTAATATCCGAGTCCCATTCTAGTTCTAATTCTTCTCCTTGTTTTTTGTTCTTTTTTCTTTTTTTTTTTCCTAAAGTAGAATGACAATATTGTATGGCTAGTGATTCCCTTTGAATTTCTGCTCTGCTGGATCCGCTGGTTTAAGGGGCCGTATTGTTATAATATGTGAAAGTCTTAATTTTGACAATACTTCTTCTATTTTTGCTAGTTCTTTTCCTAGTTTTGGTGAAACGTGTGGACTTATATCTGATGGTTTTATTTTTATATTTGATGGTTCCGCTGGAGTATAAACATCAGGATAATCTGATATTTTTGTTGGTTGTGACCTTGCCCGAAGAGTTTTACTTATTTCATCAATAAGACTAAATTCATTTTTGCAATCTATCATAATTTAATTGCGGTAATACTGGTATCAATTGATCTTGCTTTTTAACTGATTGTTTTTAATCTATCTCTTCTTGTAGCTTTCTTCTTTGTTTAATGGGTTGTGCTAAAAGTTTGGCTATATCTACTTGAAATTTCTGTTTGCATAATTGTTCTTTTAAACTCCGTTGTTTCTTTTTTTATATTTTGCTTTATAAATTCACGCTCTGTTAACCATTTGCCAATTAATTGTTTTCTTTTCTTCATAGCATCAGTTCTTTCAAAGCTCATATATCATTACGTTTTATAATAATATATAATGCCAAATAAATATATAGGTATATTATATAATGAGTTATAATACAAAACGATGTAAAATATGTTTTGTTTGAAAAATGTTTATACCGGATAAAACTATTTGTTATTTTTGTTTGTGAACGATGATTTTAGAAAAGATCAAAATGATGATTTATAAGGTAATATACAATTATTTGATGTTAGTTATGTAAGCATAGTTTGTGCATCTCATCATACATGTGCTCACGCTAAAGAATGTATCAATTATTATGATAATTACAAAAATATTTGCTTTAAAGTGTTTGCCACAGCAAATTATACATTGCTAAATTATTTTTTAATTATAAAACAAATAATAATATTACACTGATCATCAAACTAGAATAAAATTATTAACCATGTATTATAAGGTGGTTGAGTTTATCCAAACTAAATTTCCAAGAAATAAAAGTCTTAAGTCTATTTACATATTCGAAAAATCATTTGATATCTTTAAAATTCTTATTCAAATAAACATTATTAAAACAAAACAGTAATACAACAATATAGCATAATATGGAGTAAAATACAACCTAAATTTTATAATTAAAATACTGTCTCTCTTGATATAGAACTTGCAGTATGTTTGTGTAATTTATCGTTATTTTATGTTCAACATTGATTACACCATCTTTTTCTCATTGTGTAATTTCTAAAAGTGATAATAACATATTATCGTTAAGGCCTTTTGTGGCGGACGAATCAAGGAGGATCACGAAGTTGGGATGATCGACGATACTATATTATACGCGTGATAAAATATATGCCATTAATGAGGAACGTGATAAATTATATAAAATGTATATGCTATTTAAATAGATTTATTAAATGATATATGCGTGTATACGCACTAGATTTTTGCCACTTCCTTTTCTAAAGATTTTAGTTTTAAAATAAAAAAATGTTTGAATCAGTTTTAGATATTTTTTTAAAACTGTGACAAACATTTGCTAAATCAACAATCATACGCATTACCAATGGAGCAAATTTATGAATGCATAAACGAGAGAGAATGGATATACGAGAGAGAGAGAGAGAGAGAGAGAGAGAGAGAGAGAGAGAGAGAGAGAGAGAGAGAGAGAGAGAGAGAGAGAGAGACTGCATGTGTGTCTTATAAATATTATACTCACAAATTTGTGTCCCTGATATCAGAACGCTTTCCGAATCTGAGTCTCAGCGACTGGTTCCAAATTTAAACGTTTTATAGCCCACACAGAAGAGACATATAATTATATTTTTCTTCTCTGAATACTGTAAACGAAAAAGGAGCTCATACGTAGGATTTATGTAACTCTTCAATTGTACTGTCTGAAAATCAACGAAGGGTTCATTTCGACTTGTTCTTAACCACAACAATGGAAATAAATAGTGGGAAAATTCCATGGATTACTATAGGTTCTTGAAGTAGCAATATCGCATTAATATTAATAATTCCGGAAATTCGAGTATTCCTCAGGGGCTCTTAAAGCAGTTTGTATGATTGCTTACTTACAATATGGTATAATGAGGTAACTGATTTTTCCGAACATTATCAGGACATTGTGCTGAATTTAGTGAATATTATATTTTCAGCCTAAATTCACACCGAAAAAGACCCCCTCGTGTCTGATTTGGGCTTGGTTGCATGGATATAAAGTGATTAAACATAATAAGAGGAGACGCTTTATGAAAAACCTAAGCAGAGCTCCAATTTGCTTTATTTTTATTTAAAATTTGGACTCATTAAGAATCTCTTACTTTAGAAATATATTATCATTTGGCTGAGTAAAGATATCCGCTGATATTATCATCTGTCTTCAGTTCATGCTAATAAACAGTATACGGTTAATACTTATATTCTGTAACTTGCTTTAAGGCCTAATATATATATATATATATATATATATATATATATATCTATATATATATATATATATATATATATATATATATATATGTTCACTCTAATGGCAACAGAGCTAACTGATGGCACCTCTTTGAAAACTGAAAATTTAGGTTCCAAGAATTCTACTTACCATATTATGGTATTTTTCTTTAATTAAAAAGGTTACATACTTTGGCAGAAATAAACAAAGCAGAGTAGTGAAGGGTCTGACCTTCTTTCTGTCATTTTTGAAGAGTAACACAGTCAAAATTATTATATCATTTGACTACGCTCAATACGAAAGTGGAACCTGAAGGATTGTGTCAGAAACCTTTTTAGAAATCAACTCTATTTCCTCTACGAGATAAAAAGATGCACATTTGCTTACAGAGAACCATTTTTATTAAAGGATTACATGATTATGGTTTGGTATTTATAAAGTGTAAATTTCACGTAATGACTCACAAACTGAAAAAAAGTCCGATGGACTTTATATTAAAATTATACTTCGATAAATTTGTGAGTGATTAAGTAAAATTTACACTTTGATATATAGTCAAGCATGATAATTTAACCCTTATAATTCCAATCTTCCTCCTTTCTGTCGTCATATCAGCAGTTTCCATCAACAACAAGAAACAAAATTGAATATAGGCACTACTTTTCTTTCAGGAGCCTCTTCACTGAAACTAGTCTCCAGAATTTACCAAAGTGTAAAAGATACAAATCGTTAGCACTTGTCCGTTTGCAGGAATTAACATGACAAAAAGCGCAGTCAATTTATACAAAAATTGAATTATTCGCCTTTATGCGATAATCCTTGCGGCTTTTGAAGGTCGGGTTTGACAGGTATAACCTAGTTCACACCTTCGCAAGGTGTACTACCAGTCTGTTTTGTATGAATGCTTCAATCCCGTCTATTCCGGGTACAAATAAGCGCATCACAAGTAGAAGACTTGTCCAGTGATATCAAAAAAATCGTTCTTGAAAAAATATGTATTCGGGCTTGGTCGAAATATATGAATATTTCAATTGACAGAAGCTCTTTAGCTGTCATACAGGTGAGACTCTGGAGAAATATAAATAAAATTATCCAAAAGAGAACAATTTTGTACTGGTGTTGATTGTCAAAAGGTGTTAAAGTCATTTATCACTTCTTCCATGAAAACGGATCCTTATTTATCTATAACAATTTTTGTGAGCTAATCTGTTTTTCACCGTCAATAACCTTTTTATGTGGTTTTATACGCTTTATAAAAACAAATTAAAAAGCTAAAAGCAAAAACAAAAAACAAAAAAAAAAAAAAAAAAAACATGTGATTCTTCACATAATAGTGTGAAGGATCAACAAGGATGATAAATTTCCCTTGTCGAACCCTTTTTACAGAGTTCGTGGCCACAAATGAAATCTTTATCTAAATATGATATAAAAAAGAGCACTATTGGTGAACAGAAAGTTACCGTGGCTTCAATTTAAAATAAATCATAAAATTGTTACTACTGATAACTTACTCTGTAAAATTGGTTATACTGATGGCAAGACATGTTCTTTTTGTAATAATTATGCTAATTGTGCAATTGTATATTTTTCCAACGACTGTGTAGTGCAATTTCAACTTTTCACAGGATAAAACTTAGAACAGAGACAGAAATATCTGAAAAAATATTTGTGTATGTGAGAGATTACGAAAAGTACATGTCTATTAACTTATTAGTGTTACTGGCCAAATATATTGTTTACAAATCAAATTCTTGAGAACAGAACAAGAAAGAATTGTATTCCACTCAGATCACACGGTGATACATGAGGATAAAGATAAAGGTGCATGACCGAAAGAGACAAAAGAAACACAAGATTATTTACATCAGGCGCTGAAAAGATTTTGATAGAAACCCTATACATTTACTAACATTATTTAGAATGTTTGCATCTGAAGAATGAATAACAAATCAAATGTATATGCATTAGAATATTTGTAATACAATGACTGTGTTTGCTAATAATTACACCAATCATAATAATGGAATTCGTCTCCTACGTTATTTAAAAAACACAGTTCGCATTGTCTATCAGCAATTACTGTATTTTCTATAGGTAGGTATTAATTAGACATGCTAAATTTTGCACAAATAACTTATAAACGTGGTAGGAATGTGTCAAATACGGTTGCAGACAATGATCGTGTTTGAAGTTTCTATATGTGATTGATTTAGATGATATCCAGATACGTTAAACCCAACACTGTACAATTGATTTTTTTAAATGTTTTTTTTACTTTATTCGCAAAATTGAACTTCTTAGGGAAAAATTCATTCTGTCACATAGTATTCAATTCAACATCGTTAAAAAAACGTTGTCTAAATAAGATAGTCATGTATGCTTATACGCCCGATTACAATCCGGATGTAATAACATGTAACAGAGAAATGACAATCATGTCGTAATAACCTGTAACAGAGAAATCACAATTAATAATCTTACCCCAAAATTAACAATTCGGATTTTGGCAAATATTTCTAACGATAATCTTCCTTGTTCTTCATGCAGCATCATAAGCAGAGTGCTATTTCGTAACTTTTTAATTTGTCTTAGGAAACATGTATAGACTTTTTCTATTAAATTTGTATTTTCGAACCCCGAAACTTCAGATCCAAATAAAAGGATACATGGAATGATGTAGTCGAATAAGTTTAGCTGTAAATTGATCGCGATGTCGAGATTTCTTCGTCCTGTAAAAAAAGGCCGTTCAAGGCACAATTTGCTATTTCTACGAAAGATCTTTAAGCCCTTTAAAAGCTTCAAGTGTTTGTTAAACTAATTCTCAAATATATCTAACAATCTACTGGATTTTCACTTAACTTGAAAACTGTTGTTATTTCTTTCTACTAAAAAATACTATAATTTTGTCTTGCTTCTATTATTAGATAGCTTCTAATTTATTGCAATTTTCCAAAATTCATGTAAATTCTTTTATAGATCTCCCCAATTTGTAGTTGTTATGACAGTATCGTCTGCATACAACACAACAATTATTTTCTACATATCTCTGATTTGCAGCTAGTATGACTGTATCGTCTGCATATAACGGAACAATTATTTTAATATAAGTGACAATATTTTGTCAGTGATTTCAAACTTAACGCCCGTACAATTATTTGAAAACAAAACATTTTCGCACTCATTTAAACACATAAAAAGAGCAGTAGTGAAAGATTTTCTCCTTGACGAACTCCATTATGGCATACATAAATGTGAAAAAATTCACCATTATGCCTTATATATTATTATTATAAAATAATTACCATCTATAGTAAAATTAAGTACTTTTGGCCATAGTCACTGCCGTCAAACTATATCGAATGCTTGTTAAAATCTATGAATGCATAAATAAAGATTCTTTTTCTTAACCCTCAATAGATCGATCACAGCATGTGATAAAAATGTTATTACAAGCAGAGCACTCTTTGCAAAACCCTGCATGATGTTCTTGAATCCGATTATTATCATTAAGAAATGTTGAGAGTCTTCAATTTAAAACAGATGTAAATAACTTATCGAGACAGCTCAAGATTATATTTGAACAATGAGTCGATGGATCTCCAGCATTACCTTGTCCCTTAAGCATATGGGTAAAAAAAGATTTTCTTTTGACTTTATATATTCATTTCCAATATTATCAAAGACACTGCTTGCTTTATTATTTCTTTGCTTTGTCACACAACTTCTAGTTTCCGCAGAGGTAAATTCAATATTTAATGCATTTAAATCATTATTAAGATCAAGCAGTGGTGAATTATCATGAAAGTCAGCTTTTAAAGTTTTGTGTTTTGAAAAATTCCAAATCATATTAGCAAAGATTTGAATTTCTGATGACAGTTATTTGAAATCTTCCAATAACTTCATGGATTTTATTTGCTCATTGTTTGTAACATGTTTCGAAATTTGAGTTGTTTTTGATTATTTATTTTATTAATAGTCTATCTATAAATCTTACTACCTTCAGTCCTTTTTTTGCTATCACTTTCCCTGCGTGTGATATGAAACTGTTTCCGAGCTAAGTGATATTTTTGTACAAGCATTTTTGCATCTTGTGCCATACCATGGCCTAGCATTTACTTTTTTAACTCGTTGATTTACAATGAATGTTTTGTGTACACTATATCGAAAGCCTTGTAATTCTATCCTTATGATATTAACAAAAACTTCATCTGTCATATCATCTATCGTGCTGGACAATAAAGCAATATGTATTTCTTTTATATCTATTCTGTCAATGTTTTCAATTAAATTTTCCTTCTCACTATTTACCCATCAGCATTTCTTAAATTTCTTTATATATTGATACTTGTTTTTTTCCTATTTATCTGTGCGAATAGGTAAACTTAATTTATGAGATCCAGTGCACAATGAATGTAGGAATATAACAGATCAAAGTCTTTGACTTTAAAATCTAGAGTGTAACTAAA
This sequence comes from Margaritifera margaritifera, assembly GCA_029931535.1. NCBI lineage: Eukaryota > Metazoa > Mollusca > Bivalvia > Unionida > Margaritiferidae > Margaritifera > Margaritifera margaritifera. The sequence continues at coordinate 2,499,359 of JAQPZY010001498.1, forward strand.
ACCAGAGACAGATGAAATCACATAACCAACTGCTGCACTCCCATTTGATGTACATTTAAAAATACCAGAGTCTGTGCACACTCTACCATTGACAGCAAAACTCTCATTAGATTTACATAATTCGAACAATCTGCATTCAAAAGTATCTATCTTGTGAATATCGAGAAATTGGTACATTAATAGATTGACTAAGAATTAATCATGTCAATGATAATGATAATAATCTAATTCAAGAAAGTCAGGCAGGTGTTTGCAAAGGATAATATGCTTCTAATAATATATACGTCAAAAATCAGTAATAATAATATGATCTAGTTTGTCTGAAATAGGACTATTAAAGTCACTAATTAAATATATGATTCTAAACGTCTACGCGTTTGTGTAATCTCTCTTTCTAGCTATGATAATAACTCCTCATTCACAAATCGATTTACCTCTGGGGGTGGGGGAGGAGCGCAACAGGGTAGGATATAAACTATTTCCATCAAAATATCACTATAAGTATTGTATAGTCTTTTAATAATTGTAACCAAAATATTATGTTCGTGTTAGTGTTCTATCGCAGTTATATATTATGTAATTGAACAAATAGCCTTTATAAAATATACAGCTATTCAACCAGAATGTTTGTTCATTGCATGTTTTCTATTTTCAACAAATGAGTGCGGTAAGTTGGAAATAATAATAATAATAATAATAATAATAATAATAATAATATCAGAATTCGCATGCTTTGTTTCTATAAATGCTATCAGATCAACATTATTCATAAATTCAAAAAAGTCTGGAATCTATATCCTACGTTTCAAGCCACACACATTTGAGGAACATATTTGCATTTGAGTAAAATGAGTATTAATTGAATGCGATTGCATTATTTTATAATTCGTGCTATAATTAAAATTATCATAACTTGATATAAGGGCTGTTATAACACTCCGGTTTAAAGTAAACCTCACTCTTACAATGTAATCAAGTATATGTGACTAAATCTATTTTGGCAGACACATGTTGAAACCCAGTTTTCCAGGAGTTTCATTTTGAATTGATATTCTCCTATAATTTAGAAGTTAGCAAAGCGAAAGTTGATAAACTAGAGATGAAAAAGTTTAAATAAAATTGTGTCATGTGATGGCATACTTTGAAAATCATAAGTGATGTATGTGCAAGTAATATAGTAAGTAGGGATACCACTTCACCCTATCATATCCTCACACTTGGACACTTCATGCACACTTCATACCTGGGGAACTTTTATACTTTATGAATCATCTTCACTCCATATCTACACTTGGACTCATCGCATACGCACTGGCTACACTACTGATTCATTCATGTATTGTACTGGAATCATAAATAGTGAACACAGACATATAACTATTACACGGATTGTTTGTTCAATGTCAGAGAATTCAGACATAGTATCAGGAATATTAGATCATTAGATCATTTCAACCACCTTGTCACTATTTGGCAACAAGGTAAAGCTTATCAATGCCACGTATACAGGACCATACGGATTTACAATCTTGCAACAGAAAGGTTTTAACAGCTGAAAATATAGATGGTTAGAGTTCGCATAAACACTTTTCTCAGACATCCTGAAGTCGTCCAGACGAGCGGACGAGATGGTCGAATGACATCCGACGTCTTGGATGATACCTTCCCTCGCCCGAACTACCTTATTAAGACTTCGTTCCTCGTCCAGACCACCTCAGGAAAACCTTGTCCGACGTCTGCACGACTTCAGAAAGACCTCGTCCCCAGTCCGAACGACCTCTGGAATACCTCGTCCCTGGTCCGGACGACCTCTGGAAGACCTCGTTTTTCGTCCAGTCCCTAGAGGACTTCAGGATATTGAGAAAAGTATTTTCAGAAATTTGAAAATTATATATTTCATCGTTAAGGGTATGAGGTATGGCGCATGATGTATGGCGTTGCACATTAGATGATTATGGACGTACTCTTGCTAGCTCTGCATCAGTAAGTATAGAGGGTGTACCCCGCATTGCATTACATCTCTCCAAGTTGCTAAAGTATTGTCCAAACCCTTCTAATTCAAACAGTATGTTATCCGTTATTTGTTTAAATTCCTCTGTCTGCATTGGAGTCGTAAAGTCATGGAGCGCGGAGACTTAAGAAAATCCTCCATAACAGTGTGATATGCTCAAGGTTCTGTGTTCCCCCCTTGAGGGGTCCGTTACTCCAGCTTACGCATAGCTTTTCAAACCAAATTTAGTCCGAGTAGTTGTGGAAGTAAATGTTCTATATGATATAGGCCTCCATTACGTAATCTCTTTTACAAAGTTCCTCACTATCCGGGTCCCAGGGTGGCCGAGTGGTCTAAGGCGCTCGCCTTTACCGATCACTGCCATCTCACCTCTATCTGCGTGGGTTCGAGTCTTGGGCTAGGCTAATGTATTTATGTGAGAAAGCTTGCCAGTAGCTTCCCGTATGTCGGTGGTTCTTCCTGGGATTTCCCCGGGTTCTTCCTCCACCAGATATACTGGCCGCCATGTATAGCCTATCATGAGCTGAAAAATCCCGTTAAACCAATAAAACCAAACCATACGCACTATCCATGAATGTACGAATGAATGAGTCAGTCAATCAGAAGTATAGTAAGAAGCCATACCACATCACCCTATCATATTCTCAAAATTTTTCACTTCATAAACACTTTTTACCTTATGAATCATCTTGAGTCCATATATATATATATATATATATATATATATATATATATATATATATATATATATATATATATATATATATATATATATATATATATATTCTCAATACGTCTATAAATCGCATACGAACTTTCACAGTGAGCTGGCGGAGTGGTATGCCTACTTACTATAGTACTTATGTACAGTTTGAGTAATATCAAACAGCTTGTCAGTTGTGTATGTATTATTGCAAACGTATTGTCATGAATGTATAAAAGGCCCCGTATTCTGGACCAGGGGGAAATATAGGGACTCTTTATAAAAAACCTGGCCAATAAATGACAATAGCACATTTTTTTCAAAACAAGACTGGAACTTTCTTTTATGACAGTTAAAATGTAATCTCTGGGAACAGACTCAGCCAATATAGATTTTTTCTTTAAGCTTACCAACTGGACTACTTATTTTTCTTCGATCCTATCAATGTTGGGTGGTAAATCATAAACAGCAGTAAGCCCAATTGACCCAGCACGTACAGCGCCATCTGTACCTGAGTCTAACTCTAGACTGCTTTGAAAGATTTGTTTCATCAAAGCTGACCCTATTGCAGGACAGGAAAGTAAATGCATGTTCAAATTAAAGATCTTTTTTCTAACAAAGAACAGATTACACAAAGAGATTAACTTATATTGCTTTTTTGTGCACTGGTTCTCTGTTCGTACCCACATTTCCAATGATCGCACAAGAAACTTTTGACATCTTTGACCTCTCGCACTGACAACGTTGTGCCGCCTGACTGGTTTTCTTCCATGCCCTGCCTCCCACTATTTGGATGTGTTTGCCGTCATCCGAATCGTCTGCGTGTGTTTCATATTCTTGTACTATTGTTCCATCTTAAATCGAAGTAGTCAGCAATGTTACCAAAATGTTAACGATTTGAAATTAGGTCAATACCTTTATAAATCCTGGTAGATGCATGTGTAATGCATAAGGATTTCTATTGCAGACTTGATTATGTAATGCATAAGGACTTATATTGCAGACTTGATTGCTAAATGCACAAGGACGTCTATTGCAAACTTGATTGCGTAATGCATATGGACTTCTATTGCCGACTTGATTTAAGATTTAAAGGATATCACAACTTCATCCAAATGATTGGAAATGGGTTGAATTGATGTAACCTGAATTATCAAATGTATTTTTTATACATTTCTTGTTGCAGTTTTTTGTGACGTGTGCGATTTTGTGAGATTGGCCGTATTGAAACACCGAAATCGCAGGTGCTAAATGAGCACAAAAATACTCACATTTATTATTTGCATAAGAATCGCACAAATATACACAGTTGTTAAGTGCAACTATTTCCTTGAACACCCGGACTTGACTTTGAACCCTTGTTGAAATTCTTCCCTCAAGCATAGGCAGACTTCGAATTGGAGCTAACCACATATGATCCCCAAGAAAAAAAAAGAATTTTCTTTTTTAAAAAAAAAACATATTGACCGTAAGTATATGATTAGTCGTTTCAATTTCTTCAATATTCACAGGATCACCGTTCATTTCATAACCTATTCCAATTTTCCTACACTATAATCTTTACGTTAGCGAGTTTTTTTTTTTCTTTCTTGTTATTCATCACTTGCGCATATATATTAGGGGCAGCCAGTACCTGCGTCAACTTTTGTCAGGGTCATACTTTTAAACGCAGTTATTCTCAAATGATGTAATAGAAAATTATAATAACAACGAATATGCAACTTTTAGATATGGAAGATTGATAAATAGATTGAAACAACCTCTATATTTGACCTTTAGAACAGCAGTTCTCATGCGTATACCAGTGATTTCTTTTCAGTTAAAATAAGGTGGTACAAAGTGATTTTTTAAATAAACTTTATGATCTTCTTTGCCACAACATTTCATTTTGAGTTTTGTGTCTGCACATAGTCTATTTTGCCCATGCATTTTTCCACCAAAATTATGTTTGTGTTATTTCATTTTCCATGTAAGTTGTTTTTCTCTGACTTAACTTACATCTTAAAAGAAGTCAAATTCAATTTATCTTCGCCCGAGTTCTTCATACGTTTCCCATCCAGTGTTAGATAGTAGCTATAGGACCGTTATGATGTGGTGTGTCACAAAATGTAACTGTCTGACTGCTTTATCTAACATAGGGTGGGAAAGTTCAGATGAAATTCGAACTAAATTGATCTTAGTCATTTAATGGATAAACCATGTCACTTATAATACTGCACAGAAGAGAGTACCTTTTATGTACTTTTTCACTCACCGTCCCCTCAGAAACATGGAACATGTAAATAAGAAGAATGACAGGTGTATTTATTCTCAGGTTGCTTTCAATTGACATATGAGTCAAAAACAAGAGCAGTTACATTTACAACATACATATCCGTGATTATACAAATGTTAAAGGATGAACACAGAAGGGGTTAACAGACATTAAAAGGCACTGAAAATGATTATTCGTGTTGAAACATCGAATAACTCACAGAACTTGTCATAAGTAAAAACGGATCGTTTTTCATGGAAGGAGTGATAAATAAATTTAATACCTTTTGACAATCAACACCAGTTCAAACTTTGTCTCTTTTGGATAATTTCATTTGTATTTCTCCAGAGTCTCTCCTACATGACAACTAAAGAGTTTCTGTCATTTGAAATATTCATATATTTCGACCAAGCCCAAATGCATCTTTTCAACAAGGATTTTTTTATATCATTGGACACGTCTACTAAATATGATGCGCTTAATTGTACAGGTCATGCAATGGGCTATTTCACAGACAGATGATGTGTAAGACATACACATAACCACAGGTATATATATATATATATATATATATATATATATATATATATATATATATATATATATATATATTGATTCTTGTTCTGAATCAGAATGCTTATATATATATATATATATATATATATATATATATATATATATATATATATATATATAGAGAGAGAGAGAGAGAGAGAGAGAGAGAGAGAAAGTGAGAGAGAGAGAGAGGCACACATATATACTAAATGGGTTTGATGAAGGCTTTTCTAGAAATAGAAATGAATATTTTGCCATGATGAAAGTGGCGCAAAAATCTGCTTTCTCAATAATATGCTAAATGCACACACACTCACTGAGCGTTATGTACTTGGGCGTTCCGTGCAGAATGCTTTTAAAGCGTTATTTTCGAGAGATTTACTGTGTAGCCTACATGCAGGATAGGGGCCTCGGGTGACCGAGTGGTCTAAGACTCTCGCCTTTAGAGATCACCCATACATCTCACCTCTATTTGCATGGGTTCGAGTCTCGGCTAGACCAACGTGGGAATGTGAGAAAGCTTGCCAGTAGCTTCCCGTGGGTCGATGGATCTTCCTGAGGTCTTCCCGGCTTAATCCTCCACAAAATATACTGGCCGCCGTGTATAACCTATCATATGATTTTAAAAAATGACGTTTAACCACACACAATAACCCCCCCCCCCCCAAAAAAAAAAAAAAAAAAAAAAGCATGCAAGATATAATATATATTTATCCTTTGACGTACGGTATAATTATTGTTTCACATGACTTGTATCGGGTTAACATTCGCTTTGACAGAAAGTTTGGTTGGCTGTACTTTAGTTGCCTTCACCGTTTAGACTTTTCGTATGTCTTTCCATATGGGAAGTCAATCCCGATTTAGAATATAGTGGTTATTACCAGCAGGACATTTAGCATTCTAAGGCGAGTTTGTATGTAGAGGCCTGAGGCCTTCCCTCCATTTCGGATCTCATTCTGTGTGTGTTAGTCAAAAAATTACTGATATGCATTTTCATGTGTTTACGTTGGAAAGCACGAGTTTTGAAAACCCTGCTGCAAATGTCGCATGATAAATTAGTTTCCTATCTACTCAAAGAAGCTTGAAAGATAAAAAAAATTCCTCTGTCTTGATCAATTTCAGGACTGTCATGATAAGACTTAGAAATGGATTAATCCATTTCAGTCTCAGACATTATGTTTTTTAATGCTCAGAACACAGACATGGTAACAAAGCTATTAACGTATGCCGATTGCTTTTGACCGTATCAACAATCTGACCTTGACAGTATCATAACTTTTAAGTTGAACATTGACCGTATCACAAAAATTACTTCGTGCGTTATAAAAATGCTTCGAAGAACGATAATTAACTGATCTTTGAAAGTAATTCTTCTATCTGTTCATATGGAGATTCTGCAGTAAGATATTTTATGATTTACATAGGGGTAAGCACCCGTGTTGTAGATAACTGAGGAGAATGTGAAAGATGGATGTTGGCTAAAAATTATGCAAGCAAAGTGTATACTGATGTATCGTTATAAGACAATTGACTAACAAAAATACCACTTGTTCATCCTGTTTTAAAATGATCCGAATGATATTTTGAAAAGTTCGTACGAACGTGTAAGATGATAATCTGCTGTTGGTATTATGTAACATTGTAAAAAAGTATACACATTCCATCATACGACTCAGTTACATATATGATTCTTTGTATTAGTTTAAGTTCAACGTTTCAATCTAGCTCACATTCTTTTTTTACTCTAATTATACAGATTTCTACGTTCTACGTATTTGTTTCCTTTACTTTCCATATGAGAGAGAGAGGGAGAGAACAGGGAAAGCATTGGGGATTTAAATGAAATTGTGTAACGTGTTTTATTCATTTAGATAATGTACATTAAACAGTGAATATGGATATTTTTCTCAACTTTATTTTCCTATTTTATTAATGTCTAATAGCTGGAAATTAATCACTGGGTTTAAAGAGTAGAGAAGCAATGGTCTATCGTTGAGATCATAATTATATACGTATATGATAATGATGGTGATGGTGATGGTGATGACGATAGCCAAGATAAATAAATGACTAACCTAATGGCTGATAAAGATTTTCGCCTTATATGCCACAAACTTTAATTCATGGCGAAATGCACAAATGCCATTATTGTTAACAGTGCCGAGCATACAAATGGTAGCCATTAGATACGCCTCGTATTCTATATCCCAGATCACGTATTTCGGATACATTGTAACTTTTTGTGTACGGATTGTTCTGAATAAAATTGTCAAACTGCACATAAATATTGAACACAATTTAAATATGGAACACATTTCAAATAGTGAAATTTTCCATGCTTTTGAAATTCTGAGGTTTTTATCCCAGTCAACAATGTAGTAAGAATGCAATACACAGAAGAATGAATATATATATATATATATATATATATATATATATATATATATATATATATATATATATATATATATGTGTGTGTGTGTGTGTGTGTGTGTGTGTGTGTATTTAGCATATTATTGAGAAAACAGATTTTTGCATCACTTTCAGCATGGCACAATTACAAATTCATTTTTATTTCTAGAAAAGCTTTGAAATCCAGTCTCTCTCTCTCTATCTATCTATGTATATATATATATATATATATATATATATATATATATATATATATATATATATATATATATATATATATATATATATATACATGCATATATATGTGTGTGTGTGTGTTATACATCATCTGTCTCTCAAATAGCCCATTGCATGACCTCGATAGCCTCTTTGCCTATTTTATGATATGGGCATGTATTTAACACTAAATTTCAAATTTTATACACAGCATTCCAGTAGTTTGATGCTTGAGATGGTAATCAAAATGATAGCAAGCATTGCAATTGATGCCTTCCCTAATGACTAGGCAATGGTTTTCAAACTGCTATCACTACTACACACCATCTAAAGGTGTGCAACAGGTAGTGACTCTAAAAAGAAAACAATCTGGTGCACACATATGTTGAAACTATGCCATCAATTTTAACATTTAACGTTTTGGAGAAAAGGGGTAAGTGGGGTGGTATAAAGCAATGGGTTTAATTCATCAATCAGCATACACATTATTTCATATATAAAGCAGATGCCGCTCAGATAATGGTATTATAACACAAAATACATTAAACTGGTCCTTACATAATTTTATGACGGATAAATATCATTTTGTTCCATCAGGTTTGCAAAATAGGTGTTTAACTAAAAGTCTTCGATGAATTATAAACGAAATCGTTTTCAATTGTTACGGAATTATATATCATTTTTCTAAAAGAAAGTTTTATTGCATAAAACGTTTCTTTTTCCAAAAGGGTGAGGATGTTACGGAATTATATATCATTTTTCTTTTAATAATGGTATAGTTTATTAGTTTATGATCTCTGTTCTTGATCTAACAGCTGTTGTCTTGCCGTGAGTACATATACGGTAATTTCGATCGATATTTCGAAGCTTTAGTCATGTAACGTGGTTTTAGAGCGCGTTAAGATTTGAACTGCTGACCTAGATTCTATGAACCAATATGTTATTTACTGTTTATAATGTCAGGCCACTGGTTCTTTAGAGATATCACGCATAACCTAATTTCTAATTGGTTTGGAGAGGATTGTAATATTTCTAAATGCCCAGTTGTTTATCAAAGACGTAATGGGTTTTATTGTGTTTTTCCGTAGTGGGAGACTATATTATAGGATTAATAGCAGCATTCTGACATTCTTCATAGTTACATTGGATCGAGAGGTCATAAACAAATTTGGTTTATTTTGTGTGGGGGATATTCTACCTTTGTGATATATTTAATACAGTGCATTCTGGATTAGTACTATTTCTTCAACTTTATTAATCATACAGCTCCGTGGAATTATCGGAAACATTTCTAGAACTTGTGATATTCCATTCACAGGGATTATTTGGAGTTTATAACACTTGGATATATTTGATTCTTATTAGCACATTAGTACAGTGAAGGTTACTTCATTCGGAACATACTACATTCGGAATATTTGGATTAACTTCCGGATCAGTGAAATTTAGAACAATTTAGGACCATTAAGGATATTCTATACTGTAAGTTATTTTAATTCTTTTACTTTGATTGTTTGTTGAAATATTTTAATATTTTAGGAAATTAAAGATTTGTATTTTAAATCTTGAAAGTTTGTTTGAGTCTTTTCTTTTGTTCATTACCCCTAGTCGTAACACAATGGCACAAACGAAGTTATCATTCTGGTGTGCGACCTATTTCATGGGAATAAAGTGTTGCACACTTTCTGCCGACAACGGTGTACGACCACTAGCCACTTGAAACACTTGAATGTGTATGACTGGTATTTTTAGTCATTCCTAAAATGTATCCGATTAATCTTAAAACATGCATTTATCTTGCAGTTATATTATTCCTTAGCCCTAAACTTATCACATTTGTATGGATTTGTCTGAAAATATTTGCACGTGTCACAATAAGACACGGTCCACATTCCAATATTTCGTTTAGATTTGACATAATAGCTAAAAAGATTCTCTTTTCTTTATAATGCATAACTTGAAATAAGTTCACTGATTGTTTGTTGTGATAAGCATATCAACCTTTCTTCATATAAGAATAAACAACTGACATCACTTTCCAAGTTTCTAAACCTCACAGTGCACATACGCACAATACATCCTGTTGTAGCTCTGTCAACGTTCCTACGGTGCATAGGAGTAATTATTTGTGCACCGTAGAATTCAAAAGCAGGTAATCATGTGCATTTATGCAAAAGAAGGCGACAAATCATACCTTGCCTATCATGAATACACCATAACCTCATCTAAAAAGAATTTAGTCATTACAGACAACAAATTTGAATTTACCTGTTGATTATTAGCTTAAATTGTGTGGTCAGACGTAGACATCATTGAAAAAGTACATCTTAATTTTCAAAGATCTATTCGATGTGAGCATAAAGCACTCCACTTATGATCTATGGGAAGTTAGGTCGATATCCTTTGCCTGTATACATTAAAACAGGGATGATCAGTTGTTTTGTGGTTTTTTTGTTTGTTTTATTTATTTTATTTTATTTTATTTATTTTTTTTTGGGGGGGGGGGGGGGGGGCAAAATTAATAACCGTGAAACAGTAAAAAGGTTTATTGTATTTTATATAGATATTTATTAACCAATTTATGATCTGGAGCCTTTGAAAATAATACAAAAAATTAAAACATTAAAAACTGAATTATGTGTCGTTAACACGTTCTCTTTTTGATAACAAATCTTTGGTTACCAAAGCAAACAAATACTAACTGACCAATATTGACATACCTGGAAATCCGATATGAATGACTTTACTTGAAATTTAATTGGATTTAGAAAATTACCTTGTAAGCTTGCCAAGAAATTTGTATTCAATATTTGCAAAGTTTAGAAAGAGTAATCATACGTTTCCTGTAGAAAAGGGACATTGTGAAGGAATATTTAGACATGACAAGAAATGTGTATTATGTAGTAGTAGAGAACTCGGTGATGAATTTCATTTTTTGCTCCAATGTAATTTTTTGATCAACCGCGCAAGTGTCACTTGAAAAAAATACTGTGTTACTAGACCAAATATAGTACAAGTCATAACACGTATAAGTGTGACAAATATTGGTCAGCTGAAAATGTAGGTTTGTAAATATTGTACTAATGCTTTTTAATGCTTGTTAATCCCTTCTGTGTTCATTCTTTAACATTTTTATAGCTACACGTATGTATGATGTAAATGTAACTGCTCGTTTTTTCTCATATGTCAATTGAAAGCAACCTGAGAATAAATACACCTGTCATTCTTCTTATTTACATGTTCCATGTTTCTGACGGAATGGTGAGTGAAAAAGTACATAAAAGGTACTCTCTTCTGTGCAGTATTATAAGTGACATGGTTTATCCATTAAATGACTAAGATCAATTTAGTTCGAATTTCATCTGAACTTTCCCACCCTATGTTAGATAAAGCAGTCAGACAGTTACATTTTGTGATACACCACATCATAACGGTCCTATAGCTACTATCTAACACTGGATGGGAAACGTATGAAGAACTCGGAGGAAAGATAAATTGAATTTGACTTCTTTTAAGATTTAAGTTAAGTCAGAGAAAAACAACTTACATGGAAAATGAAATAACACAAACATAATTTTGGTGGAAAAATGCATGCACTTTGCGCAGAAACAAAACTCAAAATGAAATGTTGTCACAAAGAATATCATACAGTTTATTAAAAAATCACTTTGTACCACCTTATTTTAACTGAAAATAAATCACTGGTAAGACGCATGAGAACTGCTGTTTTTTTGGCGACTGATACAGTCATTAAAGGTCAAATATGGAGGTTTTGTTTCAACTTATTTGTCAATCTTCCATACCTAAAAGCTGCACATTCGTTGTTATTACAATTTTCTATTACATCATTTGAGAATAACTGCGTTTAAAAGTATGACCCTGACAAAAGTTGACGCAGGTACTGGCTGCCCCTAATATATATGCGGAAGTGACGAATAACAAGAAGAAAAAAAACTCGCTAACGTAAAGATTATAGTGAAGGAAAATTGGAATAGGTTATGAAATGAACGGTGATCCTGTGAATATTCAAGAAATTTAAACGACTAATCATATACCTACGGTCAATATGTTTTTTTTTTCTTTCTTTTTTTCTTGGGGGTCATATATGGTTAGCTCAAATTCGAAGTCTGCCGGTGCATGAGGGAAGAATTTCAACAAGGGTTCAAAGTCATTTCCCGGTATTCAAGGAAACATTTGACTTTAAAAATTGTGTCTATTTGCTATTCTTATATGATTATATAAAAAAAATGTGAGTATGTTTGTGCTCGTTCAGCACGTTATCAAAGGTTATACTGATTTGTTCCAAAGTATATTTTTCATTATCATGCTACCAATTAGCATAAATTCTGTAATAATTTGTTTTATTGCTAAATTACTTTACTATCTAAATACTTCAATAAAGGATGCGTGGATATGTATGGCCTCGAAAATAGGTAACGGCTTGTGGATGTTGATTTGAAATGTAATATATCCTTAAAAATAAAATTAAAAAAATTATAAACAATTTTAAATTTCTACGTAATTTCTGTTTATGATATGCGTTGTCTGCTGAGTAATACAATCTATAATTTGATACAAAGAAAAAGAGTTGCTGCGCAAAAAATATCGTCTGACATAATTTAAGTACATATACACGTATAACGATGCAACTGCCAAGAAATCACAATGGAGGCAACTACATTATGACCAAAAATAGCCGAATGGGAAAGCTGATCACTCCTTAATAAACAATCGACTCTTCCACAGGTCATGGCTGCGTCGAAGAATTCGATGTAAACACACCACCCTGTTTCAGGATGTATTGAATGAGATGTGTTACGCTGTATGTCGATTCGAATTGTGTTGAAATAGTTCGTGCGCGAAATGAATGGTACTTTTAGCTACATTTAAAAATGCTGACCTGACACTGAACTACATACTCTGATATCATTCGCGATGCTTTAACAAACACTAGAAGCTTTTTAAAGGCTAAAAAACATTTCATGTAAATAGTAAGTAGAGCCTTACACGGCCTTTATACAAAACAAAGAAATCTCAATAGTGCGATCGAGTTACAGCTTAAATTATTTGACCAAATAGTTCCACATATTTTTTAATGTAGATCCGAAGTTTGAGAGTTGGAAAATACAAATTTGAAAAAAAATTACACATATTTTCTAAAACAAATTTTGAAGTTACGAAATAGAATTCAGCTTATAATGCTGCATGAAGAGCTAGGAAGATTACAGTTATAAATTTTTGTCAAAATCCGAATGGTGAATTTTGGGTAAGATTATTACTAGGAAAGTCATCAAAATTGTAATTTCTCTGTTACAGCTTATTATATCAGGATTGTCATTTCTCTGTTACCGGTTATTACGTCAGCATTGTCATTTCTCTGTTGCATGTTATTACGTCAGGATTGTCCTTTCTCTGTTACAGGTAATTACATCAGGATTTTAATTTTTCTGTTACAGGTTATTACATCAGGATTTTAATTTCTCTGTTACAGGTAATTACATCAGGATTTTAATTTTTCTGTTACAGGTTATTACATCAGGAGTGTCGTTTCTCTGTTACATGTTATTACGGCAGGATTGTCATTTCTCTGTTAAATGTAATTATGTCAATATTGTCATTTCTCTGTTATAGGTTATTATGACAGGATTGTAATTTCTCTGTTACATGTTATTACGTGAGGATTTTAATCAGGCATATACGCATACATGACCATCTTACTTAGAAAACGTCTTTAAAGATGTTGGATTGAGTGCTATGTGACAAAACGAATCTTTCCGTAAGAAATTAAATTTTGCGAATCAAGTCAAAACACATTTTTAAAAATCAGTTTTTAAAGTCTTGGGATTAATATGTCTTTATTTCATTTAAATCACTCATATATAGAAACTTTAAAAACGATTGTTGCCTGGAACCGTGAATGACACTTTTCCTACCACGTTTACCAGTTATCTTTGCACAATCTAATTATTACCTACCTATAGAAGTTAAATATGGCAAAATACAGAAATAGGTGATAGTAAATGTGAACTTTGTTTTCAAATAACGTAGAAGACAACGTCCATTATCATTTTAGGTGCAATTATTATCAAACACACACACACACACACACACACACACACACACACACATATATATATATATATATATATATATATATATATATATATATATATATATAATGTTATTACAAATATTCTAATGCATACAGATTTGTTTTGTTATTCAATTTTACTTATTTGAACATTATAAGTAATGTTTGTAAACTTTTAGAGTTTCTGTCGAAATCTTTTCAGCGCCCTGTGTAAATAATCTTGTGTTCCTTTTGTCTCTTTCGGCCATGCGCCTTTATCTTTATCCTCGTGTATCATGAGTGGAATAAAGATCTGTTCAGTTCTCAAGAGTTTGATCTGTAAACAATGTCTTTGGCCAGTAATCTAACAAGTTTCAAAGCATGTACTTTTCGTAATCTCTCATATACACATACAATTTGTTTCAGATATTTCTACCTCTATTTCAAATTTTGTCCTGCGAAAATGTTAAATTGCACTACAGAATCGTTCGATAATTATCATTTGCATAATATATGCACCAGTATTTCATAATCATTATTACAGAAAAGAACAAGTCTTGCATTTAGTATAACCTATTTTACAAAGGAAGTTATCAGGAGTAAGAATCTTATGATTTTTTTAAAAAATTGAACCCACGGTAACTTAGACACTCTTTTTTTTCACGAATAGCGCTCTTTTATTATATCATATTTAGATAAATATTTCTTTTGCGGACATGAACTCTCTAAGAAGGATTTGAAAAGTATGTCACAAATAATTCGACATCCTTGTTGGTTCTTCATACTATTAGTGATAAAAGGGCACATCAAATGTTCTTCTATCTGTGCTTTTAGATATTTTTAATTCGTTTCTATAAACCGTATAAAACCACTGAAAAGGATATTGGCGGTGAAAAATCGAATAACTCACACAACTTGTCATAAGTAAAAAAACCATCCGTTTTCATGGAAGAAGTGATAAATAACTTTAACACCTTTTGACAATCAACACCAGTACATACTTTTTCTCTTTTGGATAATTTTATTTGTATATCTCCAAAGTCTTTCCTGTATAACAACCAAAGAGTTTCTGTCGTTTGAAATATTTATATATTTCGACCAAGTCAGAATACATCTTATCAAAAAGGATTTTTTTATATCATTGGACACGTCTACTACACGTGATGCGCTTAATTGTACAGATGTATAAAAAGGATATGTTATTTTTTAAAGAAAGTAATCTATTATATTTTGTCAAGTAGAGTGATTAAAGATCAGTATTCTAATACAATATATCTTGAGTGATTCAGCAAAGGACAGTATGTTTCATTTCACGCCCTCCGTTTTCTAACTTAATAATAAGTGTTGTTCTGCTTATTGACTATTGTACCAAATAAATGTATAGAACCACTGAAAAGGATTATTGGCGGTGAAAAATCGAATAACTCACACATCTTGTCATAAGTAAAAAAAAAACATCCGTTTTCATGGAAGAAATGTCGTCTGCATAGTATGCAATTTTATTTTCATTTATAAATTCCCTTTCAAACAAATCCCTTTAAGTGTTCAGTTAAGGAACAGGAAATCTGCGCTTGATAACAAAGAAATATATAGTTTGCACAGAATGTTTGCAATTAATACGGAAAGGCTGTTTAACAGAGGTAGATAGGAAATCTGAAATTATCATTCTTTGACTGTAGCTTTTAATAAGTCGTTAAAGGCTTCATTGTTTTCTGGACTGTTGACACATCAACGATTGCTTTAATTTACGTTTCGACTCAAGACACTTCTGTAGCGAAACACATCTTTGAACAGGAAGATTTCCTATTCAGTTTTTATATCATAATATCGAAATCTTTCCTAGTCACATAAGATCTTTATGTTTTAGGTGAGAATACAACGGAAATGAAAGCTATTTTGTTTTCAATGTATTACCGTTAGAGATTTCCATGGCCACTTATATCGTTACTAAAGCGACGATGGTTTTGGTCAAGTATTTTGGAGGAATATCTGTTTCAAAATTGTCATTTATCTTGATGACAGCCTAGGAGGAATCAAAGGCTATAATAGCACGTTAGCGATAAGCAACGCAGTTCGACGGGATTTAGAGCGATTTGGTTTCATTGTAACTCAAGAAAAGTGTAATTGCACTCCAACGGTGCATGCAACATGGTTAGGTCACTTTCATGATATGATCTTAGGGAACTTAAGTGTAACACATGAAATAATTTAAAGATTAGACTCCGCATTATAATTAATGAAAAAAGAGTTGTATTCTCCAGATCTGTTCTTTACGGCTAGAAATTTAGCCGGACAGATCATGTGTATGCACTGTGGCATGAAACCAGTGGTCCCTTTCCGAACGTAGTGTATGCATAAGTGTTTATTGCACAAGGCAGGTTGAATTCCCCAGTACCAATTGATAAACAGGCTTCAGATGAGCTTAGCTTTTGGGAGGAAAATGCAAGAGAATTGGGAAGGACCTGGTAGGGTCTGAGTGGTGCACGTGCACAGTGGTACGGTGACTCCTCGCGGCGGGTTAAAACGGATACGCAAGAGGTATAGCGGGGTCAGAGATCATGGGTACCAGTCTGAGATCGAGTCATGCAAAAGTTCCGCATAGAGAGCTGGAGGTTCCAAGGAGAGTATGCAATTTTCTTGTTTCCGTCCTGGAGAGAGAACAGTTCATTGGTGCACCAACAGCAACAAAGTTGTACAAATTGCAAAGTTTAGTGGCAATAATTTTTTTTTCTTCTATAAGATAGTGTTAGCAGTTGTTGTTGTTTCTCGTACAGTTTATCAATCAGTAGAAATTAAATTGGAAGAGAGCAAAATATCAGTGCAGATTTCTGAATCGATGCAATGATTGGCATACTGAGATAGGTGTGTTTTAGGCTGGTAAGACAGAACATGGGGTATGCATACAGTATACAGGTTTGCCACGCATTCCAGCACTAAGGTAAATATTTTTAATTCAAGTGGTGGTGCCCTAGATACAGGTGATTGAAGCATTCACACAAAAGTTGGGTTTGGAACATAATTCACGTCATCTTCAGACAAGATTAGTACATAGGGTATTCACGAAAATGAAAAATAAAAACAAGAAAGCAAGAGACACATTAATAATGCTAAAGGGGCAAGCTGCACCTTATCGGCCTGCTTTGTTTTAAAGATGGGTAAAAGAGTACAAAAGTTAAGGTTCTGATGGCGCAGTTGTACGAGAAAGGGGTCAAAATGGTATTTTGCGAAGTCCCCATTGTCACTTTCAATGATAGCTATCAGAGCAGAGTACAAAGCAGTTTTCCTACATAGCATACATATACCTTTATTGACGGAACTCTGTATAAACGAGACAGTAGCTGATGCTTTGGGTGCAGGTGGGCTCAAAATCAAAGTCTATATCGTGTACCAGACACACAATATAGCGGACTTTCTTCTGAAATCCAGAGGAAATACTACTGTTCAGAAGTATGTGTATGCTTACAACAGACGGAAACATATTACTTTTTCACAATCAAGGTAAACCACTCACTGCTTCATGTAGCTTTATATCTGACACATCTGACTGACTTAGTCAATGCAGCTAGTGTTATTACAAATTATACATATTCCATGAAGTGGGTACATACCATTTACAGACTTTCCGATCCAAGACAAAATTTGTTCGTACGCAACATAGCTCAGTCAGCGTAAATAATTTCGCATGACAATGAGGTTAAGAAAGACCCTGCAACCTTAGATTTGCTTGTTGCATTATAGGCTACATACATCAATACAAAAATTGTAGTAGTTGTTAGAGACTTATCTATGGTCTTCTTTGCTTTTGGACTTTTGTCAGTGTCACGGAATTGTGTGCACGAAAATTGGGTTTCAATGCCGCGTACAGCGTTATCCGTGGTGTGTGGTTTTAGGCTGGATGATTACAAAATAGTGACTTCTTTTCACTCCCTCCAGCACGCATAAAGCGCCGGGAGTGGAGGCTGTTTACTCCGAGTTCTCTTGTCGTGGATTTGGCTACTTCAATAGTACTTATATTGCTTTTTATCTCTGTATCGTCACAATGCATACCAGCATTTCATACTGTCAATCACTTATCTCTTGCGCAAAGTGCATATGTGTTTAAATTCAATGGAGTTCCAACAAAATTGACAAGCGCTAAAGCCCTCGCGATTAATAACCGAATGATATCGTATTCATTACCCAAGTAATTCTTTATCCTGTATTCCCCAAAATAAGACGTCGCAAAATATAACCAATTTACAGAATATAAGTATTAATCGTATATTGTTTATTAGCAGTGACTGAAGACAGGCGATAATATCAGCGGATATCTTTAATCAAGCAAACGAAATGTATTTACAAAGTAAGTGATTCTTATTGAGCCCAAAATTTTAATTAAGAATAGAGCAAATTGGAGCTCTGTTTAGGTTTTTCATAAAGTGTCTCCTCTTATAATGTTTAATCACTTTATATCCATGCAACCAAGCCCAAATCTGATACGAGGGGGTCTTTTATTGATCTGAATTTAGGCTGAAAATATAATATTCACTAAATTCAGAACGATGTTTGGATAATGTGGGAATAAATTAGTTACCTTACTATACCATTTTGTCGGTAAGCGATTATGCAAAAGGTTTTAAGAGCCATGGGGGAATACTCAAATTTCCGGAATTATTAATATTAATGCGATATTGCTACTTCAAGAACCATGCAACTTTCCCACAATTTGTTTCCATTGTTGTGGTCAAGAACAAGTTGAAATGAATCCTTAGTCGCTTTTCAGACAGTACAATAGTCTGTCTGTCGTGATAGTTAAACAATTCAGGGTTTGAAGAGTTAAATAAATCCTACGTATGAGCTCCTTTTACATTTACAGCATGCAGAGATATTTTGTTACGTGTGGGCTATTTGAAACGTTTACATTTTGAACCAGTTGCTGATAATCAGATCGTAAGCGTTTCGATACTGGGGACACAAATTCGTGAGTATAACATTTATAAGACACACATGCAGTCTCTCTCTCTCTCTCTCTCTCTCTCTCTCTCTCTCTCTCTCTCTCTCTCTCGTATATGCACTCATAAATTTACTCATAAGTAATGCGTATGATTCTTGATTTAGCAAGCGTTTGTCATTTTTTTTTTAAAACTGATTCAAACATGTCTTTATTCCAAAACAAAAGTCCTGAAACAAAAAAGCCAGTAGTAAAAAGCTCGTGCATATACAGTCATGTATCATTATAATACATCTATTGCCATCGAAATATATGTCAGAAGTAGTAGGGAAATTAGCAACTTTGGCGTAGCTTGCTTTCTTGTGTGTGCTTGTTTTGTGAAAAAATGGGGTTTTTGGTGTGTAAAACATTTTGTGTAACAAGATTTATCTATATTTCTTTAACCCATGTTTTATTTTTATTGCCTAATTTTTAAAAAATGTTAAAACAAATAAATGTATATCATGTCTTTTGAAACAATAAATTAGTTGAAACTCTAGTCTTTTGCTATTACAATTTGTTACTTTAATTTTCTTTTCTATTGTTTCAATTTCTTTATCGGCTAACAGTACTTGTAAATGTGTTACCTTTTTAATTTTCTAATTTTCTTTATCTAAAACTATTTCTCAAATTAGTTTTGTCGTTAAAATTTTTTATTTTTTTAATTTAAATATATGAATGTTAAATGGGTATATACAAAAATTGATGTAAAGCCATACATATTTTTGGGGGTCATTTTTTGTTACATTAACTTTGTAAAACTTATCACACCACGTGATTTTATCGATAGAATAATCTGCATATTCTATTATAGCATATACATTCCTATGTAAGATCTTCTTATACACCTATGAAAACAATATTATATACGCTTTTTTATAATATATTTTTGTTATAAATTATTCTTATTTCACATTCTTCTATTAATTTTTTTTATTTCTTTTTTGCATATAATTATTCTTTCAACGGCTGTGTCGCAATATAATAATTTTTCGGCGCCTGTGGCTTTTCCTAATGTTATTTATATTTTTAAAGACAATGAGTATTGTTTTGTTTTTTTGTTTTTATATATATATATATATATATATATATATATATATATATATATATATATATATATATATATCACATAAAATAAAAAATAGCATGGCTTTTACAGTGTTGGTATAAAGCAAACTGATATATTGAAACTGTTTGTAGATCAAATTGTGATTCGCCCATGGCGAATAAATACGCATATAATTATGGTGTCAACAGCAGACTATTGCTTTTATACTCTCTAGATCAGTGGTGAATTTCTACTCATTAATAAAATTAAAAAAATGACGAGAAAAAATAATAATCCCCGTTTTGTAATGAATTAAATATGTACACAATTTTATCAAAATCCCCTCCGCATTCCCTATTATCTCTCTCTCTCTCTCTCTCTCGTTCCGTAAGGGACAACTATACGTGGAAATCTGTGGAGTGAGAGAGAAAAAAGAATTTGAGCTGGATGAAAACCTTAAACTTGAACTTACACCAAGTAACCTAGTGGAGCCCAGGTCCTAATAATGGCATGTGTACACTTTCCATAGGATTTTTCTACAATGTTACTCGATACCAATAATACAAAGTTGCAATAGCCCGTGGTGACGAGTAGGCTAAACGGTAAATTCCTCGGCATATACATACCGTAATCTATTTTATGCTTTATTTTTGTTTCTTTGTTACTTAATCAATAATAAGTTTCTTAAACAGATCATTTTCTAATACTTATATGTCTAAAGGTTTCTCCGCCTATCTTTCTCTGTCAGTGTGTATTGATTGCTTAGGTCAGTATGTCAGTTTTACCTCGATTGATCCAGATCACTCTCTCTCTCTCTCTCTCTCTCTCTCTCTCTCTCTCTCTCTCTCTCTCTCTCTCTCTCTCTCTCTCTCTCTCTCTCTCTCTCTCTTATGGCAAAACTGACAGCGGACTAATCGACCAACAGAGAAACAGAGAGATGGACGATAAAACAATCTCTTATCAGCCCCCTGTATCCCTACCCTCTCTCTCTGTTGGTTGGTTAGCCAGCGTGTCAGTTTTACCCTATGAAGGTAAAACTAGCAGACAAATCGAGAGAGAGAGAGAGAGAGAGAGAGAGAGAGAGAGAGAGAGAGAGAGAGAGAGAGAGAATAATGTTATGAACAGTAGCAATGGTAAGTAAAACATAACAGTGCCTTAGATCAACTGTAAATAACTTTAAGCGCTGGAATTACTTCTTGTTGGTTAGTCATTTTGCTTGGACCATTCCCAACTCGTTTCGATGTAGTTGCCGGTGATCTAATGACTGCGCTTACACTGCTTGGGACGCTAGCCATGCAATGTTTCTAGTGTTCTACTTTCTCGATTTAAAGCAACTTTCATGCTTAAATCCTAAGCGTTTCTTTTATTTATTTAATCAATATGAATGAAAATACCAGCTAAAAAAAAAAAAGAAGCAAATTAACAGTTTCCAAAAGGATTGTGAATAGCTACGATTTTCGTTGTAGAACTACATTTTGAAGCGGATACACTGAGAAGGGATGTGAAAAGTTCACTCCCTCCGTCAATACAGTTTCCTGTAGTCAATCTTAAACTCTGTTGGAACATAAGTATGTGTATTTGTATGTGGTATAAAATAAAATATATGTAGTATGTACGCTGTTTCTTTGATATACCACTTGTATAAATTCATTAAAGGGAAACTCTGCAAGCCTCGCTTCCTTTTAATGAAACATTTATACAATTCGTAGTATATAAAAGATACAGCGTACATACCACACACACGCATATATGTATATATATATATATATATATATATATATATATATATATATATATATATATATATATATATATATATACGTTTTTTTAAAAACCTTTTTATCCATTTTTTGTATATTAAATTTTATAATGACCAAAATAATATTTCTTTTTATTGGTAATAATAAATATTGTACTATAAATTAGGAGGGAATATAGACCTGAATGAATCCTTTTCTATATCGCCCTGATGTATTTCAAGTTGTTTTATCAAAGACTATAAAAGAATATGGCGAAGTTGTGCATTTATTATAAATATCTGCAAATAGTTCATTATTGATGTCTCCAATACAATGAGCATCAGATATTAGACATATATCTTTGGTATCGAACCAATTAAACAATACAAAACATTTAGTATTTCGCCTAATATACTTTGGCACGTTATACTAATAATAGATATATACAATTTGTGTTTTTATTCCTTGATAACGAAAACTATTATTTAATATAGTTCATATTATTGTGACTAATTTTGTTATCATCTAGCACGATTTTGTGTGTGTATCATTATCTAAATTTTCTACTGGAATAAATTATTCGGGGGTTATCTAATATTTTTAATTAGTTTCATCTTCTATTGTGTTGTATAATTCTTCCAACATGGTATATTTTGGTTGGTTTTCATTGATAGTATATATGACAAGTTGATCATAAATAAAGTATTTAAGTAATAAATTAAGGAAAACGTTGATTTTACTTGCCCTGTGCTTCCAATAATCATATAATGGCAATCATGTTATAAGAAGTAGTGTTTGGTATTTTTTCTTATTTATTATCAACATCAAAATTGAATATTTCCATTTTAATACTTAGTTATATAAAAACTACGTTTGGTTTTCTTAATAGCCGTTTAGTTTATACAATTTTAATATTTTTCTAAGGGCTCTACATAATTTTCACCTCTTTGGAATTTTATTTCTTTAAACACATATTTTGTGGTTTGCTTATTATCACTATTGAAATGAGATTTTACATTCAATAATATTTCCTTAGAATCGGTGACTGAATTTTAATTTTGATCTTTTATCATCCAATTTCAATGCACTATTTATTTCCTGTTGCTGTTTACATAATTACTTGTTGTTTTAATTTACTCTGTTTTTGGGCTGGCTTTTTAAATTAATATATTATATTGTGTATGTACCAGGTAATAATTTTATGCTAGAATATCCTGTTTTTACATCTCCTGGTACAGGTAGCGTTTTCATTTCTATTTCAATATCGCTGCTTTTTGTACATTCTAACCAAGATATTGTAGTTGGTTTTTTATTTTTTAAATTTTTATTTTTTAAAAACATATTTGTTTAACAACATCTAAGTACTAAATCAGATTATATGCTGAACGTTTTTGGTGGTGTAATCGATATTGAACATAATAGACAAATTAGACAAAGATGATGCATATTGTATATCAATATAGACAGTATTTTAATTATAACGTTTAGGTTGTATTTTACTCCATATTAAGTCATATTTTCGGACAACAATTTTTTTGTTTAAATAATTTTTGCTTAAATAGGAAATTTAAAGATGTCAAATAATTTTTGGAATATGTAAATAGACTTAAGAGTTTTATTTCTTGGACATTCAGTTTAGATGTGCTCAACCACTTCATCATACATAGTTAATAATTTTATTCTAGTTTGATGGTTATTATTTGTTTCAAAATTAGATACTAATTTAGCAATGTATAATTCGCTGTGATACAAACTTTTTATAAATATTTTGATATTATCATAATAATTGATACATTCTTTAGCGTGAGTATAAGCATGATGAGATGCACAATTTATGCTTACATAACCAACATCAAATTATTGTATATTAGATGTTTGGCAAAATGTTTCTTCTGAATCATCATTTTGATCTTTTTTAAAACATCTTTCAAAAACAAAAATAACAAATAGTTTTATCTGGTTTAAGCATTTCTTCAAAAAACATACTTTACGTTGTTTTGCATTATAACTCATTATATAATATACCTATATATTTATTACGCATTATACATTATTATAATACTTAATAATATATGAGCTTTGAAAGAACTGATAATACGAATGAAAGGAAACAATTAACTGGCAAATGATTGGCAAACGGTGAAATTTTTAAGGAACAAATATTAGAAGGAAAATTCGGCAAACAGAAATGTTAAGAAGATATTGCCGAACCTTTAGCAACACCTATTACAAAAAGTATAATAAAACTACAAGAAGAGATAGATGAAAAAACGAGACAACCAAAATCAGTTAATAAAAAACATTAGAGGAAAAACAAGACCAATTAATTCCACAACAAGAATTGAGTATTTTGATGGAATTTTTTTTTTAACTATTCCAGCTCTTACTCTTGTTCATGTCCAGCGTGCAGATATTATAAAGGACATAAGCGATTTTCATTTAAATATGTATGAAAATATCAAATGACCAGAATTAAAAAAAACTATAGAATATGCCTATGACAAAATTAGAAGCTTTGGAAGATGAAGTAAATGCCAAAAAAAAAAAAAAAAAAAAAAAAGTTAGAAATAGAAAAAGCCCGTGCAACTCAATATAAGCAAACAGAAAAAGTAAAAGGTTTATGTGAAACACTTGGTTCGTTCAACAGTTCAACATCACACAGCAAACATGCCAGGAACGACAGTAGAACTCCGCACTAAACAAAAATCAAAAAGTAAAAAACAAAAAACACAACAAAAAAAAATAAGAAAAAAAAAAAAGAAAAAAAAATAGGAGAAGAATTAGAACTAGAATATGACTTGGATATTGAAATTAATTTACAAAGATCCTACAAGCTAACCCCAAAATCATATTTTGGCAACTTATACATTGATCCTGAAAATTTATTACAACTAAAACTAGATGCTTACCTTGACAATAAATGTGTTATTTTGTAAATAGATTACGATTTGATTTTTTTATAACAAAACGATTCAACACCAAAAAAGCATATAATAATAAACCTCTGCAAATATTGTTTTAAAATGTGTAGTCTTAGTCGTAATGAAAGGTAAAAAAAAGTACAAGGAAGTAAGATGTGATAAGATAAAATATTATAAAGATCCCAAGGAATTCGTTGAACGATTACGTCTATTATGTGCAAGCAAACAAAATGGTAATAAATAAAAAATATTGATAATGAAATATAAAGATATTCTTAGAAAATTATAAAAAAGTTATACGTGATTAAATGTATAGCTAAGAATATGGACAAATATATGACATTTTCTACTTAACAGCTTAAATTCATTGATAGGATGCATTTGTTTGTAGGTGCACTTGACATATAAGTAAAGCTATGAGAAATCATTGTTCTAAGATAACCAAAATATTTGCAATAAAAAAACAAAATAATTATGATTTTTAATTATTACAAAAGAAAGATATTTATCCTAATAAATATACAGACAGATTTTAAAAAATTGAAAGAAACAAATTACCTGAGAAAAAAGGATTTTTATTCAACCTTAAGAAATTAAAACATTTATGATAATGATTATTCACATCGTTAATTGATTTGGGAAAAATTTGGCTTCCAAAATTTAGGCAATCATTACGATTTATTTTTAAAAATTTATATGTTAATTCTTACTGATACATTCCAGCTTTTTAGAGAAGTTGTGATAAAAATAATATAATTTAGATCAATGTTATTATTTAAGAAGTCCATTTTTTTATCATTTCATGATTTATTGAAATATAATACAGGATCAAATCTTAAACTTCTTACTGATGTCGATAAAAATTTTTTTTAAATCAATTAGATGTGGTGCATCAATAGTTGGAGGAAAAAGATATGCAAAAGCAAATAATAAATATATGCCAGATTGTGATAAAACAAAACCATTTTCATATATTTATCCCTTGATGCAAATGCATTATATTCCTTGTTCATGAGGCAAATTCCTCCATATAAAGGATTAAAATAGACTGATCCAGAAAAAAATAAACATTGATGAAATATTAAATACTGTTGATGATAACCCTACAAGATTATCTAAAATATCCACAAGAATTATATGATACGTATAGTGATCATTTATTAGCAAATTAGGAACTATCAGTGTAAAGTATAATTGGGTATCCGATTATCAAAAGAGTTGTTTATGTAAAAAAAAAAAAAGTAATTAATAGAATAACCAATCTAGTGCCTAATTAATGAATAAAGAAAAATATGTTCCGCATTATAGGATACTAAAATTGTACCTGCAGCTAAGATTAAAAATCACAAAAGTTTACAGAATAATGAAATTCAAACAAAAACCATAAATGAATAAGAAGTGAAGGAAAGCAACAAGGTAGTAAGTATAAACGTAATTTTTATAAAATAATGAATAACCCCGTATTTGAGAAGACAATGGAAAATGTACAAATAGAGTAGGTCTGCAGTCATGCAGAGCAGAGCAAACATATTGAATAAGAAAATTATTGAGCAAGCCATCATGTTCAGCATGAAAAATATTCAATAAAGATTTTGTTGGTATAAAAATGATTTTTATTTTTAAAAAATAATGCTAAATAAACCAATTATATTGGCAGTGCTATTCTTGATATATCAAAATTATTAATGTGTAACTTTTATTATAATAATTTAAAAATAAAATATGGTGACAAAATTAAATTGTTATATACTGATACAGACTCATTATTATTGAAAATATTTACAGATGATGTATATAAAGATTATAAAGATATGAAAAATATATAGATCTTTATGATACAGTTGAAAATCCAAAAGATCATTTTCTAAGTAGCACAAAAAACTTTAATATGGGTGGTAAATTTAAAGATGAGGCAAATGGTAACTTTACTACTGAATTTATAGGATTAAAAGCAAACATGTATTCATATCTATTTTTAAAAACTAATAATATTAAAACGGCAAAAGGTGTAACGTATAGTGTAGTAAAATCAAATTTAACACAGGAGTTGTATAAACATGTTGTATATCATGGAAAAGAAATAATAAATAAATGTATTCAATAAGATCCCAAAACGTAAGTTGGGTGTTCATGAAATAAATAGAACTGGTTTCAGCGCATTAGATGATAAAAAGTGTCAATAGAGCTATGTACCTTATCTTGATGGTGAAGATTTGTTTATCATCTTCGGCTTGGCCCCTTCGAGACGAGGAGCTGATGCGTACTTTAGCGCAGATTAACGGTAACTGAAGCTTATTTCTTGTTTTAACCTGAGTCTGTCTGTCTGTCTGTCTGTCTGTCTCTCTCTCTCATTATAAAAAAAAACATGGGGAATAAGGAAAATCTGAACATGCGCAATTCTTTGGGCACTTCAAATCTTGAAATATAAGTAAGCCATTTTCGAAAATGACGTGGGTTTTCCGTAAATGTATATGATTTCTCCCTAATATTGACTTGTTTTGAGGAACTGTCGTCTTTGCGTTGACTTGCTCTCACACTTCCTCTTTGCATATATATATATATATATATATATATATATATATATATATATATATATATATATATATATATTCCTTACGTCACATTCTTTTTTCTTTCACACAGTATAAAGCTGATCTTGGTATTTTTGATCCTTTAATTTACAAGTTTTTTGTCTTTTTTTAAGAATTTTATTATTCATACATGTATTTACGTTCTTTTTCACAAAAATCTTTTCTCTCGTCTGCATATCATGGGATGTTTGAGCTTCAGTCAGAGCATGGGTTGTATTATCAGTCAATCAAAAAGGACATAAAACAGTAAAATTGTTTGTGATTGGTTGAGCGCAATGTCATACTCAAACTGAAACTAAGGCCTCACATTCATAAAACTTCCTAACTTTGTACGTACTTAACTCAAAGGCAAATTTAAGGTCTGTCAGTATCAGTGTTAAATAACCAGCTTCTTTTAAAAACGTAGTTTTCAAGCAATGACGCTATCGTAAACTACACATGACCAGAATACCAAACTTTATTTGAGTTTTCACTCAACGTTGAGACGTGTTATAAAAGAGGGACTAGGAGTATTTTGATCTTTAATTATAACCTCTGCTTTCTCTAGTCATCATGCTCTGATACTGCCATGCTTGTTCTTTTGGCGTGAAAAGCAGAAAAATGATTCCTAGAAATATGAACTCTTGATAAATGGCACATGTAAGAACATGAACATACAAGAGGATAAGGTGGTGGATGAGTGGGTAGGTGAGACATAGTGGCAAGAGAAAAGGTGGTGGATGGGTGGGAAGGTGAGACATAGTGGCAAGACAAATATAGAAATTATATTACTTTTATCGCCTCTTTTCTAATATCCATTAAATTTTAATCGATGTGATTCCTTTATCTTCTCTGGTTTCAATATTTATCAATAAACTGTAAATATGCAAAAAGGTCGACGGTACTGTTCTAATAATGACAGCAATTATCTGAATCAAGGTTGCTATGCTTTTAACGCCAAACGCAGAATATAATAGAATCAATAGAATCAAATAGAATGAAATAGACTGGAATAACATAACATAAAAATAAATACAGTAAAAATTTCTTTCTTCTTGCAGATTTTAGAGCTGTCATCAATTCTGGAAAGAGAACTTCCGACATGAGGAACAGACAACGTCGTCATTATCGTAACAGTCCTGTTCTATGTCCGATGTGTAGATGGCCGGCGAAAGGGTATTGGGCGCTCTAGGCAAAACTTCAGCCTTGCGCCCCCTCCCTCACTATTAACTTTCGAAAATGAATATTGCGCATTAGTATGAATACAAATTCTGCATCTCTTCCTATTTTTAGACGCTTATTATCATCTATTTTACGCTATTTCTTTTTTTATTCACCACCACCACCAGTTTTGCCGCCCTAAGCGACGGCCAATTTCGACTAGCGGTTAAACTGGCCCTGGTTATGTCGGAACTAAATACTGCAGAGATCGCGTGTGTGTGATACCCCACGGGATATCCCTAGAATTTAAAAAAAAATCTTTTAGCTTTTTTGTTTCCTCTGGCCGATAATGCCACATGTTATATGTACACTTTATGTGTTACATGCAATGCATGTTTTAATTTTATTGATCATCACCTACATATGGGCAACGACAAACAATTCAGGCGGCATGCGCGATGTGTTCAAAATGTACGGAATATATGCGGCTTTTGTTTTCATATTTCATGCAATGTAATTAGTAAATAATGGAGAGAGACATGTTATTTTATTACGAAGAAAAATTTCAGCACTTTCAACCGGCATCATGTATAAAACGTCTTGATGTAAAATTACATTTTCTGATGGAAAATGGATGGCTTTCGCAACATGTCACGCTCAGTTATCTGTCGTTTATCGAACCATCACTTCCACCACAAGATGATTTCTACAATAAACTAACAGGAATACATGCTCTTATTTGTATCTTAATTTCCAAGGAATTCTTAAGAACTTACGCAAAACATAAACATTTCAAGGCTTGGAACAACAGCTCTGGCTCTGTGACTTTTAACTGATGAAATTTTATCAATGGGCAAAATTTAACGTAAAAAGTTACTTAAATAAGAACTCAAAACTCGGATGAGGGGTTAAACGGTCTGTGAAAACAGTGGCGTTGTTTACCAACGTCATATAGGGAGATATGTGCACTTATTTTTATCTAACGTGGTCCTCGAGACGAAGGAAGTCGAATAACTATATTAAAAAAGTGAACATGTATAGGAAATGTCGGTACCAAGTATTTAAGCAGGGTACCTTAATGTGCACATTTGAGAATTATTATGCATAAATTAATTGCTTTTCCAGTCGGGTCGACGGCGTGTTTAATATGGTGAAATATGTTTCTCTGTTGAGACATAAATGACGTCATAGTATATGTTGAACACGAAGCAACTTCTACGTTTCGTAAATTGCATTTCCTCACCTTATCAAAATGTCAGCGATGCCATATTAGAAGCTTGATTGGTCGAGTAGGTAGAACCTATTCATGTAACCGTATCCAACAAGGTGTAATAAGAATACACCTATAGGTGAGTCTCGTGGTGTACTGAATAGTAGATTAGTCTCCTTTAATATCCAATTACATTGACAGGCGGTCCCATTAGGTGTATTTGACCTGTCAATCACTTGATCAGGTAGTTTCCTACATTCAACAGCCAATTAGATCACAACACAGAGATGTTTTCACGACGAAAGTCAAATTCAGACGATTGTTCATGGGGCCTGGAACTAGGATGGCGTTAAACAAACTATTATATATACATAAAAGAAGCTTTGCGATATTTTTTGGAGAGAAAGGTAGATGTGCACAATAGCTTCATATCTTAAAATCCACAATGCGAAATAAAAAAAAATATAAAAAAAATCTTTAAAAAATACTGGAAGAAAATTGCAGATATGCAACACGGTTTTAGAGTTTTGATCTGGTTCAAGCACTTTCGGATTTCAAACTCTAGCGTATTACCGCAAGAGGGTTGCAGGTTCTTATGGGAGAGAAATGTTGACATAAACACTGGTCCTTCGGTTTATAGTCTGCAAGACCTACTGTTAAGAATTAAAACTTTTAATTCTTATCGAAAGAGGGTTGGATATAAGCACATGGGTTTTAAGAGCTTTTGTATCTATTAAATTTAGTGTTTGAGTACCAGAATGTAAAATTCGGGACACTGATGGAAGATCGTTCTGTCACAGTGAACACGGAGGAAGATTTGCAAGAGGAGGCTAGATCCATTGATAAAGATGCATAATTATTTTGAACTTCTGGGGTATTGAGACAAGAGAAATTTAGATATACACAATGGTTTTTGGTTCCTCCACTGTTGGAAAAACGGGCTGAATAGTCAAATGTTTCGGTGTTACTGGAAGAGGATTGTAGTCATACGGGATCTATATGGAGTTAAATCAGCTAACGAGACAAAGACTTAAAAAAATGTTATCACTAATTGGAAAAGCTTGAATATTTGTGTTGTGAACAAAAGGTTTAGCGTTTAATATATTAGATCAGCCGTCCGTGATAAAACCTCAAAACAGTTCTTACCAATGTGCATGGGATTTTAGCTGTTTGGTCCACTATCAGCGAGAAAGATTTGTTCAAACTTTTGGGTATTACTAGAATACGATGTTAAAGCTGTAAACTATTTGTTGGAGGGGGTAGAATGAAAGATCCTTTGTTAGATACATCGTTAGAAATATAAAATTGAAAACGTTGATACTTACTATGGAAGGCCGAGATATTAACAACAGTGTTAAAATTTTCACCTTGTTTCTGCACGATCAACTGAAAAACTTTAACGTTTTGAGACATGAAAATAGTAGCTGTACGTGGATCAGAGAAGGTTTGTGTGTGTGTGTGTGTGTGTGTGTGTGTGCGCGAGGTGAATTCTCTGCAGGCGAGATTTTGGTTATGGGTAACTTAAATAAACATGGGATATTGTATTCGCTCCAGCATTATATGAATAGGACATAGTATCTTGTTCGCTTGTTTGGTTGATTTGAAGATCTGCGGTGCAATGTGTATTTTTTTTTTTTTTTTTTTTTTTAATTTTGTTTTTATCGATTCCAGTACAAACTGGCAACAGGTACGTTATCCGGGTCCTCTCCCTTACAATTAATACACGTACAAATCAACAACACATTTTCTAAATATTATATTTCATTCAGTGATGTAAACAAAAACCCCTAACAAATGAGAGAGAGAGAGAGAAAAAAAAAGACATTGTTATCTCTTTCTATGGTAGTAACATATTGAAAATTTATGTTGCAATTTATATCACATCTAAACCTTTGCGTATATAGAAAATAAAACAAAAGTCAACAATGTTTGGAAATTAGTAACGGTTCCCACTGTTACCAAACTATCATAACACTTTCTTTCTGTCCGGTTTGACTGCAATACATTTTTCTAATATATAATATTCGTTGAAGAAACTTTTAAGACCATTTAATGTAGCCATGTCTTTTTTTTCATCTTGCAAGAGTTTAAGAAGTATTCTAG
The DNA here is from genome assembly GCA_029931535.1 of Margaritifera margaritifera. Taxonomy (NCBI): domain Eukaryota; kingdom Metazoa; phylum Mollusca; class Bivalvia; order Unionida; family Margaritiferidae; genus Margaritifera; species Margaritifera margaritifera. The sequence continues at coordinate 2,531,301 of JAQPZY010001498.1, forward strand.
AACAGGAAGAATAAAACAGGAAGGTTTGTCATACAGCTGCTCTACAACAGTATCTCCAAATAAAACCATTTTAGCCCTGGGAGTAACTGCTATTCTTAGTACATCGAGGATCCAGTGCGAAATATCACTCCATAACCTATTAACCACATTACATTCCCAAAACAAATGCAGTATTGTTTCGGGTGAACCATTACAGCAAGTACATTTATCAGTATCAAAAGCATGTATTTCATGCACACACACAAATAATTCATCTGTAGAAAATTTATGTACAGGGTTCATACAGATCAGGAGAACTGAACTTCAATGACTTTTTAATGACCAGTTTTCAATGACTACTCTCAGCATTAAGTATTCTACTCCCAGTTACTAATTTAAATACAAGAAACAAAAATTAACACAAGATATAAATTAATGTAATGAAATATGAAACGCAAGTGGTAATAAAGTCATTGTTACTGCACCCAAATATTAAACACTGCTCTTTAGCTGCTCTACTTTCTCCTCTAGTATTTCACTTGCTCTTCTTTTCCTTTTCTTCCGAGTCCATTGGACTGAGACATTAGTGTGATTGTCCCTTTCTCTTCTGCTTCATCTGCCACTTTGTCTGCTGCCTAGAAAAGGCTGCTGACATCCATAATATCTCAGCCTTCAGCACAACAATGCTTTGCATGAAACCTGTCACCGAAACTGCAACCCCATTGTTAGTCGTTCAATTTGTAGAACCCGCTGACAAAGTTGAAAGTGGCTTTTATGATGCAGACGACAGTGATGACAAAAAATGAAATGACGTTGTTTGCGCTCACCCTATGAACGTTGACATCGAAACAGCAGACTCGCGTGTTTTCATTAGTTCCAACTTCGGGCAGCAATGCCCATTCCTGCAATATTGACGTTTGTCCTGCACACTACGCAAAGCACTCTGTATTCATGTTGGCATCTGTTCTCAGCCACTTGATGAAGTCTTTGTCTTGCAGCCAACTATTGCTGAATGTGCACTTTCCAGGCATTTTGCGATAATCGCTCGTTAAAAAGATTCTGTTACTAATGAGCCATCCTTGCTTAGCTGAAACACGTGATGAAGTGAAAGAGTGCGCATGCGTTAATTACATCATGTAAAAGGGACGCTATGCACAATGTCTGATTACTTCCCGTGGATTCTGATAAGCTAGCAGATGACGGAAAAAATCAAACTGTACTTCCAATCCTTGCACAACGTTAAATAAATGACTCGAATGAAAAAATTTCTATCATATTTCATTTTAGAGCAAAATCTCTCAAATTCAAGGATTTTCAATGACCTATGTGAAAAATCAATGTCTTTCAGGGCATTGAAATGAGGTGTTCATTTCTCAATGACTTTCAATGACCTTTAATGACCGTGCGAACACTGTATGTATAACACCATACTGAAATCACTGTAGTTTTGAGTTTTTTTTACTTTAAACACTTTAGAATATAAATTTGGCAAATAGTCACTAGTAAAAGTTGAAATATTATTGCCATCTTTTATCACAGGTTGATGAAACATTTGAGTTCAAAAGTAATTTGTAAAAAAATCTACATAATGACCTTATAATCTGAATGACACCTTAAAATGGTTACAAAATTGGATTGATACCATACTTTTGTTTTCAGACATACTAAATATACAATTGAAAGATACACTTCAACGCAAAATGACAGAATAAATCAAAGCGTATATATGTATGTATTTACTTCTTTTTTGACGGCACCTCAAGCACAAAAGTTACTATGTAGTGCCAAATAAAAGCAAAGTTCGAAAATTTCATAAAATGTATTGCACACATGTTTAGGAAGATAAACCTTCCAAATAAATGTAAACATTAAATACAATAAAAAATACCAACGCAAAGATGTTAAAAATTCTGTAAAATTGTCTATAAATTAAGCGATAAAGGTAAGTATGAAAACTTACAACATTATTAAAATTTATTGTACAAAACGCATTCCCTTAAAAAGTCCAATATTATCTCGGGTGGCACGTCCTCGTACAATTTCTTCAAGCAGTCCAATTCAAAATACTTCTGTCTCACACGGTGGAAATCGACACATTCGACAAGAATTTGCTCCACTGTCAGTGGACACTGGTTGGGTACACACTCCGGTTGAGGTTCACAATTTAAGATGTATGTACGAGTTAGGGATGTGTGTCCGATACGCGATCAGCACAATACAACCTCATTTCTCCGATTTGTTCTATACGAGGGATGCCACTCTCCAATAGTGGGTTTGATGTTCTTAAGTTTGTTTGTGGAGATTTCTTAAGTTTGTTTGTGGAATTTTGCCAGTTATGACGAACACGCTGATTTATACAATGCTTTAAGTCAGTATACTGAATCTTCCATTCGGAAATGGGTGATTGTTCAGTAACATTGTAGTTAAACAGTATACGAAGACAGTTGATTCTACCAGCAGAAAAAGATAAAATCCCTTACCTACACAAAGCACAAACTATCGTTAATACTTGCATGTACAATTGCACCATCTCTTCAAAATTTTTAAGGAGTACAATCAATCACAAGGCCAAATCAAAAGTAAGGTGATGATAAACAGGCGACAACACAAACAATATAACATCTCTTTTCCTTAGATGCGCCCTGACTTAAAAAACCCCCCATACAATAAAACAGGTTGATATTTCCCATATCATGACGATTTTTCAATAGCGTTCCTAGTAAACTTAAAACTGTATATTCTCCAACAATGACTGATTTACATATTAAAGACACGTGTAATAGAAAATGAACATACTGCAATATGACAGTCAAAACGAAAAAGAAAAAAAACCCAAAGAAATATTAGTTATTATACCAGTGCAGAATCAATGTTTGCAACTAATTTTTCCAGCTAACAATGTAAACATTCTTTAATCTGAAAGCTGTGTACAATGCTTTGTAATACTGAGCAAAAGCAAACCCTTACTTCATTTTACTGCGTTTCCATTGGGGGTTTCTTTTTGTGCGTTTTATTTACACTTGTTTCACATTCTTGGGTGAGGTCTGTACAGTTTACCTAAGAGCTGGGTGATTTATGTGTGTGTGTTTTTTTTTTTGTTTTTTTTTAAATATAAATTTCATGCACCTGATCAACGGGTTCTGATTTATCAGCATAGTCGTAAGGTATGGGTTGGTGCGATTAATCATGTCTGGAGGAATTTCTTCGTCTGCTAATATATTGCTGGTTTAATAGAAAACTCATTTGGTGGTGTCGCGGGATCAACGTCGTCAAGTTTCCTTGCAATTTCGAGATTGTGTAAAACAGGATTTACATATTCCTCTCCCGACAAAGATATTTCCGTGTTTGGAATTGCAAAATCCATTATCGTTTTTGGATGTAGACCATGCACTAAATAGAATGGAATATAGTTCGTGCTGTTAAGGGATGGGTTAGTGTTGTATGCAAAATCTATAAAATGTATATATTGGTCCCAGTGTTCCTTGCTAACCTCTAAATATTTCGACAAAGTATTTATTTTGTTCGATATAAATATCTCGCTTTGCCGGTTGCAATTTGGCATGAAAACAGCAATCTGACTTTTCCTAGTATGCAAGATATCACAGGTTGCCTGTACAATATTTTACACGAAATTTGTTCCTGCGTCCTAGTGTAGATGTTGTGAAGTACTGCTAGTTTACCTATGTCGACGTTGTCTGAGATGGCTGGGATGGCTGTACGGTCGAAGAGGCTGTCAAAATTAGACAAATTGCAACTGGAAGCAGGGGGAGCTGTGACTGGTCTAACGAGAAGTGCATCTACTCAAAATATATATGAAGAAACCGGCAGGCCAACTTCAGCCGAACGGCTTACATTTCACGAGCTTAACTACTTCAATAAATTGTTTATGGCACATGTCACTGAAAATGCCTATATATATATATATATATATATATATATATATATATATATATATATATATATATATATATACACACACACCTGTAAAAAAAACAAAATTGGTAAGAAGCGTATAATGCTGATTCATCAATCTTAATCAACTTTCACTACCATTGACTATAAATACCGTGTTATATGGATCTTCGGATTTATCTGTGAATGAAAATTCGCGTTTTTTTCATACAATTAAAACTTATATAAAAGAGACCAAACGTTTAATCTGACTGTTCAGAAATAGTAAACTATATACTTTACCCCCTTTTAAGCGTTCTAGCTCTCTCGAATTAACAGTCGCAATAATGTACACTGCACCTGCCACAGTGAAATTCTCTCTCTCTCTCTCCTTTTTTTAATCAAATAATATATTGTAATATTCGTTTGCCGCTATCCATGTAGGGAAAGGTTTTCTTTTACAAGTTGTGAAAACTTGTAGCCCAATCTTATTGTAACAGATACAGAAATAAAATATGCTTGAACTGAACATATATTAGTGAGGCAACTGATGAACACTTCTTTATTTTCAGCTTGTTTACATTGGGGCCAATGGCCCTAAACTGTCCGCACTAACTCGCTCAAACGGTTGAGAAACCACTGACATTTGTGTTTTGTGGCCGTTTCCTTCGTGAACAGGTTTCAAACAACATGACCCACTGAACTGTCTTCTCCAATGTTCTGTGTAGTCCCGTTTGTCCTCCGTGAAGAGGAAAATTACGCGTATCTGTTAGAACGGTTTCGATGTGTTTGTGCACATGCCTGTATATATGAATTTGTCACTCTCTTTTGAATGCTCCAGTTTCCATGGAATAGTGTTCCATGGAGAAAAATATATGATTGGCATACTTGCTTGCGAATCCTTTGTACTTATTCCTGTTTCTATGAAATTAATTTTATTCATGTATTGATGGCCCTTCTCTGTTCTGGTTTTAATTGTTTATGGGTCCATAGTTGGGAGTGGTCGCTCAGATCCTTGCGCACTTTTTCCAACAATTTCACTCTGACCTTTTAAATGAAATTTTTCTAAAAAAGGTTTACATTTAAATATTTTCTGCGTGTTTTCATTCTCCTCAACTGCACCTACAGATAGGATGCCACTCAAATCTACTTCTGCCTCAGAAATACTGTTAAACGTTCGGCCATATTTCCAACGATCAACAGCGTCAGTATTGTTGTGGCTATCTCCTGGTCTGTACACTATATTATACTATTATGATTGAAGCATTGCTAGCCATCGAGCGAATTTCCCCAAAGTTTCGTTCATGTCAAATAACCACTTGAGCACAGTATGATCCCCATATGTCGTAAACTCAGTGCCAGATTAAGGTGAGGCGCAGGGGTCATGTGCCTTGGGCCCCTCTAGTTTCCTTGGATAACATTACATGTGTTTAATTAAACCATATATAGGTCTAAACCATCTAATACTTAGCCTTATATAGCTATAATATTTATACACACATATGAAGGAGAGTTTAAGGACAGTTTTCAGGATGTATTTGCAAATCTATATCTTAAGTACCCCAGGTCCTCCAGAGCTGATGTGCCCCCCCCCCCCCAAAAAAAAAAAAAACAACCTTGATCCGCCTCTGCGTAAACGTCGTAGAACCACGTAGAAGTCGAACTTCTTGACCTCGAATACTAATGCTAGACATTCCTACTCCGTGATGCCGCAATTTTGTTCTGTTGGTGTTACATATCTCCCTGCATAAGAACTGACTAAATGTACACCATCTTGTTCCTGGCCAAGTACCGTCCCTAAACTGACGGAACTTAAGTCAATGTACAACTTGAAAGGTTGGTCTAACCGAGGATATCCAAGTATTGGAGGAGAAGCTAGTTTCTGCTTTAATAAACTGAAAGCTGGCTCACAGTCACGAGTCCATGCAACATCAATGCTTCGCCCTTGGGCCCTCGTAGTAGGGTTCCGTCCCACAGACCCCTTGCCTACTTGTTTACGTCCCCCGCCCACTCTGACGAAATTTCTGGATCCGCCAGTAGATACTCTTAATTGCATTTGCAACGAACGCCTGTGAAATGACAGCGTGTAACATTGTACCAGTTTTAACGATAACGACTTGCAAATTTGGCATTTAAGGTACTCAGGCGCAAAAATGAATATATTTTTATGGAAGAAAAGACTAAATTCCATACAATTTCAATTCTAAAATGCGAAAACCTAATGACCATAGGAGTGCCGTGTGGATTAGGTTCGTTATTCTCGCGATTGCTACACAGTCGTGTGAATACCCTTCGCATTTCAGGTACACGCAGTCATACGAATAGCTTTACGTAAATTATGTACATGGTGGCAGTGCGAAAAGATTTCCAGATGAGGTACACAGCGGCCATGCAAATATTCCTTCCTAGTTAAGGTACACGGCAGCTAGCTGTGTTTATGTTATCTACTACATAGCGTTTATCATCGAAAAACATCTATGTCACTGTGTTCAACTTTCATGTAACACATTTCATCCTTGTATAATCTGACCAAATTCATTTTCTGGTAATTTTCTCCATGTTTGAAATAGCAATTTCGGTACAATAAAAATTTTACAAAATTGTTGATCACGCATTTCTTTATTCCTTTGAGAACTTGTTTAATCTTTGGCTGTTTTTTGAACAAGGAAAAGTGGGAGGAAAAAAGACCAAAAAAAAAAAAAAACCCAAAACATTGGTACAGCAGTTAGTTAATCTTTTAAAGTCCATGAACTTTCTTATCCGTCTGTGGTATGTTAAAAAATGTTGCCCTTGGGATAGACTCTAGTGTCATAAAATGTTATGTTCTCTTTCATATTGATGTAAAGGTTTTGTTTCAAGATGAATTCATAACAAATCTGTATCAGTCATGAGTAGTCTTATTCTATCACTGTATTTGTTTTTCAACTTGTAGTAAAATTTATACATCAACCATTTTCAGAGCTCAAACACAGAAAAACCACCACAGATTGGTTTGGTTCGTTTTATTTTCTTGTTTTTCGGACTGAGTAGCATTTAATCTTCATCTTAGTTTTCTGCTCGCGAATGATATATCATTTTGGCATTTGACAAATTTATTTTTATCTGTACATATTTTTACTGTTCTTTTTCTGTGGTTTTCCATTTGTTTGCCACATACCGCATTAATCATTACTTTAAAGAAGTCCTTCCTGAAATCAATAATAGCTTTTGGTCTCAAACTTGTATTCAGTTCAATGTATGGTTTAAGCTACATTTGTTGGCCAAACAAGATAACTTGGTGTATCTTTTTCAGTTTCAAACCTAATTACAGTAAATCCCTAATTTTCTGCAGTGAATGCCATATTTATCTTTATTTCTCAATGAACATTATAGTGTTGGTACAATTGGTGTACAACTTTGTAGTCCTCTTTCAATTTCTTTTGTAAGAGTGATAAATCACTTTTGCATGGAATTAATTTCTCTGGATTGAACAGGTAGTCCTTGAAATGGTTGTGCAGGTGTAATGTAATCTCCAAATCTACTTCTAATATGCAACCAATATCACCAGTTTTGGAAAGTATATAATATCAAGGATGCATTTAAATGTTGCATAGCACTATTACAATTTTGTTGTACAATGATATTTTAAAAATCAGAATAAACAACATACAGAACCTTTAATTGATGCTAACAATTTATTTTCCAGCTGATCTCTCTTCTGTCATTATATCTATTGAGTTGTCTACACTACAACATAGTCTTTTGTATTCTGATAATTTTTCTGGCCTATAGAAAAAATTCAATCGTTTTTTACAGATATATTTTCTTTCCCCCATCATGTTTGCTTATTTGTGATGAGACCATTTTGATCAATCCTAAATGCCTGTGAAATGGTACCTTCCATCCTTGCAGCTGTTATGGCTATCACTTGAAGTGAATATGATCACCATATCAATTGTTGGACTTCCTCCATGTCAGTTATTCTTAGCATTTTAATGTAATTTCTATCTGCTGCACTGCCCTCCCCATCGAATATTTCATGCACATTTACAGATGTATCAAATTCAATTTAATTTTTTAAACAAAATATCATAAATATTTTAACCAGACACTTACTGAACCAATGACTGCATTTATCCAAACTGGATTTTGATCTCCATGCTCACTTTGTGTATATAACACAGATTCAATGGCATAAAAGAAACATTCGTCATCTGTATTTTTTTTAGATTTATACAAGCTCTTTTAGTTATGAAACCTATTCAGGGTATTCTATACATTAATTTCCTCTATATAAATCTTTAGCATGTTTGAACTTGAATAGAGTTAATGAAAATCTTTGTATTCCTTAGTAAGGTACTAAAAGCAGCCAATTTTTATATACCTGAAATTTGGTTATATTTCATCAAATTCATTCACTTGTAGGCAACTCTTATGTTTTTACCAAAATGCCCATTCCAGTAGACTTTTATATCATGGTTTTCCATCAGTCTTTGAACAAAGTAAATTGTTGAGTAAAAAGTTATGATTACAATTATACTAATCAGCTAACTAAAAATTCATTTTAAGATAATTCACTTAGAAATTATTGTCAACATTATATTTATTGTTGTGATCAGTATTTACGGCACTGCCATGATGCAGAAACCAAAGCCTTTGCCTCAGTCATTGAGCAGATGCTATCCTAGAACCTTTCAATGTCATCCTGTCATATATTCCTGCTTAGTTCGATTCCTGCTTAGAACGAATTATAACTCTTTCACCTATTTGATTATATCAGTGTCAGTACAAAAATATTTATTTAATATATTCATGTATCCAAACATACAATGTGGGATTCTGAGATAAACACTTTCCTCTCTGTTTGGTACATAGGTGTATATTTTATAAGTATAACTTCAAGTATATGCCTTGCATTTCTTAAACAGAAGTTCTGTAGGTTTGTGCATGTAGCTGAGTCTCAAATTCCACTTCTCATGCTCCCCGAGTCCTAACCTTCAACCCATGTTTCATTTTTTTTATATGAGGAGTGCATGACTGTGAAAGTGTATGTGGTGCGAGAGATACGGTTGTCACCTCTTGGAGACTAATTGTGCATGATTATTACAGGTGTCAGAGAGTTAGGAACCATAAACAACTCCAATACCTCCAAAAGTGCCGTTATAAATAAACTGATATTGTTTCATCTTAAATATCTTAAAAGATCTGTAGACCACAAAGTTAATCTCTGCCACTTTTCATCATTTTCTGATACATCTTGCCATGATGGAGAACACTCCTACAACCTTCAATACAGTGGTAGAAAGTCTTCATGTATGCTTTAGCAGTTAACATAGGATTTCAAAAGATGCTGGACTGAAAGTAGAGATAAGAACAGTTAAAATAATTTTATAAATGTGCTTTTTCTGTATCTGAAGCAGCATTGAAGCATAACTGTGAAGTTTAGTTCAATCTGCTCCAGTGTAGTTTGCTCCAGAGTTCAATTGTTCTTACAAAAGGACAGACTTCTAAGTGGAGGGTCAGGTGATGCCATAGGTTACAAATGCTGGGTCTAAACTACAAAGACTCACTTGCCATACTGATCACAGAATGAAACTTCGTTGATATTTTTGGGCTAATTAGAACACATATTTACAAATAAATCATTATTTCACTTGTAAAGACCAATTTAATTCAATTTTGGTATATTTTTAAATGTTTAACATTTTAAAAATAACATAAAATGTCACCATTTTTGGTCAAAATTTCCACCAAGGCTGTTGTTTTGCAAGTAAGATTGCCCCCCAAAATTTAAAATGACACTTCAAATTTCTCAATAAATGGATCTGGATATATTACATCACTTGTTGAAATATAAGAGGTTTTGAAATCCATGGACCATATCTGGAAATATACAACTGCATAGATATTAGTTGCCTTAACATTGTTTTACACATTTTGGAATTGAAAAAAGTGTCATAAACTCATTTGTATCTTGATTTCCAACTGTTAGAATATATTTACATTGTCGAGGTTGGTAAAGTTTAGAATTTTATGCCAAAAATTTAGTGTATGTCTCACAATTAACCCGACCAAGAGCATCATTATAAATGTTTTCATAGCTCTCTGTGCCATCTTGAATGGACAAATTAAACTCTAAAGAAATGTCTGAGTTCATAATTTTTGTGAAGAAAGACTAAGCATTACTCCAGTTATGGTGCCAGTGCCTCAAAAAAAAATGTCTTCTGTTTCCATCAAATTGGAAGAACCAAACTCCTACATGTGTCTTAATTCAAAGACATACATGCCAGGATGCTTTCTGTCACATTTGGTCTAATCCTGTTGAACAGTTTTGGAGAATAGGTTGTTTTAAAGTTTTTCTATTATTAGTAATGGCAGCCATATTTGATATTGGATCAAGTGAGTCTAGTTGTGTTCACAAAATTATGTCTTACACAACATCAGGTTCAAAGTAAAAAAGGGCAATAACTGTAACAAAAATCGAAGGAGCACAGTGATGTGTCAATGCGCAGCTTCAGATGATGATCATAACATTTCCCCAAGTTTCATGGTGCTCCATTGAAATTTGTGATACTACTTGCATTCAGAAGATACTGTCACACACCACATTCAACTGCAAGTCAAAAAGGGCAATATCTCTGATAAACATTGCAGGAAAAGTGATGTAACACTATGCACATCTTCTGGTGATGACCATAGTATTTACCAAGTTTCATGGCAATCTATCAGAAACTGTGCAGGACAAGTTGCACTAATGAGATTGTGCCATACACTGCATTAAGCTACAAGACAAAAAAGTCCACAACTCAAAGACGAATTGTGGGAGCAAATTGGTTTGTGCATGTTACTTGGTGATGCACTAACGAGATTGTATTATACACTACATAAGCTACAAGTCAAAAAGGGCAAAAACTACTGTTGCACAGTGATTTGTGAATATGTGCATCTTCTGGTGATCACCATAATATTTACCAAGTTTCATGGCAATCCAATTAAAAAAAACTGTAAAACTAGTTGCCCAAAGCAAGATTGTGTCATACACTGCTACAAGACAAAAAGGGCAATAAGTCTAACAAAAATTGCAAGAGCAAAGTGATATGTTGATATGTGCATCCTCAGGTGATGACTATAATATTTACTCAGTTTCATGGCAACCAACTAAAACCGCAGTAGTTGCACCATCGACATTGTGTGCTATGAGGATTACTATATATCTCCACCACTAACAATGTGGGTATATAACAAGGATTACCAGCAAAGAAAATCAGAGGAATACCTTTTCTTTCAAATTCCAACCTGTGCAAAAGTGCAGAACCTTTATCTAAATTTTAGCAAGAAATAACTGCAATTCTGTAAAAATAAATTATTCCTGAAAATCGGATTTTTAATTTACACAACTGATCAACCAAATTCATGAAAAACATACACGCTGAAGATTTTCTCCATATTTGACCATTCAACATTCAAGTTTCTGGGTAAGGGCCTGCTCCTTACATCATTTATTGATGTAAAAATAAATGCTTCATAAAAAAATAGCTTCTTGAGTTGGCAATTGTCATTAATGCTTGTAAATAACTGCACATTGGAGGATTTATATTATATACAGTTTAAATGAAGAGATTGCAATTATACAGCTAGCACTGTCTATACTTGCTTATAAGTCCAAACTGCAAACTGCGCAGACCCAGATCTGCCATCGCATAATGTTCTGGCAGATCTGTGTCGATGTAGTTTGTTAAGAGTAATCAGTAGAACAAACAACATACACCCTGACCTGCCGGCACATTTGGCAACAACAGATCAGGGTCTATGTTGTTTGCAGTTGGACTCGAATTATAAGTGATTACATTTTTCTCCCAAAGTTACTATACCTTAGCTTTATTGACCAACAGCTTTACTGACCACTAATATAAAATTACTTTCAGACAAGAAACGATACTGTTTGACTTGGAAACACTTTACATCAAAACTTGATCTTATTATTTGCTACATAATGTAATATCGATTTACAATGCATCAAAGGGTTGCTAGGCAAAAGATGATATGCTTAGGAACTCGCATGAATCTTAACATACTGCTAATACCCTTAAGTGTTTGTTTTTCTTCACATGATTTTTTTAAAACTCAAAGATGGCTTGTGTATTTATGACCTTAAAGTTTGTTATATAATAATTGTGTATGTTCTTTAATGAAATCACATTATAAGGATGTTCACCTTTATTAAATCAACACTTGCAGTGCCACTCAAAATGACATGATCATTACATCACAACATAAACAATATGATGTTACTTTCTATACAATGTATCGTACCACTATTAAGTCCAGTTTGCTGGTACCCAGTAAAAATTGGCAAGCCAACATCACAGGCTGGTAACTAGTAAAATCTCTGGTCTTCCAGTTGGTTAGTCAGTGATGTCATTCGCACAATAGTGACATTATTCCCATAAAGGCTAGTTTGGAACCTCCAATCTAAACTGCAGTGATTGGCTAATAGCTTCACACTGGAGCAATGCATGATGGTAAAAAGTTGAATTTTTTTTTTTAAAAAAGATGGCAGTTGACAGTTATCTGTGGTCTCACGAGCACAGAATTGTGATGCAGTAGTCATTGAATGAACTCTGGGAGATTGGATATAAAAATAGGCACACTGCTCATAGCTCATACTCTTTCAGAATATATCGCTGCCATAACGATGTTTTGACCCCAAGATCATCTTAGTCCTGGCCTGCCCAGACTGTATCTGCATAGAGAATTTGCAGATATTAGTCTGTGGAAAATGCTGTAAAACCTATGCTCTCCTGTGGATTGTTTACATCAAGCAGACAAATTTTAAACCCATTTCATGAGCAAGTGTTAATATCGAAATTATGATGTTATAATGTGCATAACATTGAAAAATGGTGTTACACTAAGATACAAAGAACCTAATCATGCAACATTCTTCCTGACTGATGTAAATTTAACATTTGCTTACCATACATGTGCGATTTGGCAATCTTCATTTTTAATTTGCAATTTAATCTGCCTTTATCAACACAAACAGTGCTATCTAGTGCCTAAAATTTGGGATGCCTCATTTTCATTTCAGTTCATTTTTTTCCCCCAGGCCCTTGTTAGGCTTTCCATTGCACAGCACCCACCCATTATTACACAGAAATGAATGTGCTGGAAAGTCTCATATACTATTGTACAATAAATGGATAATACAAATGATCATGTACATTTATTTCAAGATTTAGTTACAATTTATATTGAAAAAGAAATATTAAACAAATAAATGTTTACCTGTTTAATAGTGATATATTTTGCTTTATGTATTGTTTTACATATTTTATTAATTTTTTGTGATGTTTCTTGACAGTTGGTTCTTTTGGCTTTGCTACTGTATTATATGACTCATTTGCTTTTTCAACAGTGTTGTGATCAATTAATTTTATTCATTCTATCTGTTGTCTGCTTAACTCTAATTCATCTTCAAAAATGTTCATGTCATTCATCGAGTTTATCAATACTAGACATAAAACATTACATCGTATTTATAGAATGAAGCTTGGTAAGCCATCAAAGGATATGTTTCTAACCGTGTATCAGGTGTAGATGTTATGTTGTCACTATTCAAACATTTTGCTTTAAATTTGTAGCCACACATTTCTTAATACCCTTACATACCTTTTTCTCTTCATGACCTGTCTTACATGAATAGAGTTTTCATCTTAGTCCACAAAACTCTTTAATAGGTGTACTGGTTAGTTCATCTCTTAAAACGCAGGGTAGTCGCCACTATCATAAAATTTAATGTTTTCATTCATGTCAGTGTTAGAGTTATCAGCTTCAACATGGATCCACAGTGAATCAGTATCGGTCATAAGAAGTTGCACTCTGTTACCATACTTGTTTTTTTAGTTTGTTGTAGTACAATTCATACATTAATCACTTTGTTAGCACGAACATTGCAAATCAATTGGTTTTGCTAATTTGATTCTCTTGTGTTTCATGCCAACTAAAACCAAATCATCATCTATTATTGTACTCCTAGCAAATGAAAGATCTTTTTGACATTTGGAATATTTCTTTTCATCTGGACATGTTTTAACAGCTGTTCTTTTCTTCAAATTCTCCATCTGTTTTTTTAATACACTATTACTCATCAATTTAAAGAAGTCCTTTTCAAAATCATTTGTAGCGCATAAGATTTAAACCATGGGTACTGTTTGAAAAGGACAAATCCATGTATCTTTTTCAGTTTTAAACCCAATTTTATGTAAAACTTCAGATTTCTACAGTGAATGACATATTTCTCTAACAGTTAGGTACTTTTGGTTTTGTGCCTTTTTTTGTTAAATAAATATTCTTTGAAGTTCAGGTAAATCATATATACTAGGTACAAGTTTTTACAGTGCCAGAGAACACTCTATGAAATAATCTTGCGAGATGGTACTTCTAAATCAACTTATAAATTAAGTATAACCAGTATTATAGTCATCTGGTATTTCAAACATTCCTCTTCCCATCTAATTTCTCCATCTAAAATTCTGAACAGCCCCAACTGTATAAATTGTCTGCATCTAGGTACATGATGAAGGACTTTAGTTTAGACTCACTGTATTCTCCATGATTTTTAATTTTACTTTTATCATCCACACAGTATTCATAATTTACTTATTGATGCAGTACAATTCTAACACATATTCCACTCTCAATCACAAGGAACATGTCATAGTATAAAATATATTTCTCATCATTGTCCAGTATGATCATTATCTTCTGACCAGGACTTTGCCTTAATAAAGAGGTGGCTGCCATAACTGGACAAGTTATGAATGAAAAGTGGAATGTATTTCTTTTATTTACAATTGAAATTGCATTCATTATGTGCTGGACCTCTACATTTGCCTGTTAAATGGTTATAATCACAAACTTTGTGAGCATGTGCTTCACTATCAAAAACTTTGTTTTAAGTTATATTTTTATATTTTTATTACAAATATGGCATATGTTGTTGAAAAAAATGCATCTAATGCCATGCAAATATCTGCAGAAGATAGCGACTTACCGTATATACTTGTTTGTAAGTCAAGTCCAACTGCAAAACAACATATACCCTGATCTGCCATTGCAAAATGCACCAACAAATCAAGATCTGTACTGTTGGTTCTACTGATTATGCCTAAGAAACTGGCACATTATGTGATGGCAGATCTGAGTCTGTGCAATTTTGCAGTTGGACTTGACTTGTAAGCAAGTACATGCAGTAGGTATAGTAATTTTATTCACTTCAACATCAATCATTTCAGAGTCATGGAATTCTACAATAACAAGATGTCCATGTGAATCACTCTTCATGGGTACTATTATCAACATAAAATTTGGTCACAATAAATGCTGATCAACATGAAGATGTATTGTGGATTTTGTCTGAAGCAGATGATGTAACAAGAGATCCCCTTTTTTGTCCAGACTTTTATTTAGCAAGAAAGTTACAAACTTTTAACACTGATCTTAATCTAGGGTGTGGATTGACATACTTATGGATGGATATACATACAGACAAACACACATGACCTTAATCTAGGGTGTGGACTGACATACTTATGGATGGCTATACTTACAAATACACAGGACCTTAATCTAGGGTGAGGAATGAAAAACTTATGGATGGATATACATACAGACAAACACACTTACCTAAACCTAGGGTGTGGATTTATATACTTATGGATGAATATAAATACAAACACACTGAACTTAATCTAGGGTGTGGATTGACATACTTATGGATGGATATACATAGAGACAAACACACATGGATACCAAAGTGATTGCTGTGTCAAATGTTTGCCAAAGTGGGCTCAACAATGTCTTATCCACAAATTATACAATAATGTTGGCCATCCAGACTCAATGCTAGTCTCATTCAACAATACTCATGTGTTTCTGTGAGATCTTCACCAAACAAAACAGAACAAGGCCTTCCCAAAAATTGGTAAAGTGATTACACTGGTCGATGTGATACTGTGATGATGTTGTGCTGCTAGAGACACATAATCAGCAGCAACATTTGTTTACAATCTGATTTCACTGAAATCCTTCACAGATTTTTATTTTGAGTGATTGCAACAAGTGTGTCTATAAAACTTTTCAAGATAGGGACAGCTGTACAGTCAAACCTATCAAAAGCAGTTACGCATGGGAAATGGGAAAACTGACTTTTGTACACAGATTCACGTTTCAAAATTGGTTTTTGAACAAACACTATGCACGCAATATCATTATTCTTATTATTCTTGTTATTACTGATGTTATTATTGTTATTATTATTACGTTATCAAGATTGTTTTACCTGCACTATTCAACAAAATCATAAAATATGCATATATGTTGTTCTCACACAAATTTATGTTCCACTTAAGATTACTATATCCTTCTCAATTTAATCCATTCTATAAATTAAATCATAATTAACTTAAAATAATCACTGATCTTAGTTTGCTTTGTGCACCATAACAAACAATAATTTCACTGCTGACTGACAGCTTACATATGACTGTAAAACAGAGGACTCTTTGGTCGGCCAATTTGTATAAATTAGGCATGAAAACAGCTGATCACTCTTCAAGAACAGTATCTGGATTAGCCAGTTGCTCAACTAACTGAGATCAAAAGACAGTTGACTTATGTGAAAGGTCTGTGATGAATAGGGAATCAAAAGACGCCATATGTGACTATTTGTGACCCATGAACCAAAACTTCACCTTCCTTTACAAACAAGTTTTAAATACTGAATGACCTCTGACCATTATGAAAAGAGATGTAACTCGTATCTCTTCTCTAAAATGAACTTTGTTTTCAAAATCAGCCATAATATATCACTTACGCTCAATAATCTCTTGGATCTGAGTTTGCCTGATTCTCATTTCTGCTGTGACTACATGACTACTTTTTACACTATCTAGCAAACAAATTGCTTCAACCCTCTCCTTGAAGGATAAAAACCGCCTAACTTTTGAACCTGACAAATTGACACCCTTGAGTTAGACTGACAGTGTGACTGGAGTTAGGTGAGTTTCAGCGAGATATGAAATGTTTACAAATCAATTCACATGATATGCCTTTATCTAAACAATGCCTTGCTCATCAACAAAAGTTTAGTTTGCATACTTAAAGCAGTCACTGTTGATATGCTCCAGTAACTGCTTAAGGCTGGGAGAAACCAGCTGGTTAGGAAACACCTGGCTGCTAACCGCAGAAGGCAGGTGACCATTACACACTGGACATTTATATAGGAAATTTGCCAGGGGAGAAATCAGAATGGCCGTTGTAACCAGGTGGCTGTTAGGACAGGTTTAACTGTTTACGTAGTATCACCTTGACATAGGTTTTCTTACCAGACCCCATTTGGCCTAGATCTCACAGAGCCAGGTGAAAGTCTGGCTGAATGAGATTAAATCAATAGAAGAAACCAGTCTTCTCCACAGCCTGGATTGTCCAGTTGAAAGGAAATATATGTACACAGAACAAAATGTAGGTCTAGTGGACACTGAAATAATCTAGACCTAGTTTATTTATTAGTCAAATCATCATATGACTGAAATTATTGTATTATTATTTTTTATTATGGTCTCTAAATATGCACTAGCACATGAAGAATCGAATAAAGAAGGGTAAACATTTTAGTGCAGTTTTGTGTCTCTCCCAACTCAATTTTAAAAATCCTCCTTCTAGGTCAAAACTGTGAAGTAGAGTTACTCTCCTTGTGTGATTGAAACCTATGTTACTACTCAACACCAAATCAAACAAGGCCCTAGATGACCACAAAGTCCAGATATATGGAGTCAAGCTATGTGATGACTCCTTGCTGCTGACAGTCCTTGTAAAAATTAATCCACATAAAACGGTCCAGCCCCAAGAACTGAACAAGTACAGCACACCAATCTGCACCGGTCTTTACCCCAGAATTTCTAGTCATACACCAGCCTGAAGCTTCTCTCTTGTTCTCTTCTCTGTGTCTCCATTTGTTTGGATATCTCCTCCACTCGTCTGCCCAGCAAGGCTGAAAGTAACAACAACATATTGGACATCAGAAAAAGTAAACATGCTATAGTTTTCATGAATTTATTGAGACAAGGAAATCTGCAAAACATCTTATTCACTTTGATAAAAATACATTGCTCTATAGCATGTATTATCCCAATCAGGAAATCATGAAAAAAAAATTGTAATTAGACAAAATTTATGGAATTTATGCAAATACATAATATATTTATATACTAAGATTTTAGGATTTTAGGTATATAAGCAATTCTTCCACATTTCCATTCTTAAAAAATAAAAGATCAACATTCACTGAAACAAAGGAAAAATATCTATCCTGGTATAGTAGAATGTATCAGAATTCAGGTTTTTAGAAACCTATTTATCCACAGTAATTATGGTCCCCCTCAGACAACCAGTATGGCTGCCACAGTGGCCAGCTTGAAAATATTATTTTCACTATTCCTCCTAAATGGATAGTTATATTGACATTTGATTTTCAATAAAATACTTGTTACATTATGTAGTTGGTCCTAATTGAACATGGTGCCAATCTGACCTCGAATATGGCCACGATGCAGCCATCTTGAAAATATTGTTATAGTTGCTGCTTCTAAATGGATGGTCATATTGACATGGGTTTTTAACTAAAACACCTCTTACAGCACGTAGTTGGTCTTAAATAAAGTGCTGCAGAACTGACCGCAAAAAAGGCTGCCACAGTTGCCATCTTGAAAATCTTGTTATCACTACTTCTCCTGAAGAGATTGCTGTATTAAGATGGGGTTTTACCAGAAAAACATTTCTTATGATATGTAGTTGGTGAGATGCTGCCAGGATGCGCAAGTATGCGATTTGTGCATAGTTTTTACGAATTTATGCAGCTGGAGAGCAGTGATGCACCAGAACTCCACAAATTAGTTTAAAGTCATGCATAGAATAATATATTCTGTGCAGTATACAATTTTTATTTAACTGTTAACCCTTAAAGTACTTGTCGTGACATAAGTTGCACCGGCAGATGAGGTCTCGTAGTGCTTGTCACGACATGTCTTTTTTCAGGTTGGCAACTGTTTTCACATCTGGGTACTTTGGCATGACATAAAAGGTTGCTAAACTAAATTTGATTGGCACATTGGGCCCTGGAACAAACATTTTATCATTGTTTGAACCTTGCATTCAGTTAGGAAGTTTTACAAATGCTTGTTTAAAATACAGGCTACACAGAAAACCCAAAATGGATGACTCTCAACATGGTTCGTCTTCAGATGATAATTTAGTTTGGCAAATAATTGTTAAAGTTTTGAAGTATATCAGATTATTGGAGCTGGAAAAGTGTTACTGGAAATGCCAGTGAGTGATTCTGAACCTGAAAATAATGCTGAATACGAGTCCGACATACATGCTCGATGGACAAAAACAGACGGCATGCCGGTCAACTCTCTATTCAGCAGTATTTTGAAATTGAATGTAGAAAAGGCAGAATACCAAGCCTAATTAAAATACAGGCAATTCAAAAGTAGAGTGCAATTTTCATTTCTTTTCTCAAACAATTCAGCCCCGAGGACTCATGTGCTACAAAACTGTATAGCACTTGGCTGGTAGGTCTGATAGACCTTCATCATGACCGACATCTCATTTGCCATGATGCCTGAATGTGTCTGATATCATGGAGTGGTAGCCTTTGATGGTAAATGGGGCCAGCTTTTTCTCCTCGTAGAGCCAGAGAAAAAAGTCGTCCAGTTGAGGGATCAAGGCACTCAAAGGAATGATGTTATTGACTTGGCACCAGTCCCTGAAAATACACCACTTTCCATCATAAGCCTTCAGAGTGAAGGGCCTTCTTGTTCTCAAGATTCTCTCCACAATCAGAGTGCTAAATTCTTTCTCTCACATGGCTGTCCTGAAAAGAGCCAGGTGTGAAGGAGAAGGCGGTCTGGGCAGGGGTGGAACACCTGCAACCTAGGTTGCTTGTGAAGATTCGGCTTGGCCGGAATCTTATTGGGCAGATTTATCGCTCGATCGAGTTGATTGGTGACACCGGACTTGTCCCATCTGAGAGAGGTTATCAGAACCATCTTGCAGTTCTGACCACTCAACTTCTGTATTATTGTCAGAACCACGACCGTATGTGGGTAGGCAAGGCCCAAAACTAGTCCCAATTGATCGATAGTGCATCCACTGCTCAAGCTTCTGGGTGTGGAACTGGAGATACGAAGGTGAGCAACTTGTGATACCACCCTGTCGCAAAAAGACTGATCATCGGACACCCCCAATGTGCGCCAAGCCGATGAAAGACTGATTGATGTATGGACCATGCCGTTTGAATGACTTGACTCTTTCTGGATAGAGGGTCAGCCAGGGCACTGAGTCTGCTGGAAATGCGCCTGATTTGTACTTTGATATGGAGTTGGTTGCATCAACACAGAAACTGCCAGAGCAGAATGTACAGGTCGGGCGATTTGGTGCCCCCCCTGTTTGAGGAGGTAGGTCACCACTACTGAGTTGCCCAACATAATCAGGACTGTTTTCCCCGTGAGTCAGTCCTTCGAGAACTGAAAGGCGTTGATGACAGCCTTCATTCCGAGAAGGTTGATGTAGAGAGGCAGTTCATCTGGCTCCCACATGCCGCTGACCCTATTGAAGTCCAGCAACAGGTGGGCTCCCCAACCGTACATTCAGGCATTGATACATACTGTCTCTTCTGATTGCGGCTTCTCCAGAGGAATTCCTGTTGTGATTCAACCGGGGTTGCGCCACTGACACAGGAATGATCGTACCTTGTTCATGATCCTGACCTTTTGATCGAGGGGACTGGAAATGGCTGTCATTGAGCCAGCAAGGCCATCTGTAAGGTGTGCATAAAAAGACAGCCAAGCGGGAACAAGTCTGCTGCCACAATGAATTATTTGAGGAGTTGCAAGAACTCTCCTGCTGAAATACAAGTCCTGCTGCACATGGACTTGATGAGTTTGATGATCAGTATTACGTGAATTTGAGGAAGTTGTACCAGATTGAGATCGGTGGTAAACTTTTGGCAAAGAAAGCCTTAGCCTTCCCCGGATCACAGACTTGTCCTGACAGATGGTCATTAATCTCCCTGATCTTTGCTGACTGGGGATGCATCCAGAAGGACAGAAACTCTTCCTCATTGTCAATATCTATCAAAGCTTGGACCTTATGGTCATGTGTGGCGGTAGGGGGTGGAGGGCATTCTGAAACCAACAACACCTGGTATATCTCTTCGATGGCAGCCTTAAAGCTGAACTCAGTCCGCTCCATGGTAAAGTTGCTGTTCAGGAGAATCTTTATACACACTGTGTGTAGTGTCCTGTTCTGGTTCTGTCTCCATATCCAGATAAACCATCCCGGGTGGCATAGATGGCGCAATGCCATCATCTCTATGCAAGTCATGGTAGCTTCCCTGTTGGTAAGCCGTGAACATACGGTAAGCCGGCTCTGATGGATGAATGTGTTGTACCGGTACAGATGGCTGGTTTGATGGGAGCATGGTCGGCATGGTTACTGGCCATGTGGAAGGTGGTTAGGTTGGCGCTGGTACCGGCTGTGCCGTGGGCATGGCTGAACGGACAGATCTATCACTAAAATCACTGTCATAGTATGTTTGTGTAGCTGTACGCAAAGTGAGATGGGCGGATCTATCACTAAGATCTCCGTAATTGTAATTGTATGTAGCCATAGGCATAGTAGGACAGACAGATCTATCATTAAGATCTCCATGATTGTAGAGAGATGAAGACATAGGCCTGGTGAGACGAATGGATCTTTCAGCAAGATCCCCGTAATTGTAATTGTATGTAGCCATAGCATGGAAGGACAGACAGATCTATTATTAAGATCTTCATAATTTTAGGGAGATAGAGGCGCAGGACTGGCTAGACGGATGGATCCTTCAGTAAGATCCCCGGATTGAGATGGCTAGACTCATTTTGTACACGCAAGGCATCAACTCATGCGTGTCTTCCCTGGTATTGAACTTGTTGTATTTATACACTTCATTGACATGTTTCACTGAAACAACAAAATAAAACAAAACACAACAAAAATTGTGAGAATTAACAATGCAGCATGTTAATAAATCGCTAAAACAACACCTGTTACTAACTGGGTGAACATACAATAGGCAGTGTGCACGAAAACCATGAATTACAACATGCATCAACGATAGCGTGTTGTACCATGTGGTATATATAGACAAAGTACAAGAAAGTGAAAAATTCACGACAATATTGGAAAAATTGCAAAAATAATGTATACCACCTGTAGAGGAATGATTAATACACACTATAAATCCAAATTTCTGGATGGATGGTTAAAATTCACATCAATATTGGCATGGATTGATGGGAGGTTTATCGTACGATGTTGACTGTGCGACAGCAAAGCTTAAAAACTAGTGACACCTGGTGGTGGAAAGAGGTAATGGTCAAGAGTTATTGCCCTTTGCCTATATGACATAGACACAAAAGACGAATTTTTGGCTAGTAGGGCTGGATTTAGGAGGTAGCAGGCTTATATCCCTGACGGTAATGTGATCAGAGAGCATATTTGAAGGAGAAATCCAAGAGAAAATACCTATGAGCTGTGGAAGATTGTACATAACAACCATGAAGAACAGTTTCCCCAACTTGTTCAAGCTGGCTAAGCTAGCTATGCATATGTCCCTTCTGACAACAGACTGTGAAAGGGGGTTCTCATCACAGAATAATATTCATACACAGAAAAGGAACAGATTAAGCTCAGAAACAATCAACAGATTAATGCTTATACAACTAGAGGAGACATCTTTTGAGGTTTTTGATTTCATTATAGCTGTAACAGTGGAGCAGGAAGAAAGAAAGATGAATATTTAAGTGTTAGGTAAATAGTGAACTATGGCCTTTTCCTCCTCCCCCCATCCCCTTTTTTTCCCTACTATCCCCTTATTCTGGTGACAAGGGGGGAGCTCCCCCCTTTAGATAAAATCCAGGAAGCATCTCTGTAGTTGGTCCTAAATAAAAGTGTTGCCGATTTGACTTACAAAATAGCTGCCACATTGGCCATCCAGAAATCATTGTTATCCCAACTCCTCTTGAATAGATGGTTGTATTGACTTTACGTTTTGACTAAAACACTTGATGCATTATTTAGTTCTTGTTAGATGTAAATGGTGCAGATGTGACCGCAAACTTGTTTGCTGTGACGAACATCTTGAAAATCTTGTTTTTGCTACTTGTTGTAAAGACCTTGTCATATCATCAAAAAAAATTTCTACTGAAGGACTTCTTGTAACATAACATTGGTCACTGCTATGATTTCACCATAGTTTCTGCAGAAAATTTCACAGATTTACTGTGGACCAACCGGATGTCAGGATAAAACTGTGTGCTGAGTTACATGACTTTCCTCCAAATTGTTTGGAAGGTCACCCCTCTTCAATTGTTTTCTTTAAAAATTCTCAACATCTTCCCCTTAACCTTTTTTTAAACACTGCATGCATTCAATATTTTATTTAATACTAAAATGAAGTTGTTTTCTTCAGATACTGAGTCCTTCATGTCATTAATATGACCTCAAAAACAGGTTACAGCAGTGACTTTACATGGCAGAAATATGAGAAGCTGCTGACAACAGCTGAATACTGGACATTTTCAATTATCAAATTTGCTTTTTTTTTTTACTGCAAATGCCATCTTAAAATCTGATCACCGTCAGCAATTTCAGCAATCATAAGTGCCAACATAGCAATAGTTTAGTTCTGAAAATTCTGCTACACTACTCAATACACAACTACAAAAATCACTTTTTCTTGTCCTTATGAACCTATATTTTGAATAAAGTTTTCAGGACATGCATTATGAATCCACAAAAGATGATTTTCAAATGCAATTGTTTACATTATCAGGATAGTGTCCACATTTGGCAACCAATTAATACTAAATTTACTTGTACTTCAGCCAATGTAAACAGGTCTTTCAAAACAATGATGATCAACATGTATATTTAATCCACAAATGTGGTCTACATGACAGCAGATTATCTGCTAATTACACTTAATTAGGATTTAATTTACTGACAGATGTGGCACCTAGGTGAGAATAAGCCTCAGTTGACGCCAGACAGCAATAACAAATGCTGATTTTAATAGCAGGTCAGATTAAATAGCACTGAATGATACTGATGCATATAATTTTATTTACAGGGTCAATCAGCCCAAAATGTGCCATTTGTGGCATAAACATTGCTGCTTACCCGAGTTTGAATCAATCCACTGTAAGGAGTCCATGTGTGCATTGAGAATCTTCGTAATTTGCTGAATCTGCAAATGTAATAAATTCTTGAAGTTTCATGTACAAAGATTTAGGGAAATGTAAATTTTGTACCAGTGAGGTATCTTCATAATTATAAAAATTTTCAACACACTTTAAATAATCTTTTGCTTTATGAACAGCAAACACAGACTATTTAGGAGAATTCAGACATCAACTTTTCACTTACAATTTTTTATTTATTACCTTATAAATGGAAATGAAATTTAACACTTTGTATATTTTGATTCATATACATTGCAAATAACATGACACTTAAAATTTTCCATTACAATTCATATACATAATTAAATTAATAGACTTGAATTTAACTCATGTCCCTCCTTCTTCTGTGATCTTTTCAACTTTTGACGAATGGTTGTTTAGTAGGTATTTAACGGCACTTTAATTACATTATTGGCTATATCATATCAAGGAAATGGGAGCTATGTGCCTTTCCCAATTACAAACACAGGCAGCAGACCATGCTGACCTGGACATGTACTGAAATTGCAACCCTAGGATTACAAGTCTCCTGCTCTACCAACTGAGATATGGGTTCCTTTGATAAATGGAACATTAGGCAGCAATAATAAATTTGTGACCAATTCTGTTGACACTCCATGGTTACAAACATAATATAAAGCAAGCATAAAATAAATGAACAATTAAACAATTAAACCAGATGGCTAATAATCAATACAGGATGAATTTACCAAACAAGGGACAAACCAGAAGCTAAACACACACACAGAGTTACCAGACTCCAACCTTTTGCAGCATTTATTAAAGGTGAAAAAAAAGGAAATTGCAAACATAATTTCCTTTTACTTAATCTAAAGCAAAGAATTCTATTTTCAGTGTAGAACTGGTAAAGTGAACACAAAATAATTCATGTCCAGTGGCTTACTGGGTCTTGGTTGTCCTGGCCAGAGTTGGACGTGTTGAGATGGTCAATTATTTCCTTCAGGTCCTGTAACATTCTCTTTAGCTGGGCATCAATGTTCTCTGCCAACTGGTAACTGTAAAAAAAAAAAAAAAACAGAAGTAAAATGATGAAACTCAATGTTTAAAATCAAATAATTTTTTGGGAGATTGAGATAATTATTCTTAGAGGAGCATTATGCTTTGTTCATCATTTCATGACTCTGCTAAATGAATTTCTGAAATTCCATCATGTCATGATAACAAGAGATCACCTCCCTCTTTTTTTCTTGCACATGCCTTTTTTGTAGCTAAGTAGAAGACTTTAACATAGAGCTTAATCTAGAGTGTGGATGGAGAGACAGATGGACATGACAGACAGATGGACATGGACACAGATGCCTAGGTGATTGCTATGCTTCTGTCAAGATGGACTCGACAAAAATTAGAACTGTGTTCATTGAATAGGAATGCCACACCATAACACTGGAAATGACCTAAATGCAAAAGTTAACTAAGGTCTGACAGATGGACAGATAAGGGTAACTACCACTGCAGCTGGTGGGCATAAAAAAGGTTGCTATGTAAAATATATTTATAAATTTAGGACAATTTTCTAACATCGTTCAGTGTTTCTCTGTCATTCAATCATGAATCATTTGACTTAGAGCAGTAACAGCCTTTGTGTGGTACTAAAGACAATATCAGAGCAAGAACTACAACCAATCAACCATTTTTCTGTGCTCTAATAATCTCTCCCTGAATTTCTTCTTCAAAACAAAACTATTTATTTTAAAATTATACCTTGAATTTTTACACACCCTCAGGTTCATGCCTTTTCTACTTGGATCCAGGTCATGGCCAACTTGATTCAATATAAATTTGTATTAAAACCCACCCACACACAAACACCAGTACTTTAATAGTATTTTAATGTAAATGCACTATGCTACCTGACTAGATAACTGTCAAAATTTGTCAGAAACTTTTAATAAATTTAGAAATCACTGGAAATTCTTTATGAAAACCTACATTAGGATGATATAGTTGTAACAGGAAGTCCAAGTAAGCCTGATTTCACTCATCTGGCTTCCATAACTTAACATTTACTATTTTGCTAAGCAGGTTTATGTAGTATAGTAAAAACACAACCTATGTAAACCGTCTCTCAAACTTTATACCATGTTGATTTTTATTTCCTGATACAAATTCTTTCTAAAGATAAAGGTATAATTAATATGCATGGTCTCTTGCTCATAAAATCAAAGTCATTCAAAATCTTGATGATATAGACTCGTTTACAAAATTTTATAGAAATTGGAGGAGAAATATAGTCTCTAGCTCTAGACAGGTAACAAAGCTTGAATTCAAGATATCTCATTAATAGGCACAGATCTCACTTATTATAGAACCTGTCTATAACAATGAAAGTGAAGCAAATCTGACTGGAATTTGGTCTCCAGATTAGTAACAAGTTTAGCCAATTAGAGACAAGATTATATCATAATATGCATCATTGGAAATATAACAATTCTTTATGAAAACCTGTGTGATGATACAGTTGTAACAGGAGGCCCAAGTAAGCCTGGTATCGCTCACATGGCTTACATAACTAAAGATATTGATTGTGATCAAACTCATCCAACATTCTGATAATATAAGACTATTTAACATGTCTGATCAAAATCAGAACATAGCTGCTCAATTGCTGACAAGCTCAGCCAATCAGATGCAAGATCACATCATTAATATCAATAAATTAACTCATATCATTAATATGCATAAATTTCACTCATAATCATACTCAACAAAGATCTTGATGGCAAAGGCCTATATTTACCAAGTTTGATCAAATCAAATATACAGACTCTAGAGTGGTAAAACAACCTAAGCCAACTGGATTCAAGACTGCCTCATAAATATGCATAGGTTTTACTCGTAATAAAAATCACCAAAAATCTTGATGATCTTATACCTATTTACCATGTCTGATTAAATCTGGTCAGAAATATAGTTTCTCACATGGTAAGAAGCTCAGAAAATCACATATAATCACCTCATTAATAGCAATGACCCTGCTCATAATAAAACACATTATATAACTTGGCATAGCCTATTTACTAAGTTTGATAAAAATATAATCAGAAATAGTCACCAAATTTTTAACAGCTCAACCAATCAGATGCAAAATCACCTCATTAATATGCATGGATCATGCTCATAACTGTATTCTTCCAAGATCTTAATGATTCAAGCTTCATTACCAAGTTTGATCAAATCTGGATTAAAGATAGTCTCTATAGTGGTAACAAGCTCAGCCAATCAGATGCAAGATTTCAGCATTAATATGCATGATCTTGCTCATTACTGAAACCATCCAAGATCTTGATGACATAAGCCCATATTTCATGTTTGATTAAAATCGGATCAGAAATATGGCTTCCAATGTGGAAACAAGTTCAGCCAATCTGATGCCACTCATTATCCCCATGTGAGGTCTGAGGATGCTCATTATCATTCAGTTGAAAATGAATGATTAGCTTTGCTGCCATCTGTCTTTGGTTTTAAGAACCATAGGATGGTTTCTTTTCAAGACAATTTCATGCTCCCTGAATAGTAATTTACATAAAGAAGCTTACATGATCTTCATATGAAATGAGGTGAACACGATATAGTTGATAATTGTCACTGACATAAAATTTAGTGATTTTGTCCAGAAAGAGTAGTTTTAAATTTTGGTGGTTTTAATTTTAGTGATTGCACAGAAAGGTAGGGACAACCAGTAGTATTTTCTAACCCTAGCAATATTTGTGTTTCTAGCATATGCTGAATTCATCTTGACTACACAGCATTCCATTTGTATGTGTGTGCGGAGAGGGGGGGGGGGGGGGGAAGAGGGGGGCAAAATGGCTTCTTTACCATTCAGTGAGGGAACAATCAAGAGGAACAAATCATGCATTATATCACTGAATTAACATATCAGTCTGTTCTATTAGAAAAAAATAATAGAACAATAGTTTCCAGCTAACCCAAGATGTTGGCTGGGAATAAGAACATGAGTACTGTATATACTCGCTTACAAATCGAGTTCAACTGCTGACTGCATAGACCCATATCTGCCTTCACATAATGCACTGTCAGATCTGATTCTATACAGTTTGTTAGAAGTAATCTGTACAACAAACAACATTATGTGATGACAGATCAGGGTCTATGTTGTTTGCAGTTGGACTCAACTTATAAGCAAAATACTGACAGTACTCTCTGTCCTATCGATTGCACGTTTGATTAAATACTAAGTGTTCACGACTGCCAGTTGAAGTGCACGGCATAAAGAGTCCACAGCAGTGGATAGGTTACTGCATTCCCTAGAACTCCTCATTCATTGTGTCAAAGGCAGTGATTAATTTATTTATTATTCAATATATTACCAGTACCAAACATTGAATTCCAAGTAGAAGAAAGAACATTTATTTTGAACATTAGCTTCAGTTACTATCATATTTTTTGCCATACATGCAGAGAACTGAGACTAACATAGCATGCTCATTTAACAACTTTGAGGAATGCTCCATTGCAGTTTAATTTCATATTTTCTGTCAAGTTTAGTCAATGCATATGCATGTAATACATTTTGCATCCATAACAACACAAGAATAAAAAAGAACTAACAAATGAATGAATTCCAGATTTTCTGAATGCTGTGACCAGATTGCATTAAATATACAACTGTATTAACCATCACATGCATTAAGACACTTATTTCACCCAGTATTTTTTAGCTCCTGCTGTGATTAATGTTATTTAATATATGAAATGCCAAAATATAATGCATATACATGTTGTAACATAAAAACAAATATTTCAGACAATTTACAAAATCTGATCATAATTTATTATCCATTATAAGGTAAAGGTTAAATTTTGGTTAGTTTATCTTGGACAATGACAGTAACATGTCTTACCACAGGACACTAACTATACAGCAAAAATTAATTCCCAATATTGCATACACTTGATTGTTTTCAAAGCTAATCTTACCTACAATTTATTTCATCTACTTAGCGTGTTACTTGCTAGACCTTTTTTTTTTCAGCTTCAAATTACAAATATGTAAATTAATCCCTAAGATTATTTTGCTAATTTAAATAACTTGTTTTTTCAAATTTATGAATCCTGTATTCTAAAAATCTGTTTTACAAATTTTACTGCAAGGGGGAGGATTCAGATTAACCTCAAACTTGTCCTTATTATAAGTTACTTTTTCGATTTAAATAGGCCAACTGAACAGTATTTTTCTGTTTTTAGTAACAGTGGCCATATTTAATAGCAGATTAGCATCATTTTGTACAAACATGAAAGCCCTCCATGCCAGGATGGTTTCTATCAAATTGTGGTCAAATTCTGAGCAGCGGTTTATGAAAAGAAGACAGTTACAGATTTATTCTATTTTTAGTAACAGTGGCAATATTTGAAGGCGGATTGGCATTATCTGTACCAGTTGAAAAGTATTCATGCCAGAATGCTTTCTTTCAAGTTTAGTCAAATTGTATTCAGCAGTTTTGGAGAAGTTGTTTAAAGGTTTGTCTATTTTTAGTAATGGCAGCCATATTTGTTGGTGTATCAGCATCATTTGTACAACCTTGAAAGGTCTTCATGCCAGGTTTTGTAAAATTTCTATGGAGCAGTTTTGAAGAAGAAGTCATTCACAAGTTTTTTATATATTTTAACACCAACTTTTCTATTATCAGCAATGGTGGCCATATCTGAAGACAGATCAGCATCATTTGTATAAATTTGAAAGGGCTTCATGCCAGGATGCTTTCTGTTAAATATGAGAAGTCATTTCAAGTTTTTTTTCTATTTTTAGTAATGGCAGCTATATCTGATGGCAGATTGGCATCATTTGAACAGTCTTGAAATGCCTTTATGCCAATACACTTTCTGTTAAGTTCAGTCAAATTCTAGTCAGCGGGTTTCAAAAAGAAGTCATTTAAAGGGTTTTTACTATTTTTAGCAACAAGTCATTTATGTCAAGTTGAATAACATCACCTAATCTGCCCCTTATGTCTAACAATGGTGGCCATATTTCAAGGTGGATTAACATCATTTTTACAGACCTGAAAGCCCTTCATGCCAGAATGCTCTGTGATAAAGTTGGTAAAAAATGCTTTTTGAAGTTTTTTTTTAGAAGTTTAAAATAGCAATTGTTGATGGACACATGATGTGTCCATCAACATGATGCCTGACAGATGCAAGGCTATACCATACACTCACCTGGCCTAATGGTCAGGTGAGGTAAGAAAAAAAATCAGCATATTTTATATTGCATTTTCTTGAAATAAATGCAATTTAATGAAATGACTGGATTTTCATTTCAAGTTACTGTTTCAGAACTGGCTGAATAACACCTGTATGCTCTGTCATCCTACACAGAAGTCAAGAGGCTGAATGCAATAAACATTTTATTTTCTGTTTAGGTTTTAATGCTGCTTTCTATTGGCTATATTCTTCACTGGTTAGCAAATCTATAGGAAAAAATCAAGAGAAAAAAATTAATGATCTTCTTAGGGACTACAATAGGATGCAGTAAATGCTGATTGGATCAATTAGTGAAGGGATACCTTTAAAGAACATTATGCCAATAAAACCATGTGATACGTATACATACGTGTTTTCTCTCTCCAGATCAGCATGTGGCTGGAAGCTGGCACTGGGTAGCTGCTCCACACTTTTCTCTAGTGGCACCAGTAGGTCCTCAAGTTCGCGCTGCTGGGAGTGGATGAAGTCCAATTCATGGTCCAGCTTCTGCTGGTCAATCTTCACACGCTCCATGTCCTGGTTCAGGGTCAGTATCTGGAAAATAGTCAGTTATGATGTTCAACAAGGTGTTTACTCATAAACACAAATCCCCTTGCCAACTGGAGTACATTTGGAGTTACAGACTCATATGATGGAAAATACAAACTCCATACATGTGACAGAACAGAGAGGTCAGCTTAGGACAGATCATGAGATCTGCAAAATTTGGTCAGGAGTTTGACTTCAAATCAGGAAGATTTTCATCAACCCAATTTGTAGCATGCAAATGGACAAAAATGACAACTACTGAACAAATACACTTTTTCTGTATTAAAATATACACATCAGTCCTTTCACAGTAACTTGTTGCCTTTCATACTGTCCTTATATGTAGCACAAGAATTTTTAGCCTTTCTAAGCAGATCATGGATTATATTTTGTGGCAGTCCTCATCATTGTTGATCCCAACATTTAGGAGATGGATCCTGGTGTCAGCCTGAATTTTTCTCAGAATAGAAAATGTTCTTTCAGTGTCTGCATTGGAATGTGGAAATATTAGTGCAACTCTACTGAGTCCACCAAGAAGTTTACATTTTTCCTGCCTGTGGGTAGATTCAGGTTGCTGACTGCCTTCCAGAACTGTTCAATATTGGTGCTAGCTGGGTTGAATTTGAGAAGTTCTTCTTAAAATCGACTTTACAGTAATGGCAGAATGTGTATTCATGTCCCTTTGAACTTGATCAGAACCACTGACATTCCTGTTTACATCCATTACTGAATTTTGAGTGATATTTCGGTTGTTTAGATTTTGGCGTTTTAGCATTGGGAGATAACATACACTTAGATATCTCAACAAACTTTAAATACCGAAGCCAAACCAACATGTTTTATGCCACCTGAACTCTTTATTAATAACTAATCCAACCACAATCCATTAATGTCTTTAATCCTTTCCATTCTAAAGTACGTCTGATCACAAACTTTAAACACCGAAGCCAAACCAACCCTGCTGAAAGAATCCAAGTAATTTTACCAGTATTTGTTTTATGCTGCTTGAGCTCTTTAGTAATCCAGTCATAATCCATAATGTCTTTGATCTTTTAGGTTACTGTCTGTCAAATTAGCAATAAAAGTGTCTTGCTAGGTATTGTTTGTTGGCCGCGATTTCTAAAAAATGCTATAAGCAACAGTTTCATCATGCAGACATTTCAATAAATCAATAAAGACACATATTATGAATATTATTGGTGAAGATGACTCCTGCCTGTACATTTAACAGAGCTGTGGTAGCTCAGCTGGTAGAGCATCAAACTCATAATTCAAGGGTTACAGGTTTGATACAACCCATCTCCCCCCACCCACCACCACCCCATCAGGCCTGCCTGAGTCGGCTGCATCTGAGTATCCTCAGGTAAGGCACTTAGCTCCCAATTCCTCAGCATGATATGGCCAATAACAACAGTCCCTCAAAGATCTGATGCTCTACTGGGCAAAAAGAATTTCCAGGAATTCAAGATAAGACCATTTCTTCCTTTTAATTGTCAAGTGTTGAAACCATCTCTGATATTCTTTAGTGATTTTCATATTAGCTGCTGTGGTACATATATTGGATGTCAGCATGGCACCATTTTCATTTTGGACAGAGAAGACATCATTAGAAGTTTTTTGGTGAAAACCCCATGTCAAAATGATCATCCATTCAGGAAGAGTAGTGACAACAAGATTTTTAGGACAGTCATTGTGGTAGTCATATTGGATGTATGACTGGCGCCATTTTCATTCAGGACTTTGTGAAAACCATGTCATAATCATCATCCATTCAGGGGGATTGTTGACAACATGATTTTTAAGATAGTTGTTGTGGCAGCCATATTGGATGTACGACTGGCACAATTTTCATTTAGGACAAGCTAGGTATCATAGGAAGTCTATTGCTGAAAATCCCATGTTGATATAGCCATCCATTTGGAGATGAGTATAAAAATATTTTCAAGATCGGCACCATTTTCATTCAAGACCAAGAAGTCTTCTGCTGAAAACCCCATGTTAATATGACTTTCTGGTCAAGTAGAGTTGTGATAAGTTTAAGACGCTGCTATGGTGGCCATATTGGATGTCAGATTAGCACCATTTTTATTTAGGACCAACTAGACATCAAAAAAAGTCTTTTATTGAAAACCCCATGCTGATATGACCATCAATTCAGGAGAAGTAGATAAAAAGATTTGTAAGATGCTTGACATGGTGGCCATATTGGATGTCAGATTGGCACCATTTTTATTTTGGACAAGCTAGACATCATAAGAAGTCTTCTAGTGAAAACCATTTGTTGATATATGACCATCCATTCAGGAAGGGTAGCAATAACACGATTTTCAAGATGGTGGCCATATTGGATGCCAGATCAGCACCTTTTTCATTTAAGACCAACTTTACATTATAAGAAGTCTTTCAGTGAAAACACCATATTGATATGACCATCCATTCAAGAAGAGTAGCAATAACAAGAATTTCAAGATGTCTGCCATGGTGGCTATATTGGATGTCCTAGCAGCACTATTTTCATTTAGGACCAACTAGACCATGGGATGAATGTGTGTGTAAAGTTTCAAGGCAATCCTCCAAGTAGTTTAGGCGCAGTAGGGATAACAAACTTGTGCCAACGGATGTACGGACAGACGGATGATAGACGACGGAAAACAGACCATCCCATAAGCTCTTCTGGTCTATTGCCTTCTAAACCTTCTAAAACTTCCGGGGAGAACCCTGAAAAGTGATACATATGTCTCATTGTCTGATAACACCATCACAACCAAACAAAAAAGTTTTTCAAAAGAAAAGCTCAATATCCTGTCACACTTAGGGTTTATCATTACATGCCCATCTTTCATGCATGCTTAAGACCCATTTTTCAAGATGAAAGCCTGCTCAAAGATCTACAAGAGTTAAGAAGAAAACAATACTTTGCCCTTTAAAAGCAACATAATGCATATCATTTAAAACTTTAACTGGATATTGTATCATCACTAATGACAGTTAAAATAATAAAATTAATGCCACTGAAGAGTTGCTAATGCTAGGAAGACAATTAAGGATTTTTGTGGAACATAGTGTCTTACATGCAACCCATGCAATGATGTATACCCATACCCAGCACCCTGCATCTGGCTAGCAAAAACTTTTAAAAACAAAACTTTTACACAGAATCTTAACATCGATGCTGCCAGCAGAAAAGTGATAGCTATTTCTCACATACATATATATATATATGTGATACAGTTTCCCCATTTGAAAAAGTTATGTGGGATACACCTACTCTACATAAGTGTATTCAGTTACACTGTAGATGTCATCATCATGATGACATCATAAACTACTGCTGTTTCTTGCATTTAAGCACTGAAAAGAAAAATGTTGCTGGTCTTCAAACAGTAGAGAGCTATGGTAGCTCAGTTGGTAGAGTGTCAGACTCATAATACAATGGTTACGAGTTCAATACCCATCCAGGCCAGCCCAGACTGACTGCCTCAGTGTGTCTTTGGGAAAGGCATTTGGCTCCCATTTCCTCTACATGATATAGCCAATAACGTGAAAAGTGCCATTAAAACAAACAAAAACAAAAAAACTTAACGCAGTAATCCTTGTTTACAACAAATTCTTTATTTTAAACTAAACTTGTATGCTCTTTCTAATGATATAAAAACATTCCATTCCAAAAATACTCTGTATTTCTAAAGCTATATCCATACCGATAATAAGTCATCTTGGTTTTTCCAACACCAATTCCTTGTGAAAAATTATGAATTATGTGTTTATGTGCAAAAAGGGAAATCCCTCCCTTGGGATAAGAATCTGTAGGCAGAAGCTTGCTCATGCCCACAAATTCTGACCCTCGGGTGGAATTTACCTAATCCACAGAAATGCATATCATGGATTCTATTTAGTCTCATCATGCTGTTGCAGGTAAGACAATGCTGATGTTTTGATATGAGTTTGTTTGGAGTTTTAAATGGAACATCAACACATGAAAAGCTTTACAGTGCTAAGGCAATGGGAGTAAAGTGTCTTTTCCAGAGACACCCCACAGAAGCTGACCCAGGCAGATCTGGGTTGGATTCAAACCCGCAACCTTTGGATTGCTAGTCTGTCATGCTAATCACTAAGCCACCGCTGCTCCCAAGACAAAGCGCTAACCTTCTCTCCATTTTCCACCAGTAGTCTGTCCCAGGCATTAACTTGTGTGGCCTGCTGTAGGAAAACCCTCTCTTGCTCCTCTAAATCCAGCATCCACTTGTTGATCTGCTCCTCTAGTTGTCTGTAGTTCATCTGTTTAGCTGGGGCTCCTGATGACGCACCAGAAGTTGAGGTTGTAGTGCTGATAGAAAGGAATGAATATGAACACACAGTGTCTCTAAAAAGAATTAGAATTTTGTCAAGTGTGTGATTTGATTTTCAACCAATCAAATACAAAGGCACCTACCTTTTGAAGAAGCCTCGACATAAATATTTTACCTCTGTATAAAGGACACCTATTTGTACGTGACAAAATTAATAAATTGTTAAGTTAACCTCTGTATAACAGAGCTGTGCATTGCCTGCTTGGTCATGATATGATACATGTCATGATACTCTGATGACAATACAACAAATACAATGATAACTATAAAATTGGCAGCAGGTGATACAATAATACCATGATACGTATCATAGTTAGCTGGTGATACAACACATACCATCATACCTATCATACAATTAACAGGTGATACAACACATACCATGATACATATCATACAGTTAGCAGGTGATACAACACATACCATGATACATATCATACAGTTAGCAGGTGATACAACACATATCATGATACGTATCATACAGTTAGCTGGTGATACAACACATACCATGATAAGTATCATATAGGCAGCAGTCAATATAATACCTACCATGATCGGTATCATACAGTCAGTAGATGATACAACACATACTGTGATACAGCAGTGATGATAAATATGTATTACAATACAGACTTCTAACTCATCTGTTTGTCTTCGCATGTAATGTGTATCTTTCCATGTTGACATTGAAAGCATGCAGCAAGGTTACTAATACAGCCAAAATATATCATAACCGTTTTGCAAATTCTGCATATGGTTTAATTACAAACTATACAAGGCCTTTGTAATTATTTGACTCCTGAAACCAGAAATATTTCCAGTTGGGAGCCTTAAATACATCTGAGGGTTTTACATTTAAGATTTTGCTTATGGTCTTAGCAAAGCATTATGGGATCAGAAGTTACTTTTTTGTATTGACATTAGATCAACAAATTATCTTTCATACTTAAATGTGTAATGAAAAATAAAAAAAGTTTAAAATATCATTCATGTGTATAACTATACGAACAAAACTTGATAGCTGGAGGCAGAGACCAGCATTCGGAGCTTAGAAGAGGGATAGGTCACCCCTTCTGCTGCCTGGAGAACTCTTGGCTGCTGCAAAACTTCTATTTAAGCTCTCAGATCATCGCAGAGTGATGAAGCAGCAGATCTGGATCAGAGGAGGCTCCAAAATACCTCTTCAGACTGGAGAGAATCTTCTTGTCCTCAGCTCTGAAGGCTTAGGTCACAAGTCTGGGGGAAGGAGGTGGTAAATTTTGTTCACTGCACCCTCAGGTAACACCTGACCTGACAGGTGACAGGTGAGAAGAAGCAGGGGACCCGAATGGAGGGGAAAAACCATTGCCACTGGTTCCTCTGAGAACTCATTTGATTATGCCATGATGGAAAGGACTTCATCATCCTGAGCCTGCTCCCAAGGTGAGACAGGACTGTCCTTCCCAGTATCCCTCTCTGGAAAGGAAGACGCTGAAATGAGGTTCCATTGTCCTGAAACTACTCACAGGGGATGATGAACTAACCCTACTTGCTGTTTTCCTCTAGGCAAATGGGAATGCTGATCCCTTCTGGACTGTCAGGAGGTGAGTGGTGGCCCCACTCCTTTTTGCTGGACAAGGCTGGAGGTGATGGAGCAGGTCCATGGCAGGGACATCCATGATGACATGGGGGAAAAGGAAGACTCACTTCCTGGAAAGGTGGGTCCCCACATACCACAGGGATTAAACAAGGAAGGGGGGGTGTCAATCCAATCCCCATTCCTAGTCGGTTGAGTACAACCTGACTCCCTATACCCATACCAATTAAATGGTAACACGGGAACAGGGAACAAAGGGTATTGACCTGATCCCTGTTCCCAGACTGAAAATCAAAACCTGGTGACCAGTGCTCGAAGCTTGGTGACTGATGTATAACTTGTGATTGATCAAAGACTGGTCTGCCAATGAAGATCTGATGGACGAGCCCATGAGATCACTGGTCTTGCCTCTCAGGAAGGTATGATTCACTTATCTCTGTCACCTAGACACCAACCTTGTGAGGGCACTGCTTGTCCCTAACTGAGAGGCACAACTCACTCTCAGGCACCTTCTTTCACTGGCACTGATGGCTTCGTAACAAGCATCAGGGATCCTTGGCCTTTGGGCTATCTCTGAACCATGAAGGTTATTATATATTCCTGCCCCACAAAGGGGAGTTGACTTCCCCAATGCTTGAAGAAATCCAAACCCCTTCTGGGAATGGAGGGGGTCATCCAGTGATGATGAGGAGGAAGATAGAACTTCTTCCTCCCACTGTATGTGCTGTGACTTTCCACGAAGTCACATACTTCATCTGTCCAGAGACAATGAACTGGACATCCATCCATGCGTGCACAACCAAACTATGATAGGCAGGTGGGGTGCATGTCCCATGGAGCCTTCCTTTGCCTGCACTTAACCATAACCTATGACATATTAAGCTCTGAAAGAAAAAAATCACACAAATAAAAAAAATCTGGAACCCAAACAGGGTAGATGATACTCACCCGAGCACCCAGAACTATGAAGGGGAGTAGAATATACTGAAGCACCACCTGCTAAGCAAGGCACAACAAGAGTCCCTCAAAGGGACTGATGCTCTACTGGCTGAAAAGAATTTCCAGGAACTCAAGATAAGACCATTTCTCCTTTTTAACTGCGGAGTGTTGAAACCATCTTTGATACTCTTCAGTGATAAACAAGATTTTCAAATTAGCTGCTGTAGTGGATGTATTGGATGTCAAGTTGGCACCAGTTTCATTTAGGACTAACTAGACATCATAAAAAGTCTTCTGGTCAAAACCCCATGTCAATATGACTTTCTGTTCAGAAGGAGTAGCAATAACAATATTTTCAAGATGGCCACCGTGGCAGGCATATTGAATGTCTGAATGGCATCATTAGGACCAACCAACATCATAAGAAGTAGTTTAGTAAAAAAACCTATGTTGATACAATCATCCATTCAGGAGTAGTAGTGATAACAATATTTTCAAGATGGCTTCTGGTGTAAACCCCATGGCAACATTACTTTTCATTCAGGAGTAACAATAACAAGATTTGCAAGATGGCCACTATGGCAGCCATAATGGACATCAGATCGGCACCATTTTCATTTAGCACCAACTGGACATCATAAGAAGTCTTCTGGTTAAAACCCCATAACAATATTACATTTTATTCAGAAGTAGCGATAACAACAATTTGAAGATGGCCACTGTGATGGCCAAACTGGACATCAGATTGGCACCATTTTCATTTAGGACCAACTAGACATCACAAGAATTGGTTTGGTTTGGTTTGGTGCTTTATGGCACAGCAATACAAGTAGGTTATTTAGTGCCGAGGCAATTGGAGTAAAGTGCCTTGCCCAAGGACACACCATGGTAGCTGACCTAGGCTGGTCCAATGGTTGGATTTGAACCTCCACTCTTTTGGTCATGAGTCTGGCATGTTAAACACGGAGCCACCATGGCTCCCAGATATCATAAGAAAACTCCATGTTGATATGATCATCATTGCAGACTACATTTTCAAGATGACCACTCTAGTGGCCATATTGGCCATCAGATCAGCACTATTTTCATTTAGGACCAACTAGACATCATAAGAAGTCTTCTGGTGAAAACCCCATGTCAATATGACTTTCCATTCAGGAGTAGCAACAACAAGATTTTTAATATGGCCGCTGTGACGGCTATATTGGACATCAGATTGGCACCATTTTGATTTAGGACCAACTAGAAATCATAAGAAGTCTTTTAGTGAAAACCCCATGTTGATATGACCATCCATTATGGAGGAGTAGCAATAACAAGATTTTCAAGATGGCCGCTCTGGTGGCCATATTTGATAGGAGATTGGCACCATTTTCATTTAGGACCAACTAAACATCATAAGAAGTCTTCTGGTTAAAACCCCATGTCAGTATGACTTTGCGTTCAGGAGAAGTTGCAATAACAATATTTTCAAGATCGGATGTCCAAGCGGCATCATTTCATTTAGGACCGACGAGACCATGGGATGAATGTGTGTGTAAAGCTTCATGGCAATCCTTCAAGCAGCTTAGGGGGAGTAGAGATAACAAACTTTGCTAATGGACAGACGGACGACAGACGATGGATGGACAACGGACAACTGACCATCGCATAAGCTCTTCTGGTCTATGACCAGTAGAGTTAAAAAATCTTCAAAATTAACAAGAGAAACACAGAAAACACAAATAATGCAAGGACTGAGGAGATAAAGACTCAATCAACACAAAAAGGTATGTTATTTGCTTAAAAGACAGCAACAAAGGCAAATTTTGATAAGTGATATACAACATGTGTATTACACACAAGTCCAAGGAGAAAAGGAAGGTATTCTGTATGTTGGTTATGACTAAGTAGTTAAACTGGGATCATGTTCTTTTCAATTCTGGTCCTCCAATACTAAGTGGAGAAGAGAATAATTAGCTTGGACTGGGAACTAGCAGTCCTTGGAAAAAGGAAAGCAATACAATGGTAGCAGGTGTCGTACTACTGCTATTTAAAAAGGAAATTTTATAGTAAATTGTGTTTCTCCAAAAATACTTATCCAATCACATTAGGAATTACTTCTGCTACCTCCAGAATCCAGATTACTTCCCCTTACCCCACTAGGTGGCACTCCATATACCAGATATAGCCAGTTTTAGTTTGAGCACTGAAACAAGATGCTCACATTGTGGGGAGGGGTGGGGAGGATTTATAATAATATGATAGGGTAAGTATTTTATGAGAAATATAATTTACAATAAAATTTCCTTTCTCTGTCAAATACATTACCCAATCACATTAATGTTAGGAGAATAGGTAAGAGAAATAGGAAATGCTGAGCATCCAACCTCCACCTAAAAGTACCTTGTATGGTCAAAAGAACTCCCTCCTTTCAAGGATGAAACTCTCCTAACAATAGTTGACACAACTGAATATAAGTGTATGTACATGTGCAAGGAAATGCCTTGTAGGTTTCGCACTTGACAAATAATTACAAAGAAAGGTTTTCTCTGGCGAATCCAGCCAAAGGTGACTGATCCTACCCAAGAATGCAGTTGTGTCAGGAGTTGCGTGGTCTGGTGACTGTCTGGGCAGCAACTAAAGAACCTATGAGATTCAACTCTGTGTTTTGTTAGGCCATGTCACGCAAATAGAAAGTGGAAAAAGTGGACCAACCAATTCAATTATGTCTCTAATTGAGACACTGCGTTGGAAGGCAAGGCTCACAGAAACAGCTTGTATTTAATGACCCAAAATCTTCATCACACATACCTTTTCCTGTGAGAGATCAGAGTATGCAGACTGGATGACTTCCTTTAGCCAGGAAGATAATGCTTCAATATCAGAGAGGGGCAATCAGGATTATCTTGCAATCTCTGCCCCTCATTTTCTGGATTAACTTCGGAATCAGAACTGCTGGAGGAAAGGCATAGGCCCAGATTCCCTCCCAGTCAACTGAAAGGGCGTCGACAGCCCATGCATTTAGGCCTGGAAAGGGGGAGACAAAAGTAAGCAGCTTGTTTTTCCACCTTGTTGCAAACAGGTCTACCATCGGTCAACCCCACAGGTGGCAAACTTGACGGAAGATAGATGGATGGAGGAACCACTGTGTGCAGTAGTTGTCCCCTCATTGATAGAGAATTGGACAAAACATTGGGCCTGCCCAGAATATGTTGTACCTGAATGTTTATTTGATGTTGGGAACAGCAACGAAGGTAGTCCCATACTAATATGCATAGTTGTGGCAACTTCATTCCACCTTGTTTCCAAAGGTAATTCACCACCACTGAATTGTCCAACATATTAGGACTGTCCTTGAATGAAGGTGGTCCTGCCAAGTGTGGGATGCCTTGAGGATTGCCTTCATTTCCAAGAAGTGGATATGAAGGATTCTCTCTGGTTGTTTCCAATTGCTGCTGACCATCATGACATCCAGTAGCAAGTGGACCTCCCAAACTGACAAACTTGCGTTCGAGCAGATTGAAATCTCTGGTTGCGAGGCTTCCAACGGAATTCCTGATGATAGCCGTTCTCTATTCTGCCATTGAATCAGGAAGTGTCTGATTTCAATTGAGATCCTTATCTGCTGATCTAATGGGTAAGAAATCAGTCACCACTGAGACAGAAGAGCCATCTGCAAATGGTGCATGTGGAGGCGGCCAAGATTCACAAGATTCGCTGACGCATTGAAGAGGCCGAAGAGTTTAAGAAACTCCCTTGCCATGATAACTTTTTGGGAAAAAGCTCTCTCCGATGCTAGAACAATACAGTCTATGCATTTGGGAGGAAGATGCACTAGGTTTATATGGGTGAGGAACTATATACCCAGATGACTGAAATGTTGGGAAGAGACAAGAGCTGACTTCTCCACATTTACTATCCACCCTAAACTTCAAATGAGGCAAAGAAAGTTGTGCGTGTCATGCAGCAAAACAGAATTTACCAAGTGCTTTTGTAGGATGTCATCTAGATATGCTGTTGTCACAGATGAGGTGGTCATCCAGAAGAGGGTGATGATGGAGTCCAATGTTCAGGTAAAAGCACAAGGACTGAGGTCGAGGCCGAAAGGTAGGGCACAAAACTGACACACTACTCCCCTGTAGGCGAAATGCAGGTATTTTCTTGATGTTACATGGATAGGAATGTGGAAGTATGCATCAGACAGGTCCACGCTTATTGTGTATTCATTGGGTCATGCGGACAAATGGATGGACCTTGCCGTTTCCACTTTGAATTTTGGGGCTTTTATGAACATGTTGAGTTTGCTTAAATCTATAATTGGGTGCAACTTCTCGTTGACTTTCTTGACCAAGAACAGCCTCAGGATGCTGGTTTTTTAATGATCTCTACCAACCTTTTGTCTAGTAATGTCTTTGTCTCCTTCTGCGATATGTTGGCGTTCATGGGGTCGGAGGAGGCAAGTCATTGTTTGACATTGGGAGGCCTAGAGGAGGAGAAAACCCATGTTATCTCTTCCCTCCCTGCCTGTCTGTGAGACATAGGGTGAAACAATCTCCTATCGCTCACTTGGTCTCTGTAATTTTACTGCATCTGAGTATATCCTCTATCATATCTCAGATGCTTGGCATCCTGTCTCTGAGG
This sequence comes from Margaritifera margaritifera, assembly GCA_029931535.1. Taxonomy (NCBI): domain Eukaryota; kingdom Metazoa; phylum Mollusca; class Bivalvia; order Unionida; family Margaritiferidae; genus Margaritifera; species Margaritifera margaritifera. The sequence continues at coordinate 2,573,750 of JAQPZY010001498.1, forward strand.
CTGCTTTTGATGTGGGCAAGCTGAGAATGGATTTTGCACCAACAAGTGAAGAGGCAAATCCTGTGCTGACTGTTTTCTGATTTCCTCAATATATTCCCCAAACACGAGTGGGGACCTGAAAGGAAGGGAGCACAAAGTCATTACATGGTGCAGATTGATCGATGCAGAGCGCAGTAGAGTGTCCCTTTTTATTAGATATATGTTACAGGAGACTGTTAGGGCATTAGCAATAGTGTGATGAGCCACCCTATTAATAACTTTGGAGAAAGCGATCAACTGCATCCCAAGCATGACTGTTCCCAGCCTTCTCTGCCAAGTGGTACACTGCCTGAGAGGCCAAGTCCAAGACAGAGAAAACAGAAACCAAATTCAGTACAAGTTTTGAAGTGGCAATGAAAACTTGTCTGTCCATCTTGTAATACAGAGGGGAAGAGATATTGACGGCAATGAAATCTTTGTCAAGGCTAGGAAAATCTGTATGATAGGTGTTGCTGTGCGACCTGTACCAATAGATCAGCACCATTTTCATTTAGGACCAACTAGACATAAGATGGAGTTCCCATAGAAAGATTTTCAAGATGGCTGCTGTAGTAGCCATTATGGATGTCAAATCAGCAACTTTTTCATTTAGGAAAAACTACAGCATAAGAAGTCTTTTGGTGAAAACCCCATGCTGATATGACCATCTATCTATGTGGAGTAGCGATAACAAGATTTTCAAGACAGCCACTGTAGTGGCCATATTGGATATTCATGTGGCACCATTTTCATTTACATATAAAGTCTTCTGGTGAAAACCCCATGGAACAAGCAATTTAATTTGTTATAGTTTCTAAAACTTCACCAGAAAATAACAAAGTCAAAAACATTTAAAAACAATTTTGACACAACCCCTATAAATGTAAATGAAAGCACATGCACAGGTGTCTTCATACCATAGTGTTCATTTATTCAAACCACAGTGGTCACTGATGTTATGTATGAGTAACTGAGTAACCCTAACTTTACAACTACATGTTTAGGGGGTTAATTCAAAACAAAATCTAGATCTTTTGGACTTCGTCAATTTTTGGCAAAGTTTTGAAAACTACACAAAATTTAATTGCTTATCCTAGTGGCAGTTCATTAACTAATTATACCTATTTGTAATTACAACAATGTAATCTAGGTACTCCTATAAGTTAGAATTAATAACAAATGTATAGCTTCTCTCTGTGCTCATTTGAAGTCATATGGCCAAAAGTACATGGTGCAATGACCAAGAAGGATACATCAACCTTTCATTTTCCATAATTGTGTCTTTGCATTCATCATCAAACCCTGGTTTGTTGACATGTTTAGGAATTAAAAAGTTTTTGGTACTGTATCTGCAGCAACATCCTGAAATATCTTTGTAAATAGGGGTATTGGGTCCACTATATCATAAAAACAATCATCTGATTCGCAGAGGGACTAAAACTTTTCCCAATCTACCTTGTTCAATTTCCATCTCTGTCCGAGCCATTGAGGTTTGGGAATATTACTTCTCAAGTATACTGGAAAGTGGTCACACAACATAGGTCATCACCAACTTTACAAATGAAGTCAAGTAAAAGAGATAGATTGCAGATGGTCAAATCTAATGATGAGTATGATCCTGTGGTATGATGCAGGCAGGTACATGACTTATCATTAAAAAGGCAAAGATTGAGTTTGGAAACAGTATTATAATAGTCTGATTCCTATATTATCACAGGAAATATCATGAAGTTAATACGCATCAATGAATCGTTATAAGTCTACTATACAAAGACACCTGTTTGTACAGGAAAACATTAACCGTTTAGTTAACCTCCCAATTTTGTCGCTATATAAATGGCACTTATTTGTACAGGACAACATTAATTAATCAGTTAAGCTAACCTTCTAATTTTGTGTTTGTATAAAGGACACCTATTTGTAGAGGATAACATTAACAAACAAATCAACCTTCACAATTTGGCTCTATATAAACGACACATAATTGTACAGGGCACTACCAAACCATTAGGTTAACCTCCAAATTTTTCCACTATTTAAAGGACACCTAATTGTACAGGATAACAAACTGTTAAGTTAACCTCCAAATATTTCCTTGTTATAAAGGATACCTATTTGCACAGGATAACCAGTGTTCTCCCCAAGGCACCATTTACCGTCACAGTCCTGATACACTTTCAATCCAGTTCATGATGCTTTAGAACCTGTTAACATTCTTTTATGTTTTCCGCTATCCTTTACAAATTATGTTATTAAATAAACATTCTGTCATATAATTCATAGCCCTATCACTCAAATGACATCTTGTCATACTCCTTCTTAGGTCAATAATTAAGATAATCCAGGATAATTACCTACTCGCATAGCCGTTATCTTTTGAACCTGGCTTGTCCTGACTGTTAGTGTGCAACTAAAACTTCTGATGCTGGTTCAGTGTTTTGACTGGCATAGTCATGTGATCAGCCAGCAATGATGGAGAGTACTGGTAATGTGTTTTAAATTTCAGTCATTTCCACTACCAGTTCAGAAGTTGCTAAATGTATTACTCTTAAATTTATTAAAATCCTTAGTGCCCACTCAGTAAAATGGAAACAGCACCATATAAGAATGTAAAATTACCCAATACCCAATGAGCCCCATGTTGACCTGGCTAAGATTATCAGCTGCAGAGTCTGTGGATTCAGATTTGGATTGTGGAATTTCTCCGCTAAAAAAAGAATGATCCTAAGAAATGAAAGTCAGATTTCAATACTGAATGGAAGATTTCCTAACCTTGGGTGGATTGGACTGTAAGTCTATCATATTGCCAACTTTTGCTTTAGACATATTTAGCAACAGGTGAGGTGGTGGCGGGGGTTTGATCGCTTACAATTCCTAGGGCACTATTACAATCTATTATTTTTGATTTTATAGTAGTAGTAATAGTAGAGTAGCAGTAGTTGCTGTTATTTTCCGGAACATACTTGTGACAAGTTAAATTAAATGAATGGAAACTGCATCTCATCCAGAGTTGCTCCTTTATTTATAGAATACACTCTGAGCAAGAAAAAAAATAGCTGGGTCAAAATATCATAGCTTAAGTGGGTACTGCTATAGGATTTTCTCGTTAACTGTTTATCCTAGCAAAAAAGGGAGCAATTTTTATTTTGTTTTTATTGTAGAAGCAGTAGTTGATTGTTGTTATTTTCTGGAACAAAAAAGAAAAGATGCATGTGACAAGTAAAATTAAATGAATGAAAGTTACATTTCATCCATGAGTTGCTCTTATATTCACATACAGTTGTATATGCCAAGTAAGAAAAAAAAATAGTTTGGTCAATAACTCTAAACTTAAGTGGGTGCTGCTCTGGGAATTTCTCTTAATCTGTCTATCCAACTAAGAAAGGGAGCAATTTTTATCTTCAAATTTTACCGGTTTTGAAAACATGTGAAGAAAAATGTATAAATTATTTCTTCAAATATATCTGAAACATTTATCCAAAAATAAGCAACTGCTGGTAGTTTACAATTGGAATGTTTTACATCAATTAAGTAGTATTTTAAACTTTTTTATATTGCTGCATTAATACCCTTAATCATTTTATTTGTCAGAATTGCAGATAAAAACAAACAAAAAATTTAATCAGTGAGCTACTTCTACAATCGATATCACTGCCACAGATAAACTTTAAAAAAAATTACATCATTGACTTCTGAAGTAAATACTTGGATAGTTTTCATCAGGATAGTAGTGCGTAATTATTTAGTGAAAGTGATGGTCTCGAAAGTTTAATCCACCTGATCTATATCAAATTTTGTAGATTCATGAAAATAAGACATTGTAATTACATACATATTTTACAGGTATGCTATGTAAATTGTACAAGAAACATGTCATGAAGCCAAAGAGTGGTGCAGATTTATTAGTAAATACTCCAGGCTCAAAAACAGAAAAATCTAGCCAGAAAAAATACCAAATGAGCACCATTTACTTCAGGTAAATAAAACACTTTAAACTTTTGAACAATATTTCATCTTTTTATTTTTTGTTACATCCAATAATGGATTTATGTTCCATCTTTTTCTAGACTGTAGAAGATCCTTTTCAACCAAGAACAGGATCAAGAGTGTATTGAGGAACAGGCTGTCACACAGGGTGCTCAATTATCTTGTAACCATCAGCACTGGACTTTGCCTTAAGGACTGCAACTTTAATATTGCAGTCAAATTAGATGGGAAGTGAAGAAAAGAAAGATATCTACCATATAAATTCAAAGACTGTACTGACTTCTGCCACTGTAACCTGACATAACTTAAGTAAATAAAGAATACTATGTTAATATATGTACTTTCTTTTACATTTCACAGTTTTTTTTTCTTTATTTTTATGATAATAATGCACAATTTTAAAATAATTTGATGACATAAGCACGTGCTTACCCCAATGCTATATAAAAATTCCTGGAGAGATCACTGATAATATTAACAAACTGTTAAGTAAACCCCTATATTTTGTCTCTATATAATGGGCACCTATTTGTACAGAATACCATTAAAAACTGTGAAGTTAACCTCCATATTTGCCTCTATGTAAAGGACACCTGTTCATAAAAAGAAAACACATTTTTGTGATCCCTCAAGGATGATCGCTTGTGAAATGTTTGAGCATTCAACATTTAAAAAAACTTTATAGTTTTATATAGCTAAGGGTCCAGGCAATTCAAAATCACATAGCAATTTATAGCTCTGTGTGCATTTTCTTGTGCTACTCTAAGCTGAATATATATCCCCATGTAAGGGTTCGTTCGTTAGTTGGATTAACGACGTGTGCGGCCATTCGGCCATTTACGTCGAAATGTAAGGATCATTACAGAGAAAAGAATAGGAAAAAGTACCTGTCACTAATTGCCAATAAACAATATCTGAATGAGTATTATGAATATTCCTCAGATTTGCACAGGTGGAAGATCAAAGACTCCGCTTATTAAATACACAAAGAAAAGGGCATGCTGGGGAGTTAATTTTTTTAGTACTGTATATACTTGCTTATAAGTCGAGTCCAACTGCAAACTGCACAGACCCAAATATGCTGTCGCAAAATGTGCTGGCAGATCAGGGTCTATGCAGTTTGCTCTACTGATTACTCCTAACAAATTGCATAGACCCTGATCTGCCAGCACATTATGTGATGGCAGATCTGGTTCTGTGCAGTTTTGACTTGGTATTACACAGTTATTGAGATCATATGGCCAATTTATGGCAGGTCATAAATCACTACAGATTTCCAAAGGTCTCGTATACTTTCACTGACTTATCATTTCTTTGACAGTACTGTTATTGCAACTGTTAACATTGTATAAGAATTCTTTTTAATTTAGTGAGACAGAATTTGCAAAGTCATTTTAATACAGTATCTCCCATAGTTCACAGCACTAAGATACACCTAGGTAAAAAATGATGTCACATTATAATGTAATAGCAATGTTATTTTAAGCTGTGTGGTAAGCACTGATTTTATAAAAACGGACTACCTTAAGTGTCCTTAATTGACAGGTTCCACAGTACAATACAAACACATGTATCAGAAGTGTGTAAGGGACACAATTTTTTTTTGATAATTGGGAGTTAAATGAACATGCTTCGAGTTGTACAGTAAAATCTGAATTGATAGACCACTGTTTAGAAAACAAACTGTCATGCAAGACTACATTTTTTATGCATTAATGAACCATGTTATATAATCTGATGACCGCTAAATGAGAGACCACCTTTCTTGAGAGATCATCTGTCTTGCAAAACCATGTTCTTCTGAATTGTATTCTGTTCAGATTTTGTAGTGGCAGTACTAAACGCTAAGTGATAATTTATGCAACTTTTAGTATGATCTAAATTAAGTCAAATATGGCCATTTCATTTTGAATTTGCTGATGTTACCTGAAATATCTTCATGATAAACAGATAAACCTGGCAGTTTGCATTAATGGATGTACCGTATTTACCGTATATCTTGGGACACCGTATATCTTGGGACACCATAAATTTATTTTTAAAGTAATTTTTTTGTGCACTGTATGTTCTGGGACAGATCGTTTTTTTCGAGTCGTAAGTTGTGGGACACCTTTTGAATCATAATATCGATAGCTTAGCTGGTAAAAAAATGCACTCAAACTTATATTTTATTACATAAATAAAATAAAAACCGCTGTCAGTGTTGTTTGTTTACACTTTTCTTCTTAACTGCAAACTTTTGAAGAACAAATTTTGATAAATATATGGGCAATATAGGAGACTAGATGTTTGCACTACGTACAAAATACGTGCAAGTCGGAGCAACCTGTACTTGTATTATAATTTGTTTTACTGTATAAACACTGTTTGATGCAGTAAAAGTTTTGAGTTGATTTATATTTGCCTTTTTCATAAGCCAGATCTAATTCCCAAGTAATATTTCCTCAGTTATCTGCCAGTGCAAACCCTTTAGCTTGTAAAGGCAGCCTCACTTTGTTTTCCCAACCCTTTGATCGAGCTCACTTTGTTTTCGTAACCCTTTGATCGAGCCGCAAAGTTGATACTTGTTCATTGTTCAGTGCCAAGTAGAGTCCTATATTAAGCTGACAGAATTTATTTGAACTTCCTGTGATCATGCCGCACAATTGACGCCGGTTCAGTGAATACTGCTAAAAAGAAATCAAAGCCGGCTTCCCTTGCTCGACCGACTTTGTATATAAAAAATCTGCACACTTAAAAGAATCCAAAGTCGGCTTCCAGGGTCTGCTTGCTTACTACAAACTTATCCATCACGGCTGAGATGTATAATGTGGTTTATTTTGTTTTATTTGTATTCCCCTTTATATATGCTAAAATAGTACGGTAACAATGAATGTGAGGAGTCACTTTTATTGTAACAATGTGTGATAAGTTTTCCATTCAAACTGTTCCATTGTTTCAATTTATTTTCGAAATTGCTGTGAATACCGGTAAAAAGAAACCAGAGTCGGCTTCCCTAGGTCGGCCTACTCTGTATATAAAAAATCTGCATACTTGAAAGAATCCAAAGTCGGCTTCCGGGGTCGGCTTGCTTTGTAATAAAATAATCTTTGTATTTGATAGCCGAAGTCTCTACCAGGTGTGTTTATTCACCACCCAAGCATCTATTGTTTGCCACCTGTCATTATAATTGATGTTTGCAGGGTAAATACATGGGTGCAACATCATACACAGCATTAATTGTCTTTAAGAATATTTTTTTTGTACAAGGGTAACCCATGCTAGCAAAAATGTTGTCATTTTCACTCACAGTCAATGTATTTACTAATAATGATTTTTATTTGCGAAATATTATTACATTGTTAACCTGGATATAATACACTCTTGGTTATTTTGCACCATACACCGGATCATGCGTGAATTGCTGATGCCTTCAAGCAATCGGTTATTTCTCGGTCTCTCTCTCTTTCTATTGTTTGTGATTTTGCTGGATCCAATTTTCAGTTTGATAATATACCGGTATTCAAACTTCTTAGGACAGCCAAACATGATTTGTTTATCTATATTCACGTCAATAAAATAATGTGTCAATGTTGTTACCGGACATAATCTATACACACGACCGGTACTCTACATTACCAGACCATGTCGTGTTAGTGGATAAGTTAGTGATAGTGGATACGTTTGTGTCTTTTATACATAAATTGCTTATGAAGAACAAAAAAGAGGAATAAAAAAGAACAGTACAAGGTTAGTTTCTTTCAGTTTATTATCAAATAAACGTTAAATTTACCTACCTTATTGTAACATGAAGTGCTGGGGGGGGGGGGGGGCAGCAAATTAAACACAATTTGTTTCGGTTCTTAAGTTCTGGGACATATGATCTAGTTGGAAAAAAGTTTAACCATAAGTTATGGGACAGGAAAAAAATCATTTATTTTATCTTGTCCCAAGATATGCGGTAAATACGGTATTTAATTGATTTATAATTGATTATTCACTACAAAAGAGATAACAGGATAAACCTAGGTAATAGAAACTCACCAAGTCTGGGTACTTAATTAAAAGAACTAAGGCAAAAACACTTCCTTGTTGCCATAAAAGACACTGTACACAAAATTCATGTAAACATTTGCAGTCCTTATTATCACAGAAGATTGGAAAGAAAATATAAAGAAATTGTAAAGGGAAACAACTCTGTTATTCTTTTATATAAATATACCTTGTGGTGGCAGCAGAAGTGGTTGAGGGAAGTTTGCCAAGAGTACCAGTCAAATTAAGACCTGATGTGGCAGAAGTCGTAGTTGTTGTCTGCCCCACCATTGGCCCTGCTGAAGTGGCAGATGCAAAATTAAATCCTGGTGTTGTGGAAGAAGAGGCTGTTGTAGCAGTGGTTCCAAAATTAAAACCTGTGGAGGCAGATGTGGACACCTGCCCCTGTGAGGCAGTCGATGATATCGGAGCACTAGCTGCCATACTGCCGCCAAGCTTAAAATCAACACTGCTGGGTATTGGGGTGGCTGAAATGGAGAGAATAATTCCAGGACAAGACCACTTTTAATGCACATTTAGTGGGGTTTTTTTTAACTCAAAAATCAGATCAGACAAAGACAAAATCTTTTAGCTTTATTTGCATAAATTATCTCTAAATCAAAAAAAATCCATAAAAGAGTGTCTGCAGTTTGATATTAACTTCAATGAAGCATCAAAAAGTCATTTCATTCAATTTTGTATTTTTATAGGGGGCTTTCCCTGACTTTAAAAAATGATTAACTTAGAGCACAAGGGAGTACTTCAGCATTTTACAAAGAATCTCTCAATAAAACTCTTTAATTTAAACAATAAATTACAGAGGTAATCTCATTTGTTTTTCCTCCAGGAATCCAAGATAAGTATATTTCTTGTCCTAGTACATGTACTTCTGGGACAAACTATCCATGTGCAAGTACATTTAACTGCTAACTTCACCTAGTAATAAGAAAACAATACAGTGTATGTACATTAGCTATATTTGTTTTATTTGTTTATGAAGTATTTAAAATAGGAGATTTTTACTGTATTATTTTTACAGTGATTTCTTACAAAGATTGTTGATACATGTATTTATCTATCCCTTCCTTTCCAGCTTTTTTTGATGAATGTTTCTCAGTTTGTTTAAAGTTGTACATATTTGATAACCATGCCATATTTGTAGCATGTAATCTATGAGTATGTACATGCTTATGGAAATAAACTACTGACTTGAATTCAAAATTCTTTTAAACTGCTGAGTATTTAAAGCATCTTTGATATTCTTTAAAAACAACAACATACCAAATTTGGTAACAACGTTTTCTTACATTTGTGAGCTAACATGTTCACAAGATACCTATATGTGCAGTACAAAATTATTTGTCATGGCCTTTGACCTTGAGCCTGATATTATGGATAGATGCTCAATGAACTAATCTCAATGTCAAGATATACAGTACAGCTCACATGATATGTCATATTCTTCATGCGTCGTGGTGGGACATTTAATCCCCTCCATGCTCAATCCTGGGTGGAGGGTTAAATACCAACAATTCACCACAACAACTCAGCAGGCATGTCTTGTGCTTCTCCACCATGGAGGAGGCTAGTCAACATTACTGATTGACATTTGAAAAGCCAATGCATAGAGACCACCCATGGAAAGACAGGTATCAGAGTGATTTACAACAGGATACCATTTGAAAAATCAATCGTCTTTATGTTGATTATAAATCTGACAACAAAAAATAATTTCAAAAGAGTCTTGTATCTTCAATACATGTGTGTTTGGAAAACATGAATTGGATTTTATTTGCAGTTATTGCCGATATCAAAATATTATGTGCATTCCCAATTCAGTTTAAACAATGAAGTCCGAGAAGCATCATGATCAGTGGAAAGTATGTCATGGACACTTCTAGAATTTTACAATTTAACTTTATTCAAAGAAATCTGAACAAATTTATGCACCAACTTGACGAGAACGATTTTAATATTGCACAAAATGTTTTAGTGAAAACCTCTTGTCATTGCCACCATTCATTCAAGGTATCACTACACTAATAATAAGTTCCTTATATATTTCCCTCAATTTTCCACATATTTTATGAAAACTAAGACTGCAATGTTTACCAAAATTTCTACACGTTTACAGGGTTTACAATAACTGAAATGATGCAGTTTAATTGAAACAATTTGAAACTCAACATTTCCCCATATCTATCCATTATGCTTACTGAACAGCTGACAGCTATTATACTGTGCATGCCAAATCTCACTCAGCTTGCAATTGTTTCATTTGCTGTAGGTCTTCTACCTCTTATTATGACAGGATTAGATTTTAGGGCATGTCTTTATTGAATATATCTGACAATTTAAGTAAAAATATCCTTAGGATCATTGTGATATTGTTTCCAATTGTGACTTATTTGTACATGATGAAAAAATCGATAATGTAACCGGGCGTATTGCCTGGACATCCGCATAAGATTCTCTTGCAGGATTTACAATGATCAAGAAAAACTATGGAGTGGCTTACAAACTTGGAATGATGTATCTTCAAAATAAAATGTTACAAATTAAAGGGTCTGTTAACAAACACGTGTTTGAAAGGTACAAAATGTACATTACAAAAATCTTTATCAGCATTATCAGTAAATCAACCTGATGTTTAATGTGTGCTACGACCAATTTTCGTTTACATCTTGTTTTCCTTAGCAAAGCCACATTGGACGTGAAACTCGTGCATACTTTAAAAAGAGAATTAACAGAAAAATTCAACCAAACAGTCCCCTTAAGCAGAGACGTGGAAATATATAATTCAATTGGAATGGGTAGTTCCTGCATTACTGACAGCCACATGCATGTTCATTTACACATTTACTGATTTTGTAAATGTTTACAGGCAGTAAACTAAACTAAGCCATGAAAACCAATGCCTTAGTAACAAGTTTTGAAGCAATTAGGACAGCTTAATTAGGCACTGAAATGATCAAAACACAGCCAATAAGAGTCCCTCAATAGGACTGGAACTTGACTATCCAAAAAGAATTTCCAGTAATTTCAGATAAGTCCATATTTCCTTTTGAACGGCTGAGTATTGAAATCATCTCTAATACTTCTGAGAAATTCCAATATAATAAAAATTTGGTAACAAAACAACTTTCTTATGTTTAAATTAACATGTTCACAAGATACCTGTCTAATCTGCACCATTTTCATTTAGGGCCAACTAGGTATCATGTCTTTTTTTTTTGAAAACCCCATGTCACTATGACTATCCATAGAGGAGAAGTAGCTATAACAAAATTTTCAAGATGGCAACCATAGTGGCCATATTGGATGTCATACTGGCACTTGTTCATTTATGACCAACTAGACATCATAAGAAATCTTCTACTAAAAAAAAAAAAAACACGTCTTTACAGTGATCAATTTAGAAGAAGTAGCTGTGAAATTTCAAGATGGTCACAATGCTGGACATATAGTAAGTCAGATTGGCATAATTTTCATTTTAGGACCAAACAGACATGACAAGAAGTCCTTTGGTGAGAAACCCATACAACTATGGCCATCCATTTAGAAGAAGTAGCAATAACAAGATTTGGTCACCATATTGGAGGTCACATCAGCACCATTTCTATCTAGTACTAAGACATCAAGTCTTTTAATGAAAACCCCAGTTTAATACAACCATCCATTCAGGAAGAGTAGCAATAACAAGATTTTTTCATGGTGGTCATATTGGATATCAGCTCAGGATCATTTTCATTTAGGACCAACTAGACTTCATATGAAGTCTTTTAGTAAAAACTCCATGTTGATATGATCATCTGTTCAGGAGGAGTAGATATAAGAGTTTCAAGATGGTTTCAAGATGTCTGCTTTGCAAAGTTTCATCAAAGACTAACTAGACATCAAAAGTCTTTTAGTGAAATCCCATGTCAATATGACCATCAATTTGGGATAAGTACAGATAATATGACTTTTAAGATGGATGCCATGGTGGCCATATTGGATGTCTGAAAGACAACATTTTCTCTAAGGACCAACCAGACATCATAAAAAGTATCTCAGTAAAAATACCATCAGGTGGAATAATAATAACAAGTCTTTCATCGTGTCTATATTGGATGTCAGATCAGCACCTTGATCGTTGAGGACCAACTAGCGATCACATTAGGTCTTTAAGTGAAAACCCCATATCAACATGACCATCCATCCAGGAGTAGTAATAACAAGATTTTCAAGATGGCCACCATGGTAGCTATACTGGATGTCAGATCTGAACCATTTTCATCTAGGGTCAACTAGACATCATAAGAAGTATTTTACTGAAAATCCTATGTTGATATGACATGGAGTAGCAATAATAGTATTTTTAAGATGGCTGTCATGGTGGCCATACTGGATGTCTGAGAGTCATCATTGTCATTTAGGACCAACCTTGAGATGAATGTGCTTGTAAGTTTCATGGCAATCCTCCCAGTAGTGTAGGTGGAGTAGTGATAACAAACTTGTGCTAAGTAATGCTGGACGGATAACATGGACAAAAAGCCATCTCATGTTCTATGACCTGTAGAGCTAAAAATCAGCAAAAGTTGTGTTGCATTTTCTGGAAATAGTTCCATTTTAAATAAATAACTGGAATTTTAAGTGCAAGTGACCTTTCCAGAACTGGTCGAATCACACATTTCTTTTGTCCTCTTACACAAAAGCCCAAAGGTTGAAATAAATAAACATTTTATTTTCTGTTCCGACTTTAATGCTCTTTTTACTGAATGCAAGTAACATTCTTTACTGAGACAAATAATAACTTTTTTCTTAGGGACTACAATAGGATGCAGTGACAACTGACTGAGGTAGTGTTATAACCAGGTTTTGAGATGGCCAGTCTGGTGCCATGTTGGAGGTCAGGTGAGCACCATTTTCATTCAGAACCAGTTTCATATTGCCATAGTCTTGTAGTGAAAAACCCATATCGATCCATTCATCAGAAGTAGCCATATACAGATTTTCAAGATGGCCATCAGGACAGCCATTTTGGAGGTTGGAACAGCATCATTTTAATACAAGAATGAGTATATATTGCAGAAAAGACTTTTTTTGAAAATGTCAGTATGGCCATCTGTTCAAGAGAAGCAGCTGTTACAAGATTTGTCAAACTCTGGGAAATCACACTGGCATCATTTTCATTTAGGACCAAATACATATTGTGAGAAGTGTTTTAGTGAATGACAGCCATATTGGAGGTCTGATCGGTACCATTTTAATTTAAGACCAACAATATATCGAACAAAGTGAAAACTCCATATTGGTATAACAATCGATCCATTCAAGAGAAGTACCTATAACAAGGTTTCAAGATGGCCACAATGGTCATAAATTTGATGTCTGATGTCACATTTTCATTTACAACCAACTAGATATTATAAGAAGTCCTCTAGTGAAAGCCCACGTATACATGTCTAACTGTTAAGAAGAAGTAGCTATAACAAAATTTTTAAGGCTGACATACCAACGATACTGGTAGGTTGGTTGTGTGGGTTTAACACCATTTTTCAGCACATGATAGGCTACAGAAGGCAGCCAGTATATTTGGTGGAGGATGAATCAGGAAAGACCCTGGGAAGAATCACCCACCCACAGGAAGCCACTGGCAAGCTTTCTCACATACCCATGTTGGCCGAGCCGAGACTCAAACCCACGTAGACAGAGGTGTGATGTCAGTGATCTGTGAAGGCGAGTGCCTTAGACCACTCGGCCCCCCCGGTGCCCCCCAACCATATGAATGTATGAGGGCACCATTTTCATTCAGGACCAACCAAACAGCAGAAGAAATTTTTAATGAAGTGGAAAGTGGACCATGATTTCCCACAAAATTACTAACTACAAAAAGTTTGGTAAACCATAAAAACAGAGACAATGAACAGCTGCTCATGCACACTGTTGACCAAAACTTAATCTCAAACAATTGTGTTTCTGCACAAGAATTGTCCCCTTGTGCATACGACATGAAATCATGTATTCTTAACACCAATGTAAATAACATGTGAGAACCATTGAGATAAAGTATCGAGATCTCTTCAATCAGAAAATTACCCCATGACCAATCATATAAAACTGTTTTGTGATACCTTAGTACCAACTAGACATTACAAGAAGTCTTTTGTGAAAACTCCATGCTGATATAACCATCTGTTCAGGAGTAGTGATTAAGAGATTTTCAAGATGACCATCATGGTGGCCATGTTGGCTTTTAGACTGGCACTATTTTCATTTAGGACCAACTTGACATCATAGGAAGTCTTTTAGTGAAAACCCCATGTCAATACAACCCTTCATTCAGGAGAAGCTGCTATAAGATTTTCAACATGGCTGCTGTGGTGGCCACATTGGATGTAAAATTGACAACATTTTTATTTACGACCAACTAAGTTGGTTGTTATGGGTTTAACGCCATTTTTCAGCACATGATAGGCTATACATGTCGGCCAGTATATCTGGTGGAGGAAGAACCAGAAAAAACCCCGGGAAGAACCACCGACCCACGGGAAGCTACTGGCAAGCTTTCTCACATACCCACGTTGGCCAAGTCCAAGACTCGAACCCACGCGGACAGAGGTGAGATGTCAGTGATCTGTAAAGGCGAGCGCCTTAGACCACTTGGCCACCCAGGGCCCCCTAGACCAACTAGACATCATAAGCAGAGATGCCAATCCCTGAGGATGCTTATCATCAATTTTGAAAATCTAGGCAACCAGTCCAGAATAGACAGCGTGTTTGTTACAGTTAATCTAGGCAACCAGTCCAGAATAGATGTAGCATGTTTGTTACAGTTAACAAACTTATATAATTATAGCATTTCAGATGTTTCAGGCTTGGGCCAAGGCGATTGTCCTAAAGCTTGTCCAAGATTCAGGAAAATTTCAGGACATGTTAGTAAATGACGTTATTTAGGAGCATACTTCCTAATGATAACTAATTTTTTTCTTTACATGTTATACAAAATGTGTAATTGTGAATACAAATGCAATATTGTCCGTATTTTACCTATATAATAAAATAAAACTTCAATTTTTTATTGTTATTTTTATTCAGAAAATCGATATGACCAAACACAAATGTATAATTGAATTCTAGCAGGATTCATTCATTTTTACAAGATGCATTAATTAACTGACTGATTCTGTGCCACTAAATGTTTCACTTGTGTAACTGATGACCTAATTATTTACTTCCCTCCACATTATTTACCATATATTTGGTTGAGTAGAAATTTCATCAAAATATTAAACTTCAGACAAAATACTGAAGCCGACTGATATTGGTGATTACTTACAAGTAAATATTCAAAAGTTGAAATGATATTCCTTCAGTGATTTTTTTCAGAAATGCTACTTGAATGATCTGCTGTATTTATAAAAATATTGAGTAAAATTTATATGGATCTAAGATTTTTTACTCGTTCTGTGAAAAATTTTGAAAATAATATTTTACAAGTTTGAATGGAAAGTAAATACCATATATACTCACTTATAAGTTGAGTCCCAATGCAAACTGCACAAACCCAGATCTGCTGTCGGACAATGCACTGGCAGATCTGGGTCTATGCAGTTTGTATGGAGTAATCAGTAGAACAAACAACATAGATCCTGTTCTGCCCATGGATTATGCAATGGCAAATCAGGGTCTATGCAGTTTGTAAAGAGTAATCAGTAGAACAAACAACATAGATCCTGTTCTGCCCATGGATTATGAAATGGCAGATCAGGGTCTATGCAGTTTGTATGGAGTAATCAGTAGAACAAACAACATAGATCCTGTTCTGCCCATGGTTTATGCAATGGCAGATCAGGGTCTATGCAGTTTGTATGGAGTAATCAGTAGAACAAACAACATAGATCATGTTCTGCCCATGGATTATGCAATGGCAGATCATGGTCTATGCAGTTTGCATTTGGATTCAACTTATAAGTGAGTATATACAGGTAAAATTATATTTAATGATTTTCATGCAAGTGATTTACTTTATGATAATAAAAGATTTTCCTTGAAATTTAACATTTTTTTCTACAGTTGAAATGATTGTTTTTAGGTTTACAAATACATGTTTAAGTATAGTAGATACATGTGACAATATCATTGAAATATTAAATATTATTACTCCTTAAAGAAATTTCTAGATATTTGATGGGTCAATAGCCAATGCACAGGATATGATATTTGTAATTCTCATCGAGTGTATGGAATTTTGGACAGGGTGTATGAAAATCATGTGACTTATTCATGGGGTGTATGAAAATCATGTGACATATTCATGGGGTGTATGAAAATCATGTGACATATTCATGGGGTGTATGAATAGCATCAAAGGTAACAGCATAAATAAAAAAGAAAATGGCCACCTCCATTCTATCAATTTGAAATTTATAAATTGATTATTAGATATATTTTTCAAAATATTTATAATATTTTCAAATGCATGTATGTGCAACATAATATAAATATTCTATTGTTATGTCACAATATTATGTCAAAAGGAAGTAACCCTAGAAATTATCTTCTGCTTTGTCAATATGGCAAAATGATTTGCCTCTCTTTCAGTAGAGGAAATTCTTGAGAAAAGAGCCAAAAGTATCGCCGAAAATACCCCAAAGGCAAACAAAAAGACCGCTAATACACTGCAAAGTTATTTATCTGAGAAACAACAACATACAGACTTTGAAACTTATGATGATGCAAGATTGGCCAAGATCCTAAGCCATTTTTACCTGGAAGCTTGCAGAAGTAATAGATATTTTATTTTACAAAACATCGTCAGAAAACTTTTTATACAGTTTAAACAGGTAGAGTATGTAACTCACCACCAATATGTAGAAACATTTTTATTATTAATGATGTTTTCTTTCATGACACAATCAGTTTCAAAACTGCTATGTCCGAGATGAAATCTGCCAGTAAAGGCGACACGAAACACTACCCTAATATTTACAGAATCTGATCTCTCAAAAATGTACGACAGTATATACTTGAGTTCAAATATACCCATAGGATTATATAAGAAAGTACAATTTGAGATCAGGCTGTACTTTTGTTGCAGAGGGGATGTAAACATCACTGATATGCACAAAGCACTTTTTCTGTGTGTCAGGATTCTGCATCAGGTGCTAAATATGTAATCAAATCCAAAGATGAACTGACCAAAATTCATTGAGAATGAAAAAGAGAGGTATACAGAAATAGTGCTGGAAGATAAAGACTCAACTTACTGTCCAGTTAAACTTTCAAGAAATATGTCCAAATTGAACCCTAACCATGACTGTTTGTGGCAGCAACACTTTGATTCATTCCATTAAAGTGATGATGTTTGGTATTCTAAACATACAGCTGGAAAGGATACACTTTCTAAATTCATGACAACACTTAGTGACAGCTGCAATTTATCAAAAACCTACACAAATCACTCTATCCATACTACAGGTGTAATGATTCTGATGAGATTTTGCCGACTCAAATTATGTCTCTAACAGGCCATAAGTCTGGCAGCTCCCTCTTCATCTACCACAGGAGTTCAGATAATGAAAAAGTCCTGATGGAATGAGCTATTACAAATGCTGTCCATGCCAATCTGTAGACAAATGCTCGCTATTTTCAAATTCTACCGCAAACAAGGCTTCAACTACATTTGTTGTCCCTTTTCAAAGGGAGGAAACCACTTCTAATGATTTAGATTTGTATACAGGTGGAACTGACACTGATCAGCTGTTCTCTGCCTTTTATTAAACAGTGTGGAAAATGTAGCACATGTAACAAATTATCAAACCTCTGTTCAGGAGAAAAGAAATTACCCGATTTTTAAAACGTCAGATTGATTCAGATCCTTTTTCACCAAAGATAAAACTGGCAATTTGAGCATGCAATTTTTGGCAAAAGATGCATCTCTTAACTGATTGATAAATTGACTAACTGTTGTTTAATTGTAGATTTTATTATTGCATTATTAAATTGTTTAAAAAGTTTACAGCTGATCTTAGTTAAATTTGACTCTTCAATTTAAGTCATGCCATTTGTTTTTATTTTACTGCTATGCTCGTGAATAAAAAAATAAGCTCTAATGGGTAATAAATTTGTTACAATGTCTTTTGACACGGTATAAGCTGTAAGGGGTAATAAATTTGTTACAATGTCTTTTGACACTGTATAAGCTGTAAGGGGTAATAAATTTGTTACAATGTCTTTTGACATGGTATAAGCTGTAAGGGGTAATAAAATTGTTACAATGTCTTTTGACATGGTATAAGCTGTAAGGGGTAATAAATTTGTTACAATGTCTTTTGACATGGTATAAGCTGTAAGGGGTAATAAAATTATTACAATGTCTTTTGACATGGTATAAGCTGTAAGGGGTAATAAAATTGTTACAATGTCTTTTGACACTGTATAAGCTGTAAGGGGTAATAAATTTGTTACAATGTCTTTTGACACGGTATAAGGGATTTTACCACCCTCCTATCTTTCATATTTCCTTTGGATGATGCCTCAGGAAATACAATGAAATTTAGGAAGGTGGTAAAATCCTGTACACTCTGTCAAAAGACAGTGTAATTAATAATACCATGTTGGATGGATAAATATTTCAATAATAATGAAACAAACAAAAGATCATGTTGTAAATCATCAGTTATAGAACATTTACACGATATAATACTTACCTGTGTATCACTATATCCAGGACATTTATTATTTTAAACATTTCAACAATTGTTCCGGCCATATTATCCTGGCAAAGACACTATGTAATGCACTTGTGAATATAGTCACCGTTTTGCTAACACACAATGCCTTGCTTGTAACATGCCCTGGCATTGGTCAGCAAGTGATGATTCAGAGAATCAAATGCAAGTTTATTTAACATATCATGGCTGTAAGCAATCACTGGAGGCATCTACTACTACTACAAATTTATTAAATTCTGCAAAATCTGTAATGATTTATCTCTGCATAAGAAGTCTTTTAGTGAAAACCCCATGTTGATATCACAATCTGTTCAAAAGTAGCAATAGCAAGATTTTCAAGATGGTTGCTGTTGAAGCCATAATGGATGTCCATGGGTACCATTTTCATTTAGGACCAAACAGACCTTGGGATAAATGGGTGTGCAAAGTTTCATGGCAATTCTCACAGCAGTTTAGGAAAAATGGCGATAACAAACTTGTGCAAACAGATGGACAATGGAGAACAGGCCATTGCATAAGCTCTTCTGGTAAATGACCATTAAAGCTAAGAACACTTACCCACAAAATCGAAGTAAAAATGGACGGACAGACTGACAGATATGATTGGAGATGGGGCGAAAGGAAATCCAAAATGAAAAAAGCTCCCTTTAAAGTTTTGCAGGAAAATGAGCATCTGATTTATACCTTATATATTCATGTGTTTCAGAATAAAAAGAACATATACAAACATCAAATTGTGCACCCTATAAATATTTTTTTATTACTGCAATAAAAGAGCAAATGCAAAATATAACATAAAGTCTGCATCTGCATATTGAACATACTTGAGCTAAACATGTCATCATGTCCAAATCAATAAATATTGCATATCTCTTAAAGAAATACAACCTGTATCCAGTTGGGTTCTTTTTGTATTAAAATAAAAATAAATTTGTGCTGGTGAGATGGATGGATGAAAGAGGCCCAAATGGCCTAAGATCACATGAAAACTGAAAGAGGCCCAAATGGCCTAAGATCACATGAAAACTGAAAGAGGCCCAAATGACCTAAGATCACATGAAAACTGAAAGAGGCCCAAATGGCCTAAGATCATATGAAAACTGAAAGAGGCCCAAATGGCCTAAGATCACATGAAAACTGAAAGAGGCCCAAATGGCCTAAGATCACATGAAAACTGAAAGAGGCCCAAATGGCCTGAGATCACACTAGTGCTGAAACAGATAACTGAACATCTGAATCAAAATCATTTTTTAAAAAACAATATTCAAGCAAAAAATTCGCATTTTAATATGTAGTCCTATCACAAAAGACTTCCCATTCCAAAACATTAGTTTGAGGTTAATATTATCTGAGTTTCTCTTGTTTTATCAATAGGGAAAAGGGAAAATGTCACATCTCCAATAATAGTAAATGTACAGTATATACTCACTTATAAGTCAGGTCCATCTGGAAACTGCACAGACAAAGCTCTGCCGCCACATAATATGCTGGCAGATCTGGATCTATGCAGTTTGTCCGGAGTAATCAGTAGAAGAAACAACATAGACCCTGATCTGCTGGCACATTATCCAATGGCAGATCAGGGTCTATGCTGTTTTGTAGCTGGACTCAATTTATAAGCAGTATAGATGGCAAATGTCATAATATATGTCAATGTTGATGTGTGAAATCAGAGCTTTAGATAAGAATGGAATTAATTGGGTATTTTACTGCATTGTTTGGAACTAATTGCATTTTAAAAAATTTGACGAGCTACTTTGTGAACACTAGGAAACGCAAACTTACAATACCTTACAAGTCTTAATCAAGACTCTAATCAGGTCACTATAAAACTAATTTGTGGTGCATTTGATTATGTGGCTCTATTTCAGTGAGTATTCCAACACTCAAGTACAGTCAAACCTGTATTTAAAGGAGAGTCAAGGGACAATGGCAAAAGTGCCCTTTACAGACATGTGTGCATTATATACAGACATGTGTGCGTTAGATACAGACATGTGTGCATTAGATACAGACATGTGTGCGTTAGAAACAGACATGTGTGCGTTAGATACAGACATGTGTGCGTTAGATACAGACATGTGTGCATTAGATACAGACATGTGTGCATTAGATACAGACATGTGTGCATTATATACAGACATGTGTGCGTTAGATACAGACATGTGTGCATTAGATACAGACATGTGTGCATTACATACAGACATGTGTGCATTAGATAGACATGTGTACATTACATACAGACATGTGTGCATTAGATACAGACATGTGTGTGTTACATACAGACATGTGTGCATTACATACAGACGTGTGCATTAGATACAGACATGTGTGCGTTACATACAGACGTGTGCATTAGATACAGATATGTGTGCATTACATAGACGTGTGCATTAGATACAGACATGTGTGCATTACATACAGACATGTGTGTTAGATATAGACATGTGTGCATTACATAGACATGTGTGCATTAAATAGACATGTGTGCATTACATAGACATGTGTGCATTACATAGACATGTGTGCATTACATACAGACATGTGTGCGTTACATTCAGACATGTGTGCATTACATACAGACATAAGTGCATTACATACAGAGCCAGTACTCTTCATGTGAAAAGACAGAGGTTCTAAGGGATAATAGGATTTCTTCTGAAAAGTTTTATTGCACTATTACATTCAATAAGAACGAAAATCCAGCACTGAAAATGCCAGTAGCAGTGAAAATAATCATTGAAATGCACAATAAATTAAAAACTAAAGAATTGTATTGAAAATGTTCATGCACTAACATGCACTAAGACTTTTAATCCTGATCAACAAATAATTTTAAACACAACATTAAAACAAAAATTAATTTAAACACATCATCATCTACAGGTCAAATGTCTTCACAACATTATTTGATTCCAACAAATTAAAGTGTCATCAACAGTCATTTTGGGCAAAATCCAAATGTAAAATTTTATATACTACATGTATCTGCTCTTATTTGTAATCTACCATCTTCTTTTATAAAGCAAAGATTGTACTAAAAGAAAAACATGGACCTTGTAATGCCAATCGATGTGAATCATCAGAAGATAAGCTTGTGTGCATTACTGACCTTTAATGACATTTTCATCATTAAAGTCAGCATTATATGTTGTACCTAGACGTGAAAGGATTTTAAGTCGGATTACCGGTACTATTAACATTATAATCGTGAACCATTTAATTTACAAGGCATTCAGAGCTGCCATTTTCTTTATCAGTAGGGTGTCCATCACTGTAACTCTATTTTATTTTGATATGATTAAAGCAAGATTGTATCAGTTATTAAATGCTAAATGAGCTTGTGAATGAATGAGACCAGGTCAAAAATGGTCATTGTCCACTGAATAGTTAACTATCAAAACAAGCTGGGCTTCACAAATCTGTGTGTGTTTCACATTACGCAAGTAGCAAATGAGGCAAATCCATGCACAAAATGTCTGTAATATGCAACTTTGCTGACCCAGAAATGCGTTAGACAGGTGTCTGCTATATAAAGAGCTTTTACAGAAAGATTTTCATGAGGGATCCCAAAAGTGTCTGTTAGGAACAGGTATCTATTAATACAGGTTACACTGTACTACCATTTCAAATGTGTTTACAGCTTTAGACTAATTGTTTAAAATTGTTTTGCATAATTTTAACGCATTAAAAGATTATTTTATTTTAGGTCAATCTGCTTGCATAAACTATGTCAATATGTTGCTGTTTACAAAGTCTTAATCCTTCCAGAAATGTTACTAGGCCTAGTATTTTACTGATATGGGTTTTTTTATATTGAAAGTGAAGCTGTTTCAATCAATGAACATGCCACGTTTTTCATAATGTTTTGTACTTCAGGCAGATTATACCAAAATACATTTGATTTTGATCTGATTTTACTTTATGGTAAAATGTCTTGAAAAGAGCCATCAATTTCAATTGAAACAGATGATCAAAAACTGCTTCCCTTGTTCATCTAATCAATATTTGAGCCATCAGTGTAGGTGCCAAATGACCAAAGCTCTCAATAAGGTAGAAAAATCACACTATGATGAAGTATCATTTTCATTAAAGATGGATGTTTTTCTTTACAATGGAAACTTCACAATACGAAGACAAGTTGAGGGTTATGTGCTCCTGCCCATCTAAACATCAGTGCATGTGGATATACTGTCAGACAACTCCTTTTTACATTTTTCAAGGTGGAGACTTCAAACCTTTAGATATTATTGGGATTGGTCTGCAGATGTGCACAAAAGATTTACAATTTTGATTCACTCCCATGGAGGCAAAGCCTGGTGGTGTGGACACTTATGCAATGTAATTGGTGGAGTGGGGGGTTAGTTATAATTGAGAAGAGCATGTAAATTATGCTGATTTGCTGCAGACTTCCAGCTAATTTTAGTAACACTGGCTGTATCAAATTGCAGATCAAAATCACAAGTAGAATGTCAAAGGTCAAATTTGATCAAAACAGGTAAAGCAGGCAATGAGATTTCATTTAAAGTCTGCACCAATTTTAATAATGGCAGCCATGACTAATGTCACATCAACCTTGTTTGTAAA
Organism: Margaritifera margaritifera; assembly: GCA_029931535.1. Lineage (NCBI taxonomy): Eukaryota > Metazoa > Mollusca > Bivalvia > Unionida > Margaritiferidae > Margaritifera > Margaritifera margaritifera. Next base: position 2,597,071 of record JAQPZY010001498.1, read on the forward strand.
GCTAAAAAGGCCTTAATGCCAGGATGCTCTCTAGCTGCTGCCAAAGAACCCTACCTGTCAAGTTTCATCAAAATTGGCTTGTCAGTTCTGGAGGTGTCAAAATTCATTTCACACCTGGTTGCCAAGGAAGCTATGCTTTTGCCAGGAAAGCTGCTCCAAACAATTTAGGAGCAGTAAAGTAACATTCCTACAAAGTTTGATTGAAATAGGCTCAGCCCTTCTTGAGAAGAAGTTGAAAATCGACTTTCCACATTGTTGCCATGGTAGCCATATTGTTGTTACAGAAGTCATCCAGGGCACAATTCTTGTTGAACATTGTGGAAAAGAGATTTTCAAACACATTACAAACTGTAAGATGCCTATAAATTGATACAACTTACTGACTTACCAAATAATAAAGATGTGCCAGTAGTTGAACCTGTACCTGCAGTTATTGTTGTTGCAGGTTTCCCCAGGAGGGAGCTGAGGTTAGTTGCTGTTGCAGGTTTCCCCAGGAGGGAACTGAGGTTGTTAGGGTTAGATGTAGTTGTGGAACCTGAAAGAAAAGAAAACTAGAATTAGGTCAATGGCATGCCATTACATATCTCCATGTTTCCAAGCTATGCCATTATCAGTTTGACCCTAATGCACACTGTATATGTGTATTTGTCTCTTCATCAGACCTGTTTACCCCGACAAATGTCTTTCTGTAGTTTTCCCAAAGTCCAATCCATAATTTTAACCAACTGTCCTCTGTAGTTTGCCATATAAATGCTGAAAGCTAGTCTAACATCAGCAGTTTTGAAGAAATTTGCACAGTATACAAGGGGCTTTTCTTTCACAATTGATCCTCTAATTAACTGATATCTACCCCCTTTCTATCATACCAACAGTAGTTTGCATGAACAAGCAAGGTCACAATTCTTTGTGCATAGCTTTATCTCTATTAAGAATATATCATCAGTTATTCAGAGTTATCATAAATCCAATTACTTTATTTTATTTGTTGACAATTGTTCCGGACATCAAACTCGTGGAGTTCACTAGTCTTGTTCAACCACTAGTCTTGTTCAACCAGAACTATTGTGTGGCCCGTGATTTGATGAAATGATGTAATACATCATTATTATGATGATGAGGTGTCATCATGTTTCACATAAACATCAACAGTTTCATTGGCTGATGAAGATGTGACACCATGTTTCACATAAACAAACAGCTGCATTGGCTGATGTAGATGTGCCTTTTGCATTAGCATCTGTTTGCAAATGGATGTTCAATGATATCCTTTTAAGATGCTGATAGATTTCTGGCTTCACTGATTTCAGAAAGTATGTCGCGATAAATTTTGAGATAGGGAGAATGGGCTTTTTAGTTTTAATTCTACAAAGTTTAACCAAACCACCACTATCAATAACAATGATCAAGCAGGCACTTTAACAGACCCTTGTATGGTGGCAATCACATCGATCCACATGACTCTGGTTAAATGAGACTTCAGGTTCACATGTAATGAACTCAGATGCTTGAAGTGTGTAGTATAGCATTCTCAAATACTTCAGTGGCCTAGCTGACGAGCCTAAAAAAAAAAGAGAACTCAGGCATGCAGCATCTTTGTAGAAGAAGACTGTCTGTAAAATCAATACCTTGAACCAGTCTATATTTGTGTGAATATATTCTATAGAAACTATGGTGAAATCATAGCAGTAAAAAGTGATTCATGTCCTGCAAGTGTACGTTTAGGGAAACAATATTACAAGTTTTAAAGTTATGACCAAGGGGCATGTCCCCCACCCCAGTGCCTGTTTTGGAGCATATGTAAATTTGTCTCCTCATGCCCATTAAACGTATACAAGATTACAGGGTGGGATCTTAACAGTTTCTGTGTTATGACCCAAAGGAAAGTCCCCTTACCCCAAGGTCATGACCTGGGGCTGTGTTGGATGTACATGTGTATTTATCTCCTCATGACCATTAAATGTATACCTGCTTATAAGGGGGATCTAATCAGTTTCCATGCTATGATGCAAGAGCAAGTCGTCCCCAGCCCTCAGGAGCATGACCCTGCGTCTGTATTGAATGTATGTTTGATTCTGCTTTTTCGTGTCTTTCAAACCTACCCCAGGGGCATGACCCAGTGTCTGTACTGGGTGCTATGTTATTGCTTCATGTCCCACAAACCTACCTGAGGGGTATGGCCTAGGCCTGTGTTGTATGCACATGTGTATTTATCTCCTCAAACCCATTAAATGTATACCTGGTTATAGGGTGGGGATCTAAAAAGTTTCCATGTTATGACCAAGTTGTAAGTTCCCTACCCGCATGGGTATGACCCAGGGTCTATATGTTTAATTTTATTTCACCAGGTCTTTTAAACCTATATATGGTTAGAGGGTGGGGATCTCAAGAGTTTCCAAGTGATGACCCAGAAGCAGCATTTTCATGCCCAACAAGACCAGAGAGTAAAATCATAAAATCCAATACATGTATATCCCTGGAACTTATGATGAAACACATGCCAACTTTCAGATCATCCCCATCCCCAAGGGCCATATTAAAATTTTAAAACTACCATGCATATCCACACACCACTGCTGATCATAACCCAAAGTTTCAAGTCTGTATCTTCAATGCTATAGGAAGAGAGACGCCACATTAATATCATATGGATAAACATTCAGACAGGACAACATAATCTACACCTTTTATTTTCTTTTTCAAACGTGCTGGAAAAATATATTTTCCTGATAATTAACTCAAGTGACTCTGATGAAAATTCCTCACATTACCTAATAAATGGGAATACTATAGTGGGAATTTTTAATGGTGGAGAAACTTTAGTGCTCTGATGATCTGAGAGTAAGATAATGAAAATAAATCCCACTCAAATTTACCACCTTAAATATTATAGCATACCTAGACTCACCATTACTACATTTTAATTAGCCCAAGCTAAAATCCCCCATTTTTAAAAAAAATCTCTAAATTTGACATTTCTGAAAAATAACCACTGTACATTATTGAAAAAGCAATTAATGACCTTTCTTCAAAGACACTTTTATAGGAAAAGCTTTAACAGCTGTATGCATAATATACAATTATTACCTATATAACAGCATGCCTGTCAATTTTAGTCATTATGTTGATTCAAAAATTGATGGGAGTTTGAAAAAAGTACACATATAACATTGGAAATTTCCTAAAACATACTTCAAATTCTACTCTTTTACAGGTAAGAAAGCAAGTCTAACTTGTAAATATTTTACAGTTTACAATGAAAACTTCAAAAACTGCCAATTCAGGCAACATTTTGTGTTCACCTTCAGGATAAGAAAAATATCTTAATTTGCTTGTCCCTTGGGACAAGTGCAGAGAAGAAACCACTCATCCCATCAATAACTTTCCAAGTTCCCAGATACAACAAGATGATTTTGTATACTATTTGGGGGTTTTTTTGTGGGGTTTAACACCAATTTTCAGGACATGGTGGCCAGTATATTTGGTGGAGGAAGAACCTGGGAAGAACAGGGAACTACCACTGACCGACAGGAAGCTGTTGGCAAGCTTTTTCACATACCTACATTGGTTGAGCCAAAACTTGAACCCATGCAGACAGTGAGACATGAGTGATCTGTAAAGGCAAGTGCCTTAGACCACTCAGCCACACAGAAACCCTTTTGTACATGTTTTTTTATTTATTGTATTTTATTTATTTTATTTTATTTATTTTATTTTATTTATTTATTTATTTATTTTTTTTATTTATTTTATTTTATTTATTTTATTTTTTTATTTATTTTATTTTATTTATTTATTTTATTTATTTATTTTATTTTATTTATTTATGTTTTATTCCTAACATGTTGAATGAATTATATAAGAATAAGAATAAGAATTCTTTATTTCAGACTGCATGGTCCATACATCTAAATTAAAATATACAATAAAATAGAATATAAAATATAGAAGTATTTTAAGACATAGAAGTTCATAGGTGTCTTATGTGCAAATATACATACCCATCTACAACTACAGAATGTGTTTGTCATTGTTAGGAATAAAATCATGTGAGACATTTAAATAGTAATTTGTTCCATCCATCTATAATCTGAGAACTTAAATGAATATCATAGTTCCACAACGATTTCAAGATACAGTTTTTACTATTTGATATTCGTGTCATCATTGAAAACACATACTTTCTCATTAATTCTTCAAAACTAAATACATTATAGTTTACAAACATGGTAGAGGCACTATTCCATCTTGGAAGGCTTAGTAGTAAACGAAGACTATTATTATAGCCAATAACTAGTTTTCTTTTCATACATTCACTAAAGTTTGTCCACAGAGGAGCACAGTACATTGTGCAACAATAAGATTTGAATAATCTAATCTTGATATTCACAGAACAATTTCTAAATTTACGTAAAAGCATGTTTGTTCTAGTACACAGAAATCTGTAATGTCTCATCATATCTTCATCATCTGACCGGTTGGATTTTAGCATATGACCCAAATACGTATAACTGTCGACATATGCAAGAGCATGGCCGTTAAGAATTACAGAGGGAGGAGATGGTAATTTGAAAGCAGTTGACTGAAAAACCATGCAGATCGATTTTTGTGTATTATATATGATATCATTCTCAAATGCGTAATGTTCACATATCTTTAATAATTTCCTTAACCCTGCGATAGAAGGACTTATCAATGACATATCATCAGCAAAACTAAAATTGTTAAGAAATGACGCATTTAGTGTCAAATGTATCCCCACGTGACAACACTGTCCCAGCTTACGATTTAAATCGTCTATGTATATATTAAATAACAACGGCGAAAGAACACCTCCCTGCCTCATATATATCCTCAGAATGTTTGGGTTTCGTAAAGTAGTAATCAAGCATTCGTTTCAACACTTTGACTTTTCTGTTATCAGATTAACAGAATGTACTAAAGCATGATACCAAATTGTAGTATCCAGACCAAAATTAACCAATGTACCAGATTAACAGGATGTACTAAAGCACAGTATCAAATTGCAGTATCCGGACCAGAATTAATCAATGTAATTGTTGTGTGTTGATTAACGTGGCTGCTGAAATAATAAAAATAATGCTCAATTTTAATATTTTCTAAAAGTATACAAACTTGTCAATAGCAGCCACTGATGGGAAAATGCACAACTGGCCTTTGTACACAGGTGACCTCTGCACATCGGCTTAACTTTCATAATTGGTTTTTAAACAAATACCATGCATTGAATATCACTATCATTATCATTGTTATTATTATATTATTACATCATCAAAAGAATTTTTAAATGTGCACTATGCAACACAATCATAAAATATGCAAATTTGTGTTCCACACAAGCTTACTATTTCCTGCTCACTTTAATCCATCCTATAAATTAAATCATTACTGACTCTACCAATTGACAGGTCATATATGAATGTAGAACAGAGGACCGACTCTTTGGTTGGTCAGCTTCTATAAATTTGGCTTAGAAGCAGCTGTTCACACTTCAAAAACACTATCTGAATTAGCTAGTTGTTCAACTCGCCAAGATCAAAAGAAAGTCAGCTTTTGTGAGTAGCCTGTGATGAATAGCCGAAAGGGCTATTCTTTGTGACACATGAACCAAAACTTTGCCTGCCTTTACAGACAAGATTTAAATTCTGAATGAACCCTGACCCTAATTAAAAGGGATGCAACTCATATTTGTTCTCAAAGATGAACTTTTTTTTATCAGAGATAACTTTAATTTACAGGCAAATGGATGAAGTTATCAAAACTATACCTGTCATACTGGCACAAAGGCAACTTTCATTTCTGCTGCAATAATACAACTACTTTTCCCACCATCTTGCAAACAAATTGATGATGTGACCCTCTACCCTAATTATAAAAGCTGCCTTGCTTTCGAATTTGACATACTGACAACTTTGAGTTACATTGACAACGTGACTGGAGTATAGTGAGTACAAGCAAGATAAGAAATGTTTGCACATTGATTCACATGATATTCCTTTATCTAAACAATGCCTTCTGCATAAAGCAAAAGTTTACATTGCATATACTGAGCAGTCACTGCAGATATGCTCCAGTGACTGCTTAAAGCAATGAGAAACCATTATTTGGTTAGGAAACACCTGGCCGCTGACCACTGAAAGCAGGTGACCGTTATATAGAAAATTTGCCGGGGGTGGGGGGGTGGGGGTGGGGAATTAGAACAGCAGCTGAGACCAGATGACCACCATATAAAGGTGACCGTTTGGACAGGTTTGACAATGTATCTTAATCCAAGTCTTGCAACATACTCTTTGCTAGACAAAGAATGATAGTGATCTGATTTGCTAGACAAAGAATGATAGTGATCTGATTTGCTAGACAAAGAATGATAGTGATCTGATTTGCTAGACAAAGAATGATAGTGATCTGATTTGCTAGACAAAGAATGATAGTGATCTGATTTGCCAGCAGAGATCATGAAATGTCATGTTTTTGTACAATATTTTCATCAATCAATGATACCTAAATGTTCAATCTTCTGCTGTGCTCTTCTTCTATTCATGAAAACAAATAACACAAGTTTTTCTATAGATGTAATTGTGGTGGAAATGAACAGCGTGTAACAAAAATAACACTGATCTAAAAATGTTTAAGTTAAGTTATATCAATTTTTAGAAGATTATTTTACTCATCACTGGTGATAAGCACACAGGGACCACCGCTTGTCCAAAGGCAAATCTGACCTGTCCAGGATGAGCAAACAAGTGCTTTTTTTTTCATTTCCTGATGTTAGCAAATGGATTACATAGGAACTATATTTGCTAATTTTTCACTACGAGTCATTATAAGCATCAATTATTTTGTCTTGTTTGTTATGGTTTCACATTCTATTGACCAACAGTTCTTAATGTTTTAATTATTTTTTCCAAATTAACTTTTTTAAAACAATTTACATACAATGAATGTAAATTTTTGTAACAGGTTTCTGTTGTTCTTTTACACAAAGAGAGTGTCAAATTTCAGATTCTTAGTTACTCTTGTATCTATTGTCCTAACGGATAAGGATATAAATGTTAATATGTACTATACAATACATGGCCAAAAGTAGGCTCACACTTCTAAGAATCCCAAGGACTTTAACTGTAAACGACTTTCTTTAGCAAACATGACAGGGCTGAGCAAATTATTTTTTCATCCACTAGTCCAGGACAAGTGGTTCAGAAAATTCACTTGTCCCACCTTACTTTTCACTTGTCCCACCTTACTCTTCACTTGTCCCACCTTACTTTTCACTTGTCCCAAAATGGTAATCGCTTGCCTAGATTTGATGAGATGTATGTACTTAATCCATAGAAAAAACAAATGAAATAATATACAACATAATTATTTCTTAAAAGAATTTAATTTTTCAAAAACATTGGTTGTTATACAGTTGGCTTCTTCATGTTCATGTATATATGTTTTAGCTGATGGATTTGAAAAAATGTCCATGTATATGTCTGCCACCTGCACCAGCACTAAGCCAGCAGTTGATAGCTGTGTCTGGGTTAAAGTCCTCAATATATTGTGCTGCACAGGCCTTGTGGGGTCCATACATGTCATGAGACTTGATTGGTTCCACTGACAAAGACACTGGGTAAATTTCCAACCTGTGCCAGTTTTGGATATTGTTTGCAATAACTGCAAAACATCTTTCCTTCCGAGTCAATACATTAAAGCCAGGGATAACAATCAACCCAATGCAGCTGAAAATTTCTCTGTTTCTTAGAAGTGTCAAATTTGATATTCTTTGCCACCACAGATTCTTTCTTATGTCTCTTTGGAGAAATAGCTACCGCACACTCAGTAGCAGTCTTACGTTTTATCCCTCCACTTTCACAAAAATTTTCATTCTCCGAATCGCCCTTATTACCTTCCTTGCGAAAATAATTTAGCAAACTCATTTTATCCACATAGTAAATATCAGCTTGCTTGACAATTGCTTCTAAAGTGATCATTACAATTCATATTCTCTTTTAAATACGAACAGAGACAGCTCATTAATTTTATCCACAGAGTAACTATCAGCTTGCTTGACAACTACTTCTAAAGTGATCATAACATACATTTTCTCTTTTAAATACGAACAGAATTAGATCATTAATAAGCGTAATTGTTTTGCTTCAAACGCAATATCACACGTGGAAGTTAATCATTTGTATAATCAATTAAAAATTAAAGAATCATTACTGTCATTTAATCAGTTCATAAAGGAAACAAACACTGATGTCGGTAAAGTACTTTTTATTAATTTCATTACACTGACTAGCTGGATTAAAATCATAGTGAACCGCTCGTGAGGATCTGGCTTGAGTAAACACAATGCAACAAAGCCGCTTAAAACACTGCTAACTGATCATACTGGCTTTCTTTTGTTTGACGTGTTTTGATTTGCTGATAATTTGGTCGCTTAGCCCAATATGCAGTCAAGCAGTAACAGAACGTCGCATATGTGACAATTATCACTGACCACATTTATGTGTTATACAGGATGCAAATGTATACATGAAGAGGGGTAGAAATCAAGTATGCAGTATGCTCCAGAGGGCATGATTGGCCAAATAAAGGTAGAGTGATTAAAGCACGAATATAAGGACTTGCCCGACTTTTTTAAAAAGCACTTGTCCCGGACTAGAGACTTGGAAAATTTTACTTGCCTGACTTCGAAAATGAATAGTCCGGGATGTCGGGCTATGGGATTTGCTCAGCCCTGCATGACAACAATTCATCAAATCAGATATAATACGTCACAGTGGATCTATGGTTAGCACGCAGGACTCATGCCCAAAAGACTCTGTGTTCAAATTCTACCATCGGATCTGCCCAGCTTGACTACCATAACATGTCCTTGGGCAAGGCAGTTTACCCCAACCGCATTTGCACTAAATAACCTACCTGTGTTGCTGTGACATAAAACACCAAAGGAAACCAAACACATCAGAGTGCTCAGCATGTCCCTAAGTTTATTCCTTATTATGATTTTCAACAAAAACGAGAAATACGAAGACGCATAAGCATGTACTACAAGATTTTGACTACCAATGATAAAATATACACATAATGACACCATGGACCCAACTGGTGACTTGACCTTTCAGTATTTTACAGTCTACACTTTTCATTGCCCCGCCCCCCTCCTTTTAAAACAGTCCATCTAATATAAAAGAAATACAGTGAAACCTGTCTTGAGAGGCCACCTATTCTGCCAAAAATGTGGTCTCTATAATATAATTGATTAATCAGTAATGGTCTCTCAAGGTAGATGGTCTCTTATTACAGGGCAGAACACAATATAATTGATTAATCTGTAAACTGAGAATGTGGTCTCTCAAGACAAGTTTAAGTGTACTTATTTCCACAAAATACTCTTCACTGTAAAATGGAAATGAATGCACTTTCACTTTCATCATACAGTATGACATTTTCGGAAGTGGACACTGATTTATGGATTGCCACATTGTGCAGATTCAGAAATATTTACCTCCTTGCTGAAAGCCACCAACACCACTTGTTGTGGTAGTTAACGATGTGGGTACAAATCCAAATCCTGTAGCAGCGGAGGTGTTGCCCCCTTGTGGAAAACCATGTCCTGTGGAAGCTGTGCCTAAACTGAAGCCTGATCCAGCAGTAGATGATATGCCACCACTACCCAATACAAAACCTGTGCTGGCAGAGGACAATGGTGCTGCATCTAAAATACAAAGAACATTAAGATTATGTGTAGTTTGCATCATAATGTATCACACATGATATCATAGTACATGGCAATGGTTTGATGTCCAAATGCACTTCATGACAACTGCAATACACTATTTTGCTGCAAAATTAATAAAATTAGAAGTAATCTGATCTGAAATAAATAGACTCTTACAAATATGCTCAACATATTGATGAAAACAGAACCCCAATTTGGTACTCACTTAATAAGAGGAGGCCCGGGTGGCCGAGTGGCCTTAGGCACTTTGCCTGAAAAAAACCCAACACTTTTATATATATTTTGCCGATAAAAGACTGGTATCTATATTTTGCTTGAAAAAAGTGGTATCTATATTTTGCCTGAAAAAAACTGGTGTCTATATTTTGCCTAAAAAAAACTGGTATCTATCTTTTACCTGAAAAAACTGGTATCTACATTTTACCTGAAAAAACTGGTATCTACATTTTGCCAAAAAAAAAAACTGGTATCTATATTTTACCTGAAGAAACTGGTATATATGCTACACCTGAAAACCAGTATCTGTATTACACCTGAAACCTGATGTCTATATTTCACTGGTACCATGAATCACTTTAAGTTTGTGGGGTACCACTTTTCATGGTTTTCATGGGTAAGCTAGACTACAAATTTAAAGTCACAACAAAATATGAACCAAGCTGATATTGAATCACCAACGCCACATGTAATGATAAAGAATCACTTGTTTGTTAGTTTTAATACCACCATTATTTATAGCAGATAGAAATATATATCACGATACATTTATGAAAGACGAGAAACAATGGAAATTTAGTGCTTACAATATAATTCGCATGCACAGTTTCATGAACTTGAAAACTCTGTACCAATGTAATGACTCTTATACTACAGTAATAAATGCAAAATTACTCATGGTTTGTGTACCCACTTCCCAAAATTACCCACGGTTTGTGTCCTTCTTTATTTCCCAAAATTAGTCATGGTTTGTGTACCTACTTCCTGAAATTACTCATGGTTTGTGTACCTCTTTACTTCCCAAAATTACCCATGGTTTGTGTACCTCTTTACTTCCCAAAATTAACCATGGTTTGTGTACCTCTTTACTTCCCAAAATTACCCATGGTTTGTATACATACCTCCCAAAATTACCCATGGTTTGTGTAGCTCTTTACTTCCCAAAATTACCCATGGTTTATATCCTTGTTTACTTCCCAAAATTACCCATGGTTTGTGTACCTCTTTACTTTCCAAAATTACCCATGGTTTGTGTCCGTCTTTACTTCCCTTAAATTACTCATGGTTTATTTCTTTCTTTACTTCCCAAAATTACCCGTGGTTTGTGTCCTTCTTTACTTCCCAAAATTACTCATGGTTTGTGTCCTTCTTTACTTCCCCAAATTACCCATGGTTTGTGTCCTTCTTTACTTCCCCAAATTACCCATGGTTTGTGTCCTTCTTTACTTCCCAAAAATTACCCAATGCTTTGCATGCTTCTTTACTTCCCAAAAATTACTCATGGTTTGTGTACCTTTTTACTTCCCCAAATTACCCATGGTTTGTGTCCTTCTTTACTTCCCCAAATTACCCATGGTTTGTGTCCTTCTTTACTTCCCCAAATTACCCATGGTTTGTGTCCTTCTTTACTTCCCCAAATTACCCATGGTTTGTGTCCTTCTTTACTTCACTTAAATTACTCATGATTTGTGTTGTTCTTTACTTCCAAAAAAAATTACCCATGGTTTGTGTCCTTCTTTACTTCCCCAAATTACCCATGGTTTGTGTCCTTCTTTACTTCCCTTAAATTACTCATGATTTGTGTTGTTCTTTACTTCCCAAAAAAATTACCCATGGTTTGTGTCCTTCTTTACTTCCCAAAATTACCCATGGTTTGTGTCCTTCTTTACTTCCAAAAATAACTCAGGGTTTGTGTCCTTCTTTACTTCCCTTAAATTACTCATGGTATGTGTCCTTTACTTTCCAAAAATTACCCATGGTTTGTGTCCTTCTTTACTTCCCTTAAATTACTCATGGTTTGTGTCCTTCTTTGCTTTCCAAAATTACTCCTTATTTGTGTCCTTCTTTGCTTTCTAAAATTACTCATGGTGTGTGTCCTTCTTTACTTCCCATATTTACTCATGGTTTGTCTTTCTTTACTTCCCTAAATTACCCATGGTTTGCGTTCTTCTTTACTTCCCAAAGCACATATTATATTCATTTACAATAATGAATATTCAGTAAAACTTCATGTAGTCCAGTGAAATTTGGAAACATGAGAAACATGACAGCAATAAAGTTCAAGAAAATTAAATGTCAAAGTTTGCACCTTTTTAATCACACACATCCTTGAATAACGTTAGTCACTATTTATCCATGAAAATATCCAACATAATGTATAGATCTCAAAAGCATTGTACTATCTACTGTTAGATACTGTTCCATACTGAATAGATATAATAATGTGAAAGCAATTACCATGTCTGATTCATGCATTAGCTGTCTGATGAATTAAACAATTTTCACTGCATTTTTGATTCTGCTGATCACAAGTATTATTCCCTATTTCGTGGACCAAAGGAATACAAGAGCAATTTGTTATTATTAAATACATTGATACTTATAACTTTCATACATATAACTACCTGCTGAATGAACAATTAACAGATCAGTCTGCCTTCTCAAAGCTCATTTTAATCATCTTTCTGAAGTGCCACTTTGTCATGAATACAGATACTCCACTTTGTCATGAATACAGATACTCCACTTTGTCATGAATACAGATACACCACTTTGTCATGAATACAGATACTCCACTTTGTCATGAATACAGTGTTATGTATGATGTTTATATAATATTATAAATATTTTAGGAAATTATAAATGTTTCTTCACTTTAATATTTGCTTAAATCTTTATGTTTATCAGGAAAAACATGTTTAACTAGTGTCCTTGAATTAGGTTGTTTTGATCAATATGTTTTCTCAATTTGAAGGTCAAGGTTGATTTTTGTTTACAAGTAAAAATTCCATTAAGATGACTCATGTTCTAGAACATTCTGTCATGTGACCAATCTTTATATATACCATGTTTGGTGGACATTTATTCAGTTTTGACATTACCATCAGTCTTGTAAAGAGCTATTACAGTTGTGAAAATTCATTCCAAATTCTAAGAGAGGAATTATTTTAAATATTCATTGGATTATAACAGTGCTCATAAACTTTTGGATTTTGGATTTTTAATTGATGATTTTGGAATTTAAGTGAACTTATTCAGATATTTTGGAATACTTCATTTTGACATCAGCACATCAAGATTACTAGTACATCAGGACTTTGGAGACCATTAGCACATCATAACATTCAAGGACACAGCCGTGAATTCGGAACATTCTATATTTAGGACTTGTGATTAGAACAATCATTCTTACTGGATTATTAGGATTTCAAAACACATTACTGTAAGTGATTTTTTTTGATTTTTCATTTTAATTATCTAGTAATAAATTGCTTGTTGATTTTTACTTGATTTGTTGGTTTCACTTTCTTTCTGTTACATTTTTCTTAGACCATAGAGTCGTAACAGAAATTGGGGGCTCGTCGTTCCGGGATTGAATTTCTTTAAAGCATATTAGAGATATTAAATTTATCTTTGAAATTCATATTGATTTTGTCTCTGAGAATTTTTTTTGTCTTTGGCAAAGATTTTTAATAAAGAAATTTTTTTGTGTGTGAAACCAACAAGCATTTACAATGGCATCTAATGTTCAGAATTTCATTTCAAAACCTACCCAGGAGGGGTTAGAGTGCATGAGAAAGGATGAGTTGCTCGAGCTTGCCAGAAAATACAGTCTATCTGAGGCAAAAGTATCATTGACAAAACAGGAAATAAAGATTATTTTGATTCAGTATTTAGTAGGAAAGGGAATTTTTGAAAATAGTGCTTTAAGTTTGAAGAGAAAGCCTGTATCTGGTTCTGACAGGAAATTAAGGGAATTAGAGTTAAAGAACCAGATGGATTTAGAATTGGCAAAGCTTCAGATTCAGAGAGAGAGAGAGAAAGAAGAGAGGCAGATACAGATGGAGAGAGAGAAAGAAGATAGGCAGATACAGATGGAGAGAGAGAAAGAAGAGAGGCAGATGGAGAGAGAGAAAGAAGAGAGGCAGATGGAGAGAGAGAAAGAAGAGAGGCAGATGGAGAGAGAGAGAGAGAAAGAAGATAGACAAATACAAATGCAGATGCAAAGAGAAGAAAGGGAAATGCAATTTAAGTTAAGAGAATTAGAACTGGCAAACAGAGCACACTCCACTCCTTTAAACACAAGTCCAGGTTTTGATGTTACTAGATATATTAGGTTAGTACCCCCTTTTCAGGAAAAAGAAGTAGATAAATATTTTCTTCATTTCGAGAAAATAGCTGAAAACTTGAAATGGCCCAGCGAGCATTGGACTTATTACAAAGTGTACTAATTGGCAAAGCTCGTGAAGTCTACACTTCACTGTCAGTACAACAAAGCACTGATTATGATGTGGTTAAGGAGTACATCTTGAAAGCTTATGAGTTGGTACCAGAGGCATATCGACAAAGGTTTAGGAATTGTAGAAAAGAAACTGGACAAACTCATGTCGAATTTGCAAGGGATAAAGAACAACTATTTGATAGGTGGTGCTCAGCCAAGAAAGTTGATCAAGCTTATGATAACCTCAGACAGCTCGTATTAATTGAAGAGTTCAAGAGGTGCATCCATAGTGATGTTAAAACCTATCTTGACGAGCAGAATGTGGAAACTTTGGAAAATGCTGCTCGTATGGCTGATGATTATTCCTTGACTCACAAAATTTCATTTGGTAATAAATCGTCCTCTCAGCAGTTTTCTGGTAAAAAACCATTTCAATCTCATTCGAGTACTTCCAAATTTCACAACAGCACAACTGTTAGGAATCAAACATCTGATAAGACTGATCAGAAATCCTTATCTCTTCCTACGTGCACTTATTGTAAAACGAAAGGGCACGTTATTTCTGATTGCTTCAAGTTGAAAAATAAGCAACAGAGAAAAGACAGAGCTTTTCCAAATGCTCTTATTTCTACGAGGTCAAGGTCACGGTCTTGTATTGAAAGCAATACATTTGTTGGGTCAAACAAACCCCAGTCTGATTCTATTTTGGAGGCTTATGAACCATTCATGTCAGAAGGTTCTATATCACTTATTGGTGATTCTGCCAAACCTATCCCAATTAAAATATTAAGGGACACTGGAGCTTCTCAGAGTCTTTTATTATCAGGTACTTTGCCTTTGTCTGAGGAGTCTTCTTCAAGTGAAAGTGTTCTTGTTCAGGGAGTAGAGTGTGGCTTTGTAAATGTTCCTCTCCATTGTGTAAATTTGGCATCAGACTTAGTTTCTGGACCTGTGACTGTTGGGGCAGTGACTTCTTTACCCATAGAGGGTGTTCATTTATTACTAGGCAATGACCTAGCTGGAGATAAGGTTGTGGTTAATCCACTTGTAACTGACAAGCCTTGTTTGGATCAGAAAGTTGATCCTGTCGAAATTGAAATCCCTGATTTGTACCCTGCTTGTGCAGTTACTAGAGCTATGGCAAAAAGAGCTCTTGAGAGTGATGTTGATCAGGATATTATTCCTTTAGCTGACACATGTATTGGTCAGTTTTTTGATGAGGTCACTTTTTCCTCAGGTATTGATCAATCAAATGGTATTGATCACAGTGATCCTCTTTTGGCAACTCATTCTCTTTGTTCTAATCAGGATGACAAACTACAATCCCTTGTCGTTGAACAGGAGCAAGATCCCGAGATATCTTGTTTGTTTCAGAGGGCTATTAGTGAAACTGAAGCCACACAAGTTCCAGTGTGTTACTTTGTGAAAAATGGGGTCCTTATGAGGAAATGGAGACCACCTGATGTACCCGCTGGTGACGAGTGGTCAGTGAGCTATCAAATTGTTGTTCCTAAGTCATATCGACAGGAAATTCTTAATTTAGCCCATGAAACTCCTTTGGCTGGTCATTTAGGAGTCCGTAAGACTTATCACAAGATCTTGAATCATTTTTATTGGCCGAAACTCAAAAGTGATGTTTCTAAATACTGCAGATCTTGTCACACTTGTCAAATGGTAGGAAAACCCAATCAGAAGATACCTAAGGCTCATCTGCAACCTATTCCTGCATTTGATGAACCATTTAGTAGAATAATAGTAGACTGTGTTGGTCCTTTACCTAAAACCAAGTTAGGCAACCAATACTTGTTGACCATCATGTGTGCATCTACAAGATTTCCAGAAGCAATTCCTCTGAGAAATATAAAAACTAAAACTATTGTGAAAGCTTTGGTGAAGTTTTTTTACACTTGTTGGCCTTCCCAAATCTGTCCAGTCAGATCAAGGGTCAAATTTTATGTCTGGAATTTTCCAACAAGTTATGCATGAATTAGGCATCCAACAGTTTAAATCTTCTGCCTATCACCCTGAAAGTCAAGGTGCTTTGGAAAGATTTCATCAAACTTTGAAGAATATGATTCGATCATATTGCTTTGATACAGAAAAGGATTGGGATGAGGGTGTTCATTTGTTGTTGTTTGCTGTTAGGGAATCAGTTCAAGAGTCGTTGGGTTTTAGTCCCTTTGAACTAGTTTTTGGTCATACTGTCCGTGGACCATTGAAATTATTGAAAGAGAAACTTCTTTCAAATGAAGACTCAAAGATTAATCTTCTGGATTATGTCTCTGATTTCAAATACAAGTTGTCAAAGGCCTGTGAAGTAGCAAGAACTAATCTTCACACTACTCAGTCAAAAATGAAATTAAGGTATGACAGAAATACACAGGAAAGGAGTTTTAAACCTGGTGACAAAGTTCTGGCTCTCTTTCCCATACCTCAGAATCCTCTTCAGGCTAAATTTTATGGTCCTTATACCGTTGAAAAGAAAGTAAATGACTTAAATTATATCATTAACACTCCTGGGAGACGGAAACAGAAACAACTTTGTCATATAAATATGTTAAAGGAATATTTTGACAGAGATAGCTCAGCTAATTATTCTGTTAATTTAGTTGTACCTGTCCCACACAGTGAAGATATCAACGATGGAATACAATCAGACTATAGTGACTCTGGTATAACCAATCTTCGGAATTCAGAAATATTGAACAACCTAGACCAGAAACTTTCACATCTACAACAACAGGAAAGAAATGAACTAAAACAGCTATTACATGAATATGAGCACTTGTTTCCTGATGTTCCAACACGAACAAGTAAAATTTATCATGACATTGACGTTGTAGATTCTGCGCCTGTGAAACAGCATCCTTATAGGATGAATCCTCTCAAACAGAACTATCTGAAGAAAGAAATTCAGTATTTACTGGAGAATGATTTCATAGAACCAAGTAAAAGTAACTGGAGTTCACCATGTATTCTTGTTCCCAAGCCAGATAATACATTCCGTATGTGTACTGACTATAGAAAAGTCAACAGTGTCACCAAAACTGATTCATTTCCAATCCCAAGAATGGACGATTGCATTGATAAAATTGGAAATGCGGAATATGTCACCAAGTTTGACCTTTTAAAAGGATTCTGGCAAATTCCATTGACGGAAAGGGCAAAAGAAATTTCAACATTTGTAACTCCAGATGGACTTTATCAATATAAAGTCATGCCGTTTGGAATGAAAAATTCGCCTGCAACGTTTCAACGTTTGATGAACATAATAACATTTGGTCTTGATAATTGTGACGCTTATATCGATGACGTCATTATCTACAACAACACATGGGAAGATCATTTGGAAACCATTCGAAAATTCTTCGATCGACTCAGTGATGCGAATCTGACAATTAATTTGAGCAAAAGTGAGTTTTGCCATGCTTGTGTCACATTTTTAGGACATATTGTAGGACAAGGTCAAGTTAAACCTATAGAAGCTAAGGTCAAAGCTATCTCTGAATTTCAAGTTCCAATTTGTAAAAAGCAACTGATGCGATTTCTAGGTATGGCTGGATATTATCGGAAATTTTGTTCCAATTTTTCCAAAATTGCTGAACCTTTGACAAGTTTATTGAGTAAGAAAGCCAAATTTCATTGGTCTGACAAGTGTCAGGAATCTTTTGACAAGTTAAAGGCCATGCTTAAGAATGCACCAGTTCTTTCTGCACCAAATTTTAGCCAATCATTTAAATTATCTGTTGATGCAAGTGATGTAGGGGTTGGTGGAGTATTGATTCAGGAAGACAAAAGTGGTGTGGATCACCCTGTGTTATTTTTCTAAAAAACTAAACAAGCACCAGAAAAATTATTCCACAATTGAGAAGGAATGTTTGGCTTTGATATTGGCTTTACAGCATTTTGAAGTGTATGTCACCTCAGCTCTTTCTCCAATTATTGTGTACAGTGATCACAATCCCCTTACTTTCATCAACAAAATGAAAGATAAAAATCGGAGATTGTTGAGATGGAGTTTGATATTGCAGGAATATAACATTGACATCAAACACATCAGGGGAAAAGACAATGTGATTGCAGATGCACTCTCATGTGCATAGAAATCTAATATTGCTTGATGTAATTAAGTCCAGTATCATAAAACATGTTCTTATGTAATTCTGGTTATTATAGTATTAGATGTATATTCAAAAGAAAGCTTTATTACATAAATCTTTCTTTTTCTTTATGAGGGGAGGTGTTATGTATGATGTTTATATAATATTATAAATATTTTAGGAAATTATAAATGTTTCTTCACTTTAATATTTGCTTAAATCTTTATGTTTATCAGGAAAAACATGTTTAACTAGTGTCCTTGAATTAGGTTGTTTTGATCAATATGTTTTCTCAATTTGAAGGTCAAGGTTGATTTTTGTTTACAAGTAAAAATTCCATTAAGATGACTCATGTTCTAGAACATTCTGTCATGTGACCAATCTTTATATATACCATGTTTGGTGGACATTTATTCAGTTTTGACATTACCATCAGTCTTGTAAAGAGCTATTACAGTTGTGAAAATTCATTCCAAATTCTAAGAGAGGAATTATTTTAAATATTCATTGGA
Organism: Margaritifera margaritifera; assembly: GCA_029931535.1. NCBI lineage: Eukaryota > Metazoa > Mollusca > Bivalvia > Unionida > Margaritiferidae > Margaritifera > Margaritifera margaritifera. The sequence goes on from JAQPZY010001498.1 coordinate 2,615,872, forward strand.
TTATAACAGTGCTCATAAACTTTTGGATTTTGGATTTTTAATTGATGATTTTGGAATTTAAGTGAACTTATTCAGATATTTTGGAATACTTCATTTTGACATCAGCACATCAAGATTACTAGTACATCAGGACTTTGGAGACCATTAGCACATCATAACATTCAAGGACACAGCCGTGAATTTGGAACATTCTATATTTAGGACTTGTGATTAGAACAATCATTCTTATTGGATTATTAGGATTTCAAAACACATTACTGTAAGTGATTTTTTTTGATTTTTCATTTTAATTATCTAGTAATAAATTGCTTGTTGATTTTTACTTGATTTGTTGGTTTCACTTTCTTTCTGTTACATTTTTCTTAGACCATAGAGTCGTAACAACAGATACTCCACTTTGTCATGAATACAGATACTCCACTTTGTCATGAATACAGATACTCCACTTTGTCATGAATACAGATACTCCACTTTGTCATGAATACAGATACTCCACTTTGTCATGAATACAGATACTCCACTTTGTGTGAAATGGCTTAAGGGTAAATGTTTTCAGGTCAATCAAGACCTTATCTGAAAGTACATCTCCACTGTCCTTCCCAATCACCTGGGCCATGATAGATAAATCCTGGGGTTGCAACTTATCTGTTCCTTTAAATGAGATAACAGCCTCTCCCCATATGTGCTTTGAAAACATCAAACAGTGCTACCACCTTCTGATCACACTATATGGCAACAAGTCAAACACAGAGTTCACATGGTACTGACCCTGAAACATTTAAGTACCCCTTTGGAATGCAAATGGAATGATGAACTATGGGTAAATGAACGTAAAATGAATGCAGTTTTTTGGGGGGTTTTGCAGGTTTTAACACATTATTGGCTATATCATGCAGAGGAAATGGGAGTTAAGTGCCTTTCCCAGGGACATACCAAGGCAGACCAACCTAGGTTGGCCTAGGTGGGTGTCGAACCTGCAATCCTTAGATTACAAGTCCAATGCTCCACCAACTGAGCTGCCAAGTGTCATGATAATGATCACAGAATGAATGCAGAACAAAGAACGAATAATAAATGGTATATGCTAAACACTGCTTGCTGCACTGAATTATAAACGATAAACACTGAAGTAAAAACGATGAACAAAAAACCATAAACATCATGATTCTGTTGGAGCTACTTCTTTTGTATAGTCTCTCAGAAACATTTGGATATGCATTTACAACTGTTCAAATGCATTCTTAAAGGTACGTAAATGAAAAATGCATGACTTAAAAAGATAAATGGCAAATGATAAGTTGATGAATGATAAACAACGATATAGTTGATAGGAAAACTAATGCATTTTTGGGGTACTTTAATATCTCAGGGTTTATATTAGATTCTGATCAACAAACAATTCATGCAGACTTGAAAAGTAAGATATTTTACTTCAATATTCCTGTTCTATGACCACACTGTGTCAGTGACCTGTTCTATGACCACACTGTGTCAGTGACCTGCTCTATGACCACACTGTGTCAGTGACCTGTTCTATGACCACACTGTGTCCATGACATTATGATAGTTGTGAATGTAAAACTCAATCCTGACTTAACTTTTTACATATGGAATAGATATAAGCCTTGTTTTCGAAAAAGCTGAGTTTGCTGTCATTGGCATTGTTTTAACGACTAATCCATAATTGTACAGAACTTTATGGTTTGAAAGCAATCTTTACGAACACTGAAAAACATAACTGCAATCTTAATTATAGCAGTGGTGTTAAGCTTGTTCGCTTGTACATGCAACAAAGGATGTCAGCATATTCTTTCATTCAGGCCTCCACATTTATGATAAGGGTCAGCAATAAAGAACTTACCTAATCAACCTGATTACTGCAGTAGAGATTAATCTTGTCTGCTCAAAAACATGTGGACATGAAGGTCAGGACTGTATAATCATTTACAGAGTAACATACATAATAACTCAAGATTTTATCTCTTGTTTTTTCAAATGACAAAGTCATGAATACATATATTTTTTTTACCAAAACACAAAGTTTGACACCCATGAATTTAAAGTGATTCCTAGTAACTATATTGCACATGAAAACTGGTATCTGTATTTCACCTTAATACTGGTATCTATTTTTTGTATCTATTTTTTGAAAACTGTATCTATATTTCACCTGAAAACCAGTACATGTACATGTATATATATTTCACCTGAAAACTGGTATCGATATTAATTTTTACCTGAAAACTGTGATCTATATTAATTTTCACCTGAAAACTGGCATCTATATTCCAGCTATGCTTCATAAACATGACAATTGTGCTTTTGTATAATCAGTTTGGAAAATCATGGTTATAGTGTACATGTGCGCATGTGAAAATCATAAGGTGGCTGTCAGCTGCAGAGCCCTCTGTTGTGAGAGTCCTCCTGGACTTCTAGTTTCAGGTCATGGAATCTCAGTTTTGAAAATGTCATCTACAGTTTTTATGTACTGAACACTCAGTTTTAAAGAAATTTCACCCTGGTCTACAAAATTCTACAGAAAGCTATGAGCTGTATGGATACCTTTAGAAGTATATGGTGGTGGCAAGTTTAAGCCAGTACCAACAGTGGACCCTGGTGTTCGAAAGTATAAAGCAGCATCAGTGCCATATGGGAATGATTGGCCAGCTTTCAAAGTCTGACCAGCTGTAGATGGAGGCTGAAAGTTGAAGTCTGTAGTGCCAGTGGACCCTGGCACTCCAAAGGAAAAACCGGCACCAGATGTGGATGTCTGGCCACCGAAAGTAAAGTCTGTGGAGAGTAAACAGTTAGTTACATGACAAGAAGTCATAAAAGATTCTTTATTTGGGGCAGAAGAAGCTTAAAAAATGAAAATAATAACAAATCTTATCGTAAAATTTGGGGAAAAATCACAGTATACTGATGGAATTTTTTTAAAAATAGGATGCTAGTATAAAGTCAAGTCAACTGAAGAATAAAATAAGTTCAAAATATAAAAAGCAAAAATGCAGTATTGCAACTCAAGCACAGGATCATGTGTTTCCTGAAACTGTCAGCTCCATGTCCCCCAAATCTTGACCCCAGTGTTCCCCTGGCCTCAGTTCTTTTGGTCATCACACATGCTCATATACTTGGAAAAACAGAATAATCCACCCACAATTCTTTAATAGGCATCCATCACATGAATGCATGCACTGTGTAATGAACAACTTATAAATATAGACTTCAATGTCAATGCTGGTGCTAGCAATCACCTAAATTACAATAGGAAATCACCTAAATTACAATAGGCAATCACCTAAATTACAACAGGCAATCAAAATTTTCAGTTTGTGATTCATTTATATTACAATAAAAAGGATGGCAATTGAAGTATTCAAGATTTATTCATGTGTGTGACAAGTTTTAGTGCAAAGTCATTGAAGGCCAATAGTGTGGCCCTGCATTAATTAACAAGCAATCAAGAGTTACTGCCTTTCTCTTCAGCACAAAAGATACGTTTGAGGTCATACTAAGTTTGAGGATAAACTGAGAAAATAACACACGTTCATTAGATTTTTAATCTGAATCAAAAAAAATGTTAGCAAGACCCCTAAAATGTTTGCAAGACCCTTAAAATGTTTGCAAGACCCCTAGAAAGTCATTTACAGGAGTGATTAGATTTAGATAACAGTGTTTTGAATCCGGCTTGGTGGGGGTTGTGGTGTCATTAAATACCAGCAAAGAAAAAAAATGAATCGATTTAAGAGTAGACATTCAAGTACTATCTGAATACAGTAAAACCTGTCTTGAGAGACCACCTCTTCTGCCAACAAAAAGCAGTCTCTCAAGATAGGTGGTCTCTTATAACAGGTTGGTGCAGGAGGGCCAGTTTTCAAGATCGAAATTCAACTGGGTTTAGAAAATATCAACAATTACTGTACATGTATTTTATTCTTTATTCATAATTCTTGTTAAAGTGTAAGATGCATTCATCTTAAGATAATTTATATACCAATAAAGATATACATGTATCATAAAACATTCACATTTATATATGAGAAGATGTCAACATATCTGTGATAGTTGTTGTAATATCAACTTTAGCAGTTCTGATCAGACAGTGGATAAAAATGGAATATGTATGTACCAATTAAAACAAAGATAGAATTAACTCATCCAGAAAGAGAACAAGTTTATTTAGAGACAAAAGCCAAAGGCTTCATTCACATAGATATGTTGATGAGGAAAGAAAGGATGGGTTAGAATGCAGTTATAGTTACAACAGAATAGCAAGGACAGACATATATATGTATTAAAATAGACAGATAAATGGAAAGGTAGACAAAGGTTTTGGAAATGGCTAGATTTTTAAGAGAGAGATATTTAGGTAAAAGACCTTAAAACTGAAAAATTAAACAGCCAAGAATAGAACTGTATTAACATAATTGTAATCATGCTGTAATATATCACAACATTTTTCTTTATCTACGTTTCCACTTAAAGTTCAATTCATCATGCAGATTTTAGTATCAAATCCAGTCAGAAAACAAGGTAAAACCGACTCCTTCACTTAAATATTCCAATATCAATGAATTCACTCTAACTGGTTTTTTCTAGGAAGTGTTTTGTTCACTCACATATCTGTTTCCACTTCCAAGGCATCCAATTTTCACCTTGAAATTGACAACATGCATCTAAACAATCTGTGACAAGCCAACTTTTGAAAATGATTTGAGAACACTTATTTTGATCCATTTAATTATTTGCCAAACAGTAAATATGTATTGGTCTCGTGTAATAATCACGTAAACAACAGATGATAAACACCGCTTGTGGGTGCTAGATTTCCAGATGGCTAATCATTAGTGATAAATGACTTTTATTTCCAAACACACCGGTCAAAGAAATCTTGGGAGTTATATTATTAACCATTATCACCTAGTCACCTTGAAATCAGAAACATACATCAAAACAATCTCTGACAAGTTGACTATTCAGAGTCAGCAATCATGGTACATTTGGAGCTCTCAAACTGCCCATGGCTTGGTTAGGACTTGAAAGTCAGCAAATCCCGTATACATACATATATTACAATTAAAACATAACTGATAAGTTAAAATATAAATATTTATTTCCTATTTGTCAAAACTAGCTTTAAATAGTATATTCACTTTATCGTGTCCACACAAGACAATGTGTGACTGACCTTGACAATGACTACAAGATGGTAATCACAGACTATGACAGCATATCATGTGAGATAAAGGATTGACAGATGAAAGATACTGCGGGCAGTTATGTATTTGAAGAATGCGGAACATATAAATGCGAAATAAAGGTGCTGATATATGTACTCTGGCAAGATCACAGAGTATAAAACTTGCAGAACATAAGCATTATGAACTGAACACAGCCTCTCTCTCGTATTTTTTAAAATTGCCTACAGGCAAGTACCTTGCAAATTTGAGCTTGCCTGAGCCGAATTTTGAGCTTATCCAGGGCATCAGGCAAATGGATTTGTAAAGCCCTGGGAAGAAAAAGAGATTTCACCCTTCATTTGACCAACAAAAGAAAAGAGGGGAATTTTTTAAATATAGGGAAGGTTCAATAAAGTAAACAAAAGTAGGGATTGCAAATATATACAATTCTTGAATTTCTGCTGTGATTTTTTAAAAATTAATGTGAATCCTGCAATCATGTGTCTTAGAATAGACCCTGGACAGAGTTAGCAAAGCTGAAGAGTATGGACACTTTGGGTCAAAATAAATAAATGAAACTATAATTGTAAAAAATATTAGAATTTTAACTGAGACTGATACTGGAAACTTACCTGGCCCTGTGATTCTTTTGTCCGGACCAGATCCTCCAGTATTGCCAAACATCTCTGTTACGAACTAAAACGTCAGTGAATATCTATCTCTATCTGCAAGAATATGGAAAAAATTTCAGACTCTTTAGTCTTACACATTTTTATTTTTTTTGGGGGGGAGGGGGGAAGTAGGGGTTGTAACATTTTAACCTCTATACAAAAGGTTTACACTGTAAACACATTGCTTCTAATCAAGTGTTGTGTATAAACTTTATAACTCGTACTTGAAAGCTTGAAGGAAATTTCATCTATTCACCAAAAACCAAGCTCCACCTACCTATCACAGCTGTTAATTATAATATTCAAACTTCAAATAGGCTGCTGACCAATATCATGGTGGTTATGTGACACAAGAAATCAGTGGGTAATCACACCAGGATTGCTATGCTTGTCCAACTCACTTCCTGTCTGGTCAACTCATAGTCAGAGGCCTATCAAGGGGAAACAATTGTTCTTGGTTGATTGGGAATGGGGCCTGGGAAAAACTGTATCGATTAGGAACACAGTTTTTAAGAGTAAATTGCAGAAATTGTGAATTCAGCAGGATATTGAAATATTTTACATTGGGTACATTTTAGGCTCATTGTTGGCCACTGACCCGTAAAAAAAATTCCATGAGCCCAGCATCGAAGATACATGTACATGGCAAGCCATCTCCAAATTACAATGGCCTCATCAGTATAAAGTGTTTCAGTATAATGTGATCCCTCATATAACACAGGTATGGTCATGGATCACATTTTGGGGATGAACGTAGTTTTGATATTGAACTTCCTTCAGTATAAACAGTGCTCCAAGTACCGATCAAATTTTAGTAGCCACAAAGCTTCCTAATAGAAAATTATTGTGACCATTTCAAATTTAAGGTCACCAAGCCCTAATAATCTGGTTACCTTAAACACTGAGAGCATAAATCAATTGTGCGTGGAACCAATGGTAGAAAATGACAAATAGGTAAGGATTTAGTTTAGGCAAATTAAAGAGTAATTGTAAAGAAAATCATTGCATTATTTTTAAAAGCATACCTAGATCGATCTGATAGAACTGTCAACAATAAACCTCAGGCCAGCCATTAAAATTCACTAATTATAATTCTCCAAACCATCTCTATGCATACTCTCTGGGTTCAAATTTATTGACAAAGGGCATTAACTTTATTTTTTTTCTTTCTGTATTCATCTCTCTATCTGCATATTTCCAGATCGATACCATGAGCTGAGGCTGAATGTACAGAACATGTATTAAACTGGTCAGTAAAAGATCATTACTTAATGTCAGAACCAGCAGTGTCAGAATAAAAATGGGATTATGCTGTCAATTAAAATAGTATCTGCCAAATGTTTGTAGCGCAAAATGTGATATACATGTATACATATACTTGTAATACAAAATATTACAGATTTATCTAAGCCCACATGCGGAAATGTGCAAATTGTACTAATGTTTTTGCACATACAAATATTAGTCATTTACAGTATGTTCCTTGTAATATATGAGATCTAGAGCCTAGAATGTTGTCATGGTAAGAAAATAAGAGTAATTCTTTTTTGTTATGCTTTTATTTACCTTCAACTTCATGTATGTATGATGCTGCTTAATGGACATGTAACACTTTATGTTATTGCCCAAAATTTGGTGTCAAAAATATTTGCATTTATTGAGCAATTACATTTTTGGCACCTGAGGACCTGTAAAAGTTCCATGAGCCCAGCTCGGAAGATGCATAGCAAGCCATCTCAAAATTACGATGGTCTCCTCAGTATAAAGTGTTTCAGTATAATGTGATCCCTCATGTAGAAAATTACTGTGGCCATTTCAAATTTTAGGTTGCCAAGCCCTCATAATATGGTCACCTTAGACATTAAGGGCAGAAATTAATTGAGTGGGGAACCAATAGTAGGAAATGAAAAAAAAAAAGTGAAGGTTTAGTTGAGGCAAATCAAAGAGAAATTTTTATGTAAAATTGGTAGGCTACGTTGTTCAGACTGAATACATATAAATGTTTTACATCAGCGACAGAGGCAAATAAAAGTCATACATTGAAGCTGAACAAACTTTCTAAACACATATGCATTGAATAAACAAGGTTCTTCTATAAGGAATTTTTTATTGGCTTAACCCTTTATCTCACTGCATCTGCTGCTGTGTAAGCTGTCACTATACATGTGCCAAAACCACTGAAATGCAGTGTACTATAAATAGAACACATTACCTAAATGATTCCATGTAAATAGGCCTACCTGGAAAATTTACAATAGTATAGTGTATGTAAAGTTCACCATAAATTGTAACCATTTTACCCTTTTTGTATGTATTTGTTATCTACAAATAGGTTTTATAATAAAATCAGACCTTTATGGCATTATAATTATTTTTCACCTAACAATTTTGTATGTGCTTAAAAATCCTGAGATTAATTCACCATAATGTCAATCAAGTTGTGACCAACCATAACAACCTCTGAATCTACTGGTTCATTGTCTACGTCTGCATCACTAAATCATCTGAATCACTGGTTCATTGTCTACATCTGCATCACTAAATCATCTGAATCACATGTTCATTGTCTACGTCTGCATCACTAAATCATCTGAATTACTGGTTCATTGTCTACGTCTACATCACTAAATCATCTGAATCACTGGTTCATTGTCTACATCTGCATCACTAAATCATCTGAATCACATGTTCATTGTCTACGTCTACATCACTAAATCATCTGAATCACTGGTTCATTGTCTATGTCTGCATCACAAAATCATCTGAATCACTGGTTCATTGTCTACGTCTGCATCACTAAATCATCTGAATCACTGGTTCATTGTCTACGTCTGCATCACTAAATCATCTAAATCTACTGGTTCATTGTCTACGTCTGCATCACTAAATCATCTGAATCACTGGTTCATTGTCTACGTCTGCATCACTAAATCATCTGAATCACTGGTTCATTGTCTACGTCTACATCACTAAATCATCTGAATCACATGTTCATTGTCTATGTCTGCATCACTAAATCATCTGAATCACTGGTTCATTGTCTACGTCTGCATCACTAAATCATCTAAATCTACTGGTTCATTGTCTACGTCTGCATCACTAAATCATCTGAATCACTGGTTCATTGTCTACGTCTGCATCACTAAATCATCTGAATCACTGGTTCATTGTCTACGTCTACATCACTAAATCATCTGAATCACATGTTCATTGTCTATGTCTGCATCAATAAATCATCTGAATCACTGGTTCATTGTCTACGTCTGCATCACTAAATCATCTAAATCTACTGGTTCATTGTCTGCATCACTAAATCATCTAAATCTACTGGTTTATTATCTACGTCTGCATCACTAAATCATCTGAATCTGATAAATTATCAATGTTGCCCACATCAATATTTAAGCTTATATTTGACTTACTGAAGCCTTCATAACCATAATTTTAATCATCCAAATTTTTTAAAGTGCTGAATAAAGTCGACAGTCTCCATTTTAAAATAAGGGAGAATCTGACTCAGTTACCATTTTGAAATAGATTACGATTTCATCTTAAATAGCAACCACATGATGTAACATCATGGTCATTTTCCTCAAAGCCTAAGGTTTCTAATAGAGGGTATTCCCTTGAAGGTAGCACTCTGGAAACCAGCTCAAAATGGCTGCAGTTTACTGTAGACATTGAAACATGCTTCTGTGCAGATGGTGCACAGGTATCCAAAAGCTCTTGTATGCGAATTGGATCAAGGAGTTAAAAACGCCCTTCCACTGAAATGCGGTAAGGTATCCAAAAGCATTAATGTGAGGTAAAGGGTTAACATACACTATATGCATCGTGGATTATGGATTGTCCACTCAATCCAGTGGACGTGGACACAGGGGCAAGGTGTTAAGTGTCCACTATGTCTGGTGGATTTCCCTTAAGTCTAGTGGACATCTGCTGAATCTAGTGGAACTCTGTCACGGATTTAACTGCAGTCATAGTGGGTTTTATGGCACCCCTCACCGATTTTATTGTATTCACTCTGCGAGTTGACACTAAACAAACTGATGGTAGAAACCCGATGCCGTAAACCTGACCATTGCAGGTGTCAGTTTCACACCGTTAACTGTACAAACTATACAGTTGTAACATTTCTCATGGTATTTATCAATGGCCTTGCCAGGGATACATACAGACGAATGCATGCAATGTTGAAAAAATATGAGGTTGTAAATTTCTTGGTTATCTTCTCAGAAATATTTCCAATGTACAACGTACATCCCTATTGATTAATTACATGTACCTGTTATCATATACACATGCGGAAATTTACATACTGTTCTGCATCAAGCAGTAACTTCAATGTTCTTTGCAATAAATGATACATGTACATTTCATAAAAGTGCTTGTTGTACTGGTTATTAATTTGTCATAGTTTCTCTTAAATTTATATACTATTTCAAAAAGCTCCTTTAAACAAATTATTGAAAGCAGTATACAAATAAAACACAAAAGCCCAATCTTATCACAAATGCATAAGACGTTCATGTACAATAGTTATCATTTACTGCATTCGTCCTTTAGATAAGATTTGAAACAAGTTTGTATGAAGTAAACAGCTTCATTAAATTTATCAAACAGCGATATGTGCAGCAATAAAAAGTTCTGAAAATGAAGATAACCTTTAAGACTAATAATTACGACCAATAGTGTTTACAAACGCTGTACTATTTACATGTATAGCATATATGTAAGATGAAGTACAAGGATATAATTACATGTATGTTATAATTCTTTTTCAAGTTTAAGAATAACATGGCATCTTATATTGACACAATATAAAATAAGATACACGAGCTATGCTAGAAAACGTTCTTCTGTACCTTTATCCATTGACTCAAAAAATGACATTGATTATTTGAGAGTATGACAATTTTTGAAAGCGTCAAATTCATCTGCACTGTATTCAAGGCTGCTCTCTATCAGTGGCTGTTCATGTCATAAGCAAAGTGATTTTCATGAAAAAGATTACTTTTTTGGTGAATCTATCATCATGCACCAGCTGAGGAGTCACATTTGTACTCTAAAGTTAGCCTCTATGCTTGTCAACAAAGGTCAGTCAGGAAGGTGTCGAGCTTCGATGTAATTTTTAGCACTGATGTTTCAAAAGAAACATTAACTTCTGAATGAAAATGTTTTTGGTTGTTTGTGGAAAAAAAAGAATTTTGAACTTGTAACATGGACTAAGAAACGCAATGAGGTTAAGTTGTGATATTTTCAGCTAAAATTTGTTTCTAGCGGTATATGAAACAAACCATAAAACATTGTTATTCTCCCCATTAATCTTTAGATGCAGCGCATATATGTCTATCGCAGCATCACATAGCTATGACAGGTTTACAAAAGCTCTATTACACTACACACTTTTTTCCTAAATAAAATGCATCTTTCTTGGTAATAAAAGGTGTTTATTATATGCAAAAATGACAGAGAGATTATGCAACGTAACTTTTGATCGATGTTACATGTAGCTTTTATTGCTAACTCAGAAACAGGCATTGATCATTAGTGAGTATGCATCTTTGAAGTGTGTTGTAATTATCTTCATTTTGGAATTTGTCTACTGAACAAAATTTTGAAATAATTTGGTACCACTCTTTATTCAGAATAAGTAAATAAGTAAATTGCTGCTTAGCAATTCATTTTGTATTTAAAAAGAATTTCTATAATTAATTGGGTTATCAACCTGCTATTAGTGTGCTTTTCTTATTTTCTTATTATTCAAGTTTGGTTCTACAGTCAAATTTTGTCATAACATACAAGAACTTAAAGCTTCAGAAATTTTAACACACTGAAAGTCAAATGAGCCAGCATTACTGCAATAATCAAATTGACCACAGTGACAATATTCACAACAATTTTAGAATTAATACGAAAGGTTTACAATAAACAGGAAATAAATGGGATTCACAACCTCTGAAACCAAAACCTCTTCCACATCCAGTTTGGAGTAGATAAAGAAGTTCTACCAGGGATACCTGTATAAAGCCATTAAAAATATGTAGCCACATATTAATAGCAATCAATGCAATTATAGATAATTTTATAGCCTAGGCAAACATGGCTAAGCAATTTTGTGTGATATATAAGGCATTATTAATTGATATGATGTGTTCAGTTTCTGCATAATACAGCACAAGTTAAACAAGGAAAAAAAGTATGAATAAGAAGAAATTCCACTTATATAAAGCTAAAACTAAATTGACGTACAAAACTAGAGGCTATTTATTGTACAGTAAATACAATTGTATCTACCAACCATGTCCATTTCACAACCAAATTTGCATAATAGTAGGCATTTTGGTTGAATTGCAAAATACAATGATGATATCATGGATGTCCAGGAGAAATTAACTACTACTGCAATGTGGATATAAAAACCCATTTGTTTCCCCATCCACATTTACTAACTGGCCAAACCCTTTCTTCTATGTTGTGAATATGTATATCTTCAGGCACTTAACCTTGGATTATTATTGCTTTTAATTCAACTTCGATGTCCAATGTTTGTACATGTGACTTTAAGCTTAGTTTTGGTTCCCAAAGAATCAGTGCCATTTGGGCGATTACGGACATAATCTCAATAATTTCACATTGTTAGCCTAATTGCTAAATCCTGTATAAATAAGCATTCTGTACCTGTTCTTCAGTGACAAAATGTTCTATCTGTATTCACGTCTACTACTTAAAATGGATAATTGGGTCAAAATGTAACAAATTTGTAACTAAACTGAAAAACAATATTTGCCTGACATTTGGGAACATTTTTGCATTATATTTGTCATGTGGATTGAAAGAATGTACCGTACCAAATAAATTGTACAACTTAAAAGGAACAGGCAAATAAGCTGCACGTGATGTAGTGGATGCCCACTGTTACATAATTATATTGCTGCGACTTTCTAATTGGGACAATAAAACTTAATCCGTCCTCCATGAGTCACAATGTGGACATCCACGTCAACCAGTATATCTGGTCCATGACAGAAACAGAGTGGACGGATTAATTTCCACCATGGGAACATAGATTTTCCATAATCCATGATGCTGGTACAGTCCTAACCACTTATATCGACATCACTTATGTCGACAAGCCGCCCATGTCGACAAAAAAGCAAAGTCCCGGTCCCTTGGTCTACTATTACTACCAAATTTGTTATGCTTATGTCGACAATCCTTTGTTTTCTAATCATTTATGTCGACAAGCTGCCAGTTCCCGACCCGTACTTTGTTCAACAATTAGTTGATCTTGCCGCCAAGCTTTAATTTTGTCGCCAGATCATTTATGTCGACAAGCGGCCAGTTCCAACCTGTACTTTGTTCAACAATTAGTTGATCTTGCCGCCAGGCTTTAATGTCTCGGTGGATTAAAAAGCAGGCTTTTGTTTGGTCCTATAAAGTTGGCCTCTCGCGGCGACTTAAATAACACATGTACCCTTCATCAAAGCAAGCCGGTTACAATGTTCAATAAAAACAATCCACCCTTCATTAAAAAAAAAATCATCACCAAACTTGAATAAAAGCATTGAAATCTGATCGATTGTTGCATTTTCCAAAGTGATCTGTGATTAAAACAAGTTTATTGTGCTGTGAAAGTTTCCTTTTTTAATTTTATTTATGTTTATGATGGCTAACAACGGCAGCGTAAAACAGACTAAATTTAGTCTCTGCAAACTAAATATCTGGCTGTTAAGGAAGTTGAAGGTGGGGCATCTCGCAAAGATGTCTGTGAAAACTTTTCACTTAAACATAACACCCTATCAGGATGGATGGTGTCCCGACAAAAGCTTGCAGGACAAAAGCGCGCAGCTTAAAACCCCCGACAAAAGTGCGCCGACAAAACCCGAAACCCCCAGACAGAATCGCGCAAAACGAAAAGCGTGCAGAGTAGAAGTAGACATGAAAAGTGAGATAATTTCTAAGTTCCAAAATTTATTTGAAGAGTCATTCTTCAAAGCTACTTGTGTACCCGAAACTGTATAAATAGCACAAATATGTTTAGGCCGAAACATTTGCAGTCATGGAAAGAACCGAAAGAAAGCTAGTCAAAACGCGTGCATAGCCGTCTTCCCGGCAGCCCGGATAGTTCGTTGTTTTTTCCACCTCGGCCAGTGTCTTTGGCGCAAAGTGCAAGAATTTCATTTGGCAGATTTGTATCGTGATGATGAAAACTTGCGCATGTACGTCAAAATTATGCTAGCTCTCTGCTTCTTTCCAGTTGCTAACACACCGGCAGCATTTGACGAGTTGGTTGAACACTGTCCTCCACAATTAGCACCGATAACCGATTATTGGGATTTTAATGAATGGATGATGTTATTTGTACATTAACGCCATATTTCTGCATATCGAGATGTTAATTAATAAACGATGCTTAATGATCTTTAATGCTCTATTTATTAGTTTTTTTTCTTTACTAGAGACACAAAATGGTAATTGTTGTATGTTTTTTCGTCTTTGCGTGCTTTTGTCGGCGTTCTTTTGTCCTGCGCGCTTTTGTCGGGGTGCCAGGATGGATGATAAACCAACAAGTTGTTCTCCACCAACAAGGAGGAGAACAACTTGTTGGTCTAGATGGATGAAAGCTGCTGAGAGCCGCATATCTCTTGTTCAATTTTATGTACTTTTCACGATGACTTCCGTAAATAAATATATGTTTTCATTTCCCTGTGAATAGCCCCATCCCCTTGGTAGCCTCAGTAAGATGGGAACATGTATTGTTTCAGGCTGACCAAAATCTAGGTCAGTTTAAGTACATGTACATGTACTTTTAAGCATGTAAATAACAACTATGCAACCATGTGCTACTGGCGACAGTGAATATCGTAGTGAATTGTATAGACGTGTTAGATCAAATGACAATCATTTTTTATACATGTGTTTCCTACAGTACAGCTCACGTGATTTTTCATAACCCCACACATCACGGTGGGGGACTTAATCCCCTCCACTCTAGCTCCACGATAACACTCCGTGGTGGAGGCATAAATACCTACAAATACCACCACATTTCAGCAGGCACGCCGATGTAAACTCCACCATGGAGGGGCTAGTCGACATTACTGATTGACATCTGAAAAGCCAATGAATGAAGACCACCTATGGAAAGACTGAGACGTCAAGAGTGATTTACAACCGGATACAATTTGAAGAATCAGTCGTCTTTATTTCGATCATATTTGGACAATAAAAAAATAATTTCAAAAGGCTTGTATATTCAGTACACATTACTGTGCATAAAAGGTTGATCGACTTCTTTTGCAATAAGTTATTATGATTTTAATTTATTTCAAAGAAATATGAACAATTTTATGCATTGACTTGACGAGAAGCACACATTGCTGAGCTTCTCAAGCAGAATAAATTTATCATTTTGTTCCAAAGGAAAGTAATTCTCTGAGATATGGACAATTAAAAATCCAAATTGACATCCGTTTCTGCTTCCCCCCCCCCCCCGCCAACAACAACAACAACAAACCTAAAACACTGAATTTACACTGAAATGCAAACCTCGTGCTTAGTCTTTAAGCAGTAATAGCAGAGTCACGAGGCTGAATATTATGACTGCATGTGTACTGTAAGGGACTGACCATTTAATATATGGGGTTTATATGTTTTTTTGTTTTTTTAGACCGGAATATTTTTTGTTCTTTCATCACAATATTTATTCATTTTAAGTGAACGGATTAACGTCTACTACAAAAATCAGAGAAAGACATTTGTTTTCATGCATTTACCCCCCCCCCTTGGAAAATTCAATTGTATCTCCCTAATAAAGACTTGACTTCAGTGGATGTTCTACAGAAATCAAGGCAGTGACCATTGTGAGTACTGTTGTAAAATATTAACAAGGGTTTGCATCAAAGGATGATGTAAGTTTCAGCTTGGGAACAGTGTGGTTTTATCACACGAAGCCATCTGACTTGGTGCGTTGTACTTTACAGCCGCAATTATGGTCCCACCATTAACAATGGAAGTTTGATAATTGTTAGTAATTAATCTGAACTTGGTTTATTACCGAAACGAAAAATAATATGGAAAATTCTCAAATCTGAGATGTTCAGAGATTTTAATTTCCAACAAGTTTAGAGCATTTAGCATGGATGTATTGTCTCCATGTGTATCCTATTATTTGCTCATTTTTCTACGGTGAAAATATAAAAATAAAATATACTCTTTTAATTATTTTTACGCAGATATTAAAGAATGCAGTTTCCTGTTTGTGACTGTTAGAGCCTTTGGTTATTGAGCGTGTTTCTGTATGTGGTATATTGCTTTACAGCTGGAGAGCTCAAGTTACTGTGGCCCATTGGATAAAATGTGCAACTCGCACACACACACACATGGGTGTCTGCAGGGGGGCGCGGCAGGCATGTTGCCTCGTCCCCGCCCAAATTTTTTAAAAATAATAAATATATCCCTTTTACTTCAGCTCCCCCCCCCCAGAAAATGCCTGTCGATGCACATAAACACACACACGACTTTAGAGCACGTGCTCTGGAGTTCCTGTGCAGTGGTGGTAAAATTTCTTTCTTTTTTGCTCCATAACGCTATAATTTCTAGCATGTTATTCCTTTTTTACCACTACTGAATGTTTCCAGATTTCAGTTTGTGTACGTTGAGATTTATAATCAGTCAGATTTTAATATTTTAATTCTGACGATTGACTAAAAATGTTGACATGTCAAGCAGCGAAAAAGAAAAATTTTGGTTAACATTAATAAGCATTTTAGCGTTATTTTTGAAACTCGCATTAGTGAAAAACTCTTCAAAACATAAGCAGAATCACTAAAAACTTTAATGGCAGGAACATCTTTTTGGCTTAGTGTGAATGAGGCGGCTGCTAATTGAAGAAAGCTAGCCAATCATGGAATACTTAAACTCTTACTGAAGCATGTACAAAAAAACAAGAAGGTTTTTAATAGTAATAGATTACAATGACTTGCGCAGTAGTGCTTTGGATTCCATATTTTATGAGAGAGAGAGAGAGAGAGAGAGAGGTGTGGAGGGGTCTTTTATTGATCATTTTTCTGTATTTTGCATAGTATGCGATAGAGAGAGAGAGGGGGAGGGGAACTTTACTAAGAAGAGTTAATGATCTAAAATTATTCATCTTATTTTTCTGTATTATGCATATTATGCAATAGGAAAACGAACAGAAAAGAAAAAGTTAAACATTAATTTCATCTGATGAGCAAGTTTGTCAAATCAATGGCAAAGAAAACAAACCCGCAGAAGCGCTGCTGTTGTACTTTTAGGTTAACAGTTAGCACATGAAATGAACACGTCAATATCAGCAGTGTTGATGGCTTCACTTGTGCTAGGTTACTTGCACGTGTCAACTACATGTATCAAGGATGACCTTTTGCGACCATTTGTGATTTTAAAAAACCCCTCTACTTTGGTAATTAATGCAAATTAGTACAGTTTAAAATATAATAACAATGTGAAATCATAATAATGCTTTATTTAAGCGATTGGATGTCAGAAAAAATCGTACAATATGCGAATGAGTACTCATGCATGGAGTAACCATCGGAACTTGTGCGATTTTGTTTCACTTCAGTCAGGTATGACTGCAGCTTTGTTATTAATTTGTTCGATGTTTATCGTTCTTTTCATTGCAGGTAGTACAATATCACTGACTTTCATATGATCATTAAAATTTTGTATTGCGATTACTGAAAAAGAAATAAGGATATGAATGCATGTTTAGATTCTGATAACATAGTATTGAAGAAAAAAAAAATTAGATTCATTGCGCAAAATGTAGTATCAATACAGTTTGCGAGGCATTGTCATTACGTTATCATCATCTTAAATATGATTTGGCACTATGTAATATACATTATCTTCGTTAGAACAAGGAAATATTTATAATTAACTGAATTACTATGTTTTTTTCAGTATCAAAAAGTTAGCAAATTGCTCCCCAGAGGGATAACGATGTAGATAAATTGGTGCCCACCCCCCCTCCCCTCTCTCCCTCTCAACCTCTGCTTGCATGGGTGATAAACAGTAAACCACGCCCATATTATCGAGACCACGTCCACTCTGCGGTGGTGATTGGATGCGACTCCGCGAGAAAGCGTGGTGTGCAGGGCTATTCTCCACGACAACTCCATCAGGACGCGTGGAGTGATGGTGGAGGGGTTTTTCTTAATCCTCTCCACTCACTCTCCACCCCCAACGCGATGCGTGGGATTCCAAAAAATCACGTGAGCTGTACTGTATCAGGATGTGACCGATGCATACATTTTCTAACATGAGACCCGTACACAAATTCATGGATTTTTCATATACATGCACTTAACGCATTGCGGATTTTATTACACAGGGGTAACCAAAATGTAATTTGTCAATATAGAAGTGTATTTCACACTGGTTTTGCCTTCATGTACTCAAAATTTCCATTGTTTGTTTTCTCAAAGTGTAAATCCTGCTCACTGACGACAGGTCATCCCATACAGATGAATTTAACTTGTATGTAGGTCCAAGAGAAATGTGCTTTTTTCAGCCCCCTCCCCCCAACAATTATCTCGACATCCACTTATGTCGACACTATTTCCTCAGGCCCTAGGATGTCGACATAAACGGGTAGGACTGTACTGTCATATAATCAACATAAAGCTGATTCTTCATTTGGTATCTAATTCTTAATCAATCTTACACTTTTGCCTATCCATGTATGAATTTCATGCATAGACTATTCAACTGTCAATCACTTTGACTTTTCCCAACCTCTCCACAGTGGAGGGGCACAACACTTGCCATGGAGTTGCAAAATACTTATCCCTCCACTGTGGCATTTTAATGTGAAGAGAACATGGAGGGTATTAACTGCCTCACTGTGATGGGTGGAGAAACGAAAAATCACATGATCTGTACTGTAGCTAGCGGAGAGTTACCTGCTATTTCATTTATAAATGTGATTGTTCGTGTAAATACCAAGTGAGAAAGTATTTTTATATTCTTGTGAAATATAACTTGGACAGTCTAAATGAAAAATGATTTGTTACTAGCGACGATTCATGACTAATGTAAGCACTGTATGCAAGTCCACGGGGCGAAATTCATGTATCACAAAGAAGAGTCTACCAAGATCTACAAGTTACAGGAGAAACATGAATATCCACTCACATGGTTAGCGATTTTAGGTAAGCTCTGTCTGAAATTTGGTTTGTTTCACATCCTTCAGTTACTAATCACGATAAATCATTGCTTCTGAATGTAAGGCAGCTAAAACGCAGAATAAAGGCTATATTTAGTTCAATAGTTTGAAATCCCCGAAAGAATAAAATAGCTACCACAAGTAAGACTGCATCCGGCCTAGTCTGGTTCCCTGCTTCATATGCTCCCTGCGTTGAAGCAAGGAACCAGCGGTCGTGCGGTCCTACTAAACACCGCAAAGTCAGACAAAGGCAGGCAGAGTATGACAAAGTCATATAACACAAATAGCGTATGACAGAGGCAATCTAAATGTGACAAAACCAGATTTAATAATTTTATATAATAATTATCTTATTGAGAGACAAGTAATAATATTATGAAAGTTATATAAACCAGACTACAATGGCATAGCCGATTTTCCCGCCTGTGTGTGTGTGTTGTATCGTGAACACAATAGTAGGATTGTGTATGCGGCGTTGGAGACTGAGAGCCAGTTTTTATTTCCTAACAGATTTTGGTCAACTACTTACTCTTTTTTTCCTTAATTACTTATTATGGGCGATAATGTTGAAAAACGAAGCTCAAGTTGAATTGTTGGTGAGTATTTCTAAGCTTTTGCCTTGATGAATATGTATCGTCCCACACCCTATTTTGACGCTACCCTCTTTTGACGCAGTGTCATAAACTCCCAGTTTTCGAGAGAACGCATCTTTCAATGACGTCACAACCACAACATTAATGTACACTGATCAACATCGAGTCACACAGACAGAAAAATTTGTAGAAAATCCTTTCCTTATCGGTTGTGAAATAAAACAAAGACACATACCATGAAAAAAACGCCATTTCACTAATTCTCTTTTTTTCAACCTTCAAATCCTCATAAAAATCCTTACTAACTATTCTGACGGGGCAAATCAACTTCCCGCCATAATAGGCATCCAGTCTGCTACTCAACATGTGTTAGCAACGTGACTCACAGCTGATAAGTGCATCAGTAACACTGTTTAGAAAGGTGTACAATGTTATACAGTTTCATGTGGATGTGTCTTAACTGATTTTCAGAGGTGGTTATTTGTTATTATAATTTGTGGAAATTTACAAAAAACATATACTTTTACGATATATTTAATAATTAAATCAGTATCCTTTACATTTTTCTTATTTAAATCAATTATTAGGATTTTTTATCCGATAATTAAGGAATTTTACTTTAACAGTAAATTTTCAATAATCTTTTAAGACATTCTTGATCTTTAACTTGTTTTGACCTATTTATTTTTTTAAGATTTGTTTGATAATGACGTGAATGATAAATAATGAAAATAAAACCTTTTCCTGCAATTTTATGTCTTCTGTCTTTGATTATTTGCATTCTGGATAAATAAGTTGTGAAGGATGCAAAACAGTTTAGATGTTCCAAAAACAGTACATACAAAGATTGAGCTTCTGCATGTTCACAATGCTAATTAAGTATTGGGAAAAAGGTCACATGCTGAATCTAATTATTTTATAATTATAACTACACAATTTTATAATAATACCATCATGATTTTTCCAAATTTGATTATTTTTCCTTTCAAGACAAAATCTGTACCAAAACCAGATTAATGATTAATGTAAGAAAAGTTTAGGAATGCCAAGTTAAATTTCTGTCTGTAATTTTTCCCATAAACTTGAGTTTTCTATGTCCTATTGATGTTCCTCTGTAATATAGTTTTATTCCCGGCGCATATGTACAATGGTGTCACAGTTCATATATATACATTGTCACCACAGGTCCTAGGTTTGCTATGTCTGCCAAGTTGTGTCCTGGTAACAACACGTAAGTAGCACAGCTGGCACAAATTTCGACTTTATCTTCTTACAATTTTCACTTAGTTTAAAATCTATGTTCCATTTTATGCGTCGCAACCATGCACCTTACAACGTGTATTAGGCAGTGCTTGAACTATAAATAGCATTTTCTTTAGCATCGCACTCGCCATTAACAACTTCGTTTTTCCTAATTAAAAAAGTATGCGTAGACGGAACACGGTTTGGTTTGAAATTTTGTAAGGTATAAAGAGATTAAATAATCCTCAGCTAGACAGTAACTGGCCCAGGTAAATACTTTCGAAGACCGAAGGTGGTGTTCGATTCAGAATGGAACGGGCCCATAGTGTAGAAACACAGAAATACACTGAAAAACCAAAATACGCACCGAAATACACATGTATTTACATGTTCTCGGTGTATATATCGGTGTACACACAGGAATTATGATTTGTTTTTGTTTGAATAGTAATATAAAGCAAGATAAAATATGATTGGAGCGATTTTGGTACGAATTATTTTCTTTTTTCCTAGTTATAGATGAACGTTCCGGAACGGAGGTGGTATGGTAAACGACTGATAGTTCCGGAACAGACGGTATAAGTCTGTTTAATTCATATTGTTTTAAGTATCTTTATTCATGTTTGAATTGACTGCACACACCGAGACCAGGGTAATTTTCTTGACACAGGAAAAGCTGTGGAATTTTTGTTAAAATCAGACTCAAGCATAGAATGCATTCCATGTGGTTTGAAAGAAATTGTATACTTCATTGTGAATAATGCGAAAAACCTCGAAAAGAGGTTGAATAATGTTAAAAGTTCTTTTTCAGATGACTGTGGTGTATGGGATACATCTGCTGGTGTATCACCTATAACGCACTATTTGCTGTCTGACATCTGGAATCTGACCATGAATTTTTTTAAAAATGGGAAGTATTCTTTAAAAAGACAAGTCCAGCGGAAAACTGAGTATAGACCTTTGGATCCGCAACCTGGCAAAGATCAAGTTGTCGTGATCCACAGGTACTATTCTCAGTTCAAAAAGGACAATATGTACAAAAAGAGGGTCACCTGGCTAGGGGAGGGGCATCTGGCAAGCAATTTGTCACTGGTTGAATATGTCGAGACATTTCCTGGTTTAACGCTGCATGGCAACTTGCGACAGACGACAAAATATTTGCGGACTCCTGATGATAATTTAGATGACATTACAGAAATGACTGGAAAAATGAAACTGCATTAAATATTGAATAAACTTACTTCAAAATATGGTGAACTGTCCCAACCGACAGGACTTCAACAAATTTATGACACTCAAAAATATCAAAAACCAAAGGACAGAAACTCTGGAAGATATCCATTTACACTAAGAAACTGACTTAAGACATTTCCTTTCCTTCTGTTTTAATTTGTAGTTGTGTGACAGGTACATGAAACACAATTCTTTTAATATTAAAATGATGCCTGAGGTATTTGTTTTTAGTAGTATCAGTAATATGAATGAAAATGTGCAAAGTATGAAGTATGAAGTATGAAATCGTTAACATTATTAAATTAGATTTTAGAGCTGGAGGAATTAGTGTTATTCATATCTTTGCAATCCATGTCAAGGAGGCTTTGATGAACTGCTTTGCACAAGAATACACAAATAATCACATCTTCTTGATGTGATTACTACATTTCTCGAATCAGCTATTACAAGAGATGCTAACATATGATCATGCTGATCAGGAATCTTAGCATTAATTATACGGAACTTACCATTTATACTCGTGCATAATTCAGGTCCAAAATGCAAACAACATAGACCCTGATCTGCTGTCGCATAATGCGCCAGCAGATCAGGGTCTATGTTGTTTGTTCTACTGATTAGTCCTTACAAACTGCATAGACCCAGATCTGCCGGCGTACTATGCGCCGGCAGATCTGGGTCTATGCAGTTGGTATTGGCTTATACGCGAGTATAGAGGGTAGGTAGTGTGTTGGAATGTTCTTTAAAAGTGACAAACTTCTATACCATAATATTGCATCTTCCAATGAGCCTATATTACTGAAAATAGGTGATCCTCGGAACAAATTCAGTACAAAAGTATGTTTTACTTCTAAATTTCCTCTATGTGTAATAATATTTGGTTTTAATTTTAGTCTTCCAATTTGCAAGATACATCCTTTTCTCCCAGTAGCCTTATTGGGATCATAAGAAACCAAAGAAGTCTTTATGATCAGACCAGTTTCTTGATGACATCACTCAGGTCAATCTAGAGTGAGTGAATCTTAAATCTTGGATTATTTAATTCATCTGCGTGCTCAAATTATTCATTTGTTGTAACTCGGAACGAAATCTGATACCTTATGTATGTAATTAAATGTAAATCTTAAATTCTGCCAAAGAATGCATAATACATGTTTTTTTTTAAAAATACTCTCCTGAGTTGTCTTTGACTGTCATCATATATCCTGACTTGTTACAATCGCACTCTTAATCTAACTCTTGCATATACTGTCTTATATACTTTTGGTACTTTGATATCTTATATACTTTTAGTACTTTGATACTTTTCACTTTCATTCTGTGTATGTATTTCGATTCGCCGTTTACCATACCCAGGGCTGAGCAAATCCCATAGCCCGACATCCCGGACTAGTAATTTTTGAAGTCGGGCAAGTAAAATTTTCCAAGTTGCCAGTCCGGGACAAGTGCTTTTTAAAAAAGTCGGGTTAGTCCTTATTTTCGTGCTTTAATCACTATATCTACCTTTATTTGGCCAATCATGCCCTCCGGGCATACTGAATACTTGATTCTACCCCTCTTCGTGTATACATTTACATCCTGTTACCACTTGACTGCATATTGGGCTAAGTGACCAAATTATCGGCAAATCAAAACACGTCAAACAAAAGAAAGCCAGTATGATCAATTAGTAGTGTTTTAAGCGGCTTTGTTGCATTGAGTTTACTCAAGCCAGATTATCACGAGCGGCTCACTATGATTTTAATCCAGAGAGTCAGTGTAATTAAATTAATGAAAGGTACTTTACCGACATCAGTGTTGGTTTCTTTTATGAACTGATTAAATGACAGTAATGATTCTTTAATTTTTAATTGATTATACAGATGATTAACTTCCAAGTGCGATATTGCGTTTGAAGCAAAACAATTATGCTAATTAATGAGCTGTCTCTGTTCATATTTAAAAGAGAAAATGTATGTTATGATCACTTTAAAAGTAGTTGTCAAGCAAGCTGATAGTTACTCTGTGGATAAAATGAGTTTGCTAAATTATTTTCGCAAGGAAGGTAATAACGGCGATTCGGAGAAGGAAAATTTGTTTGAAAGTGGAAGGATAAAACGTAAGACTGATACTGAGTGTGCGGTAGCTATTTCTCCAAAGAGACATAAGCAACAATCTGTGATGGCAAAAAATGTCAAATATGACACTACTAAAAGACAGAAAATTCTTGGAACACTCTTAGTGAATACTCCACCTAGTCTCAGTAAATTATGCAAACTATTATAAATCATGTTTGTTAAAAGCCCATCCACTGCTGAGTGTGAACGAGGATTTAGTTCAATGAACTTAATCAAGACTTCTTTAAGGAATTCCTTAAACCAAAAGAGTTTACAAATGCTAATGAACATTTCCACAAATGGACCAAAGCTTGAGGACTTCAACCCAGACACAGCTATCAACTGCTGGCTTAGTGCTGGTGCAGGTGGCAGACATATACATGGACATTTTTTCAAATCCATCAGCTAAAACATATATACATGAACCTGAATAAGCCAAATGTATAACAACCAATGTTTTTGAAAAATTACATTCTTTTAAGAAATAATTATGTTGTATATTATTTTGTTTGTTTTTTCTATGGATTAAGTACATACATCTCATCAAATCTCAGCAAGTGATTACCATTTTGGGACCCGTGAAAAGTTAGGTGGGACTAGTGAAGAGTAAGGTGGTACTAGTGAATTTTCTGAAACCACTTGTCCTGGACTAGTGGTTGAAAAAAAAATTTGCTCAGCCCTGATACCTGTCCAATCAAGTAAAGAGTAAATAATTCTTATAAATTTAAATGAAAGTTTTTTTAGCTTTTTATTATTATTCAAACAAATACAAACAAAACTAAATACTGCTAAAAGATCCAAACCTGAACACTGAAATATACTTCCCTAGAGATTTCGTCATAAACAGGATGTGGTGTATATAAATGTAAATCAGGCACATGATTGTTTTCGGTGTGATTTATTGGAATAAATCAATTAAACACAAATGGTTAACGACAGACTGTCGACTTATTATTTTTCATACAAGCACTTATTATTTTCGCAAAGAAGTCAACATCTTCCTCAAACAAACAAAAAAAAACTTGTTTTGTCCTTGCTCATTAAAATGCACCTTGTTTGAATCATAGTCTTTTATGAATCTAACATTTGGTCTAATGAATCCAACATTCAGCCTTGAAACCAGTTTACTTATTTTTGTGTCTTTGGGCATTAAATGAATTCTTTGTCAATTCCGAATCCTTTATAAATATTCCCCGTTCACATATTTCCAAGAAGAAGACTTTCTTAACACCCTTACAATCAACTGTCATATCATCAAAAGCAGTATGTAAGTACATGTTTCACTATTGCCAAATATTTGGAAACCTTTTAAACAAAAATGAAATTAAATGCTATTTATTTGTCAAAAACTATATCAATGAAAGTTAAAGTAAATATATAATATAATGTCGGCGAATACTTTGGATACTTTTCACTTTCATTCTGTGTATGTATTACTACGATTAGCTATTTATCAGATCTGTCGAATCAAGTACGACCGAGTAACTTCATTACACGAATTGTGCTATAAATAGGAAAAAAGTAAATAATCCGTATCAAAGTCACATAAATCATATTTTAATTTGCTTTATATTATTTAAACAAAAACAAATCATAATTCCTGTGTGTACACTGATATATACGCTGAGAACATGTAAATACATGTGTATTTCAGTGTATTTCGGTGTTTCTAGTAACCCCCCAAACAGTACTGTACTTGCAGTGTGTTTACTACAGCACTTGAATGAGGAACCCATAACACTCCCGCTAATAGTTTCCCTCGCATAGCCTCGAGCAACCACTTTTCGTTCACTTAACGTGAATTTGAACGGGTTTGTTATAATATTATGATAATCTATTAAAAAAAAACATAAAAAGTTTTCAACTATATCTACTTCATTTAATCACTTTGAAAAAATGTTTGGCATTCATGTATCGTCCAATGGCCAGTTTGCCTTTGCCTTCTTCAATCGTGCGCCATGTTTTTCACGATCTAACGTGCTTGTTGCAAGATAATGATGTCATCAGCTGTGTCACCAGCGTTCTTAAAGAGCGACAGAATTTAATTATATAGTAAAATCAAACAAAATGAGATTCAAAAAGGTAATTTCATGTAATTTAAAAAATCATAATGGGGTTTGGGGGATTCTGATATAATAGAGTTTATGGTATTTCTGTAAATACTTTTTATATGCTTGTATTGTCAGGTTCTTATCTTTGCACAAGAAGTCATTTATATAACCAGTGTTTGTAGTGACGTTTATCGACCGTTTATCATTTGATATTTCACCTTGCTGGATTTACACTTGATTGCGTCAGATTGGAAGTTTCAGGTGAATCTGGGCATGCTTTCACATCTCAGTGGACACTTGTATTTTTTTTTTTTAACATTTAGAACATAAACAGGGGTAAAAAAAATTTGATATTCTGATACCAGACGGCCTTCTAAATCTAGATCGAGCCCCTCTCGTATTCTCAGCTTGACAGCATTTATAAACTTCAGAAAAGGGCAGCACGCATTATTTTAGAATCATTTATTGATTGATCATCAAATGCATTGTTTACAGAACTAAAATGGTGTACAATATATGAAAGGATTGATTTTTACAAGGCAGTTCTTGTATTTAATTGTCTGCATGGAGGTGGACCAGAGTATCTTAAGGATTTATTCAGGCCTTATTCAACACATTACCAGTTGAGATCAACATCACATGAAAACCTTCATCCACCAAAACAAGCACAGAGCAATTGAAGAGAAGCTTCCAATACTCTGGTACAGTTCTGTGGAACAAGCTTCCATTGCATGTACAATCAGCAGAAAATATTACAGTATTTAAGGAGAGATATCTTGAGTACGTGTTACTAATAGATTATAATAGAATTTAGCATCTATAATACTAAAGACATGTTAAAATTAATAGTAATTACTATTATCTTTCGTATGATGCAGATTGTTATACTTTTCTGAAGAGGGCCTCAAGGGAGAATAGTCTTTGACTAAATGAGTCACCCTCTATAAATAAAGTAGTAGTATTTTTATTATAAGCGAGTTGCCAATTGGGCCTGTCCCAGAAAAGTTGTATCTAATTTGTCTGAAAGAAACCTTGAGTCTGCCAACGAAATGCTGCATTTTTATTTTGAAAGTTCTTGAAAGGCACTGGTAAATTATTAATAATCGGATCCCTGCTGGGCCCATCTGTAAATCCTTCCACAATATGAAGATCGACTGCTTCATTGTATCGAAGGCTATACATAAACTTTGTGTGTACAAAGCGAAGCACATGACCTATGAATGGGGAACTGTACTATTTCTGTTCTCCGTATTTCATTGGTTACCTATAATTAGTGCTCACTTGTATAGCATGAATAATAAGCTGTCCCTTGTTCACACCGACTTGGTAATGCATTGCTGGTTAAATATACTGAACAGTTCTTATGAATCGGGAACAGATTGCCCGGGGTTACATGTACCTATAAATAGTGCTCAGTTGGCTTCAAGGAATAAATTGAACTGCCCCTTGCTCTCGTTTCCATTCTGAATCGTACATCACCTTCGGTCTTCGAAAGTATTTACCTGGGCCAGTTACTATCTAGCTGAGGATTATTGAATCCCTTTATACCTTACAAAATTTCAATCAAGCCTTGTTCCGTCTGTGGAAACTTTTTTTAATTTGGAAAAGTAAAGTTGTTAACGGCGAGAGCAATGTTAAAGAAATGCTATTTATAGTACAAGCACAGCCAAATACACATCGTAAGGTGCATGTTTGTGACGCGGATCTTCGCGCAGGTAAAACTAGTCAGTACATTTATACTGTATAAAACGTGCACAATACCATCCGCTAGTAAAATGAAAATAAAGGCTACGAAACGACTGGAAAAAAAATCTGGATCGTAAAAATGTAAGTAGAATATAGACTTTATCATTTCTTTGTTAATTATATGCCACACATTTCCAAAATAATGCAGTCTGAATAAAAATGGCATTATAATATGTTTGTAAAAATCATAATTAAGTACATTTAAAATAGTAAATAATTTAGACATTATTGGCGAAAGGGGAGAGGGGGGACACATTTCGAACCACATAACCTTGTGTTAATTTGCAAAAGTAGATAAATTCTCAGTTTAAAGAATAAAACTGCAAACTACTAATAATTATTCATGACTGCTCAAGATTAAAGTAACTTTTATAATGTAAGTATCATTTTGTATTGATTCTTCACCTCTTGTGTCAATACGTGTATCAATATGGCAAAAGTATCGATGAATCGTTTCACCCCTAGCAGGCATAGGTTCACTTGTTTTGCATTTTGTATAGGGGATATAGGTGTTGTTTTTATGTCACCTTCTTATATTTATAGTATCCAGTCTTATCTAATCTTGCCTGGTTGAGCAGAGTCGTTATTTCCATAGCAGTTTATGTGATTCTTTTTACAGTCATTCCATTTAGAGCAATTTATATCAAATTAACTATCTTGTATTCTGATTTTGAGATAGAAACCATAGTTATAATTTGATGTTGGATACTCTTATAAATATGGTGCTTAGTTTTATTTATATTTAGATTATTCTGTACTATAATCTTGACTAAAACCTGTAATCACAAAACAGGGAGAAGTGGACACTAATCCAGTAAATCCCTCATCATTACTTTTTTCGATTCAACATGTTATCCCCTTTTGGGTGATACTAAATTAAATACCCCTTGGAATTCGTACCACATAACTCGGCAAATTTCCAGACTATATAATCTACCCAGTCCTAATCTTTCCAATGTACAGCTCCAATACAAGGAAATTAACCTACTCATAACATCCCATGTTCTTGTTAATGCTCTCCAAAAATGACAGAAAAACTATATTAAATACACTGTTTGATTTGCATTAACATTTACAGTTTTAATTTTCTGACAGCATTTTCAAAAGATGCAATTTCCCAATCCATACTTTTCAGTGTACACTGGTATAATGTTCATTGTGAGAAGAAAAAAAAATCATCAAAGGAATACAATAAATCCAGAAATTATTGGGCAGCTTTACTGAGCATGCTTTGAATTCAGATCACTGTGTGCACCTTTTGGTGTGTACATATGATAAACTGAAGTGTTTTCAAGCATTTGTGTGCATGCATTTGGTGTATACATATTTTTCACAGGGGTCGTGCTACCAGGCGAAGCGTTCAACTAAGTTGTCCCAAAAATATAAACTTCGCCTTCTTCTGTTATGAAAGCGAAAACGACTTCACCCTGTGATTTTTATTTAGCTGTACAACAAGTGACAGTAGTGTATGACTTTTGAGATGCTCCCTCAACCTATAACCAGGCAGTTCCAGTGTTGTGTTGTAGCTCAAGGCGAAATGTATTGCATGCAGTAAACAGCTGGTGTTGATATCAGTTGCGCCGACAAACTCTTGCACATTCACAGGCATGTGTTTGAAAAGCTGACTGACCATTAACCCTTTCCCGAGCAAGTTATCACTGCCCGATTTCCACAAGTTATCATTTGATGATGAAAACATACCTACACAATTGTGTTTCGAAACTTAAACATCGATATGGAAATAACAATTTGTGTTTTAAGTGAAAAGCATATTCAAAATATTTTTTGCAAGATTTTAACTGCCCTGTTTGCGTTATTTTCTTAATAAAATCAGTTTGAAAACTTAAGTGAAACTGTCAAGTGCTAATAATGGCGGACATGGCTGTGTCGAAGTACACCGCTCCCTCGATAACTCGCGCACAACGGGGTCCAAAAACATAGACTGCACTATAAGCGAGGGCGCGAGTTACTGAGGGACCTCAAAAAAATTCAGAAAGGGACGTCATCCCCGCTGGACATCGAGAAAACCGCAGTGGGGGTGGGGGTGGGTAACGGGGCTGTTTAATGGCGGAATACTCGTTTTATAATTACATTGGGAATAATTGTCAATAAAGAGCTTTTTCTAATGTACATGTAATTGTTTGCTTTTCTGTATAAATTACCTTTATTTTCAAGATAACGAACCTCTGAAAGATCATTAACAACATTAGTCCAAGCGGTTTGAACAACACGTGTACGCGATACATTGTGTATTACGTCACTGCTTTTTGTTGTTGTTGATTCACAACTAAACAAGATTCCTTTTTTCAAAAACTATTGACATTTATTTCGTGAAACAACCGTCAACATCAAACCTTGATTTATTTATTGTTCCATTAGTAAAATATGGATGCCGTGATTTCATATCAAGTAACAGTGAAACTTCGTCTCATCCTTGAGGAAATCCCTGAGTAGCATGTTAGAAAGTTCAATACAAACTCTGGAACTCGCTTCTCCGTAATGAACCGCATCTGTAAAACAAAGCTTTTATTCTCCAAGTACTCATTTGGCTTGGTTGCCTTACTATCTTTGATTACATTTGTGAATGAGTAGGCTAATTTAAGGTAGTTTATTTATATTACTTACATAATAATATTTATAACAGTGTTCGATTGATCAATTGAAATGAGTTGACCTGACACGGCCGTGACCGCTAGCTCTTACGTAGGCAGGATTTTCATGCCTTTTTAACTTTTCTGTTATTCCACCCCCTTGGTTTGATTTGATACAAAAGACGTAATTAACGTGATAATACAAAGCAGGTCTGCTATTAATTGAGTGTAACAACACAACATATACTTCCGCAAGTCGTAGATAAAAACAAGAAAAGGTCGGCACATAATTAGATTCTCACGGAAAGGCTCGCGGTGATAGCTGGGTCGGTTGAATTTTAATTTTCACGTTTGAATACAAGAGGGCTTATTGCATTTATGATGATAACACTGAAACCGAATTAAAAGATAGAACTAAAACACATATTTCACTTGACAAAACTTATTTAATTGGTATATATTTTTAAAGTGTTGCCACCAGTAGGCTTTAGTGACGTTTCGTCGAATATTGTTATTTATAGTGTACTGAGAATGTTGTTTGGAAAGAAAATTGAACAAAATATTTGACTTCTTATTAAAAGTCGAAAATTTCATGATGATGATTCAAATTTCTGGGTACTAACCACTGGTTTTTACGATAAAACGAGCGATATATTAAGGTTTCATTTACTAATTTTTGATCGCGTTTTTTTTCACCTTCAGCAAATAGGGTCAAACTTTTTTTTTTTTTTTTTTATATATAAATTTTCTAGTTGAAAAAAAATGGGATCCACGTCTGGTCCGCGTTATAAGCGGGTTCGCGAGTTACCGAGGGAGCGGTGTACCTCTTTATTAGATTGTCTGTTTTCATAAATCACTGATCAAATAAATTAAGTGAAATTTATAATTCATCGAAATCAAAGTCTCAATATTATGTGATAGAAGATTTAGCTTAAGAATAAATATATGTAGGTCAGAAACGCATGGGACAATGCTATGCTGTGGAATTAGGGACGCAATGTAAAATTATAACATTACTCAAATTACGAAAACATCAGTAAAGCAAGTAATATCTAACCAATACACGACATTATAACGAGTATGTAGACAAATATTAAAACCATAAATCTGCAATCCTATCTATGGATTGTTGTAACTAAGCAAGAAAGTGAGTGGTCATATTAAGAAAATCCCTTTTTCTAAAAATAGACGCACATACATGGCAAGCATGGAGCCATACTTGTCCTTGGCTATGTGCCGATTTGTTTGTCTAGTTCATTCATATATCGACTTTAATGTCTTAGTTTGTTATCAGTGAATTATTACCGCAATGTTTTATTGGCAACAATGAGTTTAAACGTTAAAGTTTTAATGTTATTATGTTCCCTTCTTGATCTTCTAGTTGAGGCTGCGACATCGTAGCTACTTACAAACTATATAACAAACAATTTATTTTTTCTATTTCTAAAACTTCACCAAAAACGAAGAGTCCAAAAGATTAACATTTAATTTTGAACCAACACCTAACCATGTTGTAAAGTTCCGGTTACTCGTCCATAACATCAGTGACCACTATGCTTTAAAGGGATGAACATGATGATGTGAAGACACATGTTATAGGGGTTGTTTCAAAACAGTTTAGAAATGTTTCGACTGCCATTTTCTCGTGAAATTTTAGAAATTAACAAAAAAATAAAATTTCTTATTTTAGTGGTAGTTGATTAAGTATTTTTACCAACCTGCAATTACAATACAATTTCTAGGTATTACTATCAGTTAAAATGAATTGCAATGTATAGTTTATGTTGTGCTTTTTAAAAGTCATATGGCCAGAATACATTGTATATATCTCTCCATCCAAACATATACTTTCAAGTATGAATACACTCCATGTGAACATGATACATTCATACACTTAAAAAAATGTGTTTACAATATACACATGAAGCGGAGAATTTTCTACCTGAAGATAAAGTATTGTTTAAAACCAATGTCAAATGTTAAATGCAGATATGCATATTGAGAAATAGAGAATATAGTTAACATAAAAGAATCAAAACACACACACGTATACATTTTATATTATATATTTATATATATATATATATATATATATATATATATATATATATATATATATATATATATATATATTGCATTTTTCGCTTTGCTCCCACTTCTCCCTGTTCAGCTCTCACTTCTCCCTATTCTGTCCAAAAGGAGAAGTCACTTCTCCCTGAAATTCATGTCTAGCTTGACCCCTGCTGTTATAATTTTTTTATGTAAATATTAAAAGTTTGGAATGCGACATCTAATGTGATGGGACAAGCAGAGATGTCAGATGTATACCTGAGGCTTAAAGGGTTAACAGAATTTGACCAAATTTGACAGCAACCATGATCCACATTCAAATATGGCCACCATTACCTAAAACAGAGACATCTTGAAATGACTTCTCCAAAACCAGTGATAGAATTTGACCAAACTTGACAGAAAGCATCATGACATTTAGACCTTTCAAATCTGTGTCAGTTGTGCCAGTTAACTATCAAATATGGGCACCTTTACTGAAAATAGAAAAACCTTGGAATTACTTCTTGTTCAAAACTGGTGCATACAATTTGACCAATCATGATAGAAAGCATCCTGGCATGAAGATCTTTCACATTTATACAAATGATGCCAATCTGTCATCAAATATGGCCACTGTTAATTAAGGTAGAGTAACATTTAAACTTCTCAAAAGCTGATCATCTGAATTTGACCAAATTTAACAGTGCATTCTGGAATAGAGGGCTTCCAGATTTGTACAGATTATGTCAATCCACCACTAAAAGTAAAAAAAAAAACATTTACAAAATGTTATTTTAAGAAAACAAAAAAAAAAAAATGCTCAACAGAATTTGATCAAATTTGACACAAAGTATCCTGGCATAATGGACTTTCAATAATAGACAAATGGTGCTGATGTGGCATCAATATGGATGAAGATACAAAAGGTAGAGAAACCTTGAAATCCACAACATTAGAAAAATTTCAATCGAGAGCTCCCTACTGACCCAGATTCCTTGGCCAACTATCCTCGCCTTTGGCTGTTAGGCAGATGTCAGCCAGGTGAGCAATCCCAGACCCACATGGGTTTCTTGTTTTTAAAAATGCATTGCCATTCAAAATAGCCTCTAGCTGTATTCATAATTTCATGACATGCCTTAAAGTTTATCAAGTCATAGGACATAATTGTGTGTTCAGTTGCATAGTCCTGACTATAAGTCTGTATGTGTCCAGCTATTATTACCAGTAGATGTACATTTACTTACACCATACAGTTCATGACATGGCGGTCACTTCAGCACACACCTTACAATGCGGACTAGACGTTCAGAAATAGCTGATGTTGCTTTTACTAGAATTTTACTTTAAAACTGAGGTATGCCTATCAGAAAAGAAAGTTATTCACCACATTAAATGAGGCAGTACTTGTAAGGAGACAACAAATGAATTGCTGACCTGATTTCATACATTGGTCAAGATCATAGTAATGAAAAATGTGAAAATCTTGACTTCTTTGGGGTTTTTTTAACTTTAAAAGTACCAGACATATTTTGATGGAACATTATGCAGATTACTGGAGGTCAGTGATGCAAGTCCCAGGTGTTCATTGACCAGAAGGATGTTGGTTCAAATCCTACCTTTGGGTCAGCTACTGTGGTGCATCCTTGAGCAAAACCAGTGCATAGAATTTGACTCCCATTGCCTTGGCACTAAATAATCTTCTTGTGTGTTGCTGTGCCATACAACACCAAACCAAACCAAATCAATTTATAACAAACATTTTACCCTTGCTCTTCTGTGTGTAATGCTCCTTTTGCTTTGCAGATTAATCCAGATGGATGAAACGATTGTACCATGCAAAGACTTAGGAGACTTGAAACAAGAACATTTAGTTAAAGGAAATTCAGATACTTATGAAATTGTTGATAACGATCGTGTTTTAAAGGCAGAGATGGAAGGTCCAGAAAATCTTGCTGAAAAAGAGACTGAAACAGAGTCTAAGCTTGGCTGCGATGTAGAAGGGATTCCCACTGAGCAGGATGTTCGGATAAGGAAAGACAATTTTATTGTTGACAAGAGGATGAATCAAAGGTCTTTAACGTCAGACTGTAGCAAGCAAGTTGGTGATAGTGAAGAAGATCACAGTCAGGTTGATGAATTGGAACTTGGAACTACATATCCCATGAAAAACTCCGATATATTGGAAGATGTCTCTTATGAAGATCTAATTACTCCCAAAAGATCAGACAATGACCCATACATAAGTTGCCAGGAGAAAAAAAGTGTTATTCCTGTGTTCAACAGACTTGATGCAGGAATCCAGCCTGATGAACAAGCTCGAGTACCGAAATCTGATGCAGAAGGAACCAACCCTACATATTCACTTTTGCCATCCGATGATATTGATCAGTACAGTAACAATGACCCGAATAGTACCATTAATCCTTCAGAAAATGTTGAAGTTATACCTGAGGATAACATTGAAGAAGTTGAGAATGATGAGAGAGGCTGCGCAAACTGTTCCAAAACAAAAAGGGTCAGGGATGCAAGTAGTTTGAAATCAGGACAACATTTAACTGCTCCAGGTCATTATTGCCAATTTTATAGACATCACTTTCTTTTGCTTCGGGTAGTTTCATGCTCAGGTTTGATTGTAGAACTAGAAGTATTTCACTTGACAGAAATAGATGGCAAGAGAGGAATTTTCAAAACAATTGAGAAATATGATTTAGATAGTGCTGACTTGCATATCATCTACTATGAAAACCCAAAGTACTCCCCTGATAAAGTTATTCAGAGGGCGGAATCTGAGTTCAATGATTTTAATCAGGGAAAGGCTCAAATGTACAATGTTATCTGGAACAATTGTGAACATTTTGTTATATGGTGCATGTTTGGGATGAGGAAAAGCTTCCAGATCCAAAGATTGCGCATATTAATTGAAAATGTTTTCAAGCTAGCTTTTTTATGGAAAGTTTTTTGCATCATTTTCTCAGATAAAACAATGCCAGGGAGTACTTGTGCAAGGATATCCATCTGGATAATTTTGAATTTTCTTGGATGGATAATCTATTGCCTTTACTTGACTAGAGGCTTATATAGGCAATACTGCACAGATAAGGCTATGTGTCAGTCATGTCTGAGGATGAATTTGAAGGAGCTCAGGCTTCAGTTGTATTGTGAAATGTCATCATTGCTCCTTATACAATTATTTTTCCAAGGCACATTCCTGCTATCTACGAGTCCAGGATCAGAAGCTGCAGAGCTCTTTGTAGACTTGTTACTCTGGGGGTACTGGACCCTCCTAGGCCCATAAATAGACATATAATAATTACATTCAAGGCAAATCAATAACTTTACAATAGTAAATCTTATTGATTATAATTATTACTATCTTTCGGTTTTATTTAAAAATCAAGTTTGGTCAAAATTTATGATAAAAATAAAATTACAAGCATCTTTATTAAACACATCCAATTGGTCATTTGGTTTATTAACTGTAAAATAGTAATTTAATTATGATTTTAAATAGCAACCACCCATATGTACCTTGCTAGGAAAATGCAACTGAGTTTCAGTCAAGTAAAGGCATTCATAGTGTGATGTCATTGGTGCCACATTCATTATGCAGTCACTGCTTATCTCAACTGACATTGATGTCTCTTTAGTATAATGTCAGTTTACTTTCAGGACATACAGTAAAAGAAGATTGCAATTTTACATACTTTTAAGTCAGGGTACACATTTCACTTTTACCTTTTATGGCTGTTTTTTATTTTTTTAACACTGTTTGGAAAATACAGATCCAACTTGTTTATGAAATTAAAATGAAATACATTTGTGCAACAAACTGATGGTTATTCTAAGCATTTTTCTGATGAATTGCCTTATATAAATAGAGAGAGAGAGAGAGAGAACTTGTTTGAGGTATATCTAAGTAGCTGATTCTTTCCTGTTAACTATCAATTAACTAAGTCTATTTATATCTTATCCGCACTTAGTAAGTCTGTTCACTGTTTTAAATTAAATTGTGTACATACAAAAGACACAAGTATAAAATAAACACCAGATTTAACATCTTGTTTATTCTCATTTGTTTGTGCGTTCATATCTTTAGTAATTCTCATATTTGTCCATTTTCTTGTACTTTTTTATTTTATTTTTTGTACATCTTACAAAATTTTAACATTATGTTTTATATTTGATCATTATGTGATTCATGTTTTCTTTTATTTGGAAGAATTTATCTTCCAAATATTTCTGCAATTCATTTTACATTTTTCGAACTTTACCTTTAGTTTGGCACCATATAGCCACTATTGTACTGAGGTGCCATAAAATGCTACATACATACATACATACATACATACATACATACATACATACATACATACATACATACTCTTTTCTTGTATTTTCATTCATTTGTTCTTTTTGTGTCCTTAGTCTGCTTCTATGTCTGTTCATTCATTTGTTTGTACATTGCTCTTTTCAGTTTGTATTTAAAGGATGAATGGGTGAAATTGCAAATTGAATTATTAAGATCAATAAGGGCAGTAGTTCAAATAATTCAGAAAAAATCAGTTGTCAGTAAAACTTTAACGTACATGGTGATGATTAAATTGAGACTTTTCCTCCATAGAAAAGAATTAATGAAGAATTTTCAGTGAAAAAATATGCACTGGGAATTAGATAATAATTTTGCATAAATACCCCCCCCCCTCTCTCTCTCTCTCTCTCTCTCTCTCCACAGTACATGTAAATAATGTTTATCCTGACCAATCATGTCTTATTTGTCATTGAGAAAACCACATGGACGTTTGTCTCAAAATGTATCTCTTTTCACAACTAAAACATTTTTATGATTTAGTCAAGCATTTTAAATTCATTAATTTTTCTTCTTTTCTTCTTTTCTTTAAAGGCATTACCATAACATTCATTGTTGTCTATGAAGATTAATATTCTGGTGCAATTTATGGTTACGTTACTGATTAAGTGTCTCTTCAAAATTTTTGAGCAAGTGTGATCAACATAAAATATTAGTGACATAATGAAAACAGCCGTTTTTTTCACTTTTCTTTACAAGGAGTCATATTGTTCATGAGATGAAAGGTGGAAGATTTTTTCAAATGTTCTTTATATCATTGACATGAGGTGAAAAATTACTTACCTTAGTTCATTCAAACTATATAAATGAAAGCATTAAAGATCAGTTTTTAAAGTGGTCAAGTATGATTATGATAACACCTAAAAAAAGCCATTTGTGGATTAGAATGATTCAGTGCTACACACTCTTCCATGCTGACCTCCATTACAGCTATAACAGGTCACAGTACAAGATTGTCTTTTTGCATAAATGAAGTCTCACACGTTCGACATGGCAGAATTAAACAAAAATTCCCAATTGAGCCATAGGTAAATTACTGTCAGAAAGTATGTTCTATTGGCTCTCGTTCTATGAAGCACAACATATCATGAAAATATATAATGTTAATACCAGTAATACATTAGCTGTCACTACTGTTCAGCTTTATCCATTTCCAATATGAAAAACCCTCATCCATGCTAGATGTACCATCCTCCTATTCTAGAAAGTTGTAGAGTGTGTACATCATAGATCCAGTCTGACTCTGTCACAGACCCCATGTGTCATAGCGATCTTCATTCTTTTCTGGATGACATGTTGTGTCAAGATGGAATTATTGCTTGAGGGAAACACACATACCAGTGATGGTTGCTGGGTTTCATGACCTTATAATATTAATTTCTTGTATTTATTGAATCCTCAGTCCTTTAGCTTTCAAAAGTTCTTTTGATAGCTTGGTGTTCATTTTAAACGGTTTTTAAATGCACAATGAACCACCACCTACCCTCCCTATATTCTGTCCATCTAAGTCACATTACATTCTGTATTGATGTGTTTACTTTCTCTGCAGTGATAAGTAGTCACTACCTCATAATTGTTTTTCCTGTTTAGTCCAGTAATTCTTCTTAAACCCATATTTTTGAGAAGACATTGTTTTAATCTCTGTCACTTAGTAGAGTGTGGATGCTTGAGGTATTTATTTGTCGGTAAGTAGTAAAGATAACAATGGATTAAGCGCAACCTTGTTATTCAAAATCTACATTATTGTATAGAAAAATTCTTTTTTCAGAGAAATTCTTCTTCCAGAATAACATCACAGTCTATCATATCTGTGACAGAACCAGGATTTCAAAACATTAGATTTACAAATTTTGATCAGTAGATTGGCTACTAAAAAGGTAGATTTTTTATCGGCATAAATTTTACATGTTTTAAGGGGATTGAAAACAAAAGTTCATTTTGTCACATAATATGTATTCTCTTCATATTTTAATAAAACACAAATTTTGAACATGATTCAGATTCAGAATCTGATGGAAAATGTTACAATAATCGTTAGTTAATATGAGCCAGTATATTGTCAATTAAATGAAAAAGGAAGAGTTGTATATCTCACAGTTCACTGCAAAGATTTTTTTATAAAATCCACAGGCATTTTTAGTTTCCTTCACAAGATCACTGTCTGGTGACCACTGCTGACATTCACTGTGATTGTTAACCTTCACACTTAGCAGGCTCTCAATAGTTTTCTGCTCCAGACTTCCCCTTTTAATCACTCTGGATTTTCCGAAGAATGGAGAATGATCTCTCTATGTCAGCATTGGAATGTGGCAATGATAGGACAACTACACTCAGTCTGGAAAGAAGTTCTAACTTAAGTTTTCCTGTTGCTGGGTTTCTGAGGCTGCTGACTGATCTCCAATACTGCTCCAAGCTCATTTCACCATGAGGAGGAAGTTCCTGGCTTGGACTTAATATGTATTCCTGAGCCTCATCCTCAAAGGCTTGTTTCTCTTCTAGGCTTATGTCCAAAAATCTGTTGGCAAGTTTCACCACTGTAATTAATTTTAAACAAATTAGATTTAGACTTGAAATAAACAGTTAAAAAACACATGATTTTAATAATTTATCACAACTTTAAAATTAAATATTAAGTAATACATTTTTAACTTGCGGATATATTTTAAATATTCATCTTAAACCATCGTGAACAATACAAGAACAATTAAAAGACATCAAATCAAAATACTTACTCAAGTGTTTCTGCCAAGATAATTTTTGGTCGGTCTCTCCGTTTTATCTTCCTTCCATGACAGATCGGCCGAGTTTTAATCAAAGACTCATGGTCATCATGGATTACCTTTGATCCTATTATTACTTATAACACCTCAAACAACATCCTGCATTTGGCCTTAAACTCTCCAAATTACAACAATAAGGTAATCAATTAGCCGCTTCTTGTGTACACATGCTAACAATTGTAATCCGACTACTCAACCACGCATTGTCGCACCGGTCATATCATTGGTCGAACATTTCCGGTTCCCAGTAGACTGGTTCTGGCTGGTTTATCTGATGTGTTGATAGAACGCGTAAAAAAAACGGTTTTTTTTTTAAAAAAAAAAATTTCCTTGAAATTTTCAAAACCAGTAGATTTCGACTACTAAACAGTATGTGCGGTAGACGGTCTTTAAAACGGTATTTTTGGTCTACCGCCGGTAGAATCACAGGTATGGTCTATGGGAAGTGTGGGCACAAGAAAGCATGTGGGATACACACCCAACCTGTTGATCATGCACAAAATGTGTACATACAGATGTCCAGTGCGTTGTATTTGGCCCATTCATATTTGGGATGTGCCTCAAAGACGAAGAACTTATAAGTGGAGGAAGGAAGGTCGTTTTTTCTCCTCCTCCCCCCCCCCCCTTTTTCCAATACCATTCCCTTCTGAATCTATAGGATCTCATAATGGGACATCTATATCCTTAGAAAGTAGGCAGTCTGTAGCTGGTTTCAAATGCGCCCTCCATGATAAGGGAGGAGCAGCACCTGCCCAGTGAGAGTGAGTGAGGTTGAAATCGAGTCCGCCCCCCCACACACACCCACACACACACAGCAGCAGTACCTTTCCACCCTGTGTATGCCCATTCGGAAAAGAGCAGAGGCACTTGTTAAAATGAATCGTCTCAAAGAAGATAAGGATATGCAGCGCTCCAGTTCTCTAAGTTCTGGGGAGGAATCATCCCCCAGATCACAGTTGCCATTTGGTTGGGAGTTTGGTGACAGGTCGTTGACTGGTCACCAATCAATAGGCACTGACCATGAATCACTGGGTACCAACCACTGGGTACCAGGCACCAGTCACTGATCGTAGTTCGATCACTGGGCTTAATATGTCATTCACATATCACAGGTCACCATTCATCGAGTCACAGTATAGAGTCGGAGAATGCATTCCCACGCCCCCTTGATCTGCACTACCGAATAATCCTGATGGAGGGAGTCTGCATTTATGCACTCTACTGGGAATGGGCATCAGATTAACACCACCCCTCTCCCTCCATTCCTATGTTTCATTTTACTTCCAACAGGATGTGAAGTTTCCCTTTTCAGGGAGGTGATTCTCATCACCACCATAGAGTCCCATGGATGGACAATTCATGGCTCCCTAGCAGTGCTGGTTTTTGGGAAGAATTACACTTCGACTGCTTGCTCAGATCAAACCAACATGGAAGGAGAGAGTCATACCCTCTTTCCCTGAAAGAAACTTAGAAGGGAAGAGAAGTGTTGAGTGCAATGGATAGTCCTATTACTCCCCCGAGGAGTCATGAAAATTAGCATCCCTCTTAACCGGTCGTCCCCACAATATGAAGATTCCAGAACAGCTAGTTTTGATCTTTGAGAGCTTGAGAGCAGGATGATGATGTCTTATCCCTTTTGGCTGAATGTAACGAGTTCACCAAGGATGATGAGGAGAGGACTTCCCCTCCCCATTTAAAGTCCCGACCTCCCCCCAACTCAGTTTCCCACATGGTGGAAGAGGAAGAGGTTTGTTCCTTTGATAAAGTCGTGAATGAAGTCTACTGCCCCCTTCCCCCTGATTTATGCCCTAAACACTTAGGTTCAGGGGATACCAAGATCCTCCCCAGTTTGGAAAGGCTCGGGGTGGGGGGGGGGGCTGCATCAAGGCCAGATCTTCTATTGCTCCCTCATTCATCTTTGATCAGGTAGCTCCAACGACGATTCACCAAAGGACAGGAATTTGTGAGGCAACATAAAGGGTGGACAGTTCTACACTGAGACCTTTAGTATAGGCATCTAGTTATAAGGTTCACTTTATGGCCTGGCCCATCAAACCTTCCCGAGTGCATCATAAGTGTGCATTTGTATAGGATCATGGGCCCTCCTCCCTGTTAAGACTTTAAAGGTGTTTGAGTCTAAGGTGAGGTCGATAGTTACCATAGCCTTGCATGCTGATCTATTCTTGGCTGTTAACTTCAATCTATTGAAGGAGCAATCTCTATCTCCTGTTGCTCAGCAGTTAGAAGCAGTTGCTAAGACACTCCTTGTCGATGGCTATGGCGCTTTCAGCGGAGTTACTCGACCTCCACAGCGATGTTGCCCTGGACACATCAAAGGTCTTGCTAAATCATAGCAAGAACCCGCTTAGGGCTGCACCTTTGGATGCAGATACCTTATTCAGCAGCCTTATTCCTTCAGTTGCCTCCCAGAATCGGAATGATCATCAACATCGGTCACTCGCTTTGGTTCTTGATGCATCGAAACCA
This sequence comes from Margaritifera margaritifera, assembly GCA_029931535.1. Classification (NCBI taxonomy): domain Eukaryota; kingdom Metazoa; phylum Mollusca; class Bivalvia; order Unionida; family Margaritiferidae; genus Margaritifera; species Margaritifera margaritifera. Next base: position 2,658,173 of record JAQPZY010001498.1, read on the forward strand.
ACCAGGAAGTGATTCCATCAGGACCAACCTTATGTACAGTCTAAGTTTCAAAACGGGATGGAACCACAACAGTCCATTAAGCAACCCTTTTTCAAGGCCCTTCCACAACCTTCAACCATGAGACGGAGAGACTGGAAAGGCAGATCAAGGAAGCCTGTGGGTTCCTCCCTCTTTCCGAAGCCCAGGGAGGGGGGGGGGCGGGGAGAGGACATCAGTCCTAGGGACTCTATACCTCTCCAGCAGTACATTCCTCTTCCTTCATCATCAGTAGGTGCCCAATTAGCCGCCTTCTCAGTGGGCTGTTCGGGCTTCATGGGAGATTGGTAGGTCAGCTCTTTAATAAAAGGTTTACACCATCGATTCAGGGAACTCTCCGCTTTCATTGACCCCAATTCCATTTCATCAGTCACAAATATCCAAATTAAAGGAAGAGGTGCACACCTACAGAAGGGCACAGTAGGGACAATACAAAACTTCTTGTCACCTCCCTTCTACTCCAGGATATTTCTGGTACCCAAAAAGGGTGAAAAACGACTAATCATCACCCCCCCCCCCCCAAAAAAAAAAAAAAAAAAAAATTGAAAAAATTATCATTCAAATGGAGGTTGTGGTAACAGTTCGAAATGCCATCAGGCTTGGCGACTGGGCAGTCTCCATAGACCTTCAGGATATGTACTTTCACATCCACATCTTTCCACCATACAGAAAATACCTCCATTTTTACATCGAACAGGAGGTTTTTCAAGTTTTAGCCTTGCACCCAGGGTTTTTGCCTGAGTCATGGGAGTAGAGGCTGTTCATTCTGGTGTCAGGGGATGCCCCTTCTACAATATTTCGACAATTGGCTGGTTCACACAGCAAAAAGTTGGTCCACAGTGACACAGCTAGGACTTGTACCGAGCCTAGAGAAATAAGAGCTCATTCCATCTCAGGATTTCACCTACATAGAAATCAACTTCCTCACTTACCTGGAGCTGGTTCGTGTAACCTCAGAAAGGATTGACAGTATCCTTACTCTTTTGAGGACTCTTTAGGCCAAGACTGCATTGTCAGCCAGACCTTACCTCTCTCTCCTGGGGACCTTGAACTTTACAGCAAACCTAGTACCCCTAGGAATATTCTCTGTCGGCCCGAATTTCTTTAGCGTCGGATTTTCAGCACCATCGGAACTGGTGTAAGACTGCATAGATTGTTGTCATACAAAGTCTTAAGTATCTGAGCATAAATTAATTTTTTATAAACGAGAATTCTACAAGCTGTATCAGATATTTGTACCGATCTCCTAATTTGTTATATGGTGGTTATTTAAGTAATTTTTTATTCATTGGCCTGGTGCATCATCTTTTCTTTTTTAAAATTAAAATCACTAGGAAAAGATATTTCTCCCATCGTGTTATTTAATATGAACGTGTTACAGAAATACCGTTGAAATCAATTACTTTTCCATCTTCATCTGTAATGCTGATGTTCAGTCTGTTCATGGTACCTGGTTTTAATAGTTTGTGATTTCCTTTAACACTGTATGGAACAAAGTCAACGTGACAATTCTTTTTAAACATGATAACCTGCCGTTGAAATAACTTTTGTGTTATTGCCCTGTTATAGGAAATATTTTTACATTTTTAGGTTTTTAAAACTTACAAACTATCCAATTCAGTAGATGTCTGTATAAATCTTTGACTATTGAATCCTAGCAATTTAGAGTTATAGTTAGTTATGTACACTATGCAATTATTGCTCGGAGTTGCTAGAACTTTTGCATTGTGTTTCAAATACTTATTATCAGTACTTTCTTCAGCAGTCATCCCCTCTTTGACTTTGTTTATGTACGTTTCAAGGTTATAGAATGCATCAGGAATTGGAACAATTTTTGTTTCATTCTTGTTTTTAATGTAATAGAATATATTGTTTTTTAGATCAACTAATAGGTAAACGTTTGCATTATATAACTTCGTTAATTATAGCATCACAGTTTGCGTCGTATTTGTTATCATAATAGATGTTTTGTGTGCTGTAAGCTTCTCTAAAATTTCATTCTCCTTTATCTTATTGCAACCCGATAATTTTTTAAAAACTCCTCAGTATATTGGCTGTCTGTGCTACAAACCTTTTTCCTAATTGTATCTTATTTGTTGTCCTATGTAACTATCAGATTAAATTCACCGTGACTTATTTGATTATTGCTTATTGCTTTACAAATCATATCAATACTCTTCAACTTATTTATAGCAAAGGTTACAATCTCATGGTGTTTTGAAACTTTACTGTAAACTAGCTTGCCTATATTAGTTTTTGCAATAATCCCAAACAAACTTGCACCAAATCCATTAAAAGCTAGAGGAATAATAACTCCTGATACTCTTCCTGCGACTCCTAAACCAGCAGGTACAACACCCATACCATCTGACGCGGTTACCTAGTTTTAAAACTCGTGTAATTTCTTCTAACATCTCTGTATTGTTCTATCTTTTTAACCAAATTATTCTTAATTTCATTCATTTTCATCGACCTGAAATTATTAGTTTAATAATAGGTCTATAGGTATGATAGCAGCAAATCTTGGAATAACCATAACAAATTTTGTAAAAGGTTTAACATGATGAGGCGGAAGAACAAGTGGCGGTGGTGGTGAAAAAGGTAATATATACCTTTGTTGACAAATTTAAAAGAGATGAGACAAATATTGCTGTTTGTTTGACTTAACTTAAAAAAGAGGCAGCAACATCATTACCTGGTATTAATGGTAGTGTTTTCTTAATTCTTGATTTAATTAATTTCTTCTTTGCAATTGTTCTAAAAAAAAAGAAGTTTTGTTTTGTTTTCTGGTAACAAAAGGAATAAAAAAGAAAAAGGCTGATAGAAAAGGAAAACACAATTATTTCTGTTCCTGCAACCATACTCAATATCAATTAACATTTCCAAGATAATGAAAATATGATTATTCAGCATGAATTCTTAGACAATATAATATCAAAGAGATAGGTGAGAATCGCACTGTCAAACCTGAAAAACGAAAAATCCGGTGAAATAGATGCTTTATCGAGTGATTTTTTTAAAAAGTGCACTAGTCATATTATTACCCCAATACGTACTCAATTGTTTAATAAATTATTTGATACTGATTATTTTCAACAAAACTGGTCAACAGTGATAATAACTCGAATTTTTCAAAAAGGTGATACACGTAATCCATCCAACTATAAAGGAATAAGTTTGCTGCCAGTTTTAAGCAAGGTATTTACAACTATTATGAATAACCGATTACAAGACTGGTTTGCACAAAATGAATTTCTGGGTGAGGAACAAGCTGGCTTCAGGTCTGGATATTCAACAGTTGACAATATGTTCATACTATACACATGAATAATCAAATATCTGAGGAAAGCACGAGGGAGATTTTATGCCGTTTTATAGATTTTGAATAGGCTTTTGACCGAGTAGAGAGAAATCTTTTATACCATAAGCCTTTAAATTATAATTTAAGTACCAAAATGTTACGAATGATTAAAGCAATCTATAAAGGTGGGTATACTTGAGTTAAGTTCAGTAATGGTCTGAGTAATGTTTTTGATTGTCCAACTGGAGTACGGCAAGGATGTATTTTATGTTCATTACTTTTTGCCTTGTTTCTGAATGATCTTCAGAGTACTGTGACAGATGAGTCTAGGGGGATATCACTAGAAACAATAGAAGTGTTTATATTGTTGTATGCAGGTGATTTAATGTTATTCTCAGACACAGTGTTTCAGCTCCAGAAAATGTTAAATATATTGAGAAGGTATTGCTCTCAATGGAAACTATCGGTCAACCTTGGAAAAACACGAATTGTTGTATTACGTAGGGGAGGCATAGCTACATAGCTACGAGAAATGGTACTATGGTCCAACAGAAATTGCAAATGAAACATACTATAAATATTTGGGCTGCATATTCTCCTCAAACAATTCTTGGTACATGTGTCAGAAAACTCTGGCTTGTCAAACAGCAAAATCTATACACACACTGAAAAGTAATTTATCTAAATTTGGCAAACTACCTGTACATACCCTGCTTCACATATTTGACACAAGTTTTACCTATTTTAAACTATGGATCCGAAATATGGGGCTTCCATGAAGCGCCTGATATAGAAAAGGTGCACAAGGAGTTTTGTAAATTTATAATGGGTCTGTCAAAAAACACCACATGACCACAGATGCAGGCACATATTGCTGCAAAGACAATTGTTGTCTAATTTGCAAACATGTCTCCGAGACCAAATCGTTCAGAAGTTCGACGACAAGAATTAGCTACACTATCAATCACAAGTTAGGATGTCGAACCAAAAATGTAATCTATCTTCTAACATGCAAGATCTGTGGCACTGAATATGTTGGCGAAACCATTGATTTCAGAAAATAAATGAAGAACCAAAAGAGCCACATTCGCAACAAAATCAACGCGAAACTCGCCAACCACTACAACTCGACTGGGTATTCAGTCGAGTCACTCGAGATGCTACCGATTGGTTCTAACCTGGGGCGGCCCGATATAGAACGCGCACACGTAAGGAACGATACTGGATACTTCAATTGAAAAGTCATGAGGAGTTCGGCCTAAACGAAAAAATCTAACCTTCCTAATGCAGTCTTATCAATATTACAGCCAGGCATCAGTTTATCAGACACACGCAATTTTTGCGATAATATTTACCGAAGTAAATATTCCGTGACTCTTCACATGTATTATTATTGTTGTTATTATTATTATTATTAGTAGTAGTAGTAGTATTTTAGCTAGATAGTGTTGAAAGTCGGCCACACTGACCTCATTTATGATTAGTTTCAAAATGTTTTTCAAATATATTAATTTAAGGAGTAGCTTTGTTTTCTTTATTGTAAACATTTCAAAGTTCCTTTGGTTAAAAAAATCTAAATGCGATAGCTTATATCTATTTTGTTCTGATTTCGGCTAGAAACCTACGAAGAACTAAATTTAAGAGCTGAAAATCAACCTTTTACATTCTCTTACTATGTTTGCGAAAACAGTAATAACTACTAATATAAATCAGGTATTTGTGTTCCATTGTTTTTCTTAGTTCACATGGTTAGTTAACATGGTCCGAATCAGCCTGACATTTGGCCCGAATCAGTAATTTTGGTTCAAATCAGCCATGGTCTGAATTAGCCAACATTCAAAATAGAGTATATATGAGTTTGGAGGGCCATGATTGGTTGATAAGAAAACGTAACATTTAAGTAAAAAGAATCTTTTAAGAGCTCATTAGAGGACACAAGAGCTTCCTTTTTTATCATTTTTTTTTTTATTTTTTTATTTTTTATATTTTTGCACACGGGTGTTTTTAGGCTGTTTTTATTTCTTTCATTAAAAGAGTATATCCTTGTTGGACTGTCTTTCTCATATGTACACAAAAGGATATAATGTAATAACTAAATTCTGCACCCGTCAGACACCCCGTAAATAGAATAGTCTACAGATATATAAAATAGCTCATCTCCCAGGGTGTAAAACAACCGAATTCCCTTCCGCTTTCTTCGCTGAATTCGAACTGCTGAGCATGCGCATTATAGCATTTTGTGAGTTGATGATGATTGTATACTAAAATAGAAACAAGCAGTTCATTTCACTTTAAATATGTATAATTGATTAAATATTACGAATTTATCAATGAAGATTATAAATAATCTTATAATTAGAACTTTTCAGATATGTCTGACGGTATCCAAGCGGTCAATCCAATGTTTCCTTTAATATACGTTCCATTTCAAAATTAATGTTGAATTATACCCTTTGTACAATTATTGTACAAAGTTTTTAAGATTGTAAATTGTATAGTATCAGATTTTATAATTATAAATAACATAGAAACAACATGATTTTTTAATTAATGTAATCAATAAATAGTTCAAAATAAGGACCATACTCTCTATAGTACATTTTTAAATTGATCGATAGTACATTTTTAAATTGCACAATACTTTTGTATTGATATTTTTTTCTTCAGTTTTCTACAAATAAATAAAATTATAAAATTTCAGTTCCGTTGGTACGGGTTAGGCAATTTAGGCAATTGTCATTATATATATATATATATATATATATATATATATATATATATATATATATATATATATATATATATATATATACATATATAGATATATATATTCATATATATATATATATATATATATATATATATATATATATATATAGAGATAGATAGATATATATATATATATATATATATGGAAATGCGGTGGTTTTGTTTTGAATCATATATATAAAGCGGGTTCATCCCAATCAAACCAGTTACTGAGAATGTGTTTCTGACCCACACCAGTAACAATAAAAGTGACCACATACAATAAATTTATCAATCAAGTTCATATATGATCTTTGAATTTAAACCTATTGGATAGATAGTATCCTGAAGGTGAATCCAATATGTTTCCAATATGTTAAGTGAAAATGATCAAGTGGAGCTCATTAGGCATTTGAACTCTTTATTTATAAAAATAATTAAAAAAATAATTTCCAAATGATATTCCAAATTTTAAAATCTGATATTATACTATTTTACAATCTTAACAACTGTACAATAATTGTACAAAGGAGCATAATTGAACATTAATTCTGAAATGGAACGTCCTTTTAAAGGAAACATTGGATTCACCATTTGGATACTGTCAGACGTATCTGAAAAGTTCTAATTGTAAGATTATTTATCATTTTCATTGGTAAATACATAATATTTAATCAATTATACATATTTAAGGGGAAATAAAACTGTTTGTCTCTATTTCAGTATATATGTTCTACCAATAAATAAGAAGAACTTGTATCTACCTACACCGCTTCTGTTGCCGGGTATAGTTTACTTTCAATATGAACGAAACACATCAGCTCACTAGATGCAGTGCTGCCCATGCTCAGCAGCTCGCATTCAGCGAACAAAGTGGGAGGGAATCCGATGGTTTTACACCTTTGGAGATGAGCTATTCTATATATGTAGGCTACTCTATTCAATTTACGGGGTGTGTGACGCGTACAGTATTCAATTATTACATTATATCTTTTTATGTGAGTTTGAGAAAGACAGTCCAACAAAGGAAGTAATAAAAACAGCCCCAAAACACCCGGATTCCCAAAATAAAAAACCAGATCTAATAAAGAGGACGCTCTAGCATCCTGTAGAAAAAAAATGCCGCGTGACATGTTCTTTTTTTTCATACAGAAGTTTGCATTAAGGATTGGGTCTATATATACAGGGGCTCGTATCGTTGCTTAAAACTTACCTATATACATACATACATATATATATATATATATATATATATATATATATATATATATATATATATATATATATATATATATATATATATATATATATATATCCCATTTCTCCTGCTTCCCATTTAACAATCGACACTGATATTTCAAGTTACACGCCGCATATCGTAATAAATTTAGCACTGATCTTTAGCTCAGAGATTTGACTTTATAGACCTACATCAAATTTGACTTACTACTCTTCCTTTGAGGAATGCCAGCCCATATTCCAAAGTTACCGATGGACATGACCGTGATGGCGCCCACTTAATATGCAAGTGAAACGCGCTGAATGGAATACTAGAATACTATACTCTCATTGGTCGACCAAAAATATGGTTATCAGCTGGCACAGTATGTAATTTCGGTCAACCAATAATAGGGCAGTATTCCATTCTAACAAAAAATGTAATGTTAAAAAAAAGCGAAACTAACCTTACTATTCAGCACGACTTTTGTAATGCCCAATACCGAGTCATGTACTATCCATTACCCCACATTCCTTATCCAACAGCCCACATTTAATACCCAACACACCGTTCGGAGTGACCAACACCCAGTCATATACTAACCAACAGGTACGAGTGCTCACACATAGACAAACATACTTATACACTATCATACATGGAGAGAAGGAGACAAAAAGATAGGAGTGCTCACACAAAGACAATCATAATCATACATGGAGTGAGAAGAGAGAAAAGAGTAGGAGTACTTATACACAAACACAAACATGAACATTCAACAGTATAGAGAGAAGAATAAACACACACTTAAGGACATGCATCAGCTTACTATTACAATGCAAGAAGTGTCTTAAAACATATCCGACATTGACATTATTGCTGTATAGAGCCAAGCTGGGTTTAGAATTTTCAATACTATTTTTCGTTTTTACGACCCTAGATTTAATTTTCTCACTAAACGGCTACCTATTTTCGTTTGAAAAACACTGGCAGCAAGTTTTGTTGTAAAAAATCCAATGTCGAGTGAGGCAGATTTGGTTTTTCGGTTTGTTACAAATTTTAGTTTTACCACCCTAGATTTAGTACACTGACCTTACCCAATGTCAGTTCACTTTGTTACAAATGTTGTTTATCGTACGCTGAGTGAAAAAATACATATGAGCTGTTGCGGCGAGAGTTAAATTTTCCACATTGTCAAACTATGTCAGAATTTGGCGTGAAGCTAAGGTTTACTGTAAGATTGTGACATTTTTAGTCTAAGTTTGAAAACGGCAAAAGCTAAAATAAATTTAAGTTGCGTATCGTACATGGAGTGTCTGTGCTTGTTAAGAAAATAATTTGTTTGTCCTTAAAAATGCGGAGTGATCCCCTACTTCCCTATTCCAATATAACTTCCCTATCATCCCCTTATAGACAAAACTTTTTGTCTATAAGGGGATGATAGGGATGTTATAGGGGAATAGTCATCCTTCTGTAAGACAGGATTAGATAGAAGGCTGTTCGAGTCCATTTTATGGATTTTATCAGCCTTGTGAATGTCACTGTTCTGTAGAAGGCTGTTTGAATCTATTTTTTATAGGTTTTATCAGCTTTGTATAAGTTATGATTGCATATAAGGCTGTTCAAGTCCAATTTGTGGGTTTGATCAGCCTTGTGTAAGTCACTATTCTGTTGAAAGCTGTTCGGATCCCTTTTGTGGGCTTTATATTAGCCTTCTGTAAGACAGAATTAGATAGAAGGCCGTTCGAGTGTAATTTATGGGTTTTATCTGTGGAAGGTGGTTCAAGTCCATTGTATAGGTTTTATCAGCCTTGTGAATGTCACTTTTCTGTAGAAGGCTGTTCGATTCCACTTTAAGATATGATTAGATAGAAGGCTATTCGAGTATAATTTATGGGTTTTATCTGTAGAAGACTCTGCAAGTCGATTTTCTGGGTTTTATCAGCCTTGTGAACGCCACTATCCTATAGAAGGCTGTTTGAGTCCATTTTGTAGGTTTTATCAGTCTTGCCGAAGTCATGATTACACAGAAGGCTCTTTGAGTTGAATGTATGGGTTTTATCCGACTTGCTAAAGTCATGATTACACAGAAGGCTCTTTGAGTTGAATGTATGGGTTTTATCCGACTTGCTAAAGTCATGATTACACAGAAGGCTCTTTGAGTTGAATGTATGGGTTTTATCAGTCTTGCGGAAGTCATGATTACACAGAAGGCTCTTTGAGTTGAATGTATGGGTTTTATCCGACTTGCTAAAGTCATGATTACACAGAAGGCTCTTTGAGTCGAATGTATGGGCTTTATCAGACTTGTGAAAATCACTAATCTATTTATAGGTTTTATCAGCCTAGTGAAAGTCACTTTTCTGTAGAAAGCTGTTCGAAATATATCTTACTAGTTTTGTCAGCTTTATCTGAGTAATAATTGCGTACAAGACTGTTGGAAACCATTTTATAGGTTTTATCAGCCTCGTGTAAGTCATGATTACCTAGAAGGCTGTTCGAGACCATTTTACAGGTTTATGTAAAAGTCACTGTTATGTAGAAGGCTGCTTGAGTCCATTTTATGTTTTACGTGTCTTGTGTAAGTCAATATTCTTTGGAACGCTGTTCAAGACCATTTCATGGGTTTTATCATTGTTGAGTAAATCATTGTTCTGTTGAAGGCTATTCGAGTCCATTTTCTGGGTTTTTATCAGCCTTGTGTAAGTCAACATTCTGTCAAAGGCTGTTCGGGTCCATTTTAAGGTTTGTATCAGCCTTCTGTAAGTCATCATTAGGTAGAGATCTATTTGTGTCTATTTTGAGGGTTTTATGAGCGTTGTGTAAGTGTTCATTATATAAAATGCTGTTTGAGTCAATTGTAAGTGTCTCATGAGCATTGTAGAAGGCTTTTGAGTCCAATTTACAGGTATTATCAGACTTGTGTAAGACATTAGTTGTAGTTTGTACGAGTCCATTATATGTTTTTGCCTTGTGTGTGTCTTTAGTTTGTGTAAGGCTAGTACAGTCCATATTATAGTTTTATCAGCATTATGTAAGTCTTTTCTCTGCAGAGGGCTATCAAAGTTCATAGAATTTTTTTTATCAGCCTTGTGCAAGTCATTATTCTGTAGAAGACTGTTCGAATCCATTTTATGAGTTTTGCCAGCCTTCTGTTGGTCACAATTTTCTAGATGGCTGTTTGAGTCTAGTTCATGGGTTTTAGCAGCCTTATGTAAGTCCTTGTTCTGTCAAAGGTTGTTTGATTCCATATTAAGAGTTTCTATTAAGCTTGTATAAGTCATTATTTTTTTTCAACGTTTTGGGGTCCATTTTACGGGTTTTATCAGCCATGTGTAAGTCATTATTCTTTGATAATATTCTCTTTTATTCTCTTATTCTGTTAGAGTATATGTTAAGGGTTCTATAAATCAGCCCTCTGTAAGTCATCATTTTGTATTGGGTTAGTATATAAGAAATGTATTGCAAAATAGTCCAAAGTTGGAGTGTCTGCAATCGGTGCCAACAATTCATCTTTTGGAATTTAGCACCTGCACATTAATCTAATTTTCCAATATATAACCATGCAGAACTCTTAGGCAAACACCTAAAGTGTGGTGTTGAAAAAGGTTCAAAATAATAAGCTTTTAATTGAATTTTAATACCATTTAGCTGCAAATGTTTGGTGATTCATTGTTAAAAAAAAAAAAGCTCACCAATAAAATATATCAGCTAAATGCTTTTAAAAGCAGTTAACTGATATTCAAGCAGCAATTAACTGCTATTGGGATGTGATCCCCAAAACAGAGGGGAGAAATTATTTTAAAGCAGTGAAGCACTATCTTCTAACCAATCTGAATGCATGTTTTAAATCTGATATTTAAGTGTTCAGTTCTTCCATGATATCGTTTAGGGTACATTTTCCCATCATGCTTTGTCTTTGAAAAAGGTCCAGTCCAGTTTTTATGCTATCAAAAATAACTTGCAGAACATTTACAAGGACGTCAGAATATAATTAGGACATATTTTAAAACAACATAAAATATAGTGATGTTTATTGTTCCATAATTTTAAGAAGATTAGGACTGATCTGGTAAATACAAATGCAAACCATTTCCAGTAAATTCTATGAGAATAAACTCATTAATTCATTCATGCATCCTATTTTATTCTGCTATGAAATTTTACAACAATGATTAAAGTCAATGACAATGTGTAATGAAACCAGCTTTGTACCTTTTTATTACTTCTATCACATTAGGAAAATGTGTCACGTGTGTTAAAAAGACAAACATAATGTAAAGATACTCAACCTTGGAAAATGTGTCACTCTGACCAGCCTATCAACTTTCTTAGTTTTCAAACAAAAAGTCTCTCACATCTCAGCACGTTGCTTTGGAATTTGTTTATATTAGACAAAGATAGACTCTCTCTCTCTCTCTCTCTCTCTCTCTCTCTCTCTCTCTCTCTCTCTCTCTCTCTCTCTCTCTCTCTCTCTCTCTCTCTCACATATATATATATATATATATATATATATATATATATATATATATATATATATATATATATATATATATATATATATATAATTGTAAGCAGTTCTATTGTTTATTCCATTGTGTATACCTCGGCAACTGCAATGTTTCATTTCTTTAGCTATGGATTTATGTTAATTACCATAGCAGATGATGAAATGTTCTCTTGTCAGAATTGATACAACTAAATAAGTTCCTCAGGTAGTATTTTCCTTGAACTCAAAAAGTCCTGATGAGTCCTTAAGTAGTGTGATAAGGGGGCTTTTAGACCGGGGTTACCGATCTTGACCCTTTTTTCACTCGCGAGTGTAGCGCCAATGTATTCCGTACAGGTCTGAAATTTCGCTTGCGGTGAGCCTCGCGCGAGAAAACCCCTCTCGGCGCCTCTCTCGGAAGCTACACTTTTCAACCGTTTACTTGATTTTTACTACTTGTAAATCACATCCCTGTTTCGGTTCTGTCTCCGAGCTAGAGCTCCAGTTTTCAATCTGCGCGCGGAGTCGTGGGAAGTTTTCCATTTCGGTCAACACCGTCTCGAACTCCGCTGTGGTAATGGTTTCATCTTCGATGTCCAGCGAGTACAGCTTAGTAATTGTATTGAGACTGCTTTGCGCTGCAGCGAGAATTTCTGAATGTACTCGTTGTTGTAATCGTCACGAAATTATTTTGCCGGCGCCACCGGACACACCGGTTGCTATCGATATACATATTTTAATATCACAATCAACATGAAATTTGTATTAACCCACCAAGATCTGACATTTTCATAATTACTGATTGAAGATGCTTAGAGAATTAAATAAAGTGTGACGAATTAACCAGAAAAATCCACTAAATAGCCAAATCTACACTCTAATAAAAATCCACCACTGGATATGATCATAGGTTTCGAATCTGCACCCTTTTCGTTGTAAGTCAAGTACACTAACCACTGAGCCATCACAGCTTCACAAAATAGTTTTCTAAAAAAAGTTAAGATATAAAATACAATGTTTTCAGATTCAGTTTTTACTTCACACATACACTGTTCATTAACTTTAAAAATCAGTCAATTGTTCCGGAGCAGATTTTGTTAAGACGATGACCTTTCTGGACGCATTCATTTACAAGCATAAATAAATACCAGCAATAACTTTCTGTGAAAACATAAAATATAATGACACAAAAATCATAGCTATTATTTAATAAAATAAATCATGGCTTAATGAAAACATTGACCAGATGACAAAATCTTGCTGCGTCAAAATCTTGTATGAGAAAAGCTCTATAGTTCTCATAGACAAGTGTGACGACTTTGTGTTGGCATAATAGGCTTATATATGAAACGTCTGTGTCCAGTAGAATCTTAAGTATATGTTGTCTTAATGTTGGAACGTGTATCCAACAATAACTCTACGTGCATTCTTTCTGTATGTACATAAAAAAGTAATGTGTGATCTCTACAGTACTTCTTATCAGTGTGTTATCAAGCATTGGCCTCAGTTATACTTGTTGCTGTGAACCAGATGAGGTAACCAATGCATGAAGTCAGCAGATATGAAACCTACTCTTAAAAATCTTGATGAATAAGCCTTTATATATTAAGTAAATATCAGTCATGAAATATGAACTTGAATGTTTGTTAATAGACAGTTTCAATATTTCATTACCATTTTGGAAGGATATATAAGTTTATACAAGGCCAAGTCATTTTGATGAAAAAAAAGATATTTTGTGCCACCTACACATTACCTATACTGAGACAGTCGATTTAAATTGAGACTCAGCTCTGTCTCATACATGATGCTTTCAGTTGGGCCTAATGTGCATGGCACCATACTTTCATCAGACCTGAGTGTCAGCTTTTTCTTCTAAGTATCTGAGACTGAACTTGTGCTTTTGTTTGAAAAAATAAGTCAGGTCAGAGGAAAAGAGACCAACAGACAAACTGACAGAAAGTATACAAAATATTAAAAGACAAATGTAAGCTGAGTACTCAATATAGATAACTGCAGACTAGAATGAAAACAAAGAATGATTTAAACTGGTTTAAAATTTGTTCAAATTTGGAAAGAGAAACAATTAACTAATAAATAAACTTGGAATATCCGTACTTCGTATAACATTCAACTAACAAACGTATCATAAACAGTACACTGTACGACCACCCTCTGTTTAATAGTCCTCTATGACGACACCAGTTGGGCATGGTTTACTCTGGAGATTACTGACCAATAGATCTCAATAACCTTGACCTTCGGTCAAGAATTTACTCAATAAAAAGTTCTAAATCCAATTTTTATTCTTTCGGCCACAATGACTTTGACCTTTGACCTTCTGATCACAAGATAAATAGGCCTCTTCCTTACGTTAAGTGCAAGCCCTTCACAAACCTTAGGTATATGGTCTAGAATTAAAGTTATTATGCAAAAATAAGTGAAATAAGTTGTATTCACCAGTTTATTTTTTACCCTGTTTTATGAGTCTGTGCTACAACCACTTTTGTTGGAATTTCATTGTTTATAAGAAACTGAAGCTTCACAATTTCTGCAACTCTGATATTTTGCTATCTATTCGCTCTGAGCGCTGGTTTGATAACATTTAAACACATAGACTTGAACACGGCAACAGATAGCGACGAGAAAAAAGATGTTGAAAAAATTATTGACATAAAATGAATACTGGTTGCATTGTTCTGGACGCATGTGTGCCTTTAACAACACTATGTACAATAGTTGAATACCGCTCATTGTTTGCTCAGTGATCATATTAGAGATCTTAACTCTTTAATGGTTATTTTCTATTCCATCTTCAGACGGCATTTTAGCATGTTTAGATATGTTTTCACTGACGCTGATGTAACGAGTATTGGTTTCTCTGTTCATCAGGATCAGACAATCAAACGAGGCAATACGAATGATATGATCAATATGAAGGTCATCTTCATTAACACCTTCATTGAATGTAACATCTTCATTGTCTTGATTCAATCACTTAAGTATGTAATAGCTAGATCATATGTTGTTTTCACTGATATAACCGTGCTTTCATTCACATTCATTTTGTTTTTAACATTATCTAATTCTTAGCTAATTCTGTTAAATTATTTTCTCTGCAACGCTGACAATGTATTATAGTGTTAGCTCTGATCTTCTTGTAAAAGCCAGTAATTTGTGCATTGATGGCATTCATTAGATTTTAATATCTAGGTTGTTCTATTCGATTTCGTTATTCGAATCTCCTTTTTACTTTTCAAGTTGAGATTGTAAAGTGCCATAGTTTTCCAAGTATTTTTTTTTATTTCTCCACGTCACTCTCCAAGGCATATCACTGTTTACCGATTGTGCGATAGGTTGTATATATTGTCGAACGTTAGAAAAATCGTCTGCTCTTTCTCTTACTGATTGTATGACTTAAATAATAGTAGATAAAATATTGAATCTCTGTTTGAACAGTCTTGATCTTCTAAATATTGTTTCTGTTCTCGTCAATCTCTTTTTGAAACTCTGGTAGTTCGCTAGTTCTTTCATTGCCATTCTGTTTAATAGCTGTTATCTTTTTCTTCACCTTGTTCTCTCTCCACATCTTTATATTTTTCAAATTGTTCTCACTAAACGTATTTATGTATGTAATTATTAACTCTTCTTATCTTATTATAAACCTTTTATTTGCTGTATCACTAAATTTTTCAGGATCACTTAAATTGGCGATACAGTTATTGTTTAGGTCTAAGATGTTGTTACTTGTTTGATCTAGTGTTGTATCCTTTTCATCTGTTTTTGTCTCGGTGTTTAAAGGTTCGCTAGAACCTCCAAGAACTAGCTCGCCAATCTTAATATTTACTTAACATGGACAACAAACGTTGCAGACATGCCGTGAAACTCTTCCATCTTTATCTCTGATGCTAATACTAAATCTATTAATTGTATCCCATTATAACTGTTTGTGATGGCCATTAACATTGTATGAAACAATAAGCATCATCGTAAGCATAAATAAAGTTACGTTTCTTCCTGCAGAAAAGGAAACGTTCACAGTACAAAGTCAATGTGAGAAAAAAAATTAACTGGCAAAAACTCAAGTAGACACGGTTATCGAGGAAAATGTATCGAATGTTTTGCTTAAAAAATCCACAGACTTTATCTACTTCAGTAGATGGTTGTATAGTTCTCTGGCTATTGAATTATTGCAAGTTAGCATTGTAGTTGGTTTTCTATACTGTGTAATTGTTACTCGGAGTTATTGTAATTTTTGAGTTGTGCTTCAAACATTTAACAGAAATACTTTCTTCATTGTTACTATTTTTAGTAATTCACTCCTTTATATTATTCATTAAATATCGACAATGTTATAACGATTTCGACGTAAAATAGTCTTTTTTATTTATGTTATTTTATGTAGCAAAAGAGATTATTTGTGAGTTCACTGGAATGTTGGAATATCCTACAACAAAACAAAAAAATTTATTCTTTTTAATAAAACTGATAGTTTGCCATTTCTGTTTCAACTGGATTGGTAATTCTTTTTTCTTTTTTTTTTCTTTTTTTTCATGGAGGCCATTGATAGTAATATAGCTGTTTTTATTTGAGTCATTCATGTTTCTCTTCTCAACTTTTTTTTCTGAAAGTTTTACCAAGATTTTTTTCTGTATTCATTGTTTTCCTTATTTAGTTCTCTCTCTCTCTCTCTCTCTCTCTCTCTCTCTCTCTCTCTCTCTCTCTCTCTCTCTCTCTATATATATATATATATATATATATATATATATATATATATATATCGGTGTACTGGTGTACTGGTTGATGATGAAAATGAAATCTTTATTGCGGAGTTCATTCTAGTTATAACTTTGCTTATTACTACTTCGATACTATTCAACTTAGTGATGGCTGATGTGACTATTTTATCATGATTTAGAACTTTGTTGCCGATCAATTGTCCATTCAAAGTTTTTTTAGACAGTTGCCATAACTGCTGCGCTAAATCCTGCTATTATTAATGGTACAGTTGTACCAATAATTCCTGATAAACACAGTACCTGCACCAGCTGAAACTGTTTCCATACTTGCTTTTACTATTTCAAACTTTGTATACTGGTTTGGTATTTTTTTATTGTTGCTGTCAATTTCTTTGATAAATATCATTTTGTTTTTTTTATCTCTGTAACCTTCTCGAAGACGTCGTTGTTTTTCCTTTGTATTCATCTCATACATTATTTATTTTGTAACAGTTTTGTCAGTTATAAGTCCACTCGCAATCAGGTAGTCTGTTGTGAATTGTCTGATTGAAACTGGAATTATCAGGTTGAAAATATCTTCAATATCTATTGTTGATGGTGGATCAGATGTAAACCTCAATATCTGTTTCGAAAGCATGCTGTAGACAACAGTAAGAGCGGAGTTTAATGTCGCGTACTAAATTCTGTTGATAATGTTGTTTGTTTCCCTAGAAATGTTGTTATTTATGTGGCGAAAAAGGTAGCCATCGGGATTTGTCCCAGAGGGACAAGACTTGTTACGGAGTAACAACGGCGCATAGACTTAAGGTCTGAAGGCAATTTATATTCGATTTTACTCTTGATTTTTGTCGGGTAAAAATACACTTGCTATCAGGTAGTTAGTTGTGAATTGGCTGAACGTAAATGGAACTATCTTTGCAATTTCTTCCATATATATGTTTGATGCTGGAACTATTTGGCATATTAAACAGCTTCTTCAAAAGTAAGATGTGTGAAACTGTGAGAAAATATTAAAGTGCTGAATGTTAAATAGGGTTAATAATGTTTTTTGTTTTAGTTAACATGTTATTATTTCCTACCAGGAAAAGTCAGTAGACTTAAAGTTCGTTTAAAACATTTCTGGTATTTGGTTGTATGATACTCTCATGCTTTGAATGTGTTGTTGTGCTTTGGTTGATTGTTCATTGTTATTTTCAACATTTTTTACCACTGTGTGTTGGTGTCCCTCAGGAACACCTCGCTGTAGGCAACAAAGACACCTTGAAGCAACTTTACGTTTTTGCCAAAAGAAAAGAATGTCCAAAACAGCTACACCACCACCAGTCAAGTAGTAAATTGTTTTGTTTGAGTTCGGTTCATTTCTGTCACATACTTTGATGTCACGGTGTGCTATTTCAGGCACTGTTCCAACATATTGGCCCTTCTTTAATTGTTCAGCTAGGCTCGTTTAAATTCCTGTTAACATTTGCTAAATTGCTTACCAAGTTCAACTCTACGAGAATCCTTTGTCCTTTGCAAAGTTACCTTGTCAGGCTCTGTTCCAACATTATTTTCATCTTGATTTTGTCTTGAACACCTTCATTTTATTTGACACAAAATTTTGGAAAGTTAAATAAATACTATTTGAAGATGACATACAGTGTTACACTTCGTAAAAGAGAGATTCATAGACATGGTCAGAATGTGGAGAAGACAAAGACATGACAGAGTTTGGGCAAAAACAAAGTAAATGTAAACCTTGCCAAAGAGAGTATAACATAAAATGGAGAGAGAAAAATAGAGACCACACGAAAGAATACGACAACACTTGAGAGAAGTAAGTAAAGAGTACTTTTAAAAATGGCACAGCAAAAACAAATAGTACATGAAAATGGAGAAAGGTAAACAGGGATTAACTTAACGAATATTTTAAAAATATATACCGTGGTAATGAAATCCATAGGATTTCACATTGTGATAGAAGTAGGGTTTTATCGGCATTAAGGCAAAATATTACGCTTGACACTATATTTTTTAAGATACAGGGGGTCCCATCCATTGACTTCTGTAGGAGATGGCTAACCTTTACAATGCTTGAAGGTATAAATGATGACGACCTTCACATTGAGCACGACATTTCGTGTGGTTCGTTTTGACGTCTCTGATCCAGATCAACAAAGAAAATGCTTCCACTGGATAAATACTCGTTACATGTTATCTGGTGAATACATTTGAGAAAGTGACAAAATGCCATCGAATGAAGAGATTGAAGAGCACCAGAAAACCAACGTCAGTCATTGTTTCAACATTATTAACTTCCTCGTCACCTTCTGTTGTCTTGAAATCGATGTATTTTAACCATATCAAGTAAGCACTCAACGTGTATAAAGGCAAACCTAGCTTAAATTATAAATATCCGGTGAAATTTCTAAGTTCAGTGGATGTCATATAGTCATCTTTCAATTCATTTTTCAAACTGCTCAAGTTGTCGATTGGAAGAAATCTGTTGATCATTGATGTCACAGTGTAAATTACAACATCTGACGATGATTTAGAGATGTCTGCAGCTTTGGCATTTACAAAAATTTCATGCATCTTTTTGACTCGTTTTTCTTCCATTTTGTTCCAACTAATCTTCAGACCAGTGCTTACTTGGTATTTTTTAGTATGTTCCATTTGCAATTGCTATGCGTAATTCCTGTTTTAACTCTTCAGTTTCATGAGAAATGGATCTATTTTGTTTTCAAAAAATCTTAATTCTTTTTCAAGCTGTAACCTATTAAGTTTTGGCTATTGAAATACTGAAAAATGGTTGACTGTGGTGAAGATTTTAAAATGGAATAGAATTAAAGTCCTGATGATTATACGAGAGATTACTTTAAATACACTCAAGCATTCGAAAATAGTTAAACACGTTTAGATGAACTTCAAAAAAAATCAACAGGTATAATTTATCAATGGGTACTACGAGGGGTACATAATGCTTGGTGTAAAAACAGAAGATCAATTTCATATATTAGTAAATGATTTTAGAAATGAAGACAACACACTCTGCATTTTTACGACACATATGAAAACAATGATAGAATATCAAAGTCGGGTGTAAACTTAACATTTACCAGAATAAAAGGTTTCCAAACTATTTCAAAAAATAAACCATAGCAGCTCCCTCAACCATCAGTATCAAAATAAATGATTGTCTGTTTATTTCGTGGTCATTGCTGTTTTTGGAGTTTGTAAATTGGATTTTGTCTACATATATGCTTCGTGGCCTTGTTTCACAACTTCGTAATTGCCTGTGTTCTTTGAACGTCTGAGAATCTGATGGTGCTCTGCACGTGTGCCGAAGGCGCAATCGTGTCAGACCTGACAGTAGGACTAACGTGATCGTAGTACAACATTTTTACCCACTTTGTCCTTTACAGCTTCTTGTCTGACTGTCAAAGATTGTTTATCAGCATTTTGGAATAATTTTCTTTGTAACGTCGGTATTAATGGTAGGGTCTAACCCTAGTTTGAACGAGTCACTGGATTTCTGAAAATTGTTGTTGTATCCAAAGATACTGCCCATTTTCATTAACATTTCACTCGGTAACAAAAGATACCGTTACCACCAACCGCATGATCCAATTTCACTTTTGAATCTGAGATGTATTTCTGAAATTTTACCATAATGTTTCCGTTTGTTCGTAACCTTACTGTTCCAAAATTAGTAGCTCTATTAGCTTTTTAACTGTGTCTGATACTGTCGAAACAGACTGTGCTATGGATGTTTCGTTTTGAATCTGAGCACCTAAAATACAAATCACATAAAAATTTTATGCTATCATTTTGATAATGAAATAACTTCATCTGTCAGACCATTATTATATTGAACTATCTTAAACTAAACTAAATGAATGTTGTCTCTTTTCATTTTTACTATGACGTCATTTATATCCGTGTTAGAGCATTGCCTACAATGTAGTCGCCTTAACATGTTTTTCACGTGTACCATATTGTTGCTTAACTGTAATTTTTTTGTGATGTGGTTTCTTTT
Organism: Margaritifera margaritifera; assembly: GCA_029931535.1. Lineage (NCBI taxonomy): Eukaryota > Metazoa > Mollusca > Bivalvia > Unionida > Margaritiferidae > Margaritifera > Margaritifera margaritifera. The sequence goes on from JAQPZY010001498.1 coordinate 2,678,720, forward strand.
TCTTGTCTTGTTTTGTGATCAATACGTATTTGTATGTTTTGCATGTTTTAACGTCTTCATTTTCTAATGCACTGTTTTTACCACATCTCTCACATTCCAGAAACTGGTCATCTTTCAAAAGCTCTGAGTTTTCGCGCCCCTTGATACCGGTATATATTATTGTGATTCAAGCATTTATTTTAACTGAATAATATTTTGTACTGAGTTCCAACTGTTAAACAGTTCATCGTATCCTTTCCATTTAACAAGTACATGCTTTTTGCCTTTCATCCTCATGGTTTTCAAAATCTGTTAAACTTTGCACATTTCATCCTGTCTTGGAAAAAAAAAAAAAAAAAAAAAAAAAGTTTTGTTTTACTTAAAATAATAGATTATATATTAGAGTCAATTGATCAATGCTGATGCTGGTTTTAATGGGAATAGGTGTTCTGTTCCAGTACCGAGTAGTTCTTGGAAAAGAAGAGTTGCATAATGAAGTGTGCGTTATTGACGGATTAGGTAATTGCAATGTCGGGTTGGGTTTAGATGTTAGTGACAGATAGATAATATAAAGTAAATATGTTTTCCGCGAAATACATATAATGTGCTAACCAATTATGTTATTTTTTGTGTAAATCAATTTTGTCACGTTAGTTTCACCAATGTTATCCAGTGTATACATTTTTTCCTTCTTACATTTTGAATCGTATGATTCCCCTAGAGGGCCCCATTTGGGAAATGATAATGTATTACCATTGTCGTACAGAAATAGGTGCAAAGTTTTTTGACAAATATAAAAGATTCTTTATTTTGAGAATTAAAAATCAAATGTAACTACGTATTTTTTATCTTCACCATAAAATTTGTTTGGATTGAAAATAGATTGCGACCTGCCACAAATTGTGTAACCTTGTATAAAAGCAAATATGTTCACGAGAAATCACTGTCTAAAATTCCTTTCACGGACTGTTCTTGTGACAAACAACGACGTAGAGAGTGCATACAGAACCTTAGATCGGTATTCATAGATTTTTGGTTTTAATTTCATCCATGATAGAAATATCTCAAAACAAATGGTTATTTGAGGAATAGGTGTTTGGTGTAACCTATTATCGATGTATCGTCCAACAGACAGTTGTCGAGGACCTCCTTAAATCGTGCGCCATGTTTCTCGCGATATAACGCGCTTGTTTCGAGATAATGACGTCACCAGCGTTCTTTAGAAGCGAAAGAATATACTTTATAGTAAAAGCATACAAAATGCCATTCAAAAATGTAATTTCATGTAATTTTAAATAATCGTGATGAAAATCTACCATGTTTTCACTAATGCCGTTTTTATGTCAGACATTTTGGCCTTGAATTTTCTAGTATATGCTAAAGATAGCGCCGCCGATCACATGTCGGCTTTGTTTACATATTTTGAACAGGATAATCCACTTTGGGAATTCCTACAACTGGATAGCCAATGTAAATATTTGGTTTTAATCATGTGGAGTTCTTATACAACATAAGAAAAATTTACACTCCAAATGTATATTCACTAAGGACTTTTTCGTTTTAGTATTATTTCATAATAAACATATATTCTACATCGAAAGACATTGAATCTATTATAATAAAATGTATATCCATTGATCGGTGTCTATTTTTAAATTTCTCTCTCCCTCTATGTCTGTTTGTCTCTCTCTCAGTCTATTGAGTCGTGTATCTATATGATAAAGAACAAGCAAGCAGTGATGTAAGTGCACAAATTGCATATAGAATTAACGGAAAAAATGTATTCATTTTTAAATTTAATTTTTTTTAATTTTTAAAAACACGGAGACGGTATAAACTAATAATATCCATACCTTGGTGTAACTGGCACGGTCCGGTCATATGCAACGTGACTTTTTAGTGAGTGTCACAAACCATGGACGTCACTTCCGGAAATAAGTAAATATACACACGCTTGGAAAAACAGTAATTATGAACTAATGTACCAGAATGCCAAACAAATTTTCACGCTGATTAAATGAAGTAGATATAGTTGAACACTTTTTATGGTTTATTTGAATAGATTATCATAATATTATAACGAACGCGTTAAAATTCACGTTAAGTGAACAAAAGGTGGTTACTTGAGGCTATTCTTCCCTTCCTGTACATGTATTCATTCATTTTTTAAAATACTGTAATAAAAAAATCAAGATTTAGGAAATCAGAATGCATTTATATTTTGCTTGTTATTAGTCTTTCATTTACGTTATATTTACAGATGAAATACATACCTAGATACTACCCATGTTTCACAGGCACATTTCCCCCAGGCTGCCATAGGCACAAAAACAACGGAGAAACTTGAAGTAAAAGCGTTACTAAAAACACCGAAATACACTAAAAAACCAAAATTCTGATTTGTACGTTTTTGAATAATAAAAAGCAAAATAAACTTTGATTTAAGTGATTTTGATACAAATTATTTACTTTTTACCTATTTATGGCACAATTCATGTAATGACATCACTCGGGTCATACTTGATTGGACAGGTATGATAAACAGCAAATAATGATACATACACAGAATGAAAGTGAAAAGTATCAAAATACCAAAAGTATTCGCTGACTGTTTTAACTTTTAATTATATAATTTTTAACAAATAACACATTTTTTTTTTATAGAATCTAATTTAATTATTATTAGTTCTGAACTATAAGATAGTACATGCAAGAGTGAGATTAAGAGTGAGATCGTAACAAGCCAGAATATGTGATAATAGACGAAGACAACTCAAGAAAGCATTTTTTTAAACAAGAAAAAAACACAACGCCAAAAAAACATAGTATGCATTCTTTGGCAGAATTGAAATATTTACACTTAATTACATAAATAAGGTATAAGATTTCATTCCACCTTACAATGAAAGAAATAATTTGACCACACAGATGAATCAATTAATATGATTCAAGATTCTATTCCTCTTGACAATCTCCATTCTTCATAGAATCAGTACTTTTATGCAAAGTGAGTCCTGCAAATAGATAGGAAAAATGTAGTTTGGAAGGTATCACGATGTAATAATTAAAATAATTACATATGTACATGTATATATGTTTCATGTTACTAACTGAATGAAGATACAATCTACGGTTGCAGTTATATTAAATGAGATGCAGCATCGATAAAGTTCATGTTTATATTCACTAATTCAGATCGAATTGGTAGATTTTGTTTTCTCTTCAAAAAATCTGTTCAACCTCTCACTTTATAGAGCATGTAAATTAATTACATGATTAGTCAAATACCACTAAGGATTGATGAAATACAGTTAGGACAGTTCAAAAGAATAGAAGATCAACAATGCATTAGGACAGAGAGAGAGAAATCTTCTAAAGTTTTTGTTAACTATGTGCAATAATTGCAACCAAAACCAGGCAGCATGAATAGAAACAAGGCAACATGAATAGAAACAAGTAAATTTGTGGGATCGACCAATTAAAATCAGAATATTCACTTTTGTTTAGTGGTGCATGTAAATTAAGTACAGGACTAGTATAAATCAGATGCGATTGAAGATCCATAAAATTTGACAGGGCTGATCAGAATATTTTTCAGACTGTGTTAAAGAGAGCTTTCACATTGCTTGACAGCTACTTCTAAAGTGATCATAACTTACATTTTTGTCATTTAAATATCAAAACAGACATCTCCTTAATATTAGCTTAATTGTTTTGGTTCCGAAAATCCAAGTCGGGCGTTATTTCTTTAAATGGGCAATTAACAAATAACGACAACAATGAAGCAAAAGGTTGTCGTTTCTTTAATGTGTGCAACTTTGTTATCTTAGTTTGAATAAGACTCGAAGGACAATAAAGGGTGTGCAGTAAATTAAAAAATGAATGAACTGACTTAAAAAATGAATGAACTGACTTTCACTGTCCTTTCTGAATTAAGTGACTTAAAAAAAAAGATTAATTAAACCGACTTTCACTGCCAGTTCTGGTGACTACCTCCGTTCCAGGGATTCTATCCATTGCAATTTAAGTCTTTGTTTACTTTAAAACACATCAGTATATGATATATACACCAAAAACATGTAAATACATATTCTGGCTTGTTACAATCTCATTCTTGCATATACTATCTTATATTTTAAGTTTGGAACCATTCGCTGGTTATCATACCTGTGCAATCAAGAACGACTGAGTGAAGTCATTACATGAATTGTGGTATAAATAGGTATAAAGTCAAAAATTCGTATCAAAATCACTTAAATCAAAGTTTATTTTTCTTGTTATTTTTTATTCAAACAAATACAAATCATAAGTTTGGTGCATACACCGACATACACACAGAAAACATGTAAATACTTGTGTATTTTGGTTTTTGAGTGTATTTCAGTGTTTCTAATAACTAGAGTAAAAGTGTCCATTAAGTGATCATAATGGTATTCAAGTTGTACATGGGGGAACATTTTTGGATGTCTCCTTTATTGTGATCTAGTTATGAGTGGCTGAACATGCCAACTGTCAAAGAACACTTGCAAGGAATTGGCAAGGGGTCAGATTTCAAACTGTGTGAGCTTGTCTCCTTGTGTAGCCACTTCAGAATGCACTGTTTATGTAGCTGATTTTTGTCAGTATTTTTCAATACTAAATGTTTGAAATGGAATGATTCAAACATTCAAACAGTTTTAATTACCAGATGCTTTATTTGTATTATTTATGGTGGTACATATGTTAAACTCGCAGTGAAAAAAATAAAAACAAAACTAATTTTCGGAAATTTAAGCTGCCATATTGGAAAATCATGGAAAACCCACTAGTCTGATAAAAATCTAAACAAAAATGGCAAATAAGAAGGAAACCTTAGAACGAGGCAACTAATCATACCTTAGAGGCTACCAAAGTGTAAGCATATTAAAAAGTACTCTAAAATCGTATTGGATATAATTTTAACAAAGTTGAATAAGAACATACTTTAACAGCTTCATACTCCATTTGTATGCAATAGAACTTAATAGAACATAGTTTTTAAGTAAATTCCAACATTTTTCTGAATGTATAACATCTTTTATTTTGATGAAAATGCTGCGGTTCTCTGCGAACTATGTTCCAAAATATCCCCCATCCATACCTCCCAAAAAGTAACCTCCAAATTACATCCCTTTACAGCTATATCCTGTTTCCGGTGCTTGTTGATGTTTAATCCACGTTGTGGTAATATCAGAAAAATCCAATCAAATAAGTCAAACTTTATGAATGAGTAAAAAGGTAGTTGCAATATAATAAAATACTTTTAATTTAATTATAAAGATCATATTTGCAGCTGCTGAAGCACTGAAAATGCAAAAATATGCACCGTGAATTAGTATGGGGTGGGTGGGGTATGGTTTTGTCAATTATTGAAAGTTGAAATGGAGATGACCCAATTATTGTTGGGGAAAAAAGGTGAAACATCCTTTCCAGGAAGGAGATGACATAAAATGGTACATTTGCCAAGTAATATCTCGGGTAAAAAAATATTAAGGAATGATGCTTTAACTCTTTCTAATGCTTGTGTCATCAATTAAGTCACATTGTTATGTACATGTCATCATCTAAATATAGCACACTTTTTATAATCTGTAACTCTTCTCAATTTTAATGAATTATCATATGCTATATGAATTCCTTAAAAGTGATACCGGTAGATATGTTGTTTTAAATGCCTATTAACACAAAAAATAATTTAAAAAAAAGATTAAGCCATTGTATTTGATCTTTTCAGAAATAATATTCTTTGGTAAATTACAAAAAAATGTTATTAGATAAATGAAGTACCAGTACTGTCAATAGTACATGTAATACTAACTTAGTTTTTTTATTTTAAAATACATTGACACTTAAATTTAAAAATATGCCATGATTTTAGAGGCAGTTGTTGCTTATATACACTTGATTAATTTATGGTATTGTCAGTTTTTTTAAAAAGTTTGAATTTAAAGTACCTGGTATTGACAGTATATGGTTCTTCTTGGAATTAAGTTTGCCTCTATTATAGCCAATTAAGCTGTGCTGAAAATTATAGTGTGAAAAAAACCCAACACATTTTATGATAATCCAGGGATATTCTACTAATCAGAAATAATTTTTTTTTTTTTTTACATTTATCTCGGGTTTGAGACTACACAGAGTGGTACAAGATTAAATATGCAGGGGACAGTGCCATTTGCTTGTACAAACTTTTGGATGACTACAAACAAGGGGATTTGAAGATTGTTGTTTATTTGTATATGTATTAGCATTAAAATATCTGCATAACCAATTTTGAAAGAAGTTTTATTTTCTATTGACATTCCAGATGTGAGTTAGTTCACCAGATTTTGTGACATGTACATGTTATAATTGCTTAAAGTAGTAACCCAAGAAAAGAGAAAATTAATCAGTTTCTGTTTGATGTCTCCACAAATTTGTGTTCATATGCAACCAGTTGATACATGTAACTATTCAAATGAGTTTTAAACTTTATCTACAATTTCTTTGCTTTCCTTTGAAATTTTTATGAATAATTGAATTTTCACCCAGAGTGTCTGTGAGTCTACATTTTGGCAGATACCTTTTTTTCATGATCAAACTTTACAAGTTTGTTAAAAATTGAAACTATATATATAGTTCAAAAAGGATTTCAGACTTTGACTTCTCAAAACATGAACTTTTCAAAAATGTATGGTTTATAAGTGTTTTTTAAAATCACTTTGTGTTGATCTAGCTATCTTGTGTTAATTGGTCAAAGTGGAGTGGGTGATGTCAATAATTGGATAATTTCCATTTTCACTTACAGAAACAAGTGTGTGTGCCATATACATGTATAATGAAAATACCAAAGTACAACTTAATCATACCCATAGGCTATCCAAATGCACTTAAGCAATGTTTTTGATATAAAATCTATATGAGAATGTTTTTATTTTTGTAATCATATATTAAAAGAAATCTTGTTTTGGCAATGATGCATAATAAGATGAAAATTCCTATCTGTATATAAATTTTGTATTAGAAACATTCAAAGTAACATTTTATTTTTAAAAACTAACTTCAGATTGCTCATTATGTGCCTTCATTCCAGAAGTAGGTCACAATTTAACATTTGCAGAGATTACCATACATACATGATTATAAGCCAACTCCACTGTAAGTCGACCCCTCCCCAACCACTCCTTTTAAGGGATACAAAAAAGCACATTTTTCTTTGACCCGCATATAAGTCGGGGATGTACTTTGCAAATTAAATTCGTCTGTAAGGTGTGATTTGTCATCACTGAATCAGAGTTGCACTTTCGAAAAATAAACAAACCAAATTTATGTTCTGCAGCTCAGTTGTTACATTTCTCTGCAAAGTATATAACTTTTAACTTGAATACCCCATTGTAAGTGATATTTTTTTTTTCCCAATGTTGGTAAAACTACCTAAGTTTAGCAATTCGTGAAGTACCATACAATATACAAGTGACAAGGTACCCAGTAACTGACAGAACACTGATGATTCAGAAACTTGGGCCATTATTTATATGGAGACTGAGCTTGGGTTCTGTAAGTGACACTTTGATAATACAGTCTATGAAATGTCATTCAAGGATCGCTGCAACTGAACAGGTTTCAGTTGTGCAGCATGTGCACAGGGGGATTAAAAATATAGGACTCTACTTGGCACTCAAGTAGTATCAGATTTGCAGCTTGATCAAAGGATTGTCAACTGGGAAAACAGGGCGGATGTTGCCATTACAAGCTAAGGGATTATGGTCAGATGTGCACAGAGAGTTCTTAAATTGCTCTTAAGAAGCACCGACAGTTAACTGAATATAGACTATACTTGGGAATGAACATTTATCACATTTGCAGCACTATCAAATAAGTTATCAATTGGGAAAACAAAGTGAGTGCCACCTTTACAAACTAAGGCCTTGTCATCCCATGTGCACTGGCAGAGAACTTATAAAATATCACTTGGGAATTAGATCTGGCTTATGAAAAAGGTAAATACAAATCAAATAAAGGTTTAGAAATTAGATCTGGCTTGAAAAAAAGACATACAGATCAAAAAACTTTTATTGCATCAAACGCAAAGTGTTTATACAGCGAGTACAAAATATAATACAAATATGGGTCTTTCTGACTTGGACAAAAACGGAAGCAATATACTTACTAGTAAACATACACAGTAAACAAAAATGACAGACACTTTCCTTTGCGGTGAGTAATATTTAATTTAATATTTTAAAATTATTGAAATCCAAATGAATGTAGACATAATATTGTATAATGATGTAGACATAATATTGTATAATGAATACTGTAATGAAACAGATAAATACAGTGCATAGCATATATGCATTTCTGGATGGAATAGTGGCATGAAAACATACTAATACTAGTATTTGAATTGACAGTATTTTGTATGTACTGAAACATCTGGAGTTTCCAATATTATGCCCTAGATTTATCAAATATTTGGTATGTCGTGCTTATAAGATGACCCCTAGTCTGCATGAATCAAAGTTTTCAGTAAAAAAATGTCAACTTAATAAGCAAGTATATACTGTTCTTGCTATCCAGGTGTCTTTGTTCTCTGTATCATTATGTTTAATTGAATCTCTCCATATTTTTCAGTTTTATCCTGTAATGCACACATATTTTCACATTTTAAAAATGAAGTCCAGAAAACGGGTCCAATTTGAAAATGTAATTGCTATGTGGTCACATATTGTGTATAAAAAACTTGTTTCTAGGATCCAAAAGGCAGGGGACATTTTGGCCCCTTCTAATCTGGGATACATACACAATTTCAAAGAGACAAAGAAAAATACTACAAAATACTTTATGGACTTGAAGTGGTAAAAAATTTGATAATCTCATTTGCCATCATACCTTTGTTGTCTGCACTGCACTACCATCTAATCTGTGGACACTTTAAAAAGCTTAGACAAATATCATGTGAACTGGGAGGAGCTGCACCAAGTTATCTTCTGTTAACAGATCTTGTGCTCATTTAACTTAGTTTTCACCCATTATCTAACATTGTTTAATATAATAATTCCATTTTTCTTTGATTTTTTTGTTCTATTAAACCAAGCATGTGCAACCTATGGCCCGCGTATGTCCAATTACATTTACATCATACTGTTTGGCTTTAAAAATCTCTATCCAGCCCACACCCTGGAGGAAGTTGCTAATAATTTATTGATTAAAATGCTAAATTATGTATTTCTGCAAGTTTCTTTCATCAAAAATCAAGCCCCAGCATATTATACACTGAACTTCTCCAGGATGTCCAGAATTCTACCTCTGGACTTCCCTAGGGACTTTGCTTTCTTCTACTTATAGTCCAAATAATAAACCCCTGCTATCCCAGTCAATGTCCACTCTAGGTTGACATGGTAATGGAGACTAAGCGGGAAGTGACACATGAGCTGGCACTGTTTACTTCATTGGGCATTGTAAATTAATTGGTACTATTTAACTGACTCTGTGCAGAGACCAGTTACATTTAAGAATATTTGGGATGACGGGTTTATTATGGTAGTATTAATTGAAATGAGTTACCATCTGAAAAGTTTATCCACCTTTGGTGACTTTGGTATTTTTAGTGCCAACATAGATATGCACAAAATAAAAAGAAAAATTGTAGGTAGATTTATTGCCATTTTCTTCCTCGAGTTGTTAACACACATGTTGATGAAAATGTGTGCCCAGGGGATAAGAGTCTAGATTTGTGTGACATGGAACTAAAAATTGCTGGAAACCTGTGATTCTTTGCGCAAGGTACAATGCTATTTAACTGGTATTTGGTTATTTTAAACAAATTTAAGTATTTGGGTATATTTTTGGTCAAACAGTGGTCCTTCATTATCATTTTTCACTATAATTCTGCCCCTCAAATGCATTCATTTAATGAAATTTTGTTTTATAACTGCTACTTGATTTATTTTACTTCATTTTAGTTTTTGGGCTAATGAGAACCAGTTGTATCATGGTTTCACATCATTAAATACTTTTTTGGTGGGTTTCAATGCACACTTATGACTTAGCCTTGTTGTAACACTGGTTACCCCTGTTAACAATATAATAAGGCACCCCACTACCACCCCCACCCCCAAAAATGTGTGGTTCGAGTACTGTAATCCAGTCTACCCTAATTTGATGGTCCTGGCTTTACAACTTTTTATCAAATACACACACACACAAATGGTACTGAGTGTACCCATTTTTTAACCTCTGAACTGGTAACTTAAGATTAGAAACTGTGACATAAACTAATACAAGCTGGGGGAAAAAAAAGTTACTTACCTTCCTTTCCTATTTTTTTCGCATCATTACCAGAACCACAATATTTTGACCAAAAGAGGGAGCACTGTATTCAGGCAGTATTTGGGTATATTTAAGTATATTTGGGTATATTTATGTATATTTGGGTAAATCCCTCTCCCAGATCTGGCAGCACATTATAGAGTGGCAGCTCTGAGTCTATGCAGTTTGCAGTTGGATCTGACTTATAAGCAAGTATATATGGTAATTTGTTCAGGTCAGCTGGGAGTTCCAAAATAATTATTTCACAGGCTGTTAAATTTGTATCTAATGTTTGTGGAAAACTAATGACTATTTCATGGCTTGTCCTATCCCCACAAGGTTTGGACAAACACAGTAAGAAGCAGCAAAATTTGCTATCTGTTTTACAATTTACCTACCTGGTGAGAATAAAAAAACTCAGTGACACAAGGTTTTAATTTTTACTGATCAAAAATAGCTTTTCCAAAGATTTCAGATCCTTACATCAAAATGGAAGTCAATCTATATTTTGAGTAATTACCTGAAATTTTCCAATAAGCACCTTAACAGTGATGATGAAGAGGAGCATGTACTAATAATAATATTATTTTTTTAAGAGTATCCTTAAGATGTGGATCAGTGGAATGTGTGTACAGTTCAATGTCTTTTTTTCCAGTCAAAGTTAATAGCTGACAACTTGCTCACAAAATAAAGGAACTAACTTATGTGAATTAAAAACTTTTGCTACTTGGTAAGCTATTATGCTAATGGATTAAAAAGTAGATAGCAGAAATTTGGTACCTGCTACTTGATATTTAATTATAACCCTGCCTACACCAGGATCCATCTCTTCCATTCTGGACTGTGAGCTATGTGTAGTAACCCAAAATCTGTTGCATATATTGCCGCATATACATGTACTTACTTACAAGTTGAATCCAACTGCAAATGAACATAGATCCTGATCTGCCATTGCATAAAAACCCAGCAGATCAAGGTATGTGTTTGTTATACTAATTATTCCCCACAAACTGCATAGACCCAGATATGCGGACACATTATGTGATAGGAGAGCTGTGTCGGCGCATTTTGCAGTTGGACTAAACTTATAAGCGTGTATATATGGTATGTCCTCCTGTTTCAAATCTATGTATAAAGTTTGGTCAAAACCTATTCAAGTCACTGCAGTTGCAGTTTTTATACATTTGACCTCTGACTTCTAGGGACCCCCAGGGAGTGCCCAGAAATGACTCCTCACCTTGGGCAACCTGTGTACAAGTTTCGATGAATCTCCACCCAGTGGGTTAGGAGGGGATAGCATTATGGATGGACAGATGGAGGGTATCACAGTATTCCCCACTCAATTTGTGGGTATAACACATAAATTGAAACTTCAACTGCCATTAAAACCAAGTTTGTTCTTCACTCATTGAAGAGATTGAAAGGTCAGAGGTCATTTGTAGTAATACAATCTACATTTTGAAGTGATTTTGGTGATTACATGCTGAAACAAGGAGAATTTTAGACATTTTTTGTACGACCAGTCTGAAATGAGTGTGAGATGACAAATTTCCATAATATTGTGTGCATTAATACTTTTTCTTATGTATTTGAATGAACAGCACATACTGTAAAGCATGATGTATTTTTACCCTGAATGTCCTTTGACCTATTGCAAAGGGATGTAACTTGTATGTCTCCTCAGAGAACGTGTAGATTGGTCTATAAAGATACAGTAGAAGGAAGTTACTGTCAATTTTTTTGACAACAGTGGCCTTATTTTTGTGGACATTTGGGGCTCAAGAAGGTACTAGGATCTCCATACTTGTATTGCTGGTCAATATCTAGATGAAACTAGTTATATCTTCAAAGTAAATCACATGGCTTTTCTCATGGTTTCAGGATCCTGCGTAATGAAGGCATTCTGGAAGAAATTAGACGGAGGATGTACTATGAAAAACCATTTGAGATGAGACGACGGGTCAGCTTTGAAAGATGTCGCAGAATCTACTCCGCTGACATGGGACGGAAGATTCAGTTTGTGATGAGGAAAAACCGAGTGGACCCTTCTCCAAGATGACAGAATCAAGTCTGTCTAGTGTAAAAATGACTCATTATGGATGTTTTGTTTTATTTTCAAAGTGCTTATTGTCAGAACAACTTATATGGAAAATATTGGTATGGATATATGAGTAATTTAATCTGATTCATTCCAAATAAATGACTGAGAGTACTTGCACTTTAGTCGATGACTGGAATGTAAGCCTAATTGGTAAGGCATGGAGTGTTCAAATTGTGCTATGATACATTCATTGTCAAGCCCACCTTGGCAGAAGTTCAACACTGTGGTTATTTTGGCATCCATGTGCATGTCAGTCTGTCCATACCCTAGATTAACATCAGTGTTAAAGTTTTTTAACATTCCTTTTATTTCAATAACATTTTACTCCACTCTTCAGATTTTGAATATAGCTTGAACGTGGGCTTAAAATGCAGGCCATTGCCAACTTGTATATCTTATAAAAAGGAGAAGAAAAAAAAGCAACAGTTTTTAGGTATAGTGTAAATAAACATGTACAATTGAAAAAAATAATCTTGATTTGCAAAAGGGTGTTTCCCTTATTCTGACTCTGATAAAGACCATTTTATTGTGAGGATGAACTGATGAATTTTCTCCAATATGGGAGGTTTTTAAAAAAGTGTTCAAGTTAATTAAACATCAGGAAATGAAACACAGTCTTTATTTCTTTATGTTATCAGTTTGATGCATTTGCTATGTATTTTGTTTTGTGGAGAAAACAAAAATGTAGCTCATGTCATTTTCAAATGATGTTTATCTCACTCTCTGTCCATCTGTGAAATTACATATTTAGGTAACATTTCTTTTTTTCATCCACATTTCTATGTTCTCAGTTTGATATACTTTAGTGTTTTGATAGTCTCACCATTTGCTCTAAGTTTAACACAAGCTCATTTGCATAGCAAAACTTTTTACAATTGACCACATATTACATTTCCAGTCTTATTTCTTGAAGGGAAGTAGCTTCAGATTTGTGATGTTGTGCCTTGAGAAATGCATTTAACCTTCCATGCTTGAGTTGACCCAGCTATTGATGGATAGCAACATTTGCTGTGGAGAGATGCAGCAAGGGAGGGTGTAACTTGCAGTGTGTCCCATCCATTGGTAGTCATACACTCACAATCTCTTCATGCCAGCTGTTAGTAGGTAAAAGAATCTGCTGGGAGGAGGATTGGAGTAATTTGTAGTAGATCAGTTTCCCATCTATCACAAGTCATTGTCTCATAGTTAATTTAGGCCCTAGAAACTGTTATACTATCAATTTGTACTGACTAGCATTTCTACCTGCATCACCAAGAAAATATGTTTGCTTTTTACAGCTCAGACACTGCTTTCATACACTAAAGTCTATTTTAGTAACAGAAACAAAATGTAACTAAAAATGGTGCATTAGAGTTGTCTGCCTTATTGCATTGACAGTATATTATTCCTACTTATTTTAGTCAAATTGCAGTCTGAAGCTGACATTATGTGAATAGTTCCCATTACATGATAGTGAAGCAGTAAAAGTCAATATTCACAAATGTAGACTTTGCAAGTATTCACATAAACACGTCATAAGAGTTGTGATCAGTTGTTAACCTGTTAGCTGTTTTCCACCCATAGTTGGCAATTCTCTTCAGGCCAAAGTTTTACTATAATTTTTCAAAATATCTCCGATAAGTTAAGAGATCTTTCGTGTTGTACTGGTACAATCTCTGGACTGTTCAGAGATGGTATAAAGGTAAGAAATACAATTTTGAATTCTTCCATTGTAAAGTTGATAGAGGATTTTATGCATCCTCCCCAAGCATTTACTCCTTTTAAATTTAGGAAATTATCAACTTGCAAATTTGAAAAAAACAGAACACTTTTCACATTAATTGAAGGTATAAAGATTTTTATTTTAATCTTCATGTTTAATGAATTTTCTGTCAGAATTTTGTAGCCACTAATAAATTAATTAGAAAGATATAGAACATTTTTCACTTTAAGGGGAAGACAAAACTGAAATATTTGACATCACCCAATGTCAAGCTTTTGTGCCAATGTGAACATGACTCCTATAACTAGCTTTAAAACTTGGTATTGAATCATTTGTTTCAACCATGTGCTTCCAAGGTCAGGGTTACATTTGTGTCAGGGAACACTGATTATGAAAATTAGCATAATTTACAAATACATATGATATTGTATTCAAAATTAATTTATTTCAAAATGATGCATGTCTTATTATCAATTTCATATAATTGCAATAATACATTAGAATATTTAGATTCCATAGACGAAGACCAATGACAAATTGAATGTTACCAAAAAGATGTTACCCTGAATCAGCAGTGGATACCACATGCTCATTTATAGTGATACAGACTTCGAATACATGTGCCAGAGGGGTCTGGAAAATACTGCAATCCAGTCTGGAAAAAGTCTGGAATTTGTTTTACCAACACCTGTATGAACCCTGAAATAGCTCTGCAGAACTAGCAATCTTCAGTGAGATGCACATCAGAAGTAAGACCTTGCTGTGTATTCTCAAACCCAAAATCAACCACCAGCATTCAATTATCAAAATATAAACAAGAAGGCCAGGGCTACATGTTATGGTGTAAAATATGTGGCCTTGATCCCAGGTCCACAGGGGAGAGCCAACATGTTGCAGAGTAAATTGCCTTATATAAACTGATTCATTGAATGTATGAACAAAATCCATCAAAGGGCTTGGGAAATATCAGGAAATGAACAAATTTTAGCCGAAAACCTGAATGTAAATTTTCTAGGACTGTGACTTTGACCCAAAGATCAAAGGGCATGAAAGCACGTATCACAAAGGGCATGAAAGCACGTATCACAAAGGGCATGAAAGCACGTATCACAAAGGGCATGAAAGCACGTATCACAAAGGGCATGAAAGCACGTATCACAAAGGGCATGAAAGCACGTATCACAAAGGGCATGAAAGCACGTATCACAAAGGGCATGAAAGCACGTATCACAAAGGGCATGAAAGCACGTATCACAAAGGGCATGAAAGCACGTATCACAAAGGGCATGAAAGCACGTATCACAAAGGGCATGAAAGCACGTATCACAAAGGGCATGAAAGCACCTATGTATTTAGTAGCATTTTATGGCACCTTGGCACAGTAGTGGCTATATGGTGCCAACTAAAGGTACAGTTTGAAAAAGTTTTAAAAAATAATAATTGCACACACATTTAGGAAGATAAACCTTTACAAATAAATCAAGTACAAGAAGATAAAATGTAAACTGTAAAGATGTAAAAAGTCTGTACAGATAAAATTGTCAAAATTTGTTAAAGAAACTGCATTCCCTAAAAAAGTACAATATTTTCTCGTGTGGTACATCATACATTCATGCAGTTCGTGTCAAAATAATTCTGTCTCACAGGGTGGAGGTCAACACACTCTAGAAGAATGTGTTCCATTGTCAATGGACACTGGCAGGGTAAGTACTCCGGTTGAGGTTCACCCATTAGGAGTTATGGATGAGTTAAGTATTTGTGTCCGATATGTGATTGGCACAATACTACCTCATCTCTGCGATTTTTTCTCTACAAGGGACGTCACTCTCCAATAGTGGGTTTGATGTTCTTAAGTTTGTTTGTGGAGTTTTCATTCCACATATTTTGCCAAGTATGACAAACATGCTGATTAATACAATATTTGAAGTCAGTATATGGAATCTTCCATTTGGAAATGGGTGACTGCAGAGCAGCTTTGGCTGCATTATCTGCCTTTTCATTTTTCTCTAAATCATTGTGATTAGGCAACCAAAAGTATACCAGTAGAATACTTTTCCAAGATTGTATAAGCATGTCGTGTTTCTGTAATATCTGGGATATTGAGGGACTCTCGGATTTAAGATTGTTAAGGTTTTCAATCGGGAAAGTGAATCCTACAAGATGATGAAATTTGTTTTTTGAGTGGTTTCAATGTAGTTCAAAGCTATGAGTATGGCTGTAATTTCTGCAGTAAAAGTCAAGGATTTATATGGTAACCGGTTGAAGATAGTGCCATGTGGTGTTGCAATGGCAGCTCCAACGTCGTATCTTTTGAACCATCCGTCTGTATATGGGGACATACGGCTACAATAGGAGGCTCTAATTTCATTGAATTTACTCTGAAAATGGAGAGGATTTATTGAGGACTTCATGAATTGGCAGAGATCAATATAATATTTGGGGGTGTTCATAACCAAAGTTGTGATTTTGGAACACAGAATTTTGCAGTATTTAAGTGAGGACAAATTCTTATGCCAAAAGTGGAATAAGTTTGGTTTCTGAGCATACAAAGTTTGGTATTTGGGCCTAAAGACTACATCATATGCGGGATTTGATGTATTAGAGGAAAGTTTAATAGTATACTGAAGGGCCAATTTCATTTGACTGAGATAAAATGATGGTTCGTTTGCCTCAAGATAGTAATAATAATAATAATGACTTTATTTAAAGAGGGTGACACAATTAGTGATCTCGACCTTGAGGATCTCATGAACAGGAATATATTTTATATAAATATACAAACAGACACACAAATATACACACACATGCATACATATACATAGCAGCATGCATATAGAACAAATTCACTTTCTTTCATTTCTCTTCCCCACATGGACATTCACCTTTACATATGAACCCACATAGTCAATATACATGCAATATGCAATACAAATAGTTGTTTTCATTCTCACTCAAATGCATATACTTCATTAATCATCTACACCTATTCATATATTTTAGTTATCTCTTTCTATACTTTTTTTTTTTTTGTTTAAGTACATCTCTGAAGCCACAGGATATACTGATTTTGGAAGAAAGAAACAGAGTGGGCATTTCTAATCTACTGGAATACTATTCCAGAGCAAAGTTCCAGAGTATTGGAAACTTATTTTGAATAATTCCTTATTTGGTTTTGGAATTTTATACTGTTTGGTAGATGGATATCTGGTGGGGGAGTGTTACTCGGTGGCCTGTACTGGAATAGTGACTGTAAATAGACAGGAGCACTATTATTGGATATCTTGTACATTAACTTAGCTTTTCTCAGATGGATTCGGTTTTTAATAGGTAATATTTCTCACTTGTCACCTAAGTTTTCCTTTTTTGAAGACATGCTCACTTTGCTATGTTTTTTTATCATTTTAATTACCCCATACAGTATTAAAGTAATCTAAATAGGGTTGTATGTAACTATTATAAAATAGTTTCTTGTGCCTTTCTGGGAGAAAATGTCTTATCCTATTGAAAAGGAATAAACTTGAATTAACTTTTTTACTGATTGAGGATTTCTGAAGGGGAAGTTCTAAATGCACCAAGACAAAGTCTAAGCCCCTGATTGTGTATCAGATCAAGCATCTGGAGGTAAGATTTACAAGCTAATCCATAAACATTCAAGCCATAGTCAAGTTTAGATCTAATGACCTGTATAACTTGAGCTAAACCTGCTCTGCTCCCCAATTGTGTTATCCACAACTAGTATTAAATCCAGGACTTTTTGACATTTGTCCCCGATATACTTATTATGTGAAAGTAGAGTTAGTTTACGGTAGAAAATAAGCCCTAAAAATGTTTCTCCATCACAACAAGAATAAGGCAACCGTCAAGATAGAACTTTGGGTCATCATGAATACAATGTAATTGGCAGAAGTGCATAGAGAGTTTTAGATTTGGAAAATTTGAATCTGTTTCTTTTGCCTGTTCCTGAACTCTGTTTAAGCTTATATGTAGTTGATGTTCAATAGTATGCATACTCATTGATTGATAGCCGATCAAAAAGTCATCAACGTGTAATGAGCATTAAGGCATTTCACTAAGCTGTTAATTTGGATGTTGAAAAGAGTGACTGACAATATGATGCCTCAGGTACACCCATCTCCTGAGGATAACTTTTAGAAAGAGTGCTACCTACCTTAACTCCAAAGTTTCTATCAAAATATTGGAGATAAATTAGGTAGGTGGACCCTTAGACCTAGGTTCCATAGGTCATTCATTATGCCGTACATACATGTGGTGTCAAGTCATAAAAGATGGCAACTATATGTTCGTAGTTCGTAAAAACTTTTCTAATAAATGCTTCAAGTCTGACAAGATGGTCTATTGTTTTTTTCTAGCGTCTGAATCCACATTGAACATTGCAGAATGAATTGTCTTAGCTTTATAATGATTCATCACAAGTATGAAGAAAATTCTTCAAGGGGTTTAGGATATATAAGCAGATGAAAAAACTAAAACCTTAAAGCAAATTTTCAATGGCTGACCTTGACCCCAAGTTCAAACTGGCAAACATGCATGTCACTGAATGAATCATCTTAGCATCATAATGATTCATCCATAGTATGAACAAAATCCATAATGGGGTTTAGGAAATAAAAGCAAATGAAAAAACTTGAACCAAAACCTGAATGTACATTTTCTGTTACTGATGTTGATTCCAAGGTCAAAGGGACAAGCATGCATGTCACTGAATGAATGGGCTCCACAATGATTCATCCCAAGAATAAGAAAATCCATTATGGGTTTTAGGAAATATAAGAAAATGAACAACTTAGCCGAAACCTTAATGCAAATCTTCTATGGCTGTTATCTTGATCCCAGTCATGGGGGCGAGCGAGCATTCAACGAATGAATTTATGCCAATTAAGATGAGAATGTTTCATTTATCAAAACCTTAACAATTTTTTTTGACTGGGACCTTGACCCAATGGTAAAAGGGGCGAGTGAGCGTGTCATAGAATGAACTCTCAGAACATCATAATGATTCTTGACAAGTATGATGAGAATCTATCAAAGTAGTTTGGGAATTACAGTGTATATAGAAATGAAAAACTTTAACCAAAATCTCAAGAAACTGTTGATGACGTCAGAAAAGTGTTTTATTGACAAAAATTGTAGGTTCTTTAAACCACCTTCACAATATACACATTTCTTTTATAATGAGTGCAAAAATGCTAAACTCCAGGGCAGAACCATTAATGTTAAGTAGCAAAGACTTTATTGACTTGAACCTTTGTACTCCTGTAGTGATATAAATCTACATACATACCTTGCTTGCTAAAAAGTTAATATCTGGGTGCATGCAAAGACTGAATTAGACACTGTCAGGGTGCAGGGAGCCACAGTAGCTCAATTGATAGAGCACCAGACTCATAATCCAAGGGTTGCGGGTTCGATACCCCCCCATCCCAACCCAGATTGGCTGCCTCAGTGTCCTTCGGAAAGGCACTTAGCTCCCATTTTCTCATTATGATAGAGCCAATAATGTGTTAGAAGTGCCATTAAAACCAAAAACACCCCAAAGCAAATCAAACTGTTGGGTGCATACCAAGACTGGTTTGACGACTAGGCACCCTTTTTGCAGATATATCTCAGATATTTTATGCTGACACAAAAACATTGTACAGGGTCTTGACTATTCATCATTAGAGGAAACACCACAACGGATTTGATACATCCAATAAAACATCTCCCCCATCTCTGCATTGCAAAGTTCTTGCATGTGAACAAGTGTATTGATGAACACCACAGAGGTATTTTCTAATTTAGGGAACAAATTGTATAAAGGCCACGCACCGTTGTTCACTCTTTTTCAAACATATTTAAGTCAGGATATCGCACTGTCTCAGAGTTTTCAGTTGATACATTTTAAATGTAAAGAAAAATATATTTTCTTTTAATTTTTATTTTATGGAAATAATTTGAATACATGTACTTTAAACTTTTGAATGCAATAGACATGCTAGATAAACATTTACACTGAATGTTTAGAAGATCTATACTGTAACTGATATTACTTCTTTAATTTTTTTCTTGAATTTTGTACTGGTCATGGATTAGAAAAGCTTATGGTATGGCCTGTTGTCAGTCGTTAGTCTGACGGTTAGCACAAGTTTGTTATCACTACTCCTCCTAAACTATTTGAAGGATTGCCATGAAACTATTGGTCCTGAATGAAAATGGTGCTGATCTGAACTCCAGTATGGCTATCACAGTGGCCATCTTGAACATCTTGTTGTCTCTATTCCTCCTAAACAGATGGTCATATCGACTTGGGGTTTTCACCACAAGACATTTTGATGGACCTAAATAAAAATGATGCCAATCAGACAACCAACATGGCCACCATAGCTGCTATCTTGAAAATCTTAACACTACTCATCAGAAATTCATATCGACATGTGATTTTCACCAAAAGACATGATAACTACATGTAGTTGGTCTTAAATAAAAATAGTGCCAATCTGACCTCCAATGTGGCCACCATGCCACTTTGGAAATCGTGTTATTGCAGCACCTTCTAGATGGATGGTCATATTGACATGGTGTTTTTTACCAAAAGACTTGTGATGTTTAGTTGGTCCTAAATGAAAATTGTGCTGATCTGATATCCAATATGGCTAAAATGGCAGTCATCTCGAAAAACTTGTTATTGCAACTTCTGAATGGATGATCATATTCACATGATATTTTCACCAAAAGACTTCTGATGATGTCTCGTTGGTCCTGTTACAACTAGGGGTAATGTAACAAAGGAAAAGACTCGAACAAGTTTTCAAGATTTAAAATACAAATATTTAATTTCCTAAATTATTAAAATATTTCAACAAACAAAGTGAAAGAATTAAAAATAACTTACAGTATAGAATATCCTTAAAAGTCCTAAATTGTTCTAAAGTTCACTGATCCAGAAGTTAATCCAAATATTCCGAATGAAGTAGATTCAGAATAAAACCTTCACTGTACTGATGTGTTAATAAGAATTAGTTATATCCAAGTTATAAATTCCAAATATGGAATATCACAAGTTCTAGAAATGTTTCCAATAATTCCACGGAGTTGTATAATTATTAAGGTTCAAGAAATAGTACTTAATCCAGAATGTACTATACCATGATATATCACAAAAGTAGAATATCCGCACACAAAAATGAACCA